>CM049314.1:18238728-19438728 GCA_026874595.1 Sipunculus nudus | reverse complement strand
AATACGTGGCCGTCATATATTTAGCCTTCCGCTTGAGTATATATTGCGTGCACTTGAGTTTTCCCGACGCTAAACTGCTGAGCCATTTGGTGCTGACTGCGCGTGGTGTTGCCGCTTTGATTAACGCCACTTAATCCTTCAAGGATAGCTCTTTTAGAGGCATGTTGCCTAACAGCAAGCAATTTAAATGCAGACTAAACAGTAGAGAAAAAAACTGACAACGATCTATCAGAAAAGGCAAGTTAATGTGAGGGATTCTCCCCCCAATGCCCCCATGCAAGCTTTATTTATACATTTTACTGACTGCCCAATACTCACTGTCAGTAAGATATGAACACATTTAGGATTAACTAGGTCGTTAATTTTACCAATGAGGATCGAACAATATGTGATTAGTTGAAATATTAAGCCCACAACCCCACACTTAGGCTAGCTGTAATACAGGTGATCACTGAGGGGCAATTAGCATCTGACCCCAGGTCAGACCTGCTCATTAAGTAATCAGGCCGATGGTTACCCTCTTTGATCTATAACCTACACCTCAACGAGTCTCAGCGAAGACACCGAGTCGGGAAGATATGCAGAACCAGATTAACCCTCGGGTTAAGAAACCTTGATACCCGCTTTGATCTTTCGTTAAGGCGCCTGTGACAAGACGCAGCCATTGACTCGTGACAAATGTTGCTTCAGTACTTCTCGGCGGTGGTCGCATTAGCGGGGTCGCATCAGCGATGGGGCCAGGAAATCTGGTCGCAATTCTGAATTCAGGGGTGGTCGTAATTTTGAGTCATTTTTTAACATAAATAAACTAAAAACAATTCGGGACCAAGCAAAATGGTCGCAATTGTGGGGTGGTCGCAATTGTAGGGTGGTCGCAAGGCGGGGTTCCACTGTATATATATATTCTGTGCTGAGAAGGTCAGATCACCCTACTCTTTCTGCTGGGAAGAACAATCGGTACATTTCTTTTTATATCAGGATATGGTGTTAAGGGATAACTTGCATGGTTATATACTTCAGATATCGTTAAAAAAGGCTAAGTATGATATGGTACGTATTATCAGACTATTATAGCTGTTATAGTATATACAAATTATGACTTTTGATACGGAATTGGCGGGTCTAGATCTGATTAATTCAAATCAAATGGCTCCAAAAGTTAAAATGATGATTAAAGGTTATAAAGATTCGTGCTACATAGTAGCTAATTTATTATCATGACCGATTTTGAATGTATGAAACTGCATATCCTTTTGATGAAAACCATGAACATATTAGAATAACCATTACAATTACTATTTATCAAAGATTGGAAACCCTGTTAACCAATAAATATTATAAAAATTACGAAACGAGGTTCCTATTTTCTTAAACATGGCTTTGTAAATCTACTTTAAAAAGATATCTAAAGTCTAAAAGATCAACACAGTATTTTAAAGTTCAATGATAAAATAATTGATGCGGAAAGATCTTCTAGATGCACGTAAAAACAGGCATGTATGCAGGGAGGGGAAGTTATAGAATTTAAACTTTAGGCGATATGACCTCTGACAATATAATACATGACGTAACTGGCATTTGCAGTACCACAACAGGCTGGTTTGTTAGTATTCCCTCTGTGTATCAGTGTTCATTTGTAACCTTTCACAAGTAAATTCATATGTTTAATTTTATTTTTGACACATACAATTTTAATTCTTTTAAAAGTGGGCCTGGGCAGTTAATGGGTAACAGGCTCGCCTCTTTTCGCCGGCGACCGGGGTTCGATCATCAGCGTTACTTTGAAAGTGGATTGTAGTTGTCCGTCCAAAGCCAGTGGCTTTCTCCGGTTTCCTCCAGCCCAACAGACTATATTATAATATATCAATATTTGTATAATCCATGTAAAATAAGTAAGTCTATATATGTTTTTTTTCAAATCATACATATTAATGCATCACGAACTCGAAGATCAAGGTCACTGCATATATGCATACATAAACCATAAAAGGTTACACCTAAAACACATAAACATCCGCACCCTTTATTGCATGGTACTTTGAGATTTTCGTTTAAAAAAGGCACAGGTTAATTATACGCTACATATATCATTAAGAGGACCTCAACACATACATTTCAAATATTAAATATTTTACAGTCACTCACGTAGCATAAGAGTAGGCCTATATATTGTACATCACAGTTCCCATGAATGATAACATCGTGACATTTTGTGTGGTAATCCAAGAGCCATGGCAGTGGTTAGTCATTATTTCGCACTGGAAGAGCAATTTTATTTCAAATACGATAGATGGCGGGGTATACATCAGCATTTGTTCTGACAGATAGCGCTGAGATGGACCTTTCTCGATATAATGTAAAATTCCTCAAGATGTACTGGGCGATATCGAAGGTGTCATAGGGTATAGTTAACATCTGTCCCGATTTTCAAACCGAAAACGGACATTCCCGACTTCATAGGGGTATTTTTCATGATAATGGTTGATTGCAACCATCGACCATTGTAATATAGACACCCCTTTTCCCCTAACATGCCCACTGTTCGTAATTATGTTTCTTATTTTCTTCCTCGATGCACTTGACCAGAACGCTTAGTGCCAGCGTTGCAGACAGATTTTTGCAGCCGAGGTGAAAATAGTATTTATAATATTGATATGAGCTTCCTAATATTGTCTAAACTGTGAATAGGGAGAAATTAATTTTTAAAAATAGTCGTCTTTACGTCTGTGCAGAGCAAAGACCTGTATCCCCTGAGACACGAGTTCCAGTAAATGTCTCCGCATGTTTTATTTTTATATATAACTTAAATCGATCCAAAATTGCAATAACTTTTTCATCGAATGTAACACAATCCGATGTGGAAAAAATAAAAGTATGACAAAATAGGTTACACTTCCTGTGATATGTTCATTATATGATATGTGAGAAACGAACTCTCCGTATAAAGCTGAAGACGTCACTCAACGAAGGGCATATGCGACGTCATGATTATCTTAATTCAAGTTTCGGAACGGTACTCTCCAGCTGTAAGACCTTATTCATAATTTATTTACAAAACAATGCAAAGAGGAAAAAAATGACAGACGTAATAAAAGCGTAACAAAATTGGTGAGTACAAATTCCATTGTGACGTTATCCCTGCGTTTAAAAAAATGTACATGTATTAAGAAAGTCACGACAGTCATACATGTGGACAGAGGTTAAGTTGAATGCGGAAATGGGTTCTAAGACCGATTGTACGTTATCACATTATTTTGTTATTGCGTTTTACAGAATATTTTAGCTGTCGATTTTTGGTTGTTTCCAGGGACAACCATCGCCTGCTGATTCTTTCTTAATTACAATGATGAAGAGGAGTTTTGAAAGGAAGCCCTTCACCAGAGGTTACAAGCCCCTTGACGCATTCAAGGTATATGCACACAGACACAGATACACACCGATTCATGTATGTATGCGATGTATGTGTATACATATATTGTTTCTAAACGAATAACAGCACAGGATATCTTCCTTTACGCCAAATTTGTATTTTTTTCTTATTTAAATAGCATCGGACAAATCTCCATGTTTTTCTAAGCTCGCGTGAAGCATTGTATCATTCTATTAAATTAGGACACTTCTGTGTGAACCAAGATGGTTTTTTGATAATTTATTTTTACCTCTTTTTCCTCTTAATAACGAAATCGATAATTCTTCCATAGGTTAACCAAGACATGTGTACTCGGATATCCGAGAGCGGAAGAAAACATATAGTCACAAAGCTGACGGTGCCTGCGTGCGGAGGTCTCGCCTGGGAGGTCAAGAAAGGTCAAACGTGTCGATTTGTACTGACGGGATCGCAGGTAATTCCTTTGTTTATTATGAATATATTTTATTGCCGAGCCACACTTTCATCAATTTGTTGCATACCATTTTACGATCGTGACAGCTGTATCTCTCATGTCAATTTGTACTGACCGGGTCGTAGGCAATTCTTCTGTTTGCTATGAATATATGTTATTGCTGAACCATGCACGCTTAATAATCAATAGCTTACCATTTCACGTGCGTGACAGCTGTATCTGTCATTAGGAAAAAAATTATAAAACAGCATTAAATCTCGGAACAGAAATGTCATGAAATTATAAAAAAAATGTTTCTCTGAAAATATATGGACTCTAAGACGCTAAATGAATGTTTCCTTCAAAATATCGTTCATGTATTTGTAATATAAGATTTTGACTTCTTACTGAAATCATTTTACATCATGGTTGATATTCAAACCTGCTGATTTGCTCGCATGCGTGCTCTTGGTAAGGGAGTTGGGGAGGAATTTATTACACCGGGATGTTGCAATGCGTCTTCCGCTTGGGGAAATTATAATAATAATATATATATATATATATATATATATATATATAATACGCTGAAGAAAACCAACACTGTAAATTCACAACAGTCTGTTTCACGGGATGCGACCCGATCATCAGGTGAATGTGGTTAGAACGAAGCTAACGGCGTGGTTTGAAAAGCTGAGACTTTACGAGATTGCGAGATTATGCTTTGTGTGTATATAATATATTTATGTATATATATATATATATATATATATATATATTAAATATATTAAATCTAAGATTTAAATGGTTTACAGAGAAAAGTCGGTTTACTGACGGTGGGAATCGAACCCACGATCTTCCGTTTTACGGTCGGGGTCCTTACCATTTGGCTACACCGGATTCCATTCCCCTATGTTTATTTGCACACTTTTATAGGAACCAGCGTACCGTGACGTAATAGTCTCACCCCACTAATATCCGTTCCGGTACCCGTGTCCGCATGTTTTTTTTTTTCTGGGATAATTTTTCATACAAGTTAAGCAGTGTTAACCTTTCTGGTCCATAATTGGCAGGTGCTATTCCGCCGACTACCTGCGTAAAAAGTGATGCCTTACCTTGCTATGATTTTGTATGAGACAAATAATCCAATATATGACAAAACAAGTTACAGCGTTTACGACTTATTCCTTGCCTGAGACCTGCATAGTCATAGTCTAACCCCACTATAATCCGTCTTAGTACCCGTGTCCGCCAGTTATTTTCCGGGATAATTTTCATACAAGTTAAGCAGTGTTAACCTTTCTAGTTCTATCTGGCGTCTGGAATCTGGCGTCGCCAAGTTGTTAGGCCCCCGAACCCATATATATATTCAAACAATAATTTATTCATGTTAAGGTTGGTGACGTCAATATATGGAATCTTCACAACTTTGGCGAGCGTTTCTACTCTGGTAAAACACGTCAGATACACCGCTCTCATCTCAGCACTGGAGATCGACTGTGGTCCAACATGCCATACCTGCGCCCTCTGGCGACGGTGACTGCAGACTCCCTGGAAGACTACGGGATTGACGAAGATGGTTTCTCTGTGCACGACGTCCTCGGAACAAGATGTGACCCATACATGCATAAACATATGACCGGGACTACTTGTACTAATTCATGTCATCAGAATTTAACGGAAGCCATCAAACCATGGGGTTTAAAGGAGGAAGATGTGCATGACGTATTCAACATATTCATGTGCACAGCCATTGATCCAAAAACGCATGAATACATGATTAAGGGAAGCCCCGCAGAAAAAGGAGATTACATTGAGATACTGGCGGAAATGGATCTACTTGTTGCTCTAAGCGCATGCCCATGTGCAGATGTTTTGGCTGAAATCAGTGATGCGGTTCCACTAGAAAAGTGCTCTCCAATAGATGTATACATTGGGCAGCCTTCGGAAACCCTGTTTCATGAAATGTTTACAAAGCTGAATTAAACTCCTTGCCCTTGAAGAGTTTAAATACAAAACACAATTAAACCTTCACAGGGATAACAGTTATTTATTTTGTTCATAATTCTTAAAATAAGGGGCAACATTAGCACCCTCCAGCCCTGAATCAAACATTGTGTTCAAGTTCTGGGGGATAGGGATAACTGATCTTTTCCACAAAAATAGGGGCATCTATAAGCTGAGACTGAAACTGATAGTTTGGGTCTGGTCCATGAGCAAAGAACGGCCATGTGTACCCATATATCAAATTGATTTGTTTAGGGAAGAAGATGATTTAACTATAGCCGAGAGGTACCTGTGAGTCTCTGGTTTAAGCCATTTCGGCCCTCTAACATTAGAGAATCTACGGTGACCGTACTAGCTTCAGAGTGCCTTTACATCTCACATAGAGGTCCGGACTGTAAGGTTCTTTGAGGATGCAAATATTTTTGATATTTTTTTCCATGGTGCATTGCCTTCAAGTACGCTATCACTTGGCATAAACCAGACCAATCGTCAGCTTTCTACTTCACTTTTTAACAATACCTACCATGTGGGAGAGAAATTCCATTTTACCTCAGCATATTGGTGTATCCCTGTGCATGATTGTTGAATTTCTGACCGCATGAATACAAGCATGGCTCGCATGGGTTACTGGACGACAGCCAACTTGTGCACCTTGACTCGTTTAAATAGGGACGGAATTTTAGTTTGGTTTGTGAGTTCACGTGTATTATTTTGTGTTAGTTTATCATTCGTATTCCAATGTTAAGATTTTTGGCTGTATTCCATGATATAAATGCAACAGGATGGATGAACGTTGGAGTACATTCCTCCGTATGTCTTATATCACCACTCAAGTTAGGCTTACCAGCTCAATATAAACGCCTACTGAGTCGTGTATTCACAGCTAACAAACACCAGATGGCGCTCTACCCACCACTGCTGACACAACACACCGAACACGCTTTGTGCCATTTCAATAGACACTTCTTTGTGGTACTCTCAATGAAGTATATCCTTTGCTCAGAACTCAAGATTTTTAATGTCATGCAAAATTCCTATTGATTGTTACTCTAATAAATCTCATATATTCGCCTCATTTACAAACTCTGTGAGTTATTACTTGTAAGCAAAGTGGCCAACTATTGAAATATGATGTGAAAAATTATTATATTGTATGTCAACGGGGTTCTATGAAGCATATTTTTGTCCCAGTCATTGATCCGGGTTCCTATATGTGTAAATATAACATTTGTATGTTGCGGAGGTAAGATATTGTTGCAAGGTAATATGTGAGTGATTCATAGAGACGATCTATCTTTTTTCTAGGCCAAAGTTTTTCATGCTATAGTTATAAAGTCAACTTTTAAATCTTCTGTGCGTGTATTTTCCTTCATGACACAATAGATCTCAGTGTTTATATATGTTTTGGAGGTGTACAAAACATGGACCTCCATCAAATCTGCCAGATGGCGATGAACATAAATCGCGTGTTTCTGCTATTTTTCACATAATTTATACGTTCACCGAAAATTTTACTATTTTTACTTTAAAACTATCATAAATTATAACAAACATATCTTAGCAATTTGAGAGGGTTTAACGTTTTAGGTGGATAAAACTGGGTCTATATTTATAGTTCTCATAGTTCCGGCAAGAGTGAAGACCTGTTTTTTATCAATTATGTAAACTATAAAACTGCATTCTAAGGAACGTGAGTCTCCGCCACGTGGGGGGGGGGGGGGGTGCTAACTGTTGTGGGATGCTTCAATAACCATATACTTACATTTACTTTTTCGGCCCATACTCCCAGGTTCATTCCTGTATAAGTGACTCTACATTTGTGAATATCCGTTTAGACGTCCTCAATCCGGATCATGTGCCGGTTCCTCATCAAAATCAATTCTTTATTCACCCATTCCCGATATGCCCTGAAATGTCATTAGATTCTATTGAAGACTGCGTGAGTTATGTTGTGAAAAACACACACACACTCATACACACAAACCAACACACGAAGGTGATGAACGCATACATAGGCAATAAAAAATAATTCCATGGATCGATGCACATAACTGAGTTTTGAATTTCTGTGCCCGATCATACAAATTAAGCAAAGGTGGACAAACAAACTGTAAAGAGAATTAGTTGAATGCACAATTAAATGTACTTGTAATTAGCTGCCAAATAGCCCTAACAGACTTAAATGTGGCCATATATCGAAGCTATGGCTGGTCGAATGTGACAGTCTAACTGAACTAACATGCAATAAAATGCAGCTCTTGTATAATAAGAATCAAGCACTCCCACTGTTGGATTGAATCCATATTTAGTAGCAAACCACAGGTTATCATGCAAGGTGACTTCTGTGATACACAATAATTCTCTACAATATTCTACGGTATACCTGTGGTGTACGTAGCCAGGAGCTTAGAGAGAGAACAAGGGAGCATAATAGTATGCTTGATTCACGATAATGGGTTTTCTATTGAGCTTGTAAAAACCAAATTCAGAAAGAATTCACACAAAGTTAAATATTCCATAAATTCGGCTTTATTTCCAGTAAATATAAGGTACCCGATAATATATAAAGTTTTTTTCAAAAGTCAACTTTTGACCTCTCGCCTGAGGACACCGTTTTGACAATTTTACCATTTTGACCATGTGAAATTATAGGTACAGTTTACAGGTATTCAGTGTGATTTTATTTAGGTTCGGTTGAAGCACCTCAAGTTTTATTTGCCAAGTTTTAACGTTTGTGTACAGAAGTTTTGTTACATACGTATATACAACTTGAAATAATGTCCTCTGTGCTCTCTGTATGTTGCCGGTGTGTGTGTGTGTGTGTTCCATAGTATTTTGAAACCTAGGAAATCTTATCCAGGAATATGTTATAAAGAGAAGCCAGTTTAGCAGTTAGTCAAGTTACACAAATTATCGATAGAAATTGTTATCCTATAGGAATACTCGTTATATACGAGTTTTTTTTTCACAGACAAATATTGACCACGGCGCGCTTTTATCCATAATACTCCCTGTGGTGATAAAATAAACACCATACATGTGGATATATGGGACTGGCCACATAGAATTTAAAATATAGTTTGAACAAACTGCAGTTTATGTATTTACAGGACACTAAAACGGAATGTTAGTGTCACTCAAATCTCCTTCCGATCTGAGGTGTTCGACACTGCCATTCTCTTTGTATACTATTCATCGGGGGGTCTGTCTTGACTTCCTGTTCCTGAGAGCCCCGACCCTGTGTCACCATTCAAAACTGTACCCTGTGTCCTAATAAAATTGGCACATACATTTGTTTGTTTTCTTAAACAGTATTGTACAAAGCTTGTGAGACCCCTTCTGCAATGATAAGGTTTATTGAAATGTTATTTATGTGTTAAGTTATATTGGTCAGAGTTGGGTCCAGAAGTAATCGTAGTCATGTGTATATTATACTATTGGGTATATATATTGTCTCTTTGGTTCAAACCATCCATAAGGTATATATAAATATATATATATATATAATATATATAATATATAAAATATATATAAATATATATATATATATATATATATATATATATATATATATATATATATATAAAAACATTGAAGAAAACAACATTATAAATTCACAACAGTCTGTTTCACGGGATGTGACCCGATCATCAGGTGAATGTGGTTGGAATGAAGCTAACGGCGTGATTTGAAAAGCCGAGACTTTACGAGATTACGAGATTATGCCTTGTGCGTATCGGGGGGAGGGGGGCATGTGAAAGACTGACACTGATTCTATTGTCCTCGGGGCACAATAGGATTGGTTGGGGTACTTGATAAGGTTCTACAACGAAGGGTAACTCTATATATATATATATATATATATATATATATATATATATATATATATATATAAATTAAACGTTTAATACGTATCGGTATCGGCACCCATGCGATCATCAGGTAACTGACGCTCGTGGGGGACCCAGCTATTACTGTTACTTTCTTTTTGCTACTTTACTTTTCTCGGTAGTTTCAGGTGTCGGCATTTTGAAACTCATTCGCAACGCCTGTAATTCTAGTGCAATCGTAAGGTCATGGGTTCGATTCCCATCGTCTGTGAACCGACTTTTCTATGTATTAACCTTCCATCTCTCTCTCTCTCTCTCTCTCTCTATATATATATATATATATATATATATATATATATATATATATAAAGGCCTTTCACATACGGATGTGTAAATAAGATTATTCTCAATACCACCATTATTAACAATCCTTTATTGCTTACTGACCTTTTGTCTTAGACATATAATCCTTAAATTTTACAGCAAAGCAAAAAAAATACATGTTTTAGAGCGCCTTGAAATTGAAACTCTTTTTATTTTAAGGAATGTTATAAAACAAATTTTGCGATAAAACCTCCAGCCTCATCCAAACATTCATTCAAATGATAGTCTATAGTTGCCCAACCGCGTCAGTAACAGTTGTATCAAATTAAGTATGATTTGTGTTTCTTAAAACGCTTTTAAAGTACATTGAGGGTTCAATGACTTTGATAGCTCTAACAGCTGCGCAATACTGGTGGCGCATCACATAGGTCAAAGTTTAACTACGCTGTTACTGTACACATTATTGTATCCGTGCTGTTCACACGCACAGTGACACATAAAGATACACTCTGCTTGTTGAAGCAGACAACTCCCGTGCAGGTAAGTATATAGTCCCGTGCTTTATATAGGTACAAGGACTAAGTGTATCCGAAGTTTTCATTAACAAATAAATGTACGGTAATAAATAAGCATGGTTTATAAATGATAATTAGCTTGTAATTAGTCGGTCCTTTGAGTTGTCGTGGCCTTGGCGTACAGCTCAGCTAGTCATTCCTGAAGCTACAATTATATTGCGTGGCTCCCCCTGTTTCAGCAGCTAATAACTCGCTGTAACTTCCCAACTGTATATCTATTACTTCAAACACATGCATTTATGATTGATGTCTACGGGTTGTCTGTATGTGTATATAGAGTGCACTGAACTTTGTCCAAGGTAAAGATAAATAAACATGACCTAGCACATATCACAATTATATTCATATATCCTCTCATGGTCATATCACAGATGATTAGCTTGAACCTAAAGTTACAATGAATAGTCTGCTGTCATTCTCAGTCCTTGCATCCTGATGCATCTCATTGGATAAAACCAGATCTTGCGACTTGTTACTACAGTAAGATTTTTGGATTTCACTGTGCCTTGGATGTCGTGTATCCAGCGATCACCATGTCAAAATACCATTCATAAATGAATCTAAAAATCACGATTTCGCCACCTACAGAAATCTAATTTCTGTATATATATGCATGGTATACAGCGTCATACAGTGGTGTTTGGAGTTGTTTTATTTATCATGTAAGGATAGATAAGGGCGCCAGTTACCAGGGACAGAAACACAGACTACAACAGCTCATTTTTATTGACACATAGGATTCACCATCAGCGTAATTAAAAAGCATTATAAATAAACGGAACGAATGAACCTTGCCCCACCAGACTTAGCGGACAGCACCTCACGATATCCGGTATTTTATAAGTCTCTTAGGGCCCTGCTTTAGACATTTTTCACAGCTAATTTATTAAATAAATGTGTGTGATACATTATGTATATCAATGTCGAACGCGAGATCACGAGTCGGTCCTCAATAAAATGATAAATAAAAATAGCATTATCACTGTGAAGGGCTCCACCAATAGTTACCTGTATATAACGAGTTATTTTTCGTTACTTTCAAGCCATCTCTCTCATATATAAATATATATATATATATATATATATATATATATATATATATATATTCTTATTGTGGAGAATGTCAGATCACCCTACTCTATGTGCTAGGGAGAACTATATGTCGTTTTCTTCGTATATCAGGAAACGGTGTTAAGGGATAACTTGCTAATTATATACTTCAGAAAATATTCAGCCAGTTTGTATAATAAGGTACGTATTATCTGACTATTGTATCTGACATTGTATCTACAAACTGATTAATTCAAGACACATGGCTTCAAAGGTAAAAATAATGTTGAAAGGTTATATAGATTCGTGTTACAGAGTTACAAAGTAGTTTATTCATTATCGTGACCGATTTGGAATGTGGAATGTATGAAACTGCATATCTTTATGATTAAAACCAAAAACATATTAGCATAACCATAACAATTACTGAATAACAGAGAATAGAAACCCTGGTACATAATAAATATTATACAATAATTATGTTGGTTTTAGGGGGAAATCCCACGAGAATTTTTTTTAAATGGGGACCTGGATAGTCGAGGGGTAATTAACACACACGGCTCCTTCCGCCGGGTACCCGGGTTCCATCATCAGCGTGGCTGAGTGGGTTGTAACGTTTCTTGCCCGCCCAAGCACGGTGGTCTTCTCCGGGTTCTCCGGTTTCCTACACCGCTCCATACTACCAAACGCCACCATCTAAGCCATGGAGATTGCTGCGGTTAGATATACTAACTATTTATACAATTCATGTAAAATAAATGTTTATATATCATTTTATATGCATAAACATTCTGTAAATGCATAACGAACTCAAAGATCAAGGTCAATGCACATGTGCATAAATTAACCAGAAAAGGTATCTATAGAACAGATACCCAATAAACATCTGCACCCTTTAGTTCATGGTACTTAAAGTTTTTCCTTAAAAAACAAACGGTACAAGTTATACGCAACAATATAATAAAAGGGGCCTTAGATTAAAAGACATACATTTCAAAAATAAATGAATGTCATTGTTTTTATATTCACTAACGTAGCATTGGAGTAGGTCTATATTGATTATGACAATACAGTGCCTTAAATGATAACATCGTGACATTCTCTTTGGTAATTCAAGAGCTATGTGGTTAGTCATTATTTCACACTAGAAGAGCAATTTTATTCCAAATACGATAGATGGCGCTGCGTAAACATGTTCATAAGGGGTATACGTCAGCATTTGTACTCATAGTTGGCGCTGATATAGACCTTTCTCGATATGATGTCAAATTCCTCAAGATGTAATTGACAATATAGAAAGTGCCCCCATAAGGCATATTTAACATCTTTCCAGAAAAGGACATTTCCGACTTCCGAGGGGAATTTACATGAAAGCGGTTAATACCAAGCATTGCCCATATTAACCTAAACACCCCTTTGGCTCTAACATGCCCACTGTTCCTAATGACTGTTTAATATTTCCTTCCTTGATGCAATTGACCAGGACGCTCAGTTCCAGGGTCGCAGACAGGTTTTTGCAGTAAACGTCTCCGCATGTTTTTATATAACTTAAATCGATCCAAAGTTTGCAATAGCTTTTCCATCGAATGTAACTCAATCCGATGAGAAAAATAATAAAAATATGACAAAATAGCTTACACTTTCTGTGACATGTTCGTCATACGATATGTGAGAAACAAATTTGCCTTATTAAGCTGATGACGTTATTCAATGAAGGGCACATGCGACGTCATTATTATCTTAATTTACCTCTCGGAAAGGTACTTTCCAGCTGTAAGACCTCATTCATGATTTATTTACAAAAACAATGTAACGAAAACAAAAAAATGACGAACGTTATTATAACGCAACAAAAATTCTGCGTATATAATCCATTGTGACGTCATCCCTGCGTTACAAAAATGTACCAGTTTTAAGAACGTCACGACTGTCAAACAGGTGGTTAGCTTTTGTAATTTACAGGATTTTTTTAGCTGTGGATTTTTTTTTTTAATTCCAGGGACAACCATTGGCTGTTGGTTCTTTCTTAATTACAATGTTGAAGAGGAGTTTTGTAAGGAAGCCCTTCACCAGAGGCTACAAACCCCTTGACGCATTCAAGGTATACGCATACACACAAAGATACACACAGATTCATGTATGTATGCGATGTATTTGTATACATATATCGTTTCTACATGAAAAGCAGCACAAAAGATCTTCCTTGTTGCCAAATTTTCTCATTTAAAAAGCATGGACACATTTCTTTGTTTTCTTGACATTGAAATATAACTCACGTGAGGCCTTGTATCGTTCTATTAAATAAGGATACTGGTGTGTGAAACAAAATGTTAATCTGATTGTTTATCATTAGCTCCTTTTACTCTTATTATCAAAATCATATTTTTATCTTTGAAAGGTTAATAAAGACATGTGTACTCGGATATCCGAGAGCGGAACAAAAAATATAGTCACAAAGCTAACGGTACCTGCGCGCGCAGGTCTCGCCTGGGAGGTCAAGAAAGGTCAAACGTGTCGATTTGTACTGACAGGATCGCAGGTAATTCTTTTGTTTGTTTTTTATGAATATATTTTATTGCAGAACCACACTTTGGTGAATGGTAGTATCTCTTATGTCGATTTGTACTGACAGGTTCGTAGGTAATTCTTTTGTTTTTTTTTTTATAAATATACATTCTTTCAGAATCGTTTTATGAAAGGTATAATGGAAGTTATCCGTTATACAGTTATAATGGGTCAGGTCACCGGCTTGTCTACATGTGGCTCGCCACCCTCCGCGTAATTAGGGCAGGAGGGAGGGGAGTTGATTAATATGCGCGTGTGCCCTCGGTCAAATCATAGGTGCGCACTGGTCGTCCCGCGTGTCACTGTGACGTTGGTGGTGGCGGTATACACACAATTTTTTATAATTATCTGTTCATATGTATTTGTATTGTTTAATACACGGCGGGAGTTTGCGTCTTGCGGCTCCTTGTCATACCGGCCCTGCTGTCTTGTTATTTGTGAATGTGATATGTACTTTATAATCATTTCACGTATGTGACAGTTATATCGCTCATGAAAAGCATTAAACCTCGGCACAGAAATGTCATAAAAACTAAACAAAAATGTTTTTCTCAAACTATATGGACTCGTAAACGTTAAATTAAAATTGCCTTTTAAATATCGTTCATGTATCTGTATTATAAGATTTTTTTAATTCATTCACATGACTGCATACTGAAATCATTTTACACCATGGTTGATATTCAAAGCTGCTGATTCGCTTGTCACGTAGCTGCCACGGAAGGGTGATCTTTGTATGGAGTGGGGGGGGGGGGGGGCATTAATCCACTGCGATTTCGCAATGGGTCTTCTGCTTGGAGAAATAATAATTATGTATATGTATAAATATATACTTAAACAATAATTTATTCACGTTAAGGTTGGTGACGTCAATATATGGAATCTTCACAACTTTGGTGAGCGTTTCTACTCGGGTAAAACACGTCAGATACACCGCTCTCATCTGAGCACTGGAGATCGACTGTGGTCCAACATGCCATACCTGCGCCCTCTGGCGACGGTGACTGCAGACTCCCTGGAAAACTACGGGATTGACGAAGATGGTTTCTCTGTGCACGACGTCCTCGGAACAAGATGTGACCCATACATGCATAAACATATGACCGGGACTACTTGTACCAATTCATGCCATCAGAATCTAACGGAAGCCATCAAACCATGGGGTTTAAAGGAGGAAGATGTGCATGACGTATTCAACATATTCATGTGCACAGCCATTGATCCAAAAACGCATGAATACATGATAAAGGGAAGCCCCGCAGAAAAAGGGGATTACATTGAGATACTGGCGGAAATGGATCTACTTGTTGCTCTAAGCGCATGCCCATGTGCGGATGTTTCGGCTGTGTGCGGTGAGCCGGTTCCGCCAGAAAAGTGCTCTCCAATAGATGTATACATTGGGCAGCCTTCGGAAACCCTATTTCATGAAATATTAACAAAGCTGAATTAATCTCTTTGACTCGTTAAAATAGGGACGGAATTTTAGTTAGGTTTGTTAACTCACATGTATTTTTTGTGTCAGTTCATCATTCGCAGTCTAATGTTAAGATTATCGGCTATGTATAACGATATCAATGCAACAGGATGGATGAACGTTGGAGTACATTCACTAGTATGGCTTATATCACGACTCAAGCTTACCAGCCCAATACAAATGCTGACTGAGTTGTGATTCACCGCTTACAAACACCAGATAACCTTCCGTCCACCATTACGGTTGAAACACCGAACACCCTTTGTGCCAAACAATAGACACTTCTTTGTGGTACTCTATATGAAGGAAATCATTTGCTCAGAACTAAAGATTTTTAATGCTATGCAAAATTACTATATATTGATACTCGAATAATTAGCTTTGCGAGATATTGCTTCATTCGGCCCTGTAAGCAATGCTGCCAGGGTTCTATGAAGTATAAATTTTGTCCCAGTCATTGGTCCGGGTTCCTATATGTGTAAATATAACATTCGTATGTTGTGGAGGGTCAGACCTTGTTTCATGGGAATATGTGAGTGATTCATAGAGATGATCTATCTTTTTTTCTAGGCAAAGTTTTCAATGCTATAGTTATAAGAGTCAATTATTTTATCTTCTGTGTGTACATAACCTCAGGATGTTGTGGATGGTCAGAAATTGTTGCAAGGTATGTGTGAAATGAGTGATTCACAGAGACGATCAATCTTTTTTCTAGGAAAAAGTTTTCCATGCTATAATTTTAGAGTAAACATTAAAATTGTCTGCTCTTTATTATCCTTCATGACACGATAGATCCAAGCGACTTTTTAGAAGTGTGCAGAACATGGCCTTTCATAAAATCCGCTAGATGGCGCTGAACATAAATCCCAAGTTTCTGCTATATTCACATGGTTTATACGTTCACCGAATAACTTATGTAAAAGTATCATAAATTATAACCAAAATCTCTTATAATTTTGAGAGGGTTTTACGTTTTAGGTGGAGAAACCTAGGTATATATTTATAGTTCCTATAGTTCTGATGAGAGTGCAGACCTGTCATTTTCTCTAAATTATGCATAAGTAGAAAACTCCATTCTTTGAAATGTAACCTTCCGCCATGTGTGGTGGGGTGGGGATGCCTTTTGTGTTTGCATTCACATATTCGACCAATACTTCCAGGTTCATTCGTGCATGAGTGACTCTCCACTTAAAAATATCCGTTGAGGACGTCCTGAATCCAGATACGTGCCGGTTCCACATCAAAATCTGATCGATTCTTCGAAGACCTATTCCCGAAATTCCCTGAAATGTCATTAGATTTTATTAAAAATTGCGTGAGTTACGTAGTGAACAAACACATACACAGACATAAACACAAACACACATGCCAACACACGAAGGTGATGAACGCATACATAGGCAACATCCCTCAGTGCACGTAACTAAGTGCGAAACTTCTGTGCCGGACCATACGAACTGAGAAAAGTTGGATATACTCGACGGAGAATAAGTTAGGACACTGTTAAAAGTTAAATGTAGTGGTAATTTACTGCCATATGGCCGTAATAGATCTAAATGTGGCCATATATCGAAACTATAGACGATAGAATGTGACGGTCTAACCAAATTGACATGAAATTAATAGGACATTCTCGTATAATATGAATAAATCACACCAAATTGTTGGATTGAACCGATATTTAAAGTACCTGAACAAAACACTGTATTTATCTCCGAGAATTCGGGAAAACATAGGCTACACTTAAATTTAACTCAGTCCACGGAAAGGAATATGTTTATTTGGACTGTACATTACGTCCAGCCACAGGTAACCATGCAAGTTGACTTCTGTGATTATCAACAAAACAGTGTTATAAACACGTCATGAAGTATAATATAAACAATTACACTGTAATGGTTTATTGGCATAATATTGTTCCCTTAATGAAACATTTTTATGAATGGGAAAATTCTATAAAAAAAAAAACCTATTTTAAATTTTCAAACAAAAGAACCTAGGAAATACGTGGGAATATGACCCAAGCAGATGATGTAATACAAAACGTAAGAAATTTGTAGAATAAAATCCGTGATGGTTGGAATAACAGTGATATACATATGCACTAGATGGCGCGGATGCCCCAGGATATACTCAGTAGTGCGATAGATACCATATTTCTGATTAGTGCCCGACACTCCACTGCTTATCATTTTATTATCTGTAATTGAAAACCATTTAATGTCATATTATAACTCCACCTTCATAAATTCGTTATTATATGATATATGTATAGAAATGGGTGGCAGACAGTTTATGCCCCACGTGAAGGGTGTTGTTGTAGGGTGAAAGTTGATGAATGTGTAATTACATCTCGAATAGTCGAGATATCATATGAGGGAATGAGACCCCTAAAAATGTTTCACTTTTCGACATCTAAATGGCTCTGACAAAGTTATTACAGGGTTTTGTTGTCAGTTTTCCCGATAAAGCTTTTACTGGACCCGTATCGACATTGAGGTCTTAAGTGAAGCAGTTACAACTGGGTCGAAAACACTTGACTCGTTATCAGTATTAACACATTATACGACACTGAACCAAAAATACTTCAGTGCCCCCGCATAGGTCCCCCTTTAAATTCTGCAAGTGTTTACTATGCTTGCGCAAATGATACACTTTTTTTAAGTTGGGGTAACGGAGACTTCCGGTTCAAACTGGTGCATTCAGACGGATAAAGACGACGTATAAGATGGTCGCTTATCGTATCCATGTGATTTACTGTTACAATAGTAAAAACTCTAAAATACAATCTGTATGAAAGATCATCTTTATAAAAACGTGATCAGATCATCTGTGGAGGACTGACAGTCATTGGACCAGGCCAAGGTTAACTGAAATGACCTAGAAGAGAAACTAAACAATATTTGTTATACTGGACCAACGTGATGTCATCCAGTTCTTGACAATGCTTTCAACGGAAGACAAACAGGCGATCCATCAGTTTGAGGAATCTGTTGGTAACATAGTAACGCTGGTTGGAGACTTTCAGAGAGACGCAGGTCAAAAGGTTGGTATGCTTAATCTGTGCCGTTTACTGAGATTGTAAATCCTGATTTTTGTGTACATGCAAAAAAAAAAAGATAAAAATTAATGTGTGAGCGGTTGACCACGACTCATATATCCTCTGCCCATAAGCCCCGTCCATGATTAGATACGGTTGGCCGTCTAGACTTTATTTTACCACGAAAACCCCATTTATTTATATTTATTGGCTAAATTATTTACTTACTCAGAAGTCTGAGACATTACGTCTATCTAGTTCATACCGTTTTGACCATTTTTCACATGTGTGAAATTGTAGACACAGTATGTAGGTATTTAGTGTGATTATGTTTCGGTCCGATTGAAGCACATCACGTTTTATTTGCTAAGGTTTTACGTTTGTGTATACCTGCTTTGTTTCAGAAAGTACAACGCGAAATCATGTCCTCTGTGCTCTCTGTATGTGGCTCGTGTGTGTAGACTTTAGCCCCAAGTCCCTACAATGATCGACAGGACTGGTATTAAATTTCAAGTATCCTTCAACAAGACGTTATCGGCCATCAAGACACGTTCAAGTATCTTGTGGTCAGAGCTTACCGCGTAGGCGGATATTGTCTTAGCTTCACACCTGCCGTCTATATGTCACGGGTTGGTTTTTTAACCTGTCGTTTAAAGGTGCCCATTCACCTGCCTTTTAAAAAGGTAGAGTAGTTCGGGTAATGAACAGTTCTTATAACGCCTCCGTGAAGGATGTATGAACTTATTAATCAGCAACGTGTTTGTAAGCAACGCAATGTTGACAAAAGCGATAAAAACATATTACCTAAGGTGGTAGGTTGCATATATGCAGAGGTAGATAAGTCACTTGTTGCAAAACGACATTTACAAAGCTCTGGCGTATCTGACTTGCTACCAGATCCCCTTGTTTAATTTGTTTTGATAATTTGACGGGGCCCCATATTATAAACACGTTGATATGAACAAAAACAAGCAGGTGGTATCCACGTTTCTGACCAGTTTTTATTAAGCTCAAAGGTATTACCTTTAGTTTATAAAGATCATATAGGTGATAGGGCGCCTTTAAGATGATAAAACAGTTTAACGGCTAAACGCGTTACGCAACTATTGCTCCGCATACTGTGTGTGGGTGTGTCATTGCTCGATCTTCCCATTCATGACTATATAAAGTTACATTAATGATCATGAATTGCATGAATAATACATATAAAATCACGAGCGATAATAAACCTATAACGATTTATACAACATTACATAAAAAATAATATTATTTTAATATTATATCATTTAATGAACAATTTTTTTATCGTTTTATTCAGTTTATAAACTGTTGAATCGGCTGATGATGTAAAATAATTGTCTGTCTAGCTGTTGAACCAGAACCAGTTAAGAATACTGTGTAGTGCTAAAACATTATTTAGTTAATTGCTGTCACCGACCGTAGAGTAGCACTCGCATTATATATCCAGGCGAATTCATACTATTACACATGCAGTTGGCTTTGGTTATAAAGATAATATTTTTCAGAGTCGGATAAAAGATCTAGAGATTAAGCAGAAGAATTCCAAGACGGAAAATGGCCAGAGGATCGCAAACTCAGTTACGGTGGGTCATATGTGAACCGGGTTTTTACAGTATTAACAAGGTGTGTCGAGTATGATGAACACAAGCAAAAAACTTGTTTGAGAACATTCCTCTGTAATGGTCACCCTTATCTGATTGTCACGAGCCATTCACGAGCCAGTTGTTAAAAGTTTAAGCAAATGGGAAGTCTTCATTTGATTATGGAATTGATACTGTTTATTGTAATTATAAATAATGTAGGGATGTTATTTCGCTTTTTTTCTGAATTGTTGAGGATGTAAGGTTTAGTTTTGATCCATGTACTCCTGCACCTTCTCATTTTAACTTCTATCATTCGTAACCAACAGTATGTACTTTCTGTCAGATTTAGATGAGCGAGCTGGTTAATTTCATTGCATAGCCAGCATATTGAATGCTGCGGGTGTCAGTTATGCTAGGGTTCTCATCCTGTGGAACTACTAATTATTCGAGCCCTGGTTGACAATCAGCATATTACCAAAAAGAAGATTATATATGTATATATAATGATGAGGTCCCTGGTTTTCTTGTTCATTTTGTGTTTCTTCCGCTTATCTTATGATTTAGACTAGTTCTTTTTTAGATAAGTTATCTCGTAGTCAAATTTGTCGATTTGTTGGAATCTGCAGACGTGCTATTTTATTGGTAACGTATCCTTAAAATGGTCTTGAAAGAGAGACTGCGATATTAAAATTGTGTGTGGCTGTATGAGTGAAAATAAAATGTTAACAATATATATATATATATATATATATATATATATATATATAAACAAATCATTATTTATTCGTTCCCATATTCAAAAACGGTTACTTCAGCTCAGGAAATCATTGTAAATCTACTGCTCCTCCTAGGAACAGAGTTTGGCCCGATCATCGTTCAGATTTACGGGCTCATTATCTTAGGATCAACTAGATTAAATGTTATCTCTTTAATAAGCAACGAGGATTATCTGTTTGGTTTACATATGTAATGGTCCACACAGGAAGCTAAATCTACACAATTCTCGATGAGTATATCATAGACATTGATCCTCTTTTTTTAATTAACTTTTTATCAGAGATGCGGGGATGAAGTGTTGCATCCTACTGTGAATTACAACGAGGAAGAAAATGAAGACCGGGGCAACTGGAGTGGGCGGTTTGACTTTCTGGTGGTAGCCGTGGGCTACGCTGTGGGCGTTGGCAACATCGCAACCTTCCCCGTCCTGTGTCACAGACATGGCGGCGGTGGGTAATTTAGTAAAAATCATTTTGTCCCAATAATATATTCCAAAGTTCAGTTACATAATTGTATCAAATGTTGATCTCGTCCGCGAGCAACTCAGACAAATTGAACATGACAAATGAACAACTGTGTGTATATATATATATATACTAAAGTAATTTTTTTCTCTAATATTTATTTCAGAAAGATACAATACACATACAAATACATACATAGTGTGACAACATATACAATACATAAAGAGATGGATACATGGATATAGAGCTCAGATAGCTTATTTGACGAGAAATTAAATTTATATAACGCAGGTGTGTGATATACATATATAATATGCAAACGAAACTTACTGTGCATAAATTGTCCGTCAGGAGACCACTGCTAATTGAAAGAATCACTTCCGCTGGCGCAGTGGCCACCCTCATCACGGCGGAGAGTCTGTTCATAACTGAATATAAATCAGTTTATATTAGTGCACATATGAATAAAAATTCAATGTATCGTGATACTCATATGCTGATTATAAGAATTATATGTTCACATACATCAGTTTTGTGAAAATTAACCATAAACCAAGAAAAAGGGAATACATATTATAAAAAAACGAACAGGAAATATATATGAAAGTGAACCTTAATATGAGACATGTACAATAAAGATACGATAAAAAGAAACAACAAAGCAATAAACATTAACACATGTCGTGGTTCAAATTAACTCGAGATAATATTCTTAACTAGTGACCATTTTTTTCAGATGTACATTCATTTTACCGTTTCTTAAGGACAAGAGATATGTAATGTTATATACATCCTTTACTTCTATTAATTTAAACTTATCATATCACGCAAACTAGAATTTTCAGTTTCCTTTTTCAGTTTACTTTTAGTGAAAAGAACATATTTGTAATTTAAAAAATGGTATCATTAAACCAGCCGTTAGAACTATCCGAAAACTGACCATATAAAGGTAAAGGTTTATACTCTGATATCACCGACGATATCAGTCTCACCCCACTTTACACCTTGCCTTCCTGGCCAGTTCAATTGTGTAGCTTTTCTCGACTTTCTGAGGAGTAGTAGACAACCCAAGCAGCCATATCAGGTGCTAGAAGATTATTGAAATGCGTTCCACAATAGCCTGCCGCCCATGACCATGTGGTAAAGCCTTCTGCTAGGAGTCTTAACGCAGATGGCGGTCAAAACGGGTCGCGAACCCACAACCTTGCGGTCACAAGTCCAGCGCCCTATGCATTACGCCACCACGCTTCACAATCACACCTGACTTCGTATACGCTGGCGATATATATAACCTGTACTTCCTATCCATTTATTTTTTAATTGAGTGAGGCATTTTTCGCAATAATATCACACATGACCAGTTGATTCATCGTAAATATTAACAGTAGCTGCATATTGGGCATTCATTATTTCCATTTAAAAAGATTCATATTCACCGGCAGATAATTATTAATAATCTTAAATTGGAAGTATTACATTTTCACAAATTTTATAAACATATTTCCCTTAGCTACATCCAGAGTCTTTTAATATCCGTGGGTATCTGATAAACATTACTATTGAAAGTTTGTACACAGAACTACTCTTCAGCTTCGGTAAAAGGTAAATATTATCTGAATCAAACCCATGTTTAACAGTTCTTTGTCTTTCCTTCGGTTTTGCACTAATAAAACTGTTCTATTGAAGACACAATTTTGTATAATTGAATATTCATTGACAATCTGTGACACTGTTTTATATTTCCCAAATACAAGCCTACATATCACTGATATATTTGGTATTTACTATAAACAGATTATGATTAAAAAAATGAACAACCATCAATAGTTATGTATCGTTTATTATCAAATTTTGTCAGACATTTTTACGTGCAATATGTTGTTGCACTCATCAAGCAAGACTGTCTGATTGAAATGGTACCATTTCAGCAAACCATAGAGCACTCTAGCAGAAAGCCAGTAGATTTATATATATATACGAATCCGAGTCTAAAGAATAACAAGTGTATTTTTTCTGCCCAGTATCATGTTTTATGATACAAGCGGTCTACTTATTTTAAAACTACTGGATATCAGTTTCGGGCATTTTGTGAATATATCATTTTTGGAACTCCAGGTATTAAATAAGATTGTATGTAAATATGGCTTATTCTCGTTACAGCGGCGTTCCTGATCCCGTACGTCCTGGCTTTGATGTTGGTCGGAGCTCCTGTGGTCTTCCTGGAGATGGCACTTGGTCAGTTCACCAGCTGTAGCTCCGCCACTTGCTGGGAATTCGCGCCAATAGTTAAAGGTAAACTGTTAACCTAGGTCATAAACATATTGGCATAAGTGCGAAATTCAAAGCATTTTTGTCATCTTACTCAAATTTGGGGATTTGGCCGTGGTCCAATTAAAGCGTTATTTCCCTCTAAACTTTGGCGAAATATATCCCCATGTACGGAACTCCCCCCCCCCCCCCCCCCCCGATAGATTCTCGCCTGCACTCTGAACTTTCGTATCGTCTCCCTATGCCTTTATCGAACCCTTGACATTTTTGTTTTTCCCAGTTTGTGACTTGCTCATGCATGGGGCCTACCATTTGCGTTTACACTAAAACACGGATGTCACAATTCGTATGTCGAAATTATTGGTATACCGCCAGTAAATAATATTGAGCCCCCCCCCCCCCCCCCCCCCCCCGATAGATTCTCGCCTCACTCTGAACTTTCGTATCGTCTCCCTTTGCCTTTATCGAACCCTTGACATTTTTGTTTCTCCCAGTTTGTGACTTGCTCATGCATGGGCCTATCATTTGCGTTTACACTAAAACACGGATATCACTGTTCGTATATCGAAATTATTGGTATACCGCCAGTAAATAATATTGTGCCCACTCAGGTGTCCAGGTGTTTTTCAAGAGCATATATGACTTGTTTTTTTTTTTTGTTTTTTTTTTGTTATACCTTAATTTCATACAGTTATATATTACAAAATACCTTCAGCAGTATGTGGAACCATCTGAAAAAAGACATACTTATAAGTAATTAATAGACATAAATTAACAACAAGGTTTCTCTCTAAGATCCCCGGATAATCAAATGTTTAAACGTTTTACAAAATGTTGGACATTCCATAACATAAATTTTAAAAGTAAATATTTCTATTTAATGTTGATGTTTATATGTAAACATTTTACCTGTGAAGTTATACTTTCACCGAGTTTTATGTTTTCAGGCCTTGGGTTTGCCATGGTGTTTACTAATGTTTTCACCACGTTGTATTACACCGTGTACCCGGCCAGAGCTTTCATCTACATGGCAGTCACCATCGGGTCTTTATCCAGCAGCCTTCCGTGGATGGAGTGTCACCATGACTTCAATACACAATGTAAAAACCACCTTCCTCTCCTTAGTTTCTCATCTGCCTTCGTGTATGTGGGCTCAGATAATAGCATATCAAAATAGGTTTAAACCCGTTTCCATGTTTTTGCTTTTCTATTGTTATGTCATTTATACTAAAATTTATACTAAAATTAAGATCCGGTTTCTTTATTTTGAAAATTATTTTGGTTAATCTACCCGTAAGGTATAACCATGAATAGCTACTTGTGTAGATCCAACTGTTCATTATCTTCTATATCTTTTCCACACACACACACACATATTTATATATACATATATTACTGAATGTTAAACACTTTAAAGTAACATCGAGTTACTACTCGGAGTTAGGCAACAGTTAACGGTATTTAGCACTTTTCTATATCAACTGTATCTTATAATACTGAGATATACTGATTATATGTAAAGATATTTCATTAGAAATTGTATAACTGAGGAATGTGCTATAATATTGTTTTGGTAGATTGCCTCACAGTGAATGAAGACAGAAATTGCTCTCAGACTGGAATTGACATTAACAAAACAAATGGCGCGTGCTATAACGCAACAACAGGGGATTTCTATGGGATTTGGAACGAGTCTTTGGCGAGAAAATTCGGGATCAGTTGGAACTTGTCAAGCGATGAATATTTCAAGTAGGCAAAACACTTCACCTTCAAACTGGCACACCGAATGAAAGCAAAACATCGGCAGCATTAAACAAATCAGTTTAGTTGAAGGCTGAATGAAGTCTTTGTGTGATAGGAGCTGTTAATTTCATAGAGTATGTTTACTTAAATAAACAAAGAAAATAAAAAAAAAATTAATTAGGTCAGGGCATCAGTTATTTGAAACCGATACTCTTCAGTGGTGATACCCTGATTTCGTTCTATATACCTCCTTGAACGTAACCACTGCTGTCTATAGCATGGTTTGCTGGGTTTTGCCAACAGGCGTACGACCCAGGACCAAGAATATTTAGACCACTGACAGCGGGATATCATGGGTTTCATATGTGGATGTATGATGCGAGGCCTTGGGTTTTCGAATGAACCCAGGGTATAACAACTTGTAAGGAGGGTTGTGGACCCAACTACATCTTATTTCATGAACCATTTAATATTATACTTCAGTATATTTGTCCTTGGGAAGACGACGAGTTCGGGAATGGAGCACCCAGGGCTGCTTAAATGGAAGATGAGTGTAGCCTACGTGGTGACGTGGTTGCTAATTTTCCTGGTGCTCATTCGTGGAATCAAGTCTTTGGGAAAGGTATGGTCCCTTTATAAGTTTTAAATATCTATCACTCTTAAAAATAAATAAATTTGTTCGCATTTGGAAAATTAAAGGTTACTGCGACATATACTACCTCTTAGGTAAATAAATGTCAACAGCGCCATCTTTGTACTGTACAAAAATGCATGGCAAATGCGCTATCTTGTAAATCTTTGGGATGTGTATGGCAGGTTTTTTTTTCCTGCCAAAGTACTTCCTTGTCGCAACTAATATATAAATCAAAGGTTTTAATGTTTTGCCTCAGGTGCTCTATGTGACGGTGTTTTTCCCGTTTGTCCTGATGGTGGCGCTGGCTGTACAAGCACTCATTATAGACGCGGATGGCACGGGGGTGAGCATATACCTGGGCAGAGTGGAATTAAACAAGCTTTTGTCTCCGGAGGCATGGACGGCAGCAGCCACTCACGTTCTTTTCTCTCTGGGCGCTGGTTATGGTGTCCTCATCTTTCTGGCGTCACACAACCGGTTTCATCACCCGTTATTCAGGTAAATAAGATTATCCTCACAGTGTTCTGCACATCGAATGCGAACAAAACAATTGTTTTTTTTTTTTGTTAATTATTCTTTTTTTCAGACAAGTATGATTTAACGTGACGGTATGTAGTATCCAGCAGTGCTCACTTGAATTTGGGAAGTATTCTTTTTGTAATGTTAATTTAATCTATTAAAGAACGGTGAGCTTCCATTGAAACATGAGTCTCCATTCGTGACTGCTAGGTTTTTGGCAGTATATGTCGGATTGATGGTATTACTGCCAACGGAGATGGATGGAGATATTTTCTTGTCGGGAAACTGTTTTGATGAAATGACTAAAAAACTAAGTATTATCGCCATTCATTTAAAGGTGATGTCGTGCCGTCAATTTCTCGACTTCCGGTAATGTTATAGTCGTTTCCATGCGACTGAGAGCATTGTCCATATTGACCTAATCATGGTTAAAGCATTTGATCTGGTTTTGCATACGTATCAGATATCAAAACGTTTCAGGTCAGTTTTAGAAGTAGGCATAGTATCGAATATTGTTATTGATCAGCCACAACAATATTTCTTCAGCTCTAATTTTCCTGCTTCTGGTCACTGTATAGCGATTTCATTTGTGATTGGCACCAGTCTATAGCGTTTGTTCATCATGTGATGTACCCCCCTCGCAGAGACGCCATAAGCCTCGTTGTGATAGACACTGTGTTCAGCCTGTTAGGAGGGTTTGCTGTGTATCCGCTGATCGCCCAGCTGGCGAAGATCACAGGATTTAGGGTGGAGAGCTTAACCGAGTCAAGTGAGTATCGTAAGCCTCGTTTTAATTCCTCATGGAGTTATCCCTTAATTATAATTCGGACTCCCAAGAGTATAACTCGGATGTTTAAGGTTTTTGGGCTTTAAAATATAATGCCCCAATGAATCGGGGCTTCTACATAAACAGATTGCTTCTAAAAGATAAAGGTATAAAAACTACAAATGGAGTGAAGGCCTGGGGATAATGTAATTCGTTTATATACATTGGATAAGAATTATTTCAAGTAAAATTACATAAACATGGATGTTTTTGTGGTAAGGATTTCTCGGCATAAATCATTTTTAAGCATGCGCATAAGAAATTTAAACAAAAGGTGTTTCCTTGAAAAGCCATAAATTTTTATTTTAAAACTAGACGGTTGAAACAATTAGTCCTGCCCGTTCCACAGTGCAAACCCTGAATAAGTTCGTTTTGAGTATAAACGACCTCTGCCGGAAGTATGGGTGTTATTCCATTATTTGCCATAGGGCACTGCTGTGCTGCAAAATACAAGTAGTCGATTTGTGTAGCGGATATTCGAGTGCAAGGGAAAGGGGTTACCCTTGTTTGCGGATTACATGACTTGTATACTCCGTTCCACTACACCTGCCCATCTATTCTTTTTCAAATTGTAATTAACCCTGTATGAAGCCAGAAACAATTTTAAACAGAAATTTATATATAATACTTTGAGAAAATGTGTTTGCAATATGAACCACCAACGACATAAGAAGAGTATGCTTTGAAATAAATGACGACAGAACATTATATTGAAACACTGAAGTCCGTCCCAAACCGCTTATACGCATGTTTTTTCGCGATAATTATTTTAAGAATATGCCTAAAGTAAATATGCAAATATTCCGCCAATTTCGTGGAAAGTAGTAATATATCAAGTAAAATGTATTTACTTTGCGACTCTTTTGCGTTATTTATGCTGATGGGCCATGGATGACGTCTTCCCGGCAGTAAATATTCCTCCATGGTACACTTTCAGTGTCTATAGTATATCGTGTGGTGTTTTTAGGCAATGATGACGTCACAAAGACGCCACAATGGTCGATCGCCTATGACCTATACTTGACTGATATCATCAGCTTGCCTGATTTGTTTATGATCTATTCTCCGGCTTTGAAAAAGACGTAAACGCTGTAACCTGTTTTGTCATATTTCTGATTATTTGTCTCATAAGAATTCAGTGCAAGAAAAGGCATTAATT
Source organism: Sipunculus nudus (assembly GCA_026874595.1). NCBI lineage: Eukaryota > Metazoa > Annelida > Sipuncula > Golfingiida > Sipunculidae > Sipunculus > Sipunculus nudus. The sequence continues at coordinate 19,410,051 of CM049314.1, read as the reverse complement.
TTTACGCAGGCAGTCGGTGGAATTGCTTCTGCAGCCTTTGGACCACAAATTATTATACTGCTTCACTTGTATGAAAAATTATCCCTGAAAAAAACATGCGATCACGGGAACTGGAACGGACCATAATGGGTCATGTGATTACTGTAAAGTCATACGAGCCTTAGTCCACAAAATGAAGTAATAACATTGTCGAAGGACGCCTTGGAAGAATCAGTGATATATATATATATATATATATATATATATATATATATATATATATATATATATATATATGCACACAATACTTAAACGTGACGGTTGTTCTTCTTTGTTCATGTTCCTCATGCCTTTGCCTCTACGCTTCAGAAATAAATGAAATAATGAATAATGAAACTGGCACTTTTGTTGTTTCACCATCAGCCATCAGCCAATCAGATGCCGATAAACTGTTTTCTGGATAAAGATATGTCGTCTTACTTTCACTTGGCCGCTGACTTTTATAAAATTGCTGAGGTCACTAGTTTCAAGTCGGACTTTTATTGGGTGGCCATGATTTATATCGCCAACGTCCCGATACAGGGTCATCTAGTGTTTTATATTATACAATATTTTGTCTTATATCCCGATGTTTTGTGACCCATTCGGTTGTTACAGACATATCGTCGATGGCTCTGACAAGAAACAATAGGATTATCACTTCCTGTTAATGGAATCAATATAAAAATTAATGCATTCTTCAAAAATTGAATTCATAATCCGATAAGCCGGCGCAGTTTTTATTTTTTTTTCCCTAATTTATGTTCAGCGAAAGTTGTGAGGGTCTCTCGGGATTTCCTTAGCACATGAAATACAGTCATAAATATTCATTTAAGAAAAGGAACTCTGTAAATAATAGTAAATATAGGTATTTTTCAATCAACTCGTGTTATTAATCGATATTAACATCCCCTCGGGTCTTTCAAGCCGAATTTTATCTAACCCAGGCCGATATTTTAACAATCTGATTGATAGCCATGACTAAAATTGTATAATTAGCTACATCAACATTTATAAGCCAATGTTATTTTTGTCATCGACCCCTTATCTGTATAATTAAATAAAGAACGGCCATTTTTATCTCGTTACAGATACGCAGGTGTTGTTTGAGGTGTACCCCGCCGCCGTGGCCGGTGTGATCCAGCACGTGCCCCATCTGTGGATCCTTTTGTACCTTGTGATGGTAGTGTGCGTATGTATGAACACCGTGGTACGTACCGTGCAGTACAAAATAAAATACACTCTACAATCTAGCATAGATTTGTTTACAACTCGGTACAGAAAAGTGCAGTGCAGGGCAGAAAACCGCAGGATATATAAACGTGTATATGCAGTATAGTACGGAGTAGATATACGCAATGCATAATACAATACACAATCATGAAACACAGTACTAAAGCCCCTGAAAGGACGAGTGCTATATTTATTTTGGGTAAATATCGTGTTCCCTCGCGATCATTTTGCGTTCCCTCGCGACCTTTTCTCGTTCCCTCGCGATCTTTTCGCGTTCCCTCACGATTTCTTTATCTCACCATCAACTTGAAGTAGCTTTGAAAAAGATCGCGAGGGTAGACGATGTTAACCCGAAATAAATATAGCACCCATTTCCCTTCAGGTGCTCCGTATACTATACAGAGTATAGCACATTACAGAAAAGAATATGCGACCAATATACGATCTACTTTGTATTAACTGGTGTATAACACAGTAGTAAAGTATGTGAAAAGCATAAGGATGCAAATTGTTCAACTGAGTTGTTGCAAAGGGATTGACAGATATCGGTTACGCTACCGTCATATTTCAAATTGCTACCTATGAGGCCAAAAAATAAAAGGTATAGTTCTCCTGCACCGCCTGTGTAACCCCGCATCAAAAATTGTTATATTGATTTTCATCTTTAAAGATACAATTTTGATAAGATTTCCTTTTTTATGGAGTGCTTTTACCTATTTAGCAAAACAATATGTTATTTTCATGCTTTTTCTCTTATCTTATGACATTTTTATCGAAATATACAAAACAGACAAAAAATAAAATAACGCCTGCCCGCACGTACTTCTGAAAAAAAAGTGCCTGAGAACAATACGTTTTTTTGACTAATGCCTGTGGCTTGATTTTGAAGTCTTTATGTGATAGTAAGACATGAGGAAGGCACATTTCCCTAAATTAAGAGGTCGTAGGCAATATATGGCTGAATCAGCCTTTTCTATCATTATCAAAATGGGGATGATAAAAAAAATGACAAAGAACACCCTGTAGCACAAAGCAAACCTCTACAGGCGAATAGAGTACATTAGAGAACTCTGTAAAGTATATAGTACACTCAGTACAGGAACCCAGTAAAGTGAAGCTGTATTTCCAGTCTTTATTTTTATTTGCGATGAACCGTTCAGTTGAGCTAAGTGGAACACACCAGAACCGCTGCTCATAAAAGTATCTGTGATGATATTTCCTGTTGACAGTTCTGTAACTTTGAGGCTGTCTTGACGGCATTACGTGACCTCTTTCCTCCGTTACGTCACCACTCCTTCAAGGTTCTACTGGTTTCGTGCATGTCCTTCGCCGCGTTGGGTTTACTCTTCTGTGTACAGGTAAGCTTGAGACCGTGAATGTAGACGTAACCCATCACATTAACGACACCTGTAGGCTATGAATGGTACCGAGTGTTCGGATCTGGATATTGATACTGTATGTTGTATTAAATGATCGAAGTATAAAACCTTCCTAATATTCAACGCAGAGCTTCCCCTGATTTATATCTAATCATAGCATTGCTGACTCACTTAACCAGAACACAGCAGACGATCGATACGAGCAGTGCGCATGCTCTTGAAAAAGGTCAGATAGGGATGGCATGAACTACTAGAATATAGATTTTGCAATTGATGTAAGAGGACAAGGTCACGTGTGATGGTTACCTTTTCAAGGAGAATTGAACGAAAACCTATCAGAACCTAACAGGCGTAGCAGTATTATTAGTGGTATTGAAAGCATTATCAACCAATTCCATGTCGTGAATTTTGCAAGTGTTCTGTCAATTGCATAGCTCAAATATTGTGAAATAATATTTATTTCTAACCTATACAGTTCGATACAGACCTTAATCCTTTATTTATTCACTACATATTACTTTAAACATCAAGCTGACAATTGTTAAAATATCGCCAAATGTCAGTTGTAATCCCTGTGATACGTAGACTACGGTATGTTCAAACAACTCACTGAAAAGCATTTATACAACAAAATTATCTATTGTTTGTTCTTTATAAATAAGAATGAAAAGACTGTCCAGTGTTACTTGAAATATGGTACATCTTTCCCACGAGCATGCCCACTGCGCAAAATCGATCTAATATCGAGGGCTATAGCCAATTAAAAAAGTGCGTGGCTTCGACCGGAACCTCCCAGTCAAATATGTGTGAGATTTTTTCATTAATCATCAAAAATACTAGCTCATCCTTCTTTTTTTTGCCCTGGAAGACCAGTTTCATCCCAAATAGGACAGATGATTCTTAAATATAAAGACTGACTAAATTGTTAACAGTCATACACAATAACACACCCATGTCAGGTAAACATTTGATTACACAGGGTATACGAATAACATGCATGAAGATAATTTATAAGTTAATAAGCAAGAATTAGACAAATGTTTATTTCCAGCCCTGCTTTCAACATACTTTATTAATAGACTTGTGATGTTGATGGTACATACAGGAACAACTGAGCATTTTGTAATGTTTGACCGTATGGTTCTCGGAAAATTTAAAGATATCACTAAAAAACTTTAGGCCTTTATTCAGTAAAACAATCTGCTTTCTGCCTTGATTCAAAACCATATTTACCGACAGATGGCGCTGCAATAGCCCCTTCGAAAAAATAATTTGAAATATCTCACGATTTTTGGAAAATAAAAGAAATAACCCCTTAGGACACATTTGGCATCATTCCCAACAGTTCATGACCAGAAACATGTATATCCAAGGCGTGGCCACAGAGGAGTTCCGTGAAAAAGTCCAGTGCGACCACCGTCAATTAAATATAGATAACAAAGTATTATATCTCAGTGACAAGCATCGCTGGCAGGTGTCGCTGCATGGTGTGGTTGAAAATGTTCTCTTCTATTAATTAAGCTATTTCTGTTAATACTGTTAATCTAAATGTGTATTTATAAATTTTAATACGATACTCTTTGTTAAATAAATAATAATGTGAAATATTCTTGTATATAAAGCATTTATGCCTCCGTTTCAGGGCGGCGATTACTACCTCATCATGATTGAGCATTACGTAGGGAGCTGGAATGTCCTGTTTATCTCACTTCTAGAGACTGTGTGTATAGTTTATATTTACGGTAAGTACCTGAATTATATATATTTAAAGAATTTTTATAGTAATTTGCAATATCGTCAAGAGTGGGGGAATAACTCTAGCGGTAGGCTGGGGAAACATTTTTTTTCTTGTAAATCTATGCATGGATATTGAAATATTTTGTTTATATATTTGAGACGTTACAACCAAGAATAAGATTAAAATATATAGTCAAGCTGAAAGTAAGAATTGTAACCAAAGTCTCTCATTCTAATAAATGACATATCTTATTTCCAGTATATAAATTATATAAATGTACGGATTACTCTCTGAAAACATTTATCATCCACACTTGCCAAATTCGGGGTAGGCCATATATATCATCCCCCCCCCTTGTTTTGACGGCCCTGGTATAACCATAACCCATTGAACTGTTACCAACACGTGGAACATTGATGATCTCAGAGGTTTATCTTGAGACATGACAGGGATTATGGAAAATGTAAATAATGTCCTGGCGAATGTCATTTGAATGGAGTAATATGTATCTGTCATATATATTAACTAGCATGTGATTCATGATGTATTTTTTTAATAATCCTGTATCAGATATGTGATTTTAATAATCACATTGCAGACACATACAGAAAAGAAAAGGTTATCATTCATATATATATATATATATATATATATATATATATATATATATATATATATATATATATAAGGAAAACAGTTCTGGCGTACATTTCGTGAAATCAAGCTAACTATACATATAGTATTAATGCTTCCCTGCACGGTGAACCACTATAATTGTGATGTATTGAACTTTAACGTTTTAACGTGATTATATTTAACATATATATGACATGTAAGGACACCGTTTCTATAGGTGTATACTGTGTCGGCCATGTTCATGTATTGTATATATTACAGGCGTCCGGAGGCTGTGTTACGACTTGTCCATCATGTTAGGACACCGTATCTGTGTTTGTATACCGTGGCGGCCATGTTCCTGGTACTGGGTGATCTGCTGGAGCATCTGCACGCCGTTTGGACTCCTGGTTAGCTGGTCGTTTATATATTTTCATAAAACGATTATTGATTAGGATTTAATGTTTACCTTCCGATTCGATGAACTGAAATTCCTTATCAATTGAACAATTAAAGGTTACAAGGGCCCTGCTTAGACCGTTGCCCTATGGTAATAATCTTTTACGTTAGTCCGTATTGCCGTCCTTCCGTCCAGCTTGTTTTTTCGAACGCGTTATTATACATCAGAAATCCAATATGGCCGCCAGACAGGCAATGGCCAATATTTTTGAGTAACTGTTTTATGAGAGGATCTACATGTGCTATAAAATTTCGGAAACGGTAAAAATCCACTATGACCGCAAGCAGTATTACGATTATTGATGACTGAGACACTTAAAAATTAAAAACCATTTGCATAAAACAATAAAGCAAAAAAATATGTTTACCGTGGTCTTCAATTTGAGAAGCAAGGAAATAGACCTATTTCCGCGCGCTCATTGTAATATGACCTGAACTCATTGATATGCACTGGGTTTCCTGCTGGAGGCAATACATTGCCCAGCACTGGTCTCTCCAATGAGTAGGACAATGGCTGCCTCCACGCTTCCTTCAGAATGTTCACTATCAAACTCAACTTAAGTTTACAAAGCATCTAATATGCCCAGCAATTAACACCAGCAGGTGTATATAAGCAAACTGACAACAGATGATGGTACAGTGCTGCCTCATCCATATGCTATTGAGGGTTCTTTGTGGGCAGACGATCCCAGATGCTGGCCCGAGTTGGAGTACCCTGACATCAATTAATACTTTGTGGATTCAGAGCACTGGCCTTTAATCAAGGTCTCCAATGAAGTCATACAAGGCACTGCCCTCATACAATTACTTTGTATGTGGTCATGCACAGAAGGTGCTGTAATTTGAGTATGGTAATTGCTGCTTCCTAAAGGCAGATGTATACTTCCCAGCCAACGCATGTCTGATAGGGCAACCATGTACAAGGCCCACCTTGTGCTGCTTTGGTAGCTTCGGCAGTTTTTTTTTTACACAAAGCCTAAGGCCTGAATTTTATCCAAAATCAGGTTCTGTTCTAAATGCTTACTTAATGGCCGCTTTTATTAATAAATTCGATATTTGAGATTTTAAATTTGACAAACAAATTATTATGAAAATGAATAATACAAATAAAATTATGTTTCAATGCAATAATCACTCCCAAGATTTTGCTGTCCTGTGCACAACACAAAATTAAAACAAGATGCCATAGTATACATTAAATATAAACATTTTATAACTTTTAAAAAAAATTTGAAGACTGAAATAATGTAAATATGTAAGTTTAGCAAGACAATTAACAAGCATTTCATTTAAAGGTATTTAAAAATACTCAAACTTTAGAGGTCCGTTAATAATTTTTAAAATAAATCTCTTTGCTCTCCTGCTGTTTTTAAATGTAATAAAGATGTGTTCATCCAACATATGCATATTTTAGATTCAACGCACTATATGTTTTAAGTTATAGATTCGAAATATTTTGACACAATTTCTTTGGATTTTGTCCATGAAATTGTGTTAATTTTGTTATATTAGGTCTTATTTTGTCACCCTTTTTCGCAATATTACATTAAAACTTGCCTGTGCCGTTGCAGTGGAAAAGTATTGCTATGCTACTAACTTTAAAACATGAAGGTAATGTATATAAATGTATTCAAAATTGTAATATTTTTTTAAAAATTTGAATTAAAATTCAAGATTTAAGTAAAATATTTCAATTAAACCAGATTTTAAACAAATTTAGAAAAATAAAATGAATACCCTCATGCTGTTTTACTGGAACATACCCGTCCAAATTCCTTTCTGCCTCCACTGAATATTAATGAGCTACGTCAGAGGAGCCTCGCTTTGGCTCGAAATAGGTCTATAGTACAACACACCTTTTGAGAGTCTATCATTTCCATTCAAGTAAATGAAACCTTTCTGTTGCCTTTATCAACACCATACGGTACTTCTGTCAGAGGTTTGCCGCCGCCTTGCTGAAATGGGCGTTTTTTATTACATCTGGCTGATTCTCGGGTTCTAAAAATATGGACATTGAACAGATTATCTCGAGCTGATGATCGTAAAACTATTGATATCCATCGCCTTCTCCTGTCCGGTAGTGAAATCAACATAACTCACAATAACCAGCCCCAAGTCATCATATCAAATGCTCCAGGTAAAAAATTTAGCAGACACAATGCGGGGAAATTGATCTCATTGGGTGATAAGTGACTCTGGCGAGTAAACGGGTGGCAAATAAACGAGGTTTTATTTTATGTATTGCTTTCCTCACAGGGTATCACGGCGTTCACCTGGGTACAGTACACGCCTCTCCGTGATGGACTTTACGTCTATCCAATGTGGGCCAACATTCTGGGATGGATCCTCGCCGCCTCCGCCGTGTTGTGGTTAACAGTCACAGCCGTTATTTTGTTGTGCATTACACCGGGAACTATGAAACAGGTATTCCTTCCCAACATGTTCATATGGCCATATGCCTGTGTGTAAATTTGTATGTATTTATTAGATTTTAACAATTTAATTAATATTACAAAATAAAAAAAAAAAACATACAATATATGAAACTTGTATATAGTTGTCAAAAAATCTGGGTGGCACAGAGTCACACACAACTACCAGAAAACATTAACGTCGTGAATTGACCTTTACTGCATACTGTTACAGTAAAATAATATTAGAATTTTTACTGAATGGCATACTTTTTGTACATTATTATTTTCTTCTTTATCTTACAGAGGTTTCGCACGCTTTTCCGGCCCACAAAGTATTGGGGCCCGGCGCTTGTCAAACACCGACTCTATTTCAAGAACCTCTACGACTGGGTGGTTGATCCATGGGGACCAAAAAAAAAGATAGACGTGTCAGTGATATTTGTACGTATGTAAAACGAATGTAAAAATGCAATAATTAGACGATATATGGAAGCTGATTTTAAGGAGCTTGGTAATAAAGAGCACAATTTCTGGGAATTCCATGGGGTTATCATTACAGGTTGAATATAGAATTCATTTTTAAGTAAAACATGTAAATTTCAATTACTGAGATACAATGTTCCGACTTGTATTTCTGGAATTACAATTTTCTTATTAAAGGCTAGCCATTTTTGTTTATCTTGTGAATTTCTCGTTGAGAGAATTTTCTATAATGTCCCTTCCTGAGATTTAAAAAAAAATGTATACAACAAAGAATACCCTAATGAATATTATACTAGTTCTTCATATGCCCAATCATTCAAAAAGCCACGAGACTAAATGTATCAACAAATAGGCTTTTAAATACAAATAAAATTCTTCCTATGAAAAGAAAACATGAAATCTGATATTGAAGTAGCCTGGCATTGATTTTTATCTTATTTTCAGCATGATGATATTCGAATTGACGGCAAGTCGCTGAAAATACCGCTCAGTACGCAAGAAACGTCCTTCAATGCCAACTAGAGATCGTCATCTGGGCTTCCGGGACTTTGCCGAGATTAATATCTCCACGACTCTTTAGAGTTTACTGGACATTAGTCAGGAACGGGTGTCTTTTTTATGTTCCGAAGAACTTCTGGCAGATATGTGATTAATGATGTATCTAGACTTTAAAGCAATGGAAAAATGTGTCATGTAATGGTGAAAATTTAGGAATATTTACGTAAAACTAGCATTCAAAGAAAACGCCATAAAGGAGAGGTAAATATAGTCATATCATGTTAATACCATAGTTAACTTGTGTAAAAAAAATTGAATCAAATATGTTGAATATAAATAGAATAATAGCATTCTAGGCTATTAAATGGTCGCCGAAAAGGGCAACTTGAGATAACAATGGTGAGGGAATATATGTAGGCATAATGGCTTGCTGATAAAAACTTCTTGAAGTAAAACAGAAACACTACAGGACCTATAGCTCCTTTGACATTTAGCGCCGCAGCCAGTCAGTTCTACGCCAAGGCAGGCGGAGCCCATTTGACAAAAATCTCATGAAATCTCATACCCAGTCTGAACATGTGGCCCGTTGGGTACCTTCACCTACGGTTACCTGTCAGTTATAAATATGGTTCATTTCTCACATCAAACAGTGGCGCCGTCGTACGTCTAGAAATGAACTAACGTTGCCGCGGGTCGACGATATCAAGTCCAGTTTAAACCATCTAGTATCGTAACCAAGGACGAGTTCAGATATGATGGATACTGAATATTTTCCAAAAACAGGGGGTGGGGGGATGTTTAAAACACGTTATATAATTAACAAATTAATGCGAACTCCTATGTCACCGGAAGCATTTCAGCTTCTGGCCAAAAATCAGCTTATAATATTAATCGGGTCATTATGAAGCCAAACCTTGCATAAACCAAGGATTTTCCTGGTACAAACGGTGGAGTGCTTAACATTCTGCCAAATCGGAAAACGTAAGAGATATAGAACACATTTTTCATTTCGGAATGTATATGTATCATAGTAGATGTGGGTAGTCTCATCTCGTAGTACGACCTCAAACACGCCAACAGGCAGCAGACATGGGGTAATAGTAATAAGTAATAGTAATTGTAAAAGACTATTACAGCTTTTTCCATGTAATAGTAATAGTAATAGACTCAAAAATTTGAGCTGTAATAGTAATAGTAATAGAAACAGAAGGCAAAGTAATAGAGTAATACATATTACTTTCTATTACTTCCTGTGATCATTAAGCATATCAGCAAATAATGCTGAACAAACTCAGTTCTTATCCAGTAACTGCCCAGGATGTGCCTATTGTTGAGGCAAGCATTGGCCAGCTGCCACATTGCTGGTGACCACTGGTGCTAATTACATAAGAGAACTGGACAGAGTAGGTCACTGCCAAATAAGTTACCTGGCACAATCTGACCTTTGATTAGTAAACCATGGATAAACAGAGGCATGTTTGATGTTAAGAGACAAATAAATATAGTGTTTTATTATTGTGACATGTACATCTTATCTCACATCCATCAATCCATATGCATATTCTTAAATGTACCTAGATTTGTTTTCACAAGCCAGTTTGCATTTTAATCATACAAATTGCAATAACACATCATTCAAGAAAAATATAATATGGAACCAGGTACAGTGCAGACCCAAAATGTCCATGATAAGCTTATGGTGTTTTCATTACCCATAATGTACTGAAGCCTACAATGCTATAAACTCAGACCAGTACTACAATCACTTGGATAAAGTCATACTGCAGGCACATGTATTATCTAGTTAATTTATATACATATTCTTTTAAAACTATTCTTTTAATACTTGTCTGTTATTTCATAGTACCAATTTTGCAGACCTTCATTCAGTATCTTAAATTATGTTAATTTACATTTTGAAAATTAAATGAACCATTTTTTCATGATATTAATTTATTTGATTAAATAATATGAGAATATAAGTAACTGTTCATATTTTATTATTTAATATTTTATATAAAAATAAATATATTTATATATAAATATATAAATTTTGACATCAAATAATTAGATCCTGTTATGTACAAAATTTAAGTACAAGATTGTTTAATACCAAATTTAAATAATATTTTATTTGTTTTGTAAAATTAATGTAAGTTTAAATCGCTCTCAACATTCCTAAATTATCCTATGATTGTTTTGCTGCAATGAAGAAGGGCATGCCTGAAAAATAAAAGCCATGCCTGCTTCCATTATTGTAAAGTTTACCACCTCTCTGGTCACTCTGGAGATGTATTATGTTATTAAATAAAATGTGGCATCACATCCAAATGAATATATACACCCAAGAAGATGGAGTACTTTTGTCTCCAGTTTGTTTCTGTCCAGTATCTTGACGTAAACAGTATTTTTATTGGATATATTTATAAGGATTTGGAAACAGGACATAGCCCTACATAAATTCCTCTCCTGATAATACATAAAGGACTGAATTGTCAGCTTTGATACTAAATAATTATATGCAATAATCACGAATAATTCCTCTGGAGACAATTTTTACTTACACTGAAAATCTTTATTTATTGACTATGAGAACGAAGATTAAATCGAAACGGAAGTATGTACTATAAAATAAATTTATGTGAAATATATATGAAAATAATATAAAATGAACAAGCATGCATATAATTATAAATCAATATTTTACGTATGCCAAGGCCTTTAATATGGGTTGCTTTTAATTACATATATTTAAGAGTTCATACAATTATCTTATAATTTCGACTTGAAACACCCCAATTACGATCATTGAGGTTTCAAAATATTAAAAAAAAAACAGAATTAAAGAAGCTGAAATAATAAAGATCTCCAGTATTATTAGGCTTCTTGTAAAGGACAATAACACAGTATAAGAAAATTGTGTAGGTAACTGGATGATATAGTTGCTTTTAATATTATTTAAACATGTGATTGTAGTGCTAGTTTATAGCACTCATGGCTTTGCAAGGTCTAGAATCCTACCATCAGTTTAAGTACATGTAATAGTAATAGTAATAGATACCCCAGTAATAGTAATAGTAATAGTAATAGAAGATAAAATGTGGTAATAGTAATAGTAATAGTAATATCAGAAATTGAAAGTAATAGTAATAGTAATAGTAATAGAACAACTGTAATAGACCCCATGTCTGACAGGCAGCTCCAATCGCACATGGACTCCTCGATGGCTCTCTACAGCTCGGCCCTTATGCACACGACACTCTTCGGTGTTCTTCTGGTGTAAAACTGGGGGGTCCTATGACGGGTCCCGGATCCATGGGCAAGTCATTCAATCTGTTCCTACTACATTCCTCCCCTTTTTGTGAGAGGTGAGCCCATCTTCCAAAAGAATGGACTGAGGCGACTATATCCCAAGACTATGGATATTGAACGTTAGGGGCTAACAACTGGACAAAGTAATCAAACTGGACAGTACACTGAACACTGAACACTAAAATTACCCTGTCAACCTGAGGTCTAAATTACTCTGGCTTGGAACAACCTGACCTATCTAGTGATGCCCTAAGTACAAAGTCGGAAGGGTCGCCGAGGCTTGCCCCGCAGACATTGGCAACGCATCCGTTGTACACTGTACAGCTACTAAACTTAGTAAGTATAAACTGTCTCAACCAAACCTTGCCCTACAGGTAATAACAAGTGAACTATGAAAAGAACTATAAACGAAGAGAGCAATTCCCAGTAGAGTACAACTGATAAGGGGGATTAGCTGTACGAATACTCTCAGAGGACTCACAATTGGGAACAAATCTGTCCTCCCCAAGCCTCTGGGGCTTCCATCGCTCTACAAAATGTAACTCTAAATAACAATAAGTGGCAATGCCTTATCTATAACTCCATGCACTTTACGCTATTGCATAAGATAATCCTTAAGATAAGCCGGCTTCCGGCACTTACGCCTCAACTCCCTGTTGCTATGGCCTGGTGAGTCTAGTGGCGAGATCCCTGAATCTTGGCACTCAGAAGAGGCTCTGGACTTCCCTTTGGAATCTCCTAAGTTATGCTGCTACTAGGATCCGAAACGGCGGGATCACTACCAAGGGCGCCCTCTGAGGCTGCAACGGCTACTGCAGGTTCCTCCGACGAGGTCGGTGCTGACTCTCCCTCTGACTGATCTTGACCACCATCAGAGGATTCTGGAATGGATTCAGACTGATCTAATAAGGCGGCTGTTTCCTGATGAAATAACTGAGCGCGAGCTCTTCGTAGCCAATGGGGAAGAAAGCCGTCTGCACAACTCTTCAGGTTGTTGTGGTGGTGGTAGGACTCCTTTTTCTTTGTCCTGATCAAATACAATGGAGGCTTTGCCTTAACTACTAAATAAGGCCCCTTCCAGACGGGTTGAAGCTTCGGGCTTTGCCCCTTCTTTGTTGACCTGTCACGGAGGTAAACCACATCACCCATCCCAAAACAATCCTCTTTTACGAGAATGTCGTACAGTTGTTTTTGATGCTTAAGGTTACCTTTCAACTTCTCCCGCACACGATGGTGAATGGCCTCCATACGCTTCGTGAGGTTATGGACCCAGCTCTCAGGAGTATGGCTGGGCTCATTTGTATTCATACCAAGTATCAAATCGGTGGGTTGATAAACCTCGCGTCCCAGCATAATTTGATTTGCAGAGAACCCTATCATTCGGTTGACCATCGAGTGCAGAGCCACTCCCACTCCCGAGTTCGGCCTTGGATCATACACCGCACCATCTGCAACACATTCCTGTTTTGCCGTTCAACCTGGCCATTTGAAGAGGGGTGGTAGGGCGTAGTCCTAGTCTTGGCTATACCCATCCTCTCACAGAACGCTTTAAACAGGTTCGACTCAAAATTGCGGCCTTGATCGGTGTGAACAATCAGCGGACAACCAAAGGTGGTGACAAAATGCATGATGAATTGTTTGGCCACGGTTTCCGCTGTCTGGTCAGGAATAGCCGCCACTCAAGCTATTGGGAGAATTGGTCGCACATCTTTAAGGTGTTCTTCTGGTGTAAAACTGGGGGGTCCTATGACGGGTCCCGGATCCATTGGCACGTCATTTAATCTGTTCCTACTACAGTGATATAACTGAAGCTAGTTCTACTCGACCTTCGTGATGGAAATCCTCAATGGCAACGCCTAGTGAATGGTGCCATTTTTATAATGAACTGTTGAAAACCACGTAAAGTGTGTCCTATGGGGTATCTTTACGATCCACATAGTTCTTGAGAAATACGAATAATTCGCGAATGGGCTATCGTATTGCCATCTATTAGAATCTATGCGTATCGATCAGATGGGGATTCGCTCCATGGAAAACCTAGATGTCTCATGTCGGATGTCGTATCTAAGGGTATACCGCCAGTGACTATAATAGTTTTGTCATTCATCAGGGGCGTCAATATGGGGGAGGGGGGGGGGGGGGTGGATAGTCATTGTAATCATCCCCCCACTATTCAGACAATTATATTTATAAATTGCAAATGAAATATATTAATGAATAGTTGAATATAGACTTTGGTCATTTGTGAGTTTACTATGAAAAATCCTATCTAAACCTACCTTATACTGGAAATATAATACCTTATTTTCTAAAACCTTATACGTATTTTATTTGAAATGTGATTAAGTAGATTCATTTGAAATGCTTCAAACACAAGCTTATATATGTCATAAAATGTGTCATACAGACGCTATAAAGTTAGTTATATGTATATATAATATTTAATATGTATAAATATTTATATATGTGTGTACGTGTGCGTGTGATTCCCCCCCCCCCCCACCCACCTTGGAAGATAAACTGACGCCACTGTCATCCAAATTAATTCCCCTATACAGAGCTCCAAAAAAAATCATTGACAGTGTAGTCACAGATATAATTTAAAGAGAGGTGTATGGCACAGTCGCAACATCAGTACCCATTTTCCAGTTGTTTTCACAAAGTACATTATTTCCTGGTCCATAACTTCTAAAAATTAAGTTAATTTGACCGAATTGCTGGCATGTATATGGGAAAAATATAAATAAAAATTCATGCTGAGTATGAACAAAGCAACAGCATTGTTTTCAGTAGGAGAAATTAGGAAGATCTGACAGCATGTCAGTTTCAGGTTAATAGGTCCAACAGGTCCAGCGTGCCATCATCAGCGCTATAACCCAGATAACTTGCAGTCAGATAAACTAAAAGTTCTAGATATCAACAAAAGCGTAGTATTTCTGGAACTTTTTTCTACATCTTGATAAAAAGCTTAGTATATCTTACCAAGGAGGTTACAGACTGGAGTAGCAACTGTCAGAAGCCCCGCCACACCTCGAGTGTCAGTCGTGCGCTAACTGCAATTTAGACATGATAAGCCCATTAACTCTACTGTCAGGCGCAGGGGCGGCACGGCCTTTGAAAAAGCGAGCCTGCTAAATGTTACTACCGTGGTCCGCTGTACCAAATGGCCGAAACTGCAAGTACAAGGGCGATGGGTCTCGAAACAGTGTCGTTCAAAAGATCGAGTTCGGCTCTCGAATGGCATGGCTGGGTCTCCGCTGCTGGGACAAGTGGAGGGGATGTGGGTTGCTTCTGGCTTTGTGGCTGTGGATGCTGTAGCTTTCTAAAAAGGTCACCGGCTCGGGATGGACGATGGCGGCCTTTGCGGCTCCCTGCTTGGCTCGGCGTGGCACTGCGACTGTTGACTCAGATAACATGCTTAAGGAGCGCACAGGGCCGAGGTCTTGACCGCAGCAACCTGTAGCTGCTCGATGAGCGTATACCTCTTTTGGCTTGGATTGGTCCGCTGTAGCTCGCTGAAGCAGAGAGCGATATATCCAGTAACTGAACAGTAAATCAGTGGAATAACATTGACCGGAATTATGAATGCGCAATGGTTTAATTGTCAAGAATTATGCGCAACAAATATATCTAGAGAGGTCTCGTGTTGAGGGATCACTGGATCGATTTTGGGATAGATGCGGTCACTCAGCATCAACTTCTGCCATGATTCATGACGGACGACGGTAAAAGTAAACCTTACTTTCCCTGAATAACTTCGGATAACCTCCCTGATCTTACACCATCGAAGACAAACATTTAGAAAAAAAATAAGGACATTACTGCTATGTATTAGTCGATTCTGAACACTGTCCAGGAAGTAACACTTGTATCAGAAAACCACCAATCTTAGTTCTTAATGTAATGATCCAGTCACATGACAAACCCATACGTTCACTCAACCTGTATATTCTAGTCTGAGATTAATAATTAATGATCTGTCATTTTTCGCGTCCTAATAAAGAGAAAAAGAAATGGATTTAGGAAGAGCAGATGGTATTTTATTTTATACACAAGATAAAAAAGTAACAAGTAGCGATAAAGCAACACAGGCAGATCGTTGGTAACGCAGACTTTTCAAAGCCATGTCTTTCCATGGCAGAAGTCCTATTCTTCTGTCTACAACATTAAGGGATGACTGTATTCCCAACGTTTAACGGGGAAATATATAGAGATTCTTGTTGCACAAATAAGGTACATACGATTTAACCTTCATTGACCTGTCAATTCAAACAGCATATGTAATACATGTATACAAATTTCAACAAACAGTGTGCTTTTGTTTCTCTTTTTACGTTTAGTTAGTGAAATCCTGCTGACCTGAATTGTTCGCGTATCTGGTGACCTCTGACCTCAATAAGTATGCGTGAATTTCCTATGAATGTAATTCAGGTTAGAAACCTTATTGGTAAATATATATAATGTTCGCGTTATAAGTATGCGTGAATTTCCTATGAATGTAATTCAGGTTAGAAACCTTATTGGTAAATATATATAATGGGTTTCATCTAAATCCATAAGATTTTTATAAGTCACCATGGTGCCCCCAAATGCTGGTGACTTCTCACCTCATTTAATAAGTGTGGATTTTGCTGAAAATCGAACTTACGCGAGATATTATAATGATTAATATTTCTGTAGTTTTATCATAATCCATCGTATTCCTTCTTAGTTATCGCGGCGACACCATAAGGTAGTATAGTAACCTCTGACCTTATTATATATGCGTGGGCTACTCTGCACTAAATCAGGCAATCATTAACTGTTAACATTTTGCTGACGTTAATTAGACAAGAAATTTCAGACAAAATATGCATTTCTGATTACTCGATCTTTTTTCTTATATAAACCGAAATTCTTATCAAATATGAGCAATTGTCTTGACATGCACTGCTATGTTAAATCTCAATAAATAAATATATATAGTATAAAAATGTGGTAAGATGTTCGAATGGCCGGGAGGGTTTGCTGTTTATGTATCACTGGCTCAAGACCGTGCAAGGGTGGACTCTCGAGTTGCACAATAAAACAGAAGCAAAACTTGAATCGATAATATTTCACTGCGGGATTTTGGAGGGGAGTCTATATCCTGAGAACCATTAAATACAGTATCAAAACTCAGGCTTTTGAAAAATTCACCTGATGTTGACTCTTTAACTGTGCAAGTTTTCTTATACTAAAACATCATTGCGTGTAAATATTTAAAACCATGCTCCACGAGTCATCTTGCATATGCTCCGAGGTCGCGGCGTTTAAGTCAATCTACCTCATTCAGCCTTATCGTCCGCATTCCTCGAATAGCAGGACATTTAAATGAAACGTAACCGACTATAGGCGCATATCACGTGTTGCTCTTGAACGTATTTTCGGTGGTTATCCATATGATCAATCAGGTCATCCCGTTTCCTCCCACGTGGTCTCAGCCAGACTACGTAATGACCGCCTGATCAGGTTTTCTAATCGTTTCCTGGCCTTCTTTTCCTCGTCCATGTCTTTTCTCATCTTCTTCTGCTCCTACATAACAAAAATTATAAAAAAAATAATCAATAAAATGTACCAGAGACTGAGATCAAAGGGGATCCGTATTTCTAATTCAAATATTCTTTGAGTAAAATATGACATAGAAATTTGCTGTTCAGGTTTTCTTGTTAAAAATCATGTTTTAAACGGATAACGTTTATGTTCACATAATAATATCGGAAAACTCCTGTGTTACAAGGTTATAAAGCTCGGATGGTGAGCAACGGATTTGGCCAAATGTGAGAATTAAAGGCTTCCGTGGGACTCGAAACGGACTTTGAATTAGCGGAAGGCTGGTGGAGCTGACTTTATCCATACACAGATTCACTGACAAATATATACGCGTAAATAAGGTACACGATTTCCAGCAACAGATCTAATGTAACATATTTGTCTAGCAACCTTTCAACATGAGTAGTTAAAGTGCCAAGAATCGGGTTTTCGTTCCGTGGCTCGTAGAATATAGTGCAACATGATTAATTCGGGGCTCCCGCCACGCTCCTGAAGAAATATAAGAAATTGAATGGAGCACTTGAGACAAAATTATTGCAGCATATGATTTTCCGCAAAAAAATAATTATAAGAGCGCAGTTTTCACTACACAATCATGATTTACTCAGTTACTTACCATCAGTTCTTGAAGTCGAATGTTAAGGTCTGTTTAATTCTACATTAGAGCTGCATGTCTTAAAAAATAATGGGTCTAAAGAACAAAACTTATTCAGTAATAACGGTTATATATCAGAAACACGATTGTGCAGGGAAACAAATATAGGAGATTATGGTCTAAATACTGGAATATAGGCCTCTGTAATTACAGGAAAATTATTTAATAGGAAAATACTGGAGTCAGCGAAAGCCTTAAAAATGTGTGGTTTCAATCAAAAGTAGAAATTTGTTGGTCCAATGAAAATGTTTTTTTTTCTGAGAAAGGCGGACTGAATGGACGCGTGAAAGACAGACAAGCAAAACATAGAAAAAAATTAGGTCTATTTATGAAGGATATATAACTGATAAATAACTATATATATATATATATATATATATATATATATATATATATATATATATATATCCTAGGACACATATCCAGGTTACTTTTCAAGCAGACGACCCCGATATAATGCGAGTTAATTAGCTCTGGACAGGCATGAGTTAGTGCGAAAGCACACCAGTATTAGCAAACGACGCGAGGCCAGGGCCTTAACCCGATTGAAACGTCCGGTAAAATATTAATTCACTGTGTGTGTAAATTTATATATATATATATATATATATATATATATATATATATATATATCCACAGAACACAGCTTATATATGCATATGGCGCACCTGTCCGATTTCTCGCACTTGATCCCTGAGAGTGTACACCGTATCGACCAGAGATTTTTCCTCAATGACAGTTTGATCTCCTCGTGTCTCCTCGACGATCATCTTCTCTTCACCCGGAATGATCATATGGGGCGGCTCCAGGATGGCTGAAACGACACTCGCATTCTGTATCAATCAACAATTTCCTAGAAACTCGAGGGAACTATTCCTAAAATTCAATCAATGTACATGTGGTAATTTAATTCAGGTACACTTTTAGAGCCATTATGTGACTGTAAAAAAACTTCTTGTATTTATGAGAAGAAAACAATCACGGACCCAAGATGTTTACATGATAACACACATTCAGGCAGGTATTCAGGTATCTTTGAATCTTACAAAAGAACTCTGCAAGTGAAGTTCATGCCCCCGTTGATTATATATTTGGATTTTTGTCAAACCGGGACCTTAACCTTTGTTGTCACAATCACCTTTCAGTTAATACAGTTTTCAAAAATATAGATGTGATTTTGGGAATGTCCACAACAATTACCACCTGATTAACAAAACACACGGTACCATTAAAAGAATGTATTTATGGGTGGACGTTTTGAATTGACGTATAAAGTGTTGTCACACTTCTCAAATGTCCATGTCAAGGTGCTATCTTTACTTCTATCTTCAACATTAAAACCACCCAAGCCTACCATCCTGTGTACGTGTATACGTTTTTCTTAAATAAGGCAAAATATAACAGACTGGTTCCGGCCATTTAATTCCCCCAACGTCTCTCTGAGTTTTAAAACAAAATTGGCTAATTCTGTCTTGACTGGAAAGAGGGGAAATTATTAACCAGGTTTTCTTTTTTCTCCTAGACAGTTGCAAATCCTCTGCAAGGATAGGTTCAACTCCTAGAGGAACAATATTAGTTAATTTTCAACCCGATCTCTGAAGAACAGCTGCCGGAGGAGACAATGATCAAGAAATAACACTTCCACATCAGACAAACATACCTTAATAAACGGCCATATGATAACAACAGTGAGAAAATGAGGTATCATTTTAAAATATTAGGCCTAAGTTTTCAGGTGATCTTAATGCGCAGCAATTTTCATAGAAACAGGAGCACCGGATACGTGCATAATACGTCCATCATGTATATGGTGACCTCTAACCTCATTAAATATGCGTGAAATTTGATGAGAAGGTAATTCAGGTGAGAAACTATTGGTAAATATGTATGAGTTTCATGAAAATTCACAAGATTTTTGGTAGTTCACCAAGTTGCCTCAAACGTGCAATGACCTCTGACCACATTAAATATGCATAGATTTTGCTGGAAATCCACCTTAGGCGAGATATTTTATTAATCAACATTTCTGATGAGTTTTATCAAAATCCTTCATATTCTTAATACGTTATCACGGCGACACCACAAAGTTGCCTTATTAAATATCGAAATCGGGCGAGATAATTTGTTGGTAAGTAGTAACGGGGAGTTTCAAGAAAATCCATCAAAGCCCCGGTAAGTTACCCTGGCGACACGAAAAGTTAACGGGCGGATGGTGTGTTTACTTTAATACTCACGGGACGTCATATGACGGGCGTATTCAAAACATCTTAAATTCAGCCACATAACATTCTGACTATATACCTCAATGCTTGTAAATGCAAATATGTTGTCACTCGCACAGATACATAGACATATTTGAGAGAAGATCACTTATTGCAAACGTTTATTTTATAAGCCCCGGTAAGTTACCCTGGCGACACGAAAAGTTAACGGGCGGATGGTGTGTTTACTTTAATACTCACGGGACGTCATATGACGGGCGTATTCAAAACATCTTAAATTCAGCCACATAACATTCTGACTATATACCTTAATGCTTGTAAATGCAAATATGTTGTCACTCGCACAGATACATAGACATATTTGAGAGAAGATCACTTATTGCAAACGTTTATTTTATAAGCACCTAACCTTAAAGTCCAAAGTGCATGAACAGAACAATTCAAATAAGTTGTTAATTGCAGGAAAATCTTCATAAGTTTTCCATAGTTTTACATGTTTCAAATAATATTATGGCATTTTACAAAGTTTACAAGAATCCCCGTTACCATATATTTTATAGCACATAAGCAGAAAACGTGATTCATCTATTGCTCGAAACTGACGCAACATCTCATATTCTGCTAAATAATAACATTGCAGCAAGCATGAATACAAATATAAACTTTTAAATGATAAATTATAAATGCTATCACTCTGAATGAGATACATACATCGATACAACCACCATACAAACCCTCGGGTAGAGCATTTGAAAAATAAATATTTCCGACAAATATATATTTATATATATATATATATATATATATATATATATATATATATATAGTGAGAGGGGGGGGGGATAATAGGGTTACTACCAATACCGTCAAAAATGTTGCTGGCGATATGTCAATACAGAAGCATGTTGAACTTCCAGAATTTGTCCCTGAAAATTTAATTAAAATCTTAAATTCCAATATACATTTTAATTAAGTTGCTGGTTCATATTTGTCCAAAAAGTAAAGATAGAATTTTTTTTTCAAAGATATACAGAAAATGTAAAAAAAATTTATATATCACAAAACTATGCTTCTTGCTCATGGCTCTGAACGCATATTTGCATACTGTATAATATAATGATAAATCTCTAACCCTTTTTCATCTCCATATCCCATCAGTACCAAATTCTGTGTAAAGCACACGGCATTAAATAAAATTTAACTCCCGAAATTCTATTTTTTTAAACTTCACTGGAGGGAAACTTCGGTAAATCAAGGTTTTAAATATTCTCTACTGAGAATGTTTTATGGTCGTCTGGTAGACACACGTATATATACTTATCTGGAACCATGTATAAAAATATACAAACAATACATAACCACATATGACAACATACTGGCCAATGACGCAAAAATCACGCTTAAAACTCATGACCAAAATCTCATATATTTATCAAAGCAGTAACTGTTAATATATATAATTATAAATTTTACCAATATCTTTGGTGTTGTACAGAGATATGTGAACTGCATTTGATGCTTGGATATCAACTGATACATCACATATTTTCCCAAATAAATTTTAATGAAGTGAACCAATTCTAATGTTAACCCGGGTACTGGTGACACCAATATATGCCTGTACACGTGTGTGTGTGTGTGTGTGTGTGTGTGGTGTTTCAAAGATCAACCGACGGCGGAAATTCTTCATGTCATGTCAATAAAGACAACGGTCATTGCCTGAAGACTATAATGAAACGTAAATATATACACTGCACGACCCACATAAGCTGTGACAATTACTAACCAGCCACTTGTTTATCATTATCCTGTGCTGCATTAACCGTGAACTACATCGTAAATGGATATTGTGTGCCTATGTTACATGCTAGCTGTGTGTATGTAACTACGGAAGTGGTGGTGCAGGGAAACTGCTTGACTGGTACCAAGCGCTAACTGATCATCGCTACTCCTCCAACAATCAGACCCGATAGGACTGACATGTAGTCGAACAATAATAACACTGGGTACCACTCTTTTATTAATAATGCATTATTTATTGCGATCTGAACTTTAATTAAACCTCTATGTCACATTGTCTCTCAGAGACGACCTTTCCATCGTAAGGTTTGGAAATGACAGACAGGGATAAATTAAAATGATAAGCTGGTTACTATAAGCAATTCTGCACGTGGGTAAAGGATTATACGATATTAAAGATATTACATATATCATAAAATATTTTAACGTATTAACCACAGGATCACTTCAGAAAAATATTATTGCCGAATAATATACCAAAATCAGGCATAAATAGTACAACCAAATCGTGACAGTGCATCTAATCGGCGGCCCTACATCACTTATATAAAGCAGCAAGAAACGTTTCGTCTTAGGAAGGGAGACAATAACTAATTGGACGTGCTGGTAACCTGAACTTTGCTTTGCGAGTGGTACAGGCTACACCGAAATGTGCGTGTAAAACATATAAACAATACAGTTTATGAAACAACTTATATACAACGCATGTGTGCATGTCTGAGATTAGCTGGGGTTTCATTAACTGTGCAAACGTAGCATTCATTGTTGTTCTCCGAGGAGGAAGGACACCCCCCCCCCCCTTTCTACA
Source organism: Sipunculus nudus (assembly GCA_026874595.1). Lineage (NCBI taxonomy): Eukaryota > Metazoa > Annelida > Sipuncula > Golfingiida > Sipunculidae > Sipunculus > Sipunculus nudus. The sequence continues at coordinate 19,386,846 of CM049314.1, read as the reverse complement.
AGTGTTTGTAGCAGTGTATATATGTTCAAAAGAAGAAAATGCACTGCTAATGATTTTGAGAAACACTTTATAAATATTATATATTAAACTTAGCAATCTACATGTTCTTATTGTTATGACATGGACCCTTTAAGGAAATCTACGGTGAACAAGTAAAAGGAATTTACCAGATTGACGCCTTTGACAGCATATCTATCCATTTCAAAAGTAACGTTTCATTAATAATACCACTATAGCAGCCCCGTTATAGCAACAGTTAATGAAATCTCAGCTTAGGGTACGCTGAATCACATTCAGAACAGGAATTTTATGAGGAGCCTGCATAATGTTATGATATCAAGCTGATAAGATAAAGCTACAAGACACTATCTGCTGACTTTAGGTTCCATTAATACATTTCCAAACATCACTTTCCACAATGCCGCACAGTGATATGTTCAATGACCTTTACTGGCCTATCTGAAAATAGTCACACAGGTTTGACCTTTGAAATATGACCAGTACACTACTATAGAAAAGATGCAAAGTTCCGTTTGAAAACAGGAATGAAATTCAGCTCAACTTGTATGAACTACAAAATATCGGATGGCCGGATTTCTGGACTCGTTACGTGCGTGTGTGCAAAGGTAATCTGAATGCAAAACCTGTATGTACATTTGCTCATGAAGAAAAGAATCACAACTCGGCAAAATTGGTCTGTTAGGACTAGACTATACAGGAACAGTTCGTTTTATGCCGGGCACATAAAAGGGTGCAACATTTACATGTCACACAGCAGTAATGTAGGACTCGAGTCCGGACTAAGGTCCGCTTTTCTAGGGACTCGCACTTGGACACGAAGGTTCTGGACTCGGACTTGTACTCGGACTCGGAGGTAAGGACTCCAGAAATCAGATCAAGTCCATCTCGAGTAGAGTAAAAAAAAAGATTTGTCACATACTATAAAGACTTATATACATGCGCGAACTTTCAACAGAATATAAGGCATAAAAATAGACTATATTTACTCAACTTTAGTTCAGCATCGGGAGCTAAAGGTAGTTTAACATTCAATTAAAGACCATGTATAAACTAACTTTAAATATACACGTAATCTAAAATATCCATTTAAAATTTCTCATCAAAGAGGTGTATAAATGAACTGGGACTAGTTCCCTCAGCTTCCAAGTGACTCGAACTTGAAGCAGGTGGACTTTGACTCGAACCTCGAGGACTCTGACTTGCCCTGGACGCAGACTTGCACTCGGACTAGAATGTTGTGGACTCGACTACATCACTGTCACAGGTTTTCCTTTAAGTTTGGCATAAATCTCCCTTGTATTTTCTTGCTGTTCTTAATTTTATTAATTCAATGTCACCTGGTGAGAACGGAGAGCGCAACTGCGCAGGAAATAAAAATAATGGACTCGTGTCAGAGAAAAAACACTGATGGGTCTTCCAATGTTTTTAAATGTTGAAAACATCTCAATTTTAACTCTGACAAAACTGAATGCAAAAATGAGAATGGTTCTGAGGCCATCAAGACATCAAATGTGTTATTTATTTTGCATAGTGTACTTATTTCATTGTGACCTTTCAAAGCAAGCTTAACGATAATTTACGATAATGTTATTTGCTGAAACTGATGGCACAATATTAAAGTGGACAGTTTAATCGATAAATAAGATGTAATTAAACAAACTAGCAAGCATATAAAGTAATACTCATATATACCACAAAAACATTCACACTGACAGCTGCCCTGTTTACACATAATTTACGTAACATCAGCATTCTAAGTATATTGCTGAAACTGATGGAATACCTAGGCTAAACGAGAAGCCATGGCAACAATAACCGCCATGGTAAAAGAAGCATTTAAATATGTATTATGTCACATCGAGGCCATATTAAAATAAATACTTGGTTTTCTGCATGGGCAAAAAAATATAAAATGAGAAAGCAAAACTCCAAAAACAAATGAGTAAAGAAATATTAACAAACATATCATATGCATACACCATGTAACCGGCCGCAAAGTTTCAGTCACTTTTGAATCAATCGAGGTCTGATATATCACAGTCGTTTAAGTGTCCGGGCAAAGCCCTTAGTGATTGGAAGATTAGCACAACAAAAGCCACGGATAAGTCCGCCAGGCAATGGAGCATATTCATCCCCGTCCGGCGATGGTATGAGCTGAAGTCCCGATTGGCTGGCAGTAGAAGCGGTATCACTGAACGTTAGTCGCACTTTGCTTAAATCCACTTGGTGAGCAGCAGGAAAGAAAGAAGAAAACACGGAGGAACGTTACACAACGCTACAGCAACACGCCTTGGACAGCACAAATGTTAATAAAGATCTCTAAACTATCTGGTAAGTCATGAACATGTTAACCTCTGCTCTGTTTTAAAATTCCCACATGTATGTATTAACAATTACTTGGATTGAAGCCTGCTTTCTTTTCGACATCATCTTATCTATACAGATAAAATGTACAGGCTAATACTCAGAAATGTTCTGCACCTAATGTACGTCTTTTAATATTTAATATGATGAGGTAACATGTGTTCCACTAAATCACAAATTTTGTGAAATTTTATAATTTTACTTTCAACTCGAGAATGACCAGGAATATTACAAATAGTTTATAAAATCTGTTTGTGATGGAAATAAAATCTCTCTACTTATTGAATTTCAACTTGTTCACAAAAGTAATATCTTCATATTTGAAGTATCTAAAACGTGGTCACTGCCAATGGCATCACAAGTCGAGATCAAAAAGAGACCACATTTATACTATGTCAAACAAAATTCAACAATTCTTTCAAAACTACAATTAAGGAAGTCATGCCTTGACTTCTACAAATGTTTAAAAGACAATATAATTTGATATTCTTGTGAAAATACATGTCATTATGATCACATTTTAAACATTAGAATTAAATAATATTTAATAAAATGTTTTGTTCTTTTCATACGACTTTCTTAAAAGCCAGTTAGTGTGCTTAAAAAACAAGAATATCAACACGGAACTGCTTACAAGCTAACGTAACGTATGAAGCACAGACATGCAGGACTGTAACATAAGACGCCAAATAAACAGCAAATAAAAGGGTAACCACCACAGGCCCACGGTGCAAGCCAAGAAGACCCATGTTCATGAAAACAAAAACTACCGTGCTTTGGAGAACTTAATATTAATATATTATATATATATATATATATATATATATATATATATTAAAACCCGTCATTATTATGAGTGGACTTCATGATCAGTATTTGAATCATGCTGCACTACTATAAACCTGTTGAAAGCTACTCTCGACAAAATACAGTTAAATTATTATATTTTTTAAATTATTTTATTTTATATTTTATCTATCATGTTCTTGCCTTCTTGTGCAAATGTTATCAATCAGGTCCTTTCCATTTTTCCAATATGTTACCTGATATTTTTATCTATATCAATGGCGTTGGCTGAATAAGAGATACTATAAAAATCTTTGTGATCCGTGAATAATCTACAATTTTTACGACAACTTATATAACTTAAAGCAAAGTGCTTTGTTTGTTTCAACTTAAAGTACCTGAAAGATTCTTTTTGTCAATTTCTGATTAATGGATGGGAGATTCACCTTCTCAGTTCAAAACTTTTTATTTGGAAAATCTAAACATATTCTGGTTCAATTTCGAGCCAAATGCTATTCAAACTTCTCGGTTCTGGAGATCACTTTATATTCTCTCTTTATCTGAAAAGTCATTTTCTGTAAACCGCTAGTTAAAATCTCTGACCGTTCGAGATTCATTCTTCCATTTCTACGGAATGAGGAAGGTCTTGTGTTTATACAAATTTCTTAATGTGAAGGACCAGTTACTGTTCTTGTTTATGACCAACAATTAATGGAAACACAAAATGGAAATGCCCGAAACATAAAAGACTAATTAACATTTTACTAACGTCAGCTATAAATACTTTCACAACCTAAAAAAGTCTAAATTCTGCTAAACATCACCGAGTTCTGAGACGTGATAATTTCTGAATACTTCGAAGTGTTCCCTACTTTATTCATAACAAAATCTTAAAACAAATTCTAGTTCCAGTCTGTTCTAGCTATTAATTTTGAAGAATATAATAGTTTGTTGTGGATCATGATCCATAATAAATCACGGATATTATAGATGCTCTGGAAATGGCACTTTATCCATTCAACTAACCCTTTGTGTCTGCTGGTTTAAACTAGAATATCAGAAGAAGATGACAAAAGCCCTCAACCAAAAGAAAACTGTTTATTGGTGGTAGCAGTAACAAGCATGAAATATCTGTTCTCACATGGATGTATATCTGTACATATGTCTCTTGTTTAGGTGATATATTTGAACATGAATGAGAGGTATGTAGTACCTTTGCAAGTGATATTGACCTGTATGATGATAAACGCTCTATAGGGGATTACCTGTAAAATTAGATGTCTTTAGCACCACTAGACAACACAAACTAACCAGGACCCCCTAAGAAACAAAGTACTTTTGTTCGATTCCTTTTTTAGAAATGGTGCTCACTAGCCAGAAAGAAGATAATGTGATAGAATTCATAAAATTTAAGATACTGCATGAGGCACAACCAACATACTGCAGCAGTTAAAGATCATCAAGGCAAATAATAACACCAAATTTCAGAATGATCTTTCAATTCCTCAGAAATTATAAGCTCATGGATTTTTTTCTAAAATTAGCTCAGTTACCTTGAAAAGTGGGTCAAGGTTACCCATCTTCGAACTTGACCAAGATTTTGTTAATATGTATCAGCACTGAAGAAATAAATTCCTGTAATAAATACTTCTTAGATATCCCCCTCAAAACAAAAGACCAAAATTGAAAAGCCAATAAAAATTCTTTAAAAATAAGAAATCGTAGGTGGAGCTCCCAAAATCGGGCAGCAGTTACAGATCACAAGGACCAATGCCCATAGCATGTTTTATTACAATCCACCCAGTGCTTCCTGATAATATAAGCTTCTAATTTTTCTCTATAATTAGCTCTGTAACGTTGAAAAATAAGTTAAGGTCATTCATCTTCGAACCTGATTGAGATTTTGTCAATGTATATCTGCACAGAAGAAATAAAATTCCCACGGTGAATCCTTTTTGAGATATCCCGCTCACAAGGTAAAAGTTAATGGACAGACAGACGGACAAACAGCTTGGGCGAGGGCTAATAAAAAGCAAAGGCTGAAGGCTAATAAAAAGCAGCGATTCCTAAACAATGATATCATTATCATTTAATGGCTTAACCAGCAAGGTAGTATCTGTATAAGTTCACCTTCAATAGCCAACCTAAATTAATTCTGATAATTTTAACTCTACCTAATCATATCTGACTTCAGTTATCTAATGCATTCAATTATAAGACAAAATTTCAGTCTTGTATTGCTCTCTCTCGTGTTTAGAGATAACAAGAATGGACACAATCAATTATACAGTGAAACCCCTCTGGGGCGGACAGTCACGGGACCGGACGATTTGTCCGTTATAGCGGGATGTCCGCCCTAGAGGGGGTCAGGCCATGGAGGCCCGATTGAGACCAAGTATGGAACTAAAACAACCATGAAAGCCGGAATTTTTATCTAATATTGGATCTTACATATATTTTATATGTAAATAAAATTTATTACAACCGGTATAGCTGTTTTATTTTTATCTTGAAATGAGGTTTTATTTTTAACATTATTGTCATTACTTGTGACAAAATAATATTCTAACATTGATCGACATCGACTGGACTTACTCGTAGGCGTCTCAACGTATTTCTGCACTAGGTCCGTAAAAAATTCTAAATTTCTCACTGTTTCCCTGATATTAAGAGAATCGCTTATGGAATAAATTAATTTCTGACATTCCGTTTAAGTTCTGTTAAAAATCCTAGACGATCGTAAGCAAACGAAATAAATAAATGTATGATTTCATATGCACCTTATGATTGGTAGGTGGGACTCATTTCCATGCTGCAAATGTTACAGGATCAGGGATTGCTTCCCGGCCCAGGCGTCCGAGTGTTTTATTGTGAGTTAATCATTTTGAGCAATGACTGAACGCAAAAGTCGCCATACAGGTCATGACCCATGACTTTTATCATCCGGTTGTGTAACAAATACCCATTATCCTCGCTCCTGGGCCTATGTTAGAATAATGTGGCCCGAATTCAGAATGAATATGTAGCTTCACTGAAAGCTCGGCTCATTAAAAAATCCGGGAATTCTGTCATTTTGTGCGCACTGCTATGGATAAAAAGGATAAATACCTTTAAATGATCCAGTTGACAAAAAGGTTAATTTAGTAAAACTAGCCCAGGTCTTATAGCTTGGCAAAAATTCCTAAATAACAAGAACATTCAAGAGATATAAGGCGTTCCGGAAACAGACCGTTTTTGCAATTTCAAAGTATTTCTACCGACATCGATCGGGGCGGCCGCTTGGGTGTCCATTAGCCAGGTGATTTTAGCCATTTGGCGGACAAAAAGGGTCCGTTGTCCTGAATAGCAGGGTGTCCGCAGCCCGGGGTTTCACTGTATTATCAAAAGAAACTCAAACCCCGATGATTGGGTATGGATTCAGATGTGGTACCAATATTGATTTTTGAAATGCATATTCTTAGTACTGTTGAGTTCATATAATTTATATTTCCAATTCAAAATAATTCATGCAAATAGTTACCTATATTGTATGTTATTTAACAATACTGGTTTATCAGGTTACGTAATACTCTGATATGTTCAACCTTCCAACGGAAAGGCATAAATCTAGTTTTGCCTTTCCCCTACAGACGCATCATATCAAACTTTCAATCAATCACTTCCGATCTGACATTTCTGCAGAACCGTTCACCTTTGTGCTTATGGTGCAGCCTCCTAATGTTGACACCCGGCAATCATTTTGTTATGTTTGCTGTGATTGAACATTGGCCACCGTTACTCAACAAATTTGCCAATAACATATTTCCTTACAAATTAAGAATGGGGCTTGGTTTAGACTCATATTCCGCCTTTTTATTAGCTCCGCTGCCCTGCAAATCACAGAGCTCCATGATTTCATCAGTGTGCGCAGCTATAGTAGCGTGGAGTACCAGTGTAGCGGGGGGGGGGGGGGGGGGGGGGGTTCGAAGTTACTGTGCTTTTTCATTTTTGTGTCTGTATTTTTCATTAATTGTTTTGTGGGGAACATCTTGCAGTTCACCCTTTTAACAGATTGGTATGAAATGACAAATGCTTTTCTGTGCTTATGTTTGCCTGTCTGAAACAGGTAGAAAGACGTTATTACAACCCCTGTTTATGGTCCAACAATAGAATATGATATAGAGTTAAAAATGTTATAAAAAATTCTTAATGCGCCAACTGTAAGATGAAGAGAGAGTATAAAGCAGCAGAGAACGAGAAGTCTAGACCATAAGAAGCATATCTGTTCAGGCAAATATATTCTTTCAATACATTAGATCACCAGCAAAGGGGGCTCCCCAGATGCTGAATTCTCAAACATATTCTAGACATTTATTGTTCTAAATACAAAGCAATCTAGGCAAAATTTGTATCATCACACAAAAAATCCATGTATGTTTTTATAAAGCTTTTGCAAAACTTTTGATACATTGAGTTTGTTATATACATAATATAAATATATGTGTATGTGTGTGTGCAATCACTGACAAATGAAGAGGTCTCTTCAAATCTCGTAACAGTAAAATGTCACCAAAACATTACTCATAACTTTCCTATCAACAATAAAGGCACCAGTTGGGAGTTCATAATCATTTAGGGTAGCTTAATAGGGAGATAAAGGACACACTACGGTAGGTGATATGAAAGAATGACATATCCAGATCAAATGGGACAAATTAATATTGTCACTGAGCAAGAATATGCCTTCACCTTAATGTCTGTACTGTAATGACACCAACATTTATTCACTGATATATAATTAAGAACTTTATTCCCTGACTCTACAGGAGTAAAGAGAACAACATTACTGGTGAGTGGTGATAATATATCGCTCATGTATTTTTAGCTTCCACTATCACATATGGGCAATCTACAGTAAAAGCTACAGAAACCCTGCCAAATATTGTATGGATGAAACATAAAACAGACATAAAACAAGATTTGATCTGCCAGGCTCCTGTGGAGAGATGGGAGATGAAGCTGATCCTCAAAAAGGTACCTCTACTTAAAACTGCTTCTCATTTAATATTCCCAAAGAGCAGATGTCTTACAAGTACACCATCACTTAAACATGATACATCTCACAATACTACCGTGCCTTCATGAGAACGAGTCTTTTATTTTAAAAGTAAATCTTGAAAAATAAAATAAATCTAAAAAAAAAGAAAATATGGTGTTGGCTGAAATTGTTTGCTTCAGTTAGGACTGTCATTATGCTGCTGAATTATCCAGCTGAAGCAGCTGATAAAAGAAGTTAAATTTCTGTGGTCAATAGGCACTACACAGGACTCAAAGCTGAGAGATAACAAGTTCAGGTGTGGTAGTCACCTAGCCTGGTTAATACAAGGATATGAATAAGCTGAAGGTGTCTGAAGAAATTTATAGTAGTTATATCATGAAAAATAATGAACAAATGCTAAAAGTTCTAATCTAAAATATACATGTTTTCATATCATATATCAAAATACTTACTGCATGATGAGATAATGCTTTATTGTAGTACTAACCCTTTAACCAGAAAGTCTAGATTAAAATACTAATGTTGGTTGGTAACTTGCTGATGTCACTGACACACAAGGTTTCAAGATGGAAGAGGATACTTTCACTATGAATGTCTACTAAGAATGTCAACAAGCAAATTAAGCCATGTATGTGTAAAGTATAAAGAAATCTTTTAAAACTATTATAATGACAGATCAGGAAGGGCCCCACAAGAGGCCAATAGACTTCCAGTGGGGGGTGAGTCATGCTTGATAAAATATAATAAACTACCTGATTACATGTCGAGACAGAGGGAACAGACTCAAATCAGTATATAAACAACTGAACAAAGATGTTAAGGTTTGAACCATTGATAGTCATGTAAAAAGGTATAGGAGTGGAGTATCCATGGCAACAGAGGCATTATTACATCTGATGTATTAAACTGTAAGCCTGGTCAGTGTATAATTCAGTAGGAAGCTCCTGTAACCTTGACCTTTGACCTTGTGGTGTCAAAATTGAAATGGATCTTTTCCTATTGGCAGATGAGCCATATCTGGAAGATGGAGGGTTTGTAATAAAAAGTTTGACTTTAAATGCATCCACAGTTTTTTTTTCAAGATATTGGCCAATGACCTTTACCTTTGATCTCATGACCCCAAAATCAATAGTGTTCTTCAGTAGTAGGTCATAGATAAATCAAGTTTGATACCAATATGTGAATCAAAACTGGAGTTATCATCTCCAATCAAATTTGACCTTGTGACCCAAAAATAAGTAGGGTTCTTTCACTATTGGTAGGTGAGTTACAGTGCAAGAAGAAAGGTTTGGGATGAATAGTTTGTCTTTAAATGCAGAGACAAACTTTTTAAAGATGTGGGTCCAGTGACTTTGATCTTTGACCTCATAACCCAAAATCAATAGGGTTCATACTTTAGTGGTGGGTCATACATAAGTTATTTTAGAAATCCTTATGTCAATCCAAACTGCATAGATTTATATAATCAAGAAACGAAATGGTGGACAGATGGCCCCTGTGACCTTGGACTTTGAGACCAAAAAATCAATAGGTTTCTTCCCTTATTGATGTGTGAGCAATATGTGCAAGATGGAAAGTTTGGGATGAAAGTTTGGCTTAAAATCTCCAAAGCCTTTTTAAGGAAGTGGGTCCTGTGACCTTGACATCCAGTTCACTTCCAAGTGTGACCACCAGGGTAGATTTTAACATTCTGGGAACCTTCCCAGAGAAGGGATGAATGTAATAATGCACACAAAAGCATCCTTATTGGTCTTGCTAGAGCAGCTTGCTTTATTAGCGAAGCAGGTAGAACTTCTAACTAGTGTGTCACAGTTTACGCGTCTGACACAGGTAATTGAGTTTGAATCCTCATTTAGCCCTATTTATATTTTCACCCGTTATTTATAAATATATATTAAGATATACTATACCTCAACATATCTTAAAGTTTGAAACAAGAGGAATTTACCTAGTAGTAATTTAAGTTTGGCAAAAATATGAGTTGATTACTTTGACTAAAGCCAGTTATCTGACAAGAGTGAGTTTGAAACAACGAAATTTTAGTTTATAAGTAGACCTTTTCAATGAATCAGAATCTATAATAAAATACCAACATGAATTTTCTTTAAAACCAGCTGAAATCTGCTAAGCTTGGAATAATATATTATGGGTTTATCCAGACGCATTATCAGAAGTGAACATCAACAGAACAGATTTATAAGATGTCACACACACTGGTGTTACACACAAAAGTACGATGCTAAACTGATCTCACACACAAAACAGGTGAAAGTGTGATGCCACACGTACATAACAATGAGAGTGAATCAACCACATCAAAAGATGTACAAGAACAGACTGTGTGCATATAAGATCTAAAAAACATGAAGGTAGGATCATAAATAAAGACTGGTGCCCAGGAGTATCGTCAACAGGGGCACAATTAGAAACAGCTGCTACTACAACACTGTCACAGATGACAAGTATGACACTATATTTCGATAACAAATATACAATGTTAAGGAATAATAAATTCACTACATGTGCTTTTACCCCTAGACCAATGCTGATGTGCCAGGGTCAATGTCCACTATCTCTATGTACATTTCACAGTAGAATATGAACTGATTTGAAAACATAATGTCCCCTGCCTTCCAGATTAATTTTTTAGCTTTTCCACCTTGTACAAACTGATGCTACTTATGACAATTTTACAAAAGTGTTCCATAGAAAAAATGCACCAATGGCTTACAAATTTTATATCTACAGGTACATACAGCACCTGAAATGGTATTAATCTCTATATTATCTTTATGATACATCTAGAATCTCTAGAATGTATCTTAATCTTAAGATACATTCAGCACTTCATCGGCTACTGACTTAACTTTTTGAAACCTTACCAATCAATATATTTCATTTTGCTGATCAGTTATTAGAACTTGAATAGAAAGCAGTATATAAGCTGCAAAATAAATGAGTCCAAGCCAATTCTGTTCAAAATAAAATACCTATTTGCATTTGTAATAAGCGTTTGTGGCCCGCTTCCCCAGTGTGACCATACCAGCAGTAGTGTGTGAACCCTCTCCCTTAGATATAAGCAGCAATACATGATCCCAGGTGTTAATTCCATCCATCATGCCATCATTTAAAATGCAACTTTTTTTCAATAACACAAGTGGCCTGGTATGAAAACTATGCTTCAGATACATTGCTTGTTTTGGTAATGACTTTGAAATTCTTGGCATGTATGTCCAATCATATTACCTGATGTGTATTACTGCTAGTATAAAGACTGAGGTGATTCATGCTTAAGTTCAATTTAAGCACATCATATTTAATATTTCTGCATTTTATAAAGAATATTCTCCCATCAGCCAATCTTAATATTTATTAAAGATAACTCAGCTGAGGTAATTAATGTCATAATTAATAATAAACAGAGGTTGGAATTCTGGAATATATCAACAACATATTAGGATGTTAGGGTTATTTAAATAACTAATAATTAACTTTTGCACTATTATAATGATGGCATGTTGAACATGGTCCTGATGGTGTCTTTAGAAATCAATTGGAAGGGTAGTCAAAGGACAAAAAAAATATATATGCAATCTTTAACTTGCACCTGTGAAGAACATAAGTTCTGCCAAATTTTGCTCATAAATTTCAAAGGAATAAAACGTATATGAGCCAGGTGTGAAGAAATTTACAACCAAACCACTGACTACCCTTCCATACCAAGCTGTGTTAAGCCAGAAAGCCCTCGGGGATTATGATAAATCAAACAGGATTTTACAGGAAATCCTTGGTATACTTACAGGAGTTGACTGTGTGTCTTGTTTTGGCACTCGTGCAGTAGGATTCAATGACTTTCAGGATCTGTGCATCGTCTTCTAAAGTCCTACTATCATCAACTGGAAAATGGATTGGATTCATAATGGATTAAATTGGTAAATCAAAATTTCATAAAGTCAATTCTTTCTCCATGACGGTTCTTTCAAATAACTGTCACTGCAAAATCATACAAAACATAAACATGGTTTTCACTGCTGAATTCACAATTAAGGCTCAAACTAAATTTACTGCTAAAAAATACCTGCCCCAATGCCACAGGAAATACCTGTTAGTCTGAATCATATAAAGCAATCTGTAACAATGTATTCAGCATCATTTTCTTCTTCATAAGAAAATTTGTTGATGCAAATGCGCTGATCCAGACTTTTGGAAATGTTATTCCAATACACATGTAGAAATTGGGGAAAATGTCATAGCTTAAACTGCATTATTTAAAATATGGCCAATTGCAAGCACAAAATATGTACGATTGATCACAAATAATGAAGGTGTTATGAGTATACCAGTTAGTTAAATCCATCCATCATGTATCATTTGTCAAATGAGCCACTTTGTTTGCAACACCTTTTTAGCTATTGAAGTCCCTTGCATTTTTTAAGATAAAGTCACTTGTGACTATACACACAGTTCTCAAACAATATCATAACCAAATTAAATATATTTCTATTTATTCGATTTTGAAATAATATTTTAGTGAAGTCAGACACAGGAAAGTTTTGTGTTATATGAAGAGTCTTGAAAACTTTCACAGCTTAAATAAAAAACATAACATGTTAACACACTCGTCATATTACCCTTGTATACTTGTACAGTTAAAGAAAATTAGACATACAAGGCTTATCTCTGTTGTTTAACAGCTGACCATTATAATGATCAGTTATTAGTAAAGTCAGTAAATTCATTGCACACACACATCCATTTGGTATTTAAGATGCAGGATTAGTTCTTGTTCCTTGATAGAGCATTCCTGATTGGTTAAACTTAAAAGCAAGGGGTTGTATTTTCTTTTCTGATTGGTTAATTGAATAAGCTGATTGGTTAAACATGACATGGTTTTTGCTGATTGGTAAAGACAGGGAGAGTTGTATAAGATTTGTGGGAGTTTGCCAAATATCCATATAGAGTATTAGTATCAAATAAGCAAATTGCAGGGACTTCATGATGAAAAAAAGTTCAATCAATTTGCTCTTACATAAGCAGGGTTCCAAGTCTTTTATAAAATCAAATTTCTAGAAATGTTTTTTCAGACTTGCATGACAATTTTTTTTTAGCAAAATAACCATATATGGCTTTGGAAACAGAGGAGCAAATGGCAGGGTTTTCATGAAGAAAAAATACTAAATTTCTCTCGCATTAGCAGGGTTCCCATCATATAATAAAGTTTTTCTCCCAAATTCCACATTTTTTTTTAACTATTTCCAGTTCAACTTGTCTTCCATGTTGTTACAATAAAATCCTAGTTTGCAGAATGATCAAGTACTTTGAGTTAGACATTATATGTCATACACCGTTTCTGCACCATAGCCACTTAGCAAGTTAGAGTGAAAATGAGATTTCTATAATAAATGCTACTGTTTCAAATCTATCAATGGATATACGCCTGGACATGAGTAAAATTATAACAAACTGTCCTCTTTTTTTGGGGGGTGGGGGGGGGAAATCACATTTCCTGACTTTTCCTTAATTTGGTGCTATTTTGTAAATTCACCACCTTTTACCAGATCAGAAAAAAAAACTTGTTCAAATTTTTTCCTGATTTTCAGGATGCATAGGAACCCTGGTAAAATACAAATATCAAAACATTGGGGAATGCATGTGTTAACTGTAAAAGGTATAAGTCAACATGGCAATAAAAAATAAAATTGAAAGAGACTTCATAACTGCAAAGACTATCCAGCTAAACATAAATGACATTCAATTGTACAGAAATCCATATTCAACAACTGGACAATTATATTACCAGCACCTGTGTAAAACCAACACTGTTTTATCTACACATGAATATCTAAAATGATTTTCAAATAAAAATTGTCTATATACATATAGAAAAAAGTACTATTTCTGAACCTGAAATGTCATGCATTCTGTTTTGCTTGAACACCCATCAATTTGGTTTAGAAACAAGAGGGGGATGATTTAAAAATCCATTCTTTACTGCTTTGTCTGAATGAAATTCAATCAAAAAGGGTTATGTTTAAATACTGAACCAAATTAAAGCCAATTTGCAAAACAGAATAATGAAGGCTCATGGCATCAATTATCATTGCAGGCAACAGGAAACACTGATAAAAAAGATATCCTAATTAGAACAACATATATGGTACATACAAGATAACTTGTCACACAGGCACAGGCAAGGTATGTGAAAAAGTTCAAACCTGAATATTAAACAGATTGTCTTTACAGATGTTAGACAGACAAAAAAGATGCTATTTACTTTTTCATATTCTAGTTACCCAGGAAACTTTAAACTGGTAAATTATACTGATAAATAATGCTGAATTTCAAATTATTGGACTGTTGGTATGTGACCATTTGAGATTGATGTGTAAGGCCATAAAAAGTAAAAGGCATGGTTCTCAGGCACCGCCCGCATCAATTTTAAACCCCCGCATCAATTTTTTTTTATTTTGATTTTCAATAGAAACTTACTAATTTTGAGCTACAGCCTGCACAGACATTTCTTTCAAGGTGAAAAATAAATCCAATTTTGATAAAATTTCCTTTGTTTTGTAGTGCATTTACTTGTTTCATAAAAAAAATCTGTTATTATCATGCTTTTCCTTGATCATATGACATTTTTATTGAAACATACAAAAAATGTAATTAAAAAAAAAAACGCCAGCCTGCATTGATTTCTGGAAAAAAGTGCCTGAAAACCAAACCTTATTATTTTTGGGCTAAGGACTAAATATTAATCTACAGCTGCATAATCCAATGCCAAAATAAAGGTCACGATGTCACGGTAATGAAATAATAAACCAAACTACTGATTCAGTGCCAATTAATATTTTCTTGGTAATAATTCAGGGCAACTGCTAGAGGGGCCTTGATTAACAGACAGAAATATTCCTGAAGAACAATGTATAATAAAAATTCATAATACGCCATAAAAATAACAGATTAAATTATTTTCTGTGCATGTGTGATCAGTAGTGTCAAACAACTCCTGGATGTGACATGAACAAAGCCACCTTTAATTATATTACAAATATAAATCTTCCTAACACATCACTTCCAGCTGTGAATTGGTCCTGTTTCATTATGATCAACATGGTTTGTCACAGATTTAGAATAATGAGTTACAACCCTTCCTAACCCTCTGGATAATATTTTTGTATAACCTTCCCTCTGACTAAGCACTGGGCCATGAGATTCTGATCTCCTATATATATGTGAGTTCAGGACCATGGGAGGACCACATGTGAAGTCAACTTCAAGAATATTTCTTCTTCTTTGAGGAACACAGCTGATTCAGTTGAACCACATGTGTAGACTATTTAAAGATTGATCCCATTCATTTGACTTAGATAAAACAAAACTTAAGTGCTGGAGATTTAAATCATATATCGCAAGTAGCAGATTGTCATGCAACCTAAGACCTGGTCAACTTGCAAAATATGCAAATGATCCGAGGTCAAAGTGCATGACCCCCCACTGAGGGTTATGTTGCAAAAGCCTACTCCATCAATTGGATGGCACAGGAATGAAATTCACAGCTGGAAAATCTATCCCAAAATAATTAAACCTCGAGTCAGCAATCCAGGAGCTGTTGCGGGTAACAACAAATGCAAAAACTGAACAAAATGATCATAGCAGGGAAAATGTATAAAATACAGCCATGCTGAAACACAAGACGGCAGGGTGGCAGACCAAATACACGACAGCTAAAAGGGGCTTATACTAACTTTTCTTATATAATTTGTATTCATCTTCCGACCAAGCCCTTTCTGCATGAAATTAAAATAATATATCAGCAAGTTTTTTCTTCCATATACGCAGCAATAATGACGCTGACAATAGTTAAGCCAAGCGTACAATGGCAACAAATAAACAAATGTTTAAACACTGGCCTTGGCTCTAAACATTAGGTCATAAATAGTCATGCTTGAAAAGGATTCTGGGAAGAAATAAATTATGCAAATGTAGCTTTACATCTGATTGGTTTCACTTCGAATAAATTATGCAAATAAAGGTACATTTATACTGGTAACTGTAAAACCACTTGGAATATAAATTATGCAACTACATTTGGCAGTACAATTCAAATGGGATGAAATGAACCATGCTTCCATGTTTTTTCTGTAATCAGTGAGGGACATCATGAGTTTTTATTAACCATCTGGTATAATATAAAAATAGACATCAAAGAAAAATATGTAAAAGTCGTAGGTGGGATTGCTCTGAAATAAAGATGAATTATTCAAAGCCTAATCAACTGACCTGCAGCTTAGAATAATGATAAATTGATACAATAAAATGATAATTTACCAAAAATGTGATCTGTTTGTATAGCAGTTGCTCAATAAGACTGCAGATCTCTGAGAACTACATCAAGTTGACATACAGCTGGGCAAAGAATGACTTTAAAAAATATGACCTTGACTGCAAAGTTACAATTTCTAAAATATCTACATGTTAAGGACTTCTATAAATTCCAACACTGTGCAAAAAAAATGCCTTCTGTATACAAAATTCTTGTGATATTCCAGATCAGAATGGGTCCATCACAGACATAGGAGTTGACTTTATTTCCATATATAATGAATACTAACAAGGTAACAAATTTGTTGGATCATATATATTATCATGTGATCTAAAAACTAAGTGCAGTAAGGAAACTTAATATATAGTGGTGAAAGCATGCTTAAAGAGAAAGTGAAAATAACAGTGTTTGTGTTGGAGCATCAAAGGTCTGGAATATCTGCACTGACTTCCATTTTTTATAAATGTAATGTAATGAGACTCAGGAATAAAATCACCTTTCATTTTTAAGAGATATCACTGCCATTAAATGAGTACATATTTAAACTAGACATTTCTTGGCACCGCAGGTGCCAGAGTATCCCCAGACATAGTAGCCCCCCCCCCACTTTAAGAATAGGCCCCCATTTTTAGCAGCATATACTGACACTTGGCAAGCAATTATTGTTTCTTCCATCTATCAATCCACAGCCTTTTTGAACATGTTGGTCCTGTGACCTTGACCTTTGACCTCATGACCCCAAAATCAATTGGGGTCTTGCTTTTTCAATGGAACATATATGAGTCAAGTTTGAAATATATAAATCAATAAAAGCAGGAATTATCATCCAGAAACTAATTTTTTGACAGATGGCTCCTTTGGCTTGACCTTTGACCTTGTGACCCCAAAATTGATATAAATCATCCACTTTTATATATAAATCAATAGAGGTCAAGATTTATTGATGGGCCATATATAAGTCAGGTTTGAAATCCATATATTAATCCAAGCTTGAATTATCATCTTGAGAACTAATTTTTGGACAGATGGCTCCTGTGGCCTTGACCTTTGACCTTGTGACCTCAAAATTGATAGGGGTCTTCCTCTATTGGCAGATGAACTATATATGCAAGATGAAAGGTCTGAGATGAAATGTTTGGCTGAAAATGCATCCACAATCTTTTTAAAGATGTGTCCTGTGACCTTCACCTTTGACCTCATGACCCCAAAATCATTTTGGGACTTGCTTTTCCAATGGGACATATACAAGTCAAGTTTGAAATCTTTACATCAATAAAAGCAAGAAGTATCATCCAGAAACTAATTTTTGGACAGATGGCTCCTGTGACCTTCACCTTTGACCTCAAAATAAATAGGGGTCTTCCACTCTTGGCAGGTGAACTATATGTGCAAGTTGAAAGATCTGAGATGAATTGTTTGGCTGTAAATGCATCCACAATCTTTTTAAAGATGTGTCCTGTGACCTTCACCTTTGACCTCATGACCCCAAAATCAATTTGGGTCTTGCTTTTCCAATGGGTCATATACAAGTCAAGTTTGAAATCCATACATCAATAAAAGCAGGAATTATCATCCAGAAACTAATTTTTGGACAGAGCTCCTGTGGCCTTGACCTTTGACCTTGTGACCTCAAAATTGATAGGGGTCTTCCTCTATTGGCAGATGAACTATATGTGCAAGATGAAAGGTCTGAGATGAAATGTTTGGCTGAAAATGCATCCACAATCTTTTTAAAGATGTGTCCTGTGACCTTCACCTTTGACCTCATGACCCCAAAATCAATTGGAGTCTTGCTTTTTCAATGGGACATATATAAGTCAAGTTTGAAATCAATACATCAATAAAAGCAGGAATTATCATCCAGAAACTAATTTTTTGACAGATAGCTCCTGTGGCCTTGACCTTTGACCTTCTGACCCCAAAATTAATATGGATCATCCACTATTGGCAAGTGAGCTATATATTCAAGATGGAAGACCTGGGATGAAAGTTTGGCTTAAAATGCATTCACAGTATCTTTTAAGGTGAGGGTCCAGTGACCTTGACCTTTGACCTCATGACCCTAGAACCTATAGGGTTCTTACTTTAGTGGTGGGCCATACATAAGTCACGTTTGAAATCCATATGGCTATCAACACTGGAGATATCATAAGAGGTGTGCGATTTTCACCAAATATGGACACATTAAAGGTCAAGGCCACTTTCATGGTAAAGGTCATGACCCAAATGTAAATAGACCTCATCCCATAACACCATCTCTCTACATGTGCATAATATGAAAGAAATCTGTCCATTAGTTTTTGACTTATAATGCTCAAGTACTGTCAAGTGGCAATTATGGGGGTATTAAACGGCGTAAAAACAAAAAAAGGATAACAGGTGGCGCCATCTGTTTCCGGTACATGACATTACTATCCAAGATCTTCAGTCAAGTTGATTTTTGGACCAATCCATGCATCCCTTATTGAGATATTAATGATTTTGTGTGATTTTCACCATATATGGCAATATTCAAGGTCAAGGCCACTCTCGTAGGAAAGGTCATGACCCCAATTTTAATAAACATCATCCCATAACCCATACCTATGTATATGCATAATATAAAAGAAATCTGTCCATTTGTTTTTGACTTATAATGCTCACAGTACTGTCAAGTGGCAATTTTGGGGGTATTAAACGGCAGGAAAACAAGTCAAGAATAATAGGTGGCACCACCAGTTTCTGAAATATGACAACCCTATCCATGATCTTCCATCAACTTGATTTTGGGATCAATCCATGCAAGATTTCTTGAGATATTTAAAAATTTGTGTGATTTTCCCCAAAATTGGACCTATTCAAGGTCAAGGACACTCCTAGTAAAGGTCATGACCTCATTTTAAATAGGCGTCGTCCTCTCACCCATATCTATACTTATACTAAGTTTGGTAAAGATTCGTGAAATATTGTTTGAGTTATTGCGCCAACAAGATTTATATGCAGCGGCGGCAGGACCGGTATGAAAACAAAGTATCCCCCGACTTTGTCTGGGGATACAAATAGTTATTTGTTTTGACTCAAATTTCTGTTGCAGTCTGATCCTGGAATGTTTGGTCCTGAACTGCCACCTTGTGCTTTTTAATTAAACAAATTGGAAAATTACATCAACAGATGAAAGAAATTTAATCTCAAAGGTAGACATGGGGGATTCAAGACTCGTATCAAAATAATGGAATATTACTTAACAATTAAAATGTGAGAGTCCCTTATATCTTAGAACAGGCAGTCTACATGCCCATCTAGGTAGAAAACCACCTGTAAATAGCATGGTGAAAATTTGTAAAATCTCTTTTCACATTGTATATGATCACACTGAATGCCTATTTAATTTTTTATAACCGACCTACTGGCATTACTGACTTTCCCTTTTTTCTGATTTGTTTTAAAATAAATGGCAAGATGGAACTTGACTATTTTTTTTTCTCTCTTTAACATAACTGCCTGCTTGCATATAGCCTAGCTGCGGATCAAGTGTATTTTTTCAAATACTGTTTGCTTATACAAACGAGAGGTCTTGTGTACAATCATGAATCCATTTCTTTTTGTGAAGAGGCTTCAGACACCAACCTTAAATTCAGTTTATAAACATTCATACACATACCTTGACTAAATTGGATTTAATCAAATATTTTCCTTGAATATTTATTTTATTTTTATTTATTGAACATAAAGTATGGGTGCAAAAAAATATGAATAAAATATATTTTTTATGAAAAGGAAAGAAATGGCAAAGATTATAAACATGCTAATACCCATTATTTAGCTATTATTACTTGAATTATAATTTACATAAAGTCAATCATTTCCACCTGCGTATCTATTATGTTAGGCTATCTAAAAATTATAAAAACATGACAGCACTCTGGTTTGCTTTATAATAAATAAATTTATGTGTAGCAATACTTTTTAGCTCATATGGATACACAATATGATGCAAAACCTCCCTTATTGGTCATATTAACAAATTTAGTTATTACTTTATCACACTTTCATTAATGCAGTACCTGGTTTTCTTCTGCTTCCCCAGATCTTGCGATTGCTGCTTGGACTGTTCCGTGGACCATCCCTCATTAGGAGGGAGGGTCTGATTGGCGGGGCTGGGCGGAGACAAGACATAGACCACACCCCCTTGAACGGGTTGAATGACAGCTGACTAGTGACCTTGGCAGTCTGGGCCTTGGCAGTTTGACATATACTGGGCTGGGCCTTGGGGACCTGAAGAAACACCAAACACAGGTGTGTCAGGTTACATTTATACTTGTATGAAACAAGGTGAATTGTTGTAAATGGTACCAAATCAAAGGAAAGGCTAGCCTACACATAAACATGTTGAGGAACTTTAAAATATATACCCAATTACTAAAATTATAATGTAGAACAATTCGGATAGTTCTTTATAAGATTGATATATATTTTACTTTTATTTATTAACACAGGCATTAGTTCATGATATTGGTAACATATAATACAACTACTGGAAAATTAATTTGAATGTGCATATAAAGTAAAATTATAGTAATAATTTCAAATTTTATCATTTTAGCCATTATAATCATTATCTGTATAACTCCCACAATTATTACTGATAACAGGGCCATTATATTAAAACTTATAATCTAATTTGTGATCATTACTGACTTTGCACAATTCTGAAGATGTGGTACCTGTATACTCTGATGTGTGCGGGGCTGTAATGACGTGCCCTGTGTAGCAAGCTGTCTCAGTCCTTCAATCAGCTGTTTCTGCTCCGGGAGACCAGCACAGCACATGATCCTCTTGTCAATCATGCTCCCTGAAAACACATACTTATCTTAACCACTGGTGGTTTTTGTTCCCACATTTATGTTAATTTTATAATTTAAATTTCCATTGCACAAATAGTTATGATAATTTATGTATAACACCCTCTGTAGCTGTGATGGTAGTTTTTAGTTTTCAGCAGTTTCTAGAAGTGGTGAAAACAGGAAGACCTGTAAAATACTTTAGACTTCAGATGGGCCACCACAACTCACTATCATGGCTGCACCTGGAATCAAATCTGGGCCTATGATTTTGTCAATTATACTTAACTTTCCACATGCGTGTCATTATCCAATCTACTTCTAGTAAGAATCATTTTCAATACAGGCTACCTTTAAACAACTCTAGTTGATAGTCACCTCTAAAATAATGGGACAGCATTTCTTTCAGTTTTGATTACAAGCAATGAAGGATACGATTTCACAAATGTTGGTACATTTTTTTGTCTGCATGATGGCAGGATTATTAAAAAAAAATTTCAAAAGAGCTTAGTACAGGGGTAAGATATTTGCCAAGGTAGACTTCCATTAAATTTTGGGTTGACTCAGATAAAGGAACACACTAAATAGGAATGATTGCCTTGTAGAAGGTACCCACTCCAATGAGCACCATTCAGGTTTAAATGTGTTATCAAAAATTAAAATAATACCAACTTTTCCAATCAGAAAATAATCTTATTCATAACAGTAAATTGATCTTATACAAGACTCCTGCAGTAGGGCATTTCACAAAGTAAATGTGCCTGACAAAATGAACCAAGCCTCCTTCAAAATATTCTTTCTTCAGAGATCCAAAATAATTATACTACATGGTCAATTTCAAAATAATATCTCCAGGTGGACTAAATATGAAATACATGGCACACTCACCATATTCCTGATCCTCTGATTTAAGACTGATTCTTAACAATTCAAATTTTTCTAATGAAAGTGATTACTTACCCCCAATCTCAACTGCATACTGGCCATCTTCTGTTTCATCAAGTGCATTTATCGTCAAACCACTGAGAGGTATTTTGCCCTGGAACAGAACATATATTAGTGTAAGATTGGGCACTGATATTTTCCAATATTATTTTTGCTCATCTTTAGTAATGTTCCAGTTTTTTTCATTTTTTTTCTGTACTATAACATTTCAATTATCTCATAAAGCATGCTTACCCAAATGCTTCCCATTAAATATAGTTATAGTAATCTGTGTCTTATTTTTTTCAATTTTCTTATGGATTTCTAAAATGAAATGAAAAATATATATTTCCTTTTTTTCCTTATGCTCCTTAT
Source organism: Sipunculus nudus (assembly GCA_026874595.1). Taxonomy (NCBI): domain Eukaryota; kingdom Metazoa; phylum Annelida; class Sipuncula; order Golfingiida; family Sipunculidae; genus Sipunculus; species Sipunculus nudus. The sequence goes on along the minus strand of CM049314.1, from coordinate 19,364,195 downwards.
GAAAAATGTTCAGGAAACCTATAGTGTGCTATTCAGGAATGTCAACACATAAAAAACACCATAGCTATTAATCCAGTTGATCCACAGTCTGGAGATGTGACTTAATATCAGAGACTGAACATGTATTCTATACATGGGCCACAGTAATCTTAATTCTAGATTTCTGTCCTGATTTTGTTTTTCCCTCAAATTTTATGACATTTCTACACTGGAAAAAGGGGAGACTCATTTTCCGGATTTTCCCTGAATTTTTAGATGGCTGGGAATCCTATCTGGATAGCTGATTTAAAAGTCCCCAGCTATAAGCAGCCATACTCCTCTTTAGGGAAAATTGATGGTAACACACAACTGCTGGTGACATATCTAAAATCTGGTTTACAGATGAATGGAACATAAGGCTGACTGCTAAATATTATTTACATATTTTGGTCAAAAGCAACCTTGAACAATAGGAAAAGAAAGACTTTCAAGAAGCTCAAAATCACTTTTTCATCATTCACCACACAGAAATAGGCCACTGTGACCTGATTTCAGGCTTTCTGGAATCTCAGGAGAAATATTATGGGTGTCAGTTGTAATGTAGAGGATAAGATTTGTGCTCTGCCAACAGTAAGACCTCTGGTAAGATAGTAACAAGGACAAAAGGTAAGGATTCATCATGATGGCTCAGCAAGACTGAAAGTCAGCTGACAGTCAGACCTACCTCGTATGTGTATCCGCTTCTCCTGGGACTGACGTAAAGCAGAACCAGCACTGACGAGAACCCAACCAGCAAGTGTTCTTTTCTCTCTCCATTATCTGAGAGCACTTTAACGTGTCCAATCAATTGGATCTCTCCGAGTTTACTTATTTCCTGTTTGAATATTAAAAATATAAATGATGTTACCAAACTCAAGATGGATTATAATTATGTGATGATTATAAATAAATAATACAAAAATAAATATAAAATAAAATGAACACCAAGTTTATTATAATACCCTACCCTTTAAAAAAAGAAACATCACTAACATTTAAGTGCAAAATAATAACCTCACGGTCAGCCTTAGAATTTTTCCGGTCAAAATCCAGTATAAGCTTTATTTTACATGGATCATACACCTTAATAATGACTTATACAAGGCTATTTCTGTAGCTCAGTCAGTGGTTTTCAGTGGACTCCGTCTCTTTTGAGGTGGAGAAAACCACCATCGTATGATGGACCAGTACAACCTACTCTCACAGCCATGCTGGGGATCGAACCCAGGTTCCCAGATGAGAGAACAACCATATATACTGCTAAGCCCTCAAACATTCAGTTCTAAAGCCTAATTACCTAACCTAATATTGAATAACCTGCCCCCACCACTCAAAACAAAAGTTATTCATGTTTTGTGGTAAGTCCTAATCTCTCTCAATAATTTTATTTTGTCCTATACTTACCTCTCCTTCCCAGCCTCGTATCGTGCTGGTCAAGATCTCTAGCTCCACCTCTTTCTCTCGTCTTACATCTGTACAATAACTCTGCAGATAATAAAACACACTGGCTGGTAATACAGGCACAACTGTTACAATCTGATCTAGGGAAGCTGCCTCAAGTAAATGAGAATACTATGGAATGAAAATTAGGTTCCAATTTACAAATATCATGTGGGTAACATGTTTACAGAAATATGATTGACTAATATATATGTGTTTGTTGAATGGGATATTCATCTGCTTGAGTGGATACCAAGACTTTGCCTATATACTGCATATCTTGAGCTGAGGCTTTGTAATTGGTTAACCACAAAGTTGTTAACTATAATAAACAATAAAAAAAGAAAATCTTAACACAGTTATCAAACAAATTAGGATGGACCTATTCAGAACTGATGTAACTACCACAGGATTACCGCATATCTAATAGCCCATACACATCCATAAATATACACCAACACACAGAGAATAAATGTCCTTTGTACACATTATACAACATAAGCACAGTGAGAAGACTGCTCTAACTTGTCTCTGCTGCTTAAACAAGGGACCTATGGGTCACGACGCTCAGCTGTTATATATGATAAAAAAATATTATTTAGTAATGAGGCACATGCTGGTTTTGTGTGGTAATAAATATAAGCTGTATTATGAGTTGTTGTTGTTTAGCTTATGTATGATTTTGATAGTACCTTTGGAGACAGGGAAGAGGATTGATTTCATTTATTTTATTAACAAATGGAGTACTATTGTCACACAGATTTTGACTTGGCCATATAACTTATAAGCAGAACATATAATATAAGAGTTTAACTATTTATTAAAAAAATTACAAATATTGTCCCAAATATAATTTTTATAAAAAATAATAGGAGAATCATAAGATTTTTTTAAATGAAATATAACTGATATGATTATTAAAATAATATTAAAGAATATATTCATGAATGCATTCATGAATACATTTTGAAAGTATTTGCACGAGTATTCATATACTTTTTATTTTTACCTGAATTCCTATTCTTTATGCAAGAAATTTTATGATGGAGTACATAATCATATTCGTATTTAAATACAATTACAAAGTATTCGCACCATGTCTGGTATTTATTCAGTTTCGCCAACCAATGATGTTGAGAATCCAAAATATACAAAATTCACACATTTAAATAATGATCATAAGTACCTGGTTTTATGGCTTTTATTTATTTTAAAAAATAACTGTAAAAAATTCATTTTGGACTAATTTCACATCAATGAACACACTAGACACAGTAGGAATCTAGATTAATATTATCAACTGCATCTTTGTCTATCATTAATTTCCTTCATATGATCCCTAGTGATTAGTAATGAATAATATTATTAACTTCTTTATCATTAAAACTGAACTGAAAAATGCCATAGGTGACTGCATGGTGTTATTTGGAATATGTGACATTCTACCCATCGATACAAGATTCTTATATCATCAGTAACTGCAAGTTAATTTCCTGTTATTATAAACTAACACATTCCTTTTCTATTTTTCTTTAATTTGTTATTAAAAACCAATAAAAATTTATTAATTTATTGTTTATTGTTATGTTATTGGTTAAAACTACTAGATGAGTTAGGTTGGACACCTGGATCAACTGTGGCTGGCCATAAGCTGCCTGGATTCCTGTATGCCTCGCCTCAAGCGTGCATAATTTGATGAAAGGTCAACAAGGTCAACATACAGGTGACTCAAGAGGGGCTGGAGAGAGCCAAAGTCTGACAGGGTCTCATAAAAAACATTAATAAAAGCTACAATTTTTGGCCAATTTCTTTCAGCTTTCTAAACTAAAAAGCTGAAATCCTAATGTGTGCATGATATGAAAATTATATCAACAGTGCTCACAGGACACAAACGTGCCATGGTCACAGTTGGGCAAAATTTAAGGTACTAATTTTATATTTATACTAATAACTTATAAAATTTGAAAAATTCAGAACTAATTTTGGGTATTCAATTGAATCTTGATTAAATAATGTTACATCCCTGACAAAAAAATCTCTAGCTTCAGCAATGCCCTTGTTAAGGGAGTAAATATATTTCTTGATTTTTTACAAAGTGCATTATGTTTGGGCCCATAACTTAAAAACAATTACACAATACTGACATCATTCTGGCATGTGCATAGAGAATGAAAAATATGTATATTATTTATGATTAAAGTCAGATCAGTGGTTTTGATATTAGGCAGTCTTGAAGTGTAACAATGGGTTTTTAATGGAAAAACGAAGTTTTTCATTAATATCTCGAAGGTATTAAGTCCTAGTGACCAAATTCTTGGCATGGTAGGGGATTTTGGAGACATCTAACTGTATGCCGAATTTAAGGAACTAAGAGCTGAAGCTGGGGAGCTGAGCTCTTGCAAACTGCATAACACTAGCTTGATGTAAACAATATGTTACATGGTGCTTGAAAACTTATTAAAATCTACAGTTTTTGATCAACTGGTTTCAAATTTTTGGTGTTAGCAGTTGAAATGCTAACAAAAACATGCTGTGAAAATTAAATCCACAGTACTTACAGGAAAAAAACGTGCCATGGTCAAAGTTGGGCTAAATTTAAGGTACCAATTTTTTATTTTTATTAATATTTTAGAAAATTTAAAAGATTTTCATCTAATTTTGGGTATACAATTTAATTTTGATTAATTAAAGTTATATTACTGGAAAAAAGGTTGATAGCTTTAACATTTTTTGTGTTAAGTGATCAAATATCTTTCCTGATTTTTTACAAAATGCATTATGTTTGGGCCCATAACTTTTTTAAATTAAATAATACAGACAGAATTTCTGGCATGTACATAGAAACTATATAGAGGAATATTTATGGTAAATATGAGGAAAAACAGATGAGTGTTTTTGATATTAGGCAGTCCTGAAGTGTGAAAATAGGTTTTTAATAAAAAATTGAAGTTTTTCCTTAATTTCTCAAAGGAACGAAGTTGCAAAGACCCAGTTTTCGGCTTGGTAGGAGATCTTGGGGACATCTAACATTATGCCGAATTTTGGATTCCTAGGTCTTACGGTTTCAAAACGTGCCACATCTACGGACGGACGGACGGACGGACAGACGGACGGATGACTGACAATGGACCACGACTATAGCTCAGATGACTTATAGTCAGCTGAGCTAAAAACCAACTTTGTAAAAAAAATACTATGGAAATTAATAATGTGGGACAGTAAAATTCTACATTAAAATTACATATGATGGCAGTGTTGTTCATACGAGGTTAAATATACGTATGACAAAGACTCACAGTTATTTCTTTATAGACAGTTATTGCTCTTTGTGTGTCTCCTCTGTCTGGGTGGCTTTCCTGCAATAAATTCATATTTTAAGAGCAAAATCATTTATATTCACATTAGATAATATATCATCACCCTTTGTGATGCATGTTAATTTTAACTTTTTAGAGTAATATTAATATTAGATTGTTTATGCTCAGAAAGTTTTTGAGAAATAATTAAAATTTCAGTTCCTCAAAATGATTTTGGGAAAAAAGTTCAACTGCATTTTCTTCTACTAAGTCAATTTAAATGTACTAATGGGAACATATCCAAGGTACAGTATTACTATCTTGCTTATTTATCACTTTGTGGTTTTCTGATCTGTCAGAAACCATAAACAATTGAGTGTATTCTGTTTAAAATTATTATTATACAACATGAAAGGAGTGTTGATAAACACTCCTATTTTATAAAAGAACAAATTGTATGTGACAGCATGTTACTTACTGAATCTTATAGAACAATGATTCAACCATCAACGACTAAGAAAGAGTTAAAACAAAGCACAGCAAAGACTCCTAATGAGATTTTGTTTTAACAAGACAGGTTATGACATCTGCAGGCCATTTCAGTAACTATCCTGAAGATAAAAGGTAGGTGCATACACCAGATCATTCTCTGTTTACCTCTGTGTGTCGTTCCAGCTCTTTGAGCTGACTTGGATATTTCTCCAGACGAGTGAACGGGTTGGACAGCCCTGTTGTTAAGGTCATGTGACCTGGTGAGGTAGCACCTTTAGTTTCCATGTATTTACTAAGGTCATCTCTGAAAGATAGAGAACAGATTAAATGACAATGAGTTGTGACTACAAATCTAAAACTAAATCACTGTTTCCCTGTTATATTTTTTTTCAAAAACTAAAATTCATGTGTTTTTCAAGTTGAATATCCATATGACACATAAATGATTTTTTCTAGTCTAACACTTCGGCTAGCTCTCTCAAGATATATATGATAATATGGGTTTACATGTCAGAAGATAAAACTTTTATTTAACACCACTACTGACGGGTGGCAGCTTTTTAACAAATTAACATTATGTTATACAGTAGTTAAAAACAAAACTGACCAAATTTAAGAAGGAATGCTCAGGATGTAAATCAGAGTGCGAGTTATGTAAACTAAAGACATACTTCTAAGTGAACATGGAAACTGATGACATTGAAAAATGTGGTTAAAACTCAGATGAGGGTAGTTCTTATAACATTTCTAGGTATAACGCATTTATTCAACCTGGCAGACCCAGACTTTTTAATGTATAAAGGTCAAACTGGCACAAATGTCATTTCTGGCATCAGTTTCCGGCAACCAAACATATTGGCATTTGGCTGAATTCTGTTTTCCTTTCTTTATCACAGACAACATGTTTTTTTATGATAGAAGCGTAAACATCACTGTCGTGTATCAAATATTTCTAATTTTGATTTTTTAAATATTTTATTATTTTAAATTTTTTGTTTTTAACTTTTGATGGAAATATATACAAATGTACAATACATATATGGTAAAATGGCTTGCAAAAAAAAAGAAAAACCAGCTATCGAGCACATATCAATACGGAGTCAGACTACGCATATACGTACTTATGGAAAACAAACTTTGCGGATACAGACTACGCATACGGACTACGCACTTATGGAAAACTACCTTAATATGTTCACCTGATTGCTACTTACTTGGTTCTGGCTATGACCGCTGCTGCGTGGGGATGGTTTGAACAGTATGTTCCATAAAGCTTCTTGACCTGTGGTGCCCCCTTCATAAATATACCTCCCACCCTTTGTAACTGGAGCTGAAGCCTGAAAACATAGTTTTGCTTTACGTAACACTGCTGAGATGTACTGAACTTCTTAATCATCTAACAGGGATATATCGCTTTACATCCAGTCCAATCCTGAGAAACACAGGTACATGTAAAGTCTACCAATTAATGATTAAACAAGGGCCTAAAGGCACTATTAGTGTTTAACTAGCAAAATGTGGCATCAGTAATCCCCAAATATCCCTAAACCTTGCCAAGAAATGGGGTTTTTAAAGATATTTGGTAAAAGAACAGGGCAGGATGGAAGTACAGACTGACAGACATGGACCATTTAAGTAGTGCCCCCTCCTTACGGTGTGGGACTATGAAGATCATCTTGTAAACATGTGTCTTTTAACTGTGTTTTGGTCTAATAATGTTGCCATACAAAAAATACCAAAACACTTAATTCAAATCTGTTCAAGTGAAGTGGTCGCAAGCAAATGGGAGTTCAAACTGCTCAATACAAGTACGGAACAAGCAAGGAACAAGGAATTTACGTGCCCCGCTAGCGACACCTGTTGGTGATTAGTGACACTGAATGTGCTGATTCATCATATTAACAATGAAAGATCATATTGTATTATTATCTGAACAGACAGACACACCAAAACCAATCCCATCCAAGAAAACATGAGAGCAATCACTGACCCAAATTTGAATGAAATTGGATAATATTTAGGATAGTTATCGCAGGGAAACCAAAACCTGACAGACAGAAAGACAGAAGGACAGACAGACAGAAGAACAGACAGACAGTAGGACAGTAAAAACCCAATTCAATATCCCCCATTCCCCGAAAAACACTGGACAACAAGTACCCTAAATTTTTAGCACATAAGCAAAGTACATGTACTTGACCATGACCAGGAAGCTAACTGATGTGTGTAAAAACTGTTATTGTAATCCTAATCATTAACTTTCAAAGTAATTGTTAGAGTAGTTGATTACATATATCAAGTGATCACCCCATGTCTGGTGTTAATTAAACACTTCTATGTTTTACTATTTTTAAGCTTATTCTGGCAAAATTACAGTTTTAGATCAAATGAGTAAATAATGAAGTAAGTCTTGAGTGATAAAAAACTTGTGATGTGGGGTTTTATTGAGAAGTGTACAGTACTCACTTAGAGCAGTCATCCAGTGAAGTGAGAATGGTCTGATGTAGAGACAGAATTTCCTCCAAATTCCCAAGCAGATGGGAATATTCTGCAGACGTAACACTGTAAAAAGATTTACAACATAATGCAAAACTGACAACTAAACATCACATAATATACTGTATTTATTCGTGTACAGGACGACAAATTTTACCCTAAAAATATTTGGCAAAGAAGGGGGGCCGTCTTATACAAAGGTACAAGTTTTTCAGCGTCCTCAGGGCCGCCCAGGATAATTTACGGCAATCAGCATTATTGCATCGGTCGAACTGGACGGCGTGATTTTCGGTGATCATGTCCATATGGTGGTAATGTACACTCAATAAAGAACATTACAGTGCTTTGTTTTCGTTTATATTTATCGTTTATACATCAGATTTACATGCGCACATAGTTAAAACTTTAATAATTGATAAGAAAAGGTTTGCCCTTGCCGCATTGACACAGGAATTTTAAAGGAATCAATAAATGAGAGCCCATTCTGACAGTAGAGCCAGTGATTTCCCGCGATCGCGGATGGAATCGCGGAACTGACAGACCGAAACGGAATTCCAAATCCTGAAAAATGTATAAGTTTTAAAGTATATTTTGCCAAAAATATCTCGGCAATTCACTTTAAACAGGTACGCAGTGATATAACTGTCGATGCCGCTATCAGCCTGTGGGGCTTACCCATGTACTCAAGATCCGAGAGTACAGCGCTCGCGCAAGGGATGCTGGGAACTTGCTAATGCCATCCAGTAGCACGTAATTTGCATATTAATACAAGGATGATTTTTTCATATGGTGCCGTATTTACCGCGAAAAATGTTCACGAGTCCAGTGAATGCGGACGCTGTCAGCTGGCTTGCACACTGACATACACGGAGGCTCGCACATGGCACTTCGATTACAAGACAACCAGTAGCGCTTTATAATTATAAATATGAAGCGCCCTTTCCTCAGGTGACGCGAAATTCAATGTTTGTCAAGCTTGTATTATTGGACTACGTCAAGAAATGAATGTATTATAACGGGTCAACAAAGTTTGAGAAAGGGACTGAGTTTCCCCAGGATATAAATATGACGAATTTCCTCACAATTTTATAACGAAACCCCGGATTTTGTGCTATCTTCTTGGGAAATGATCTATTAAATAGTAACCAAATGGAAACCCTGGTTTCTACAAGGTAGCATTGAACTTGCACACAGTTAAATGTCGTAAAATAACGAAGTTCCAAAAGTCCTACTGGGTCATTACCTAATAACATTTTTCCTTCTTCACTGGTACAACGGAATAAATTCAAACCTGACCGGCGTCATTTATGCAAACGTGATATATTAATATCTCAAAGGAATGAAGTCCTATTGACCCAATTTTTGGCATGGTAAGAGATTATGGGGACATCTAACTGTATGCCGAAATTCAGATTCGTAGGTCCAACGGTGTCGAAACGTGCCAGTCTTACGGACGGACATCCAGACGGACAGACAGACAGACGGACGGACGGATGGACAGACGGACGGACGACGGACAATGGACCATGACTATAGCTCAGATGACTTATAGTCAGCTGAGCTAAAAATTATAAAATCCCATTTCAATCATCATTTTTAAAGTGATCATTATGCTAACAAAGTTATACTCAGTAGCTGGCAGCTCCAAATTAAGATGCTGAAAAATAATTTGAACCAAAATTTGAGGCTCAACATTAGGGAGTTGTCTTATACACAGAGTCATCTTATACACGCATAAATACGGTATTTGAAAAAAACACCACCAGGACGGCCAACAAAAAAATAAAGGGTATGGTTCTCAGGCACCGCCCGCATCAATTTAAACCCCCCTGCATCAAACATTTTTCTTAAGATGGTAAAATAATACAATTTTGATAAGATTTCCTTTGTTATGTAGTGCTTTTACCTGTTTAGCCAGAAGAAACCTGCCATTAACATGCTTTTTCCCGATCATATGACATTTTATTGAAACATACAAAAAAAAGTAAAAAATAAAATACCGCTAGCCCGCACTGATTTCTTTAAAAAAGTGCCTGAGAACCAAATCCTTTTATTTTTTTTTGGCCAATTGAATGTAGATTTTGCCTTTATCACAGTGCAATTCTGCTACCAGTAGTTCAGCCTTTTCATCAAAGAGATTTTGGTTCCATGTATTGAAATTTTTTTTAAACATGAGAAAAAAAATGAGGCAATACATGAATATATTCAGACTCCTGGATGTTTATTTACAAGGGCACTGCAAATGGTGCATAATACACCCGTCAGATGTTTTGTGACCTGTGACCTCAGTCACTATATGTGAATTTTGCTGATAATTTAATTGACGTAAGAAACTCTAGTGGTAATTATGTATAATGAGTTTCATGAAAATCAATAAGTTTTTTGGTAAGTTACCATGGTGCCACCAAAGTGTGGTGACCTCTGACCTCATTAAACATGCATGGATTTTGCAGGAAATTGAACGTTAGTGGGATATTTTACTGATTAATACTTCTGTCAAGTTTGATCACAATTCATCATATTCCTTGTGAGTTATTGTGGTGACACCACGAAGTAGCCTAGTGACCTCAAACCTTATTCAATATGCTTGGATTTGGCTGGATAATTTATGGTGAGTTCTTTGAAAATCATTCAGAGCCCTGGCAAGTTTTCATGGCAACACTAAAAGTTTACGGATGGCAGACAGTGGGTATACCATAATACGTCCCTTCATAGATTGGCTTTTAAAAACTGTTATTGCTCGTGAGTTATTGTGGTGACACCACAAAGTAGCCTAGTGACCTCAAACCTTATTCAATATGCTTTGATTTGGCTGGATAATTTATGGGGAGTTCTTTGAAAATCCATCAGAGCCCATGCCAGTTTTCATGGCAACACTAAAAATTTACAGATGGCAGACAGTGGGTATACCATAATACGTCCTTCATAGATGGGCTTTTAAAAACTTTGAATTATCAACAACATTTTCAGGCAAATCCACTGAAGAATATTCAAGTACAAGTGCAGATCAAATTTAGCTTAACACTGTTGAGCAACTGTCTCAAAGTAACTGGAAAAGGCAGCGCAGACAGCTAAAAATGTTAAACACTGGGGTTAAGCTAACCCTTTTATTTATTTTCCACACAAACATCACTGCTGTGGATCCAGGAATACCAGTTGTGTGAACACATGTACCAATTGTCACATGTACAAATCAAGGCACAGCACAAACAGAACATTTTACTAACATGCCATTTCCCTGGAGAGGTCTCAGGTAGGTCACCAGAAGTTCCTGCAGCTCTGATACAAATGTTTTCTCTGAGTCAATCAAACTCTGCAGGACCTGTCAATCAAAATAGTCACATCTTTATAAATTCATGCATATATTAAGTTTACAAACACATTTCTCCTTATGTTCTAAACTATCCTAAAGAATAGCATGTGCTATCATCTTTTATTACTGGGAAATAACCAATGACAAAATATGAAACATGCTTCATCATTATAAGCAGAGCTTTTAGTGACATTGTGTTGCTGTCACCAGCCTCTGATAAAGACCATACAATCAATGCCTGATAAATTATGGAACATAGTCACTGATGATGATTAATTATTTGTTAAGAAAAAACAATCTGGGTTAATTTTAAATTATTATAATTAATGGTATTGTTTTTTTTTTTGTTTTTTGTGTGTGACTTTTTTAGACTTTTCCCAAGGTCATACACTTCATAGGCAATGCCAGTGATTGTAAGCATCTATAATCCCTTCACCACCTGCTGTCCACTTGTTTCTTGTAGATAATTTTCTTAAAAGTTTATACTTTTTCAATAATTTACTAGAAAACAACATGTGAAAGTGACATCCTAATATGGCAATTAAGAATTTACAATAAATCCTCAGTTTGTGTTTCACAATGTTTCAGTCTCTTCATAATGATCTGACAGAAATGTCTCCCTGAATGAGTAGCCATCTTTGTTTCAATTGGTTATGTTATTTTACATGAGTTTACATGACATCATCCAATCAGCAGCTGTCAACTGATGCTGTTTTTGCATGTGACCAATGACCCTGACCACCATAAGTGGGTCTGATTTGTTGTAAAATGTAGACTGATTTCTCAATTTTTTTAATAATTCTGTTTCTTAAATAAGGTGTAAGGTAGGCAATTGTTTACCTTGTTGAAAATTAGGTCCTTTAATCCTCTATTCTACATTATAATTGTTACCCTTAGAAAATAACTAATGAACATTTCATACGAAAAACATGTGGACATAAGGGGATAAAACAGATTATAGTTTATCATTCTGTTTGCACATACCACATTTCTATAATACATCATGCTCTCCCGTTTGACACTAATGTCGTCTTGGCTGCAGATGCTCTTCGTTCCACTGTCTGTGTCAACTACAACAAAATATTTACATGATAATAAATATTCAATAGATTTTAAAAGCAATATCAGAAACATAAAAGATGCAGGTGTTCATTTCTTACACAAAGACTATAGCTTATGACTTTGGTAGTTGAATAATAATTAATTTGGTCAGAAAGTCACAATAACTTGTGAATAAAAACATGTGCCTTGCCTAAATTCTGTTTGGTGTTCCCTGAATGAGGCACCTTCACATCCTCCATATAATAAATGTGTATGAAACTTTACCTCAGACTTGAGTGCATCTTCTATTTAAGATGAAGCTTTATTGGTGTTTAACATTAATTTTTTCATTTAAATTTGGAAACTTCTATAGCTACAATACACACCAGTGCTAATTTGTTGCAATATCATATGTTAATTACAAATAATTAATGTGGTATTTTCTTTAACTCTAGTTTATTTGATATTTGAGTTCACACTTTTTACCTGGTTTAATTTCCTTAACATAGTTACTAGGAAACCAGCCTGTTAACCCGTTAAGAGTGCCCTCCCACCATCCTCCATCCACAACCTGGGTCACCGTGATTATGTCACCTTTGGTAAAGCATAACTGTAAAAGACAAAAAATTACTGCAGTTGATACTGACTATACAGTATACAACTTGGTGATCCACTAGAATTCAAATAGAATTAAACCTGTGTAATAAGACCATCTTAAGGACTTCCCAAAAGTGGTCTTAATTCACAGGTGGTCTTATCAGACAGGTCAGTTATAATTAATGTGAGTGCTTTCAATTTACTCAAAGACATGTGGTCTTTCAGACAGGTACATATATTCACACATATTTGACTGTAGATATATTCACACATTAGAATGTATGTCCAGATGTAGCGTCATACTGACCCTCTGGCATTACGACCAGATTACTGGCACCAGAGTGTCATGACATCTAAGTCTGAGGATCGCATTATAAGACCTTATGAGGATGCAAATATTTTCGTCATTTCTGACAACGCTTCATGGGCTACAGGTACACAGTCAATCAACATAAACCAAACTATTCGTTAGCATTTTTTGTGTACTTTCTAATAATACCAAAACACGAGCAAGAAAAGTTCCTATTTAACCCAGCACATTGGTAAACCCCTCTGCATGTTTGTTGAATTTATGACTGCATGAACACAAGCATGGCTCGCACGGGTTACAGGACTCAGGCAACCTGCAGGCGACACAGGAAATGACCCGTGTCCATGGAGACAGTGTTTCAGTTTGGGTTGCGAGCTCACATATATACTATTGTGTTTATTCACCATTCTAAGCATAATATTGAGATTATGGGCCGTTTACCACAATATGAATGCAACCAGATGCAAGACCACTGTGATACATTCCTCCATATTACTAGTTTCATGACTCGAGTAGACTTACCATGCAGCCCAATTATCCGATTGCCTACCGAGTCGGGTTTTCACTGCTAGTCCAGATGTGTCTTACTTCTGCTACTGACCACCCCCACTTTGAATTTCCTTAAGTGAAATACCCATTCAACAAGTGTATATAATACTATATATACATGGAACTGCTGTGCGAATTTTCATAGGTCATGTGCATTGGTTTTTCCTCATGCGGGTAATATACTGGGTATCCAACATCAGGAAGTTGTGCTTTATGGAATAACACATACAAAATATTACTGTTAACCACCTCCTTTTCTGACATAGTACATCTTATATGAACTACACCCTATCAGGCATGTTATAAGGCACATCAGGAATTTTGTAAGCCACATCAGGACTTATGTACATGCACATACACATGGATATATATTATATATATATTTGTGAATTTCATGAGTAGAGCCACCCTGTATCACCTAGTTATAACTGCATCTATTTACTGAAATGATTAAAAACTTACTTCATCATTATTTGTTCCTTTAAATGTGAACAGCGCTTTGACTGTCTTGGGCTGAATCAACTCAGTCATGTTGCTTGCTAGAGATTTTGACCTAGGGATAAGCTGACCTGTAAAAAGCAAAAAGAAAATTGACAATGCCTTTAATACAACACTGACAACCCCTTCTATTTGATATGCAGTATGCAGTGACTATGTACTTCATTCAGCTTATCTTTCTTACAATGTAAAAGATGCTCAAGGGTAAGGGATTTTTTCTAGAATTGTTTCACCAACTTTGTCAGTCTAACTGTTTGTGTTTCAAATGAAAGATTTAATATCTATGTCAATGGAATCAGTGGCTTAAAACATTATTTGTGTGAATATTATGCAAGAAAACAAAAATCTAAGCCCCTTAACAGGTCTGTATATATATATATATATTTATATATATATATGGTAAAAACAGCATTTTTAATTTGATTGCCTTTTACAATATTCATGTTTGTATATGGTTATTGGTTTAAAATCAAATAATAATTTGAGCACCTGTGACTGAATCAGCCGCGGGCCTGTCCCATTAAGACACCTCCCCCTGTGGAGAGAATGGTTCAAAGGTTAGTTACCTTTGAAAAGCCAAACATTCAAATGGAGGATTCAGTTTTTCTTATAAGTTAAGATTAATATTAAAACTGGAATACTGAAAGGTCAGGAGGCTCCGAGGAGCCCCGTAAAAGGCCCATAGACTTCAAGTGAGGCTTTGTGATGCTCGAAATAATATAATAAAAGACTACATTCAGACACAGAGGGAACTGATGCAAAACAGTATTTAAACAGCTGAATGAGTGATAGTCATCTGTGAAGGTGTAGGTGTGTATCGCCAAGCAACAGAGGTATAATCACATCTGATACAATTTGATCCAATATTAAACTGTAAGCCAGGTCAGCATATAAATCAGAAGGATCGTTCTGTGACCTTAAAACTTGTGATGTCAAAATCAAAATGGTTCTTCCCCAATTGTTAGGCTAGCCAAACTGAAAGGTTTTAAAGAATTCATAATACCTCCACAAAATTTTCACAGATGTGGGTCCTGTAAGCTTAACTTCATGACCCCCGAATCAACAGGGTTCTTGCTCAAGTACTGTGGTGGATCATGTACAAGTCAACGTCTGAAATCCATATGTCAATCAAAACTAGAGTTATAATCTGTAAATGAATTTGTGGAAGGTTGGTTCCTGCAACCTTGTTACCTTGACCTCAGACCATGCGACCCAAAATTGATAAGGAACTTCCTCTTTTGGCATGGGAGCAAAATGTGAAAGAAGGTCTAGGCTGAGAAGTTTGGCTTCAAATGCATCCAAAAACTTTTTAAAGTTGAGGGTCCTGTGATCTTGACCTCATGACCCCAAAATCAATAGGATTCTTGCTTTAGTGGTGGGCCATATATAAATCAAGTTTGAAATCCATATGTCCATCCAAACTGCAGTTATCATCCGGAAACAAATTTGTGAATGACAGACCAATGGCAGATGACATTACAGGGTGATTACTATAGGGCATCCACTTATTTAAGCAGGGCCCTAATAAGCTGTTGTATTGGTAAGATCAGTTAAACAAATGTTGGTATTAAATCCCTTTTGGATTCTATGGAGTCCACATAGTTTGTGCACAAGGGAACATGACACAGCTAGACATAAACAGTGACAGATGGATATGTTTGGTGTTTGGTGAGGTTGTGACGACAAGAAACAGTACGTATAGTAAGTCCACACATTAAGGACAGGACTGAATGCACTTAAGTTATAGTTACTGAATAGCCTTTCATGGCTTATGTTGATTATTAGATGGTTTCCGCCAATATAGATCCATCTTGGCCAGATGGAAATGAAGACAGGATTCTATAGTCTATATATACTCCTGCCATGATTACAAATTAGCTGATCAGAGAAACTGCAAAATAAAACTTCTAGATAGGTGGCTTGTTTAATCTCTCAGTAAGTGGACAGACTTCTTTGGCAAATGAAATGTATATCGAGCACACTGTTATGATCATAAATCTCCAAATATATGGGCAAACTTCTGTATAACTATTCAGTGGAAAAAATGGCATTTGCAGTACAAACTACAATGACTCATTTGGCCCCAAGGCAGAAATATTGAAACCACCATGTACACCCCTGGAACCACTGAAAATTCACAATACATGCGTTCAAATAGAAGTTTGTATGACATAACAGTAGCTTGATCACGTTAATTCTGCCACGGTGGTCCCGTATTTTGCTACATCACCTGAACATAGCTCCACATTCCATTCTTCCTCAGGCAGACAGGTGATTGTCAACAAATGGCGAGCTATGACGTCAGTGGGGATTCCCGGAAGTGTACCGAAGAGGGATCATTCATGAAATAAATAACCGCTTAGCGGCAATAGCGGTTTTAGGAAATAATTCATATTCTTTCCAAAAACTGCCATATGTTTGTCGATTTTAAACTGCATGGCTGCGATCAGGTATGAAAATACTATTATGAAAACCATTGTTTTTATTTCTCTCTGCCATACGTTGCAAAAAAAAAAATTGCATAAAGTATACCGATACACCCTTATAAGTGGAACGAAAACATCAACAGAGGAAGAGCTGACAAAATATCTCGTGATTCTGACGAAAAATCGTAAGTATCTCAGTTCTGATATTTTGACACTACATCTAACCTTAAAAAATGAAATGAGCCAATGTTAAAACTTATAATAATCTGTGCCAGGACTCTCTGGACTGCGGTTCGGTACGATTAGAATGATTAGAAAGTGCGAGAAGGCCCACTTTTTCGCGGAAATTACTGCATGGTACCAGCAAGGGCAGCAGTGGTACACAACCAAACCACAAGCTGAAGTGTGTGGGCCACGTCCAGATGCGTAATCATTAACAAATAACAAAGATTATTTTCACAAAACATTCATAATGAAAAAACTAAAATTTGAAAACCACTGTCCATTGAAGAGGTGATAATGGTTTCTACTGTTGCAATATGGTTATGTCTAACGTTAATGTGACTGATAATATATGAATATATAGTAATTATATACTTCTATTTTTTCAAAATTCTAGTCAACAAATTTGGTATATATATATATATATATATATATATATATATATATATATATATATATATATATATATATATATATATATATAAATTGAGAGAATGAGAGAGGGAGAATAACAATGTTTCTGAATATTTTGCAATTTAATATGCATCATTGTGTAATAAAACAAAATTTTTAAAAATAAAATAAAAAACATAATTAAGCCAAGAGCAATAAAATTATGTGCTCTCATATTTTAATTACCAATATAATTCAGCGTAACATTCTAACAGAAATGCTTCACAACATTAGCCCTCAGGTGGAGGTAATTAGAAACCACCACCTACCACCTTGAGCACAGAATGTTTACTCAGCAGTTACTGTAATACTTAGCAGGTAAGGTGTAGGGCAAAGGCCCACCCTGATAAAAGCCCACCCTGACAAAGGCCCATCGGACAAGAGCCCACTGGACAAAAACCTACCCCTAAAAGTGCAAACCTGGACAAAAGCCCACCCTTGACTAAAATATAATTTTTATGATTTTTGTCATGTTTTTCTAAAGTTTTTAGAAATTAGCTAAAGGCTAATTAGTTATAATTTATATGTTAATCAAAATAATATAATTTATATGTTAATTATAATTATATTTGTGATCTTTATGTTCCACAAAGGGAAATGTGACACCCAATCTTTTGAGCAAATAATCAGGCTAATTAGCTAATTGGTTTCTGGTTGGGGTGTCTACAGCAAAAGTGATGTAATCAAAACAAACACAAACATCAAAGAGAATGCCTAGGGTTCTCCTAAACTATTAACAGAGACATATATATTATAAATTATACAGTCGTGACTTGACATTCTGACCCTTAACAATCCGGAAACCTTGCAATCCGACGATAATTTGCAATAAACGAACGGTACCCATTGAAATTAGCCTTGACAAACTGACAGCCTTGGATTCCGACTCTGACATGACATTTCCCGACACAAACAAGGATACCAACGTATTTTCTGACTTGACAATCAGACCGGTATATTGTCCTTCGATGTCAGTCGTCGGGCTCGTGCACACAGCACCCTGATCAATTAGGCGTGAAATGCAGCGATGCGTATTGTTCTAACTGTACACGAGAACCAATTATTGAGTCAATATGGCTCACTAATTAAGTCTGTTTACATCCGTATTTGGCACACATGAACCTCTCGGCGTGTAGAATACGCGGAGGTGGAGAACGGTGTCGGGGACCTTTTCCATGCACTCAACAGCGCGGACCACGTGACCACGGAGCGATACCTCGTATTAGACAACATGGAGCCCATGGAAGCAATGCCGACGGCCGCTGATATTGTGTCAATGGTCAAAGAAGATGGGGGCGACAGTGACAGCGAGTCTAAGGACTAAGGACTATGCTGTAGGGGACGCTGATGCCGACCGCTTAGAAAAGTCTGTGAAAATGAAAAAATAAAAGAACAAGATACCAGACAGATATGCTTGCATTCTTTTGACGCACATGAACTTAGTCGATCAACAGCTGGTTCATATATATATATATATATATATATATACATTTAGTTTATGTTTGTTCAGAAATATAAGCATATCTCATAATTGTAGAATCTGCATAGGTTGTCAATCTTGACGAGCGTAGTATATATAGACAAGTATATAAGAAATAAAAACAGTACTCTATGACGGGTGTTTTTATTTTCTAATTCACATTAATCATAACAATATCATATACGAAGTTTATTATAACAAATACTTAATGAATTATAACAAGTCCTCCAAACATTTAGGTCACATTGTATCTTTACCCTCCGTCACCTTTTTTTGATTTGACAGTCCGACAGCCTTGCAATCCGACGTAAATTAGCGTATTACATTTAGTGTCGGATTATCAAGTCACGACTGTATATTATAAAATAATATAATCATAAAAGAATGATAATTGTACTAAGAATATTATATTAAAAATCCTACATATATTAAAACATATATTAAAACAAAATATATATAAATCAAAATTAATATAAAATATTTATATAATATAATGTATACATATTTCCTGTAAAAACAAATACATCAGTGGGCTTATCAGGTATAATATATATTGGGATGTTAATCTTCATATTATAATGTGTATGTTAATATATGTTAATCATAATATTTATACTCTTCCACACAGTACCACAGGGTTCTCAGAATACAGAAGTATTTAAAAAAAACTTTAGAAAAATACAATAAAATCATTTAATTTTACATTTTATTCAAGGGTGGGCTTTTGTCCAGGTCTGCTCTTTTAGGGGTTGGTTTTTGTCCAGTGGGCTCTTGTCCGGTGGGCCTTAGTCAGGGTGGGTTTTTGTCTGTCACCGTAGCAGGTCAGCTGGTTAGCTGTGGCCAAACTTGTAGCTCCTTTATCCCTTGTCAGAATACCTTTAGCCAACTAGTCATGCTGATTACAGTTGCACAAGGTTCCAAGACTCCTGAGACAAAAAAAAGAATGAAAAATATAGGAGCTTATTAATTTTTTTAAAAGATGAAAATTGGGATTTCAGAGCACACTCTGTGTAGAATTACTCACAATAGAAGCAAGAAAAAAACTTTCTGAAAGGTAATGGTTTGAACAGGCTTAACATATATATATATATATATATATACTAATAAAAGTACACCTATTGAAACTGAATGACTAACAAGTACAGGTAATTAAGGTGTCTGCAGGCCCTGAAGGAAAATGCTGTAAAATATGATTTAAGTGAGATAAATGTTGTAAAATGTGTTCAATTATAGTATACAGTATATAAATATATATATATATTAAATATATCAGGCTTTTAGCCACACTGGTTGGTGCTGGTCGATGGTGTATTATATCAAACCTGGGGTCGATTCTGAATTGAAGGGATAATTGAATGAATTTGAATTAAATTGAATTTATAAAAGTGAAAATGAAATGAACTTGAAGTTCATAGGTTCAGTTGAATTGATCTGAAATGATGAATGGAAAATCAAGCTCTCATATTTTCCTATGTTTCACTCATTAAAAGTTGTTCAAGGTCAGTTTTAAAATCAGCTCTGTAGTATTTAGTTAAAATCAAACACAAGTGCCTCTCATGCATTACACAAAGACCATGATAGCAGCTTAAATGCATCTCAATCACTCTTCCTGAATTATTTTTATCAGCAGTTTCAGCACACCAGAGAGTGAATGACAGAGACTGGAGTCCGAACTGGGAGTCTGAATGTGTCAATGTTGCTGACAGGGGTCATAAAAATACTGCTAAAAAGCACACAGAGATGATGCTGATAAGCCCGGCATTAATTGATACAGCATGAAAGTCCCCCTTCGGCGTGACTTCGGAACACCTCTTAGTTCCCTGAGACCCTTATGACGCCTAAGCTATAGCTGGGATTCAGTAAACATGGGCAATAATAGGAGAACAATGCCGTCAGTGACAGAGTGGGCGATCATGGCATACTGTTATTCATCAGAATTAAAGTCATCCTTACATGGGATATAATATTTAGTTATCGACAGAATACTTTAATACAAGCCTTATAATTAATATCTGTCAGAAGTGTGACCACTGATTCAGACTTTTAGAATTCCAAAGTTATTCAAGGAAAGTCCAGTTTACACTTAACAGTCATCCGTCAAGGATCATGGCAGAAGTTGATGCAGAGTCACCGCATCTATCTCAAAATCAATCCAGTGATTCCTAAACACGAGACCTCTTTAGATATACTTGTTGCGCATAATTCTTGTCAAAACAAATAATTTGTGCATTCATAATTCTGGTCAATGTTATTCCAGTGATTCACTGCTCAGTTACTGGATATATCACTCTCCACTAAAGCGAGCTTCCACTGCTGTGGAAGTAACATCTAGCAGACTCACTTTATCAAAGGCTGTGCCACCACTGCCCGTGACACCACCGTGGCACAATAGGTGCACTGTAGAGTTAATGGGCTTATCATGTCTTAATTGCAAAAAGCCCACACCTGACACTCCAAGCCTGGCAGGGCTTCTGACAGTTGATACTTCAGTCTGTAAACTCCTTGGTATTACCTTCTTTTACTTCCCATTTCCTGTGGTGCTGTATAGCATGTGATCAGATTGTACTGAGAGTTGACTTGTTCTGATCCAGTGACTTTCTAGGATGTGCCTATTGTTATAGCATTCAGTGTGCCTTGAGCTGCTAAGCTGACCTGGAGTGCTTGAACCAGCTGTTATCTATGTAGTGACCAATGTTTCTGATTACAGAGAGCTTCCACTGGACAAAACAAGCAATAGCCATGAAAGAGCAAAGTACATCCGATAGACTGGTGGTCTTTGATGACTAAGATCAGTAAACTCATATGGCACATGAGTGGTCATTCAAGCACCAAATTTGTTGACATTGCTGTTGTTAGGGGATATAACAGTAATCAGCCTCCTCCACTCTGGCTATGAGAACTTAGATGTTTTTTCCTCACCGAAAAAAAGAATATTTGCATGTTTATTTTAATTATATATATATATATATATATATATATATATATATATATATATATATAGTACTGGGTAATAATGGCCGCTCATTTGAAATCCAAATTAACCTTCATCTCAGTTTAGGTATTTTTCCTGATTTTATAGGGAATAATTTCCCAGTAATAATAGTAAAACCTGTCTGGCTGCCATGCCTAACCACATGAAATGGTAAATCTCATAATTAATGATATTTAAACATTTTCGAGCAAATTCAACCGATTCTGAACAAACTTAAGTTGTGTGCTTGTGAAAAAATTTATAGAACACCTGTGATAACACTAGTTACGCACCAGTGAAATTGATTCAAATGATTGCAGCTTTTTCAATTGTGAAATGAATTTGAATTGAATAAATATTTTTTAATTGGAATTGATATTTTTTTCCAGCACATTATATTGAATTGGAATTCAAGTTTCATGAAAATTCTTGAATTGAAAGTTAAATTGAAAAAATTGAATTGACCCCAGGTCTGTTTATATAAATATAAAATCTGGGAGCCTTGTTTATATATATATATATATATATATATATATATATATATATATAAATATATATATATATATATAAATATATATATATGTTGTTATGTTCCTCTTTAAGGGTCATTGTTTTGCTTTTATTTTAGACTTGAGATCTTCACCTGTGGAATCACAATGTCATTTGAAATAGTGAAGGCGGGATACATGTACAGGAAAAGTAAGGAAGACATAAACTATTATATGATTAATTCTACATCAATTAAAGCCTTCATAAATGTAGATTGAAAAAAGATTTATTGAGCAATACACATTTAAGAATGTAACCTGAGTGTATTGCAGTTGGAACTGCTTTATTGCTATTTTATTTTCTGTCATGATGTAATGGTCCTGAAAGAAGGATTTATAGGATTTAAACAACAAATTTTATTATTTAATTTATATAAATTAAATTTGATTTATGTTGTATAACATGTATAGCATGAATCCAATAAATGTCAGGTTACATATTAGTACTTCATTAAAAAAATATTCCTCCTGATATGTAACTTGTGAGGAGCATCTGATGTGTCTGAAATCGCACTGGTCTTTATTAATATTCCATACTAACTTACATTACTGGTATTTGACCGTTTCTCTGCAGCCTCCATCTTGAAGAGATGGAAGAAGAACTGGTTTGTTCTGTACAGGGATGGCCACCTGCGATACTTTGAAACACCAGACTGCCACGTTGCCGAGGGATACATCAGGATGCAAGCAGATGTGCTGTCCATCCAAGCTGGAAAAGAGGTCTGTAATTTATAGAAGATTAGATAGCAGTCAGAGAACACATAAATCCTCCATCATTACTAAGCATGGGTCTGTTTAAATTCTGTGGTTGCTTTTAAAATCGGCAGGGCTGAATTTTTGTGGTTTATGTATTTTTAAAGTTTCAAGGAGTTACTTTTTCGCACCATATCATTAGTCTAGTAGTATATTTTAATTATCAAATATGAAACTATAAACTGTGATAAAATCATAAACCACTGATTTCACAATCATGTACTATTTCTCTGTCCAGATATCGCATGTTCGAACAGTCATAGACCACTGAGCACGCGTGCAGGAAGCTTTGACCCTGCTGGCTGTAATTAGTTCAGGGCCAAGTCTCAATCAAAACAACTCAAAACATGTCAGGTGTGAGAAACCAACCTGTGACTACACAATCGTGTAACAAGTTAGGGAAACTGTCTTGATAAGGGTGTCAAACATAGGTTGGCGTGCCATTGGATTTTGGTTGTGACATCAGCATTAGTCATTTATACAGATGGCGCTACCCTAGCAGCTACATTCACTAGTTTTGGTAGCAAATTTTATTCATTAGCATTAACTGAATTTGGCACAATGTGAAAGAGTACCCACTATTAAATTATAGCTTGGCACACATACACTTAAAATATATCCGATAGGGGTCACTATTTATAATACAGGTGAAACAACCCAAGAAAAACGTACACACGTGTATTTTTTCTTCACTGCTTAAATATTTTTAATATTTAAGTGCATTGACACTTTCCGGTCATGTGCTGGGCGGAAGGAAAAAATTCAAAAGGTCATGGTTTTCGCATCAAAGCTAAACGATACTTTAATAAATGTGCCCCATTATTTTCCCTTTATCACTTAAAGTAAATACACCAGGCTCAATGGACACCATTACGTGGCTGAAGATTAATCATGAATGTTGCCACCTATCGGCAGTTTCTCAAGTTTATGCTTATGGCCTGGTATGCATTCAAAACTGCGTTGTTTAAATTTCATAGTCACAGGGCAACTGTAAATAACGCAAATTTGAAGCCATCACAAATAAGAAAACCACAGTATGTCACTTGCTATTGTTAAGGAATAGAGCCCAGCGACAAATGTGGTTCATTGTGGTAACCAAAGTGATGTCACAAAGTTCTGTAACAATGGTATATAGGACTTAAGTTAAATTAAATGCTGTTGCAACAGACCCATAAACAATATTATTCAGGCATTCCACATATAGATCTTGATCATTTTGCAAATTCATTCAACTGCTCCATGCATCAAGGGTAGCATCTCATAACGGGGACCCCCCCCCCCCCCCCCCCCCCCCCCCCCCCCCCCCCCCCCCCCCCGGGTGCCTCTTCAGGTATCTTAAATGTACATACCAGAGCTTTGATAATCTGAGTAAAAGTTGAACCTCAGTTATAAACATATCCTCTAATCTGATGTTACAGATTGGAGACACTGGTCCACCTCCAGGCTTTGTACAAGAATGCCTTATCAAGGTGGTCGCCAGGAATGACAAAACCGTGATTGCTTGTGCGGAGTCCCCTGATGATATGAGGTAAGTAAACAGTGATGGCGTTTAAGCAACACCATGCATGTCTGAGTGTTAGTCCAAGTCTAGACCACTTAATTCAAGTCCAATTGCAAGTCTATGAGCATCTTGGAGAATGAGTCTCTTTGAGACTCAGTCATTTGCAACCAGAGTCCAAATTCGGGTCAAATAGAAATATCCTTATTTAATGAAATTTAAAATGGAAATTTGATATTATCATGTGTATTAGATGTGTGTTTACATGGGCTTTTTACTTGAATGTTTGATAACTTTTTATATGCCTGTCAATGACAGGAAGTATAATAGTTCACCCTCGGTCTGTTTGTCAGTCTCTCCGTCTGTTTACTTTTAGTGTCGCCATAATGACTCACCAGGGCTTTGATGGATTTTCATGATATTCATCATAGCTACTTATCAATAGATTATCTCATCCAAGTTTAATTATAAGAAAATCCGTGCTTATTTAATGAGGTCAGAGTTCATGAGGCTACTTTGTGGTGTTGTCACATTAACTTATCAGGAATAAGATGGATTTTGATGAACATCAAAATAAATATTAACCAATGTAATATCTCACCTAAGTTGGAATCCAAGGAAAATCCATGAATATTAAATGAGGTCAGAAGTCAGCAGACCTTGGTGGCACTGTGATGACTTACCAAAAATCTGATGGATATTCATGAAGCTCAGTATAAATATCATCCAATACAGTTTCTTACCTGAATTTAATTGTCTGCAAAATTAATGCATATTTAGTGAGGTCATAGGTTACAAGACATAAGATGGGTGTATTATGCACGTTTGCTGTGCTCTTATTGCAGAGCTATAGCTTGGTATAGTTCTTTTTTGTTATATTTTATTCGGAGATCACACATGGATATGAGTCTTTATATGATGGGGCTTTTTGTCCGCCACTTCCGTTGAAGTTGCAGCCATTGATTTGGGTTTTTCAAAGCATCTGTCCATCCATCAGGTTATCTTTGCTGTGCAATAACTTTCCTAAATATTATCTGATTTCCTAAATATTATCTGATTTCATTCAGATTTGGGTGAGTGATTGCTCTTATGCATTCTTTGGTTATGATTGTTTTTTGAGAGTCTGTCTGAAAATTTAATATCACCAGCTCCAAAACAAACAAAATTTTTCCCCTTTTGTTCCCAATACATAAGGCAAGCAGGGGACATCAGGGGTGGAAGCAGGTGACATAAATTCCACAAATTTGCTTGTTCTACTGGACTCAAGATTGACTGCCATCTGATTTCTATAGTCCACACCTGTGAGACTCGAGTCCCTTAAAAAGTAGACTCAAGTGCAAGCCCGGATTTGAATCCTACATCAGTATGAGTTAGAGTTTATATATTATCAGATGGAACTTGGCAAAAGTGTATAGTACCAAACTGTTACTGTGTCAATCAAGCTTTCTTCATTTCTCATCATATATAACCTAAGGTTAATAATAAAATGTCTTTATTTCCTATCCCAGTTACACAGCTTCATGTTTTACCCCCAGGTCAGCCATTGGTAACAGTATATGCTACTGTTAAGTGTTAACATTGCATCGGTGTTGTGTTGTCAAAATTGATAATTATATGACAAAAGAACATTATTTCCTTCTTTAATTTCCTAAAGGGTGTCACCCTTCACCATTTTAACATTGTCGGTACAAGTCACAAGTTTTGTCACATAGAGGATAATGAAGACAGGAATAGACTGTGTAATGTCTTATTGCTGTGTTAAAAATATACTGAAACAAAGTTTTGTTTGTGTTTTTTCCATTAAAGATAAAATCAAAATGCCTGGGAATCTAAATTATAATATATCATATGAATGAAAGCTTAATTTCAAATAAATTCTTATTATGAACTACTGAATGAGAGTGGTTAGTTGATATGTGATGCTTCATGTTTTGGATAAGTGAACTTGTGAGTAATGTTTAGACTTGTATACATATTGAATGCATCCTAAACTTCCAGTGTTCTTGTATTTTCAGTGCTTGGAGAATGGCCCTGGAGGATTCAAGGATTATTAACCCACAACCCCATGGGCTGCAGCAGTCGGTGGTCCAGCCTTCACGCAGCGGCTCTGCCCCACCCCCATACAGTGAAACAGTGGTCACGCAGGTGTACCCCCAGCAGGCTGGTGTCCCCTACCCCCGCCAGACTACCCCTGGAATGCTGTACCCCCAGCAGCATACTGCGGTGGCATACCCAGGGCAGGTGTATTATGGCTCACACCCCCAACAGTACAGTAAGTAAACCAACAGGACTCACCTGTGTCACTTCTAATTTCAAGAGGATGATGCTTATATAATACAATAATCTAAGGGATTACAGTAGAATCTCTCCAAGTGGGCACCTTAATAAAGTAGGCACTACTGTATAGTGGACAGTTTGACCCAGTCCCAAGAGTGCACACGTTATAGAGGTTTCACTCGCGGTAGTCTATATTTCAAGGTTTTGGGCCTTTCTTCTACAGCCCCAGAAGGAATCCTTTACAGGGTGTTAAATAGGTGAAGCTATGTATTTTTAGCGATCACCCTTTGTCCATTGTCTGTCTGGCCGTCCGTTTACAGGGCACAAATCGTAACCGCTGGACCTGGAATCTTCTCACTTGACATCCAGGGAGGTCCATGAAAAATCTCCTTGGAAACCTGAAATTAGGTCTCTGTTACCCATATCCTTCGAGCTATTGGGCTCAAAAGTGCCCCCCAGAATAATGCAATATTTGATACAAAAGCTCCAGTATCTGAATAACTACTGCATTGATCAACATGATTCATTCCAGGCATATTGATCATGGAGTGTTCCATCAGTTACTGCAGACTGGTGGCACCACTTGTATTTTTTGCCAATTTTTACAATTTTTTTTCCCCTTTTTTTTGAGACTCTCAAAGAAGCTGTTATATGTTAATAGGGTACAAATTGTTATCGCTGGACCTGGAATCTTCTAACTTGACATCAAGGAAGGTCCATGAAAAGTCTTCATGGAAATCTGAAATTAATCTCTGTTACCCATATCCTCTTAGCTATGGGGCTCGTAAATACCGCCAAGAATAATTAAAAATTTGATACAAACAAAAGCTCAAGTATCTGAATAACTAATGCCTTGATAGCCATGATTCTTGGGATATATATTGTTCATGGAGTGTTTCATCAGTTTCTGCAGACTGGTGGCACTACCTGCATTTTTTTCAAATTTTTACTCATTTTTCTTTCTATTTATGAGACCTTCAAATGAAGCTGTCATCTGTCAAAAAGCCCACTGAAACCCCTTTTCTAAGGAATCTTCACAAAATTCATGATTTGTTTGCACTCTGGCAGTCATTTTGCTCATTGTTTAACATTCCTTAAATTCAGCTGAGCGTCATGTCCCATGGGCCACTAGTTAGTGTTCAAGAGGTGAACTTGAGGGGAAAACATAATTCTCATAGGGGCAAATTGACAGAAAAAGCTTTTAATAAAGAACTATAGGATAATCACCTTAAATCTGTAATTTGTATGAATAAGAAGAATTTTATGAAAATTTTTAGTCTTTGTGGCAGAATATGCAACTTTTTTTACTTAAATAGCATACTGAACAGTGCAGGTATCTTTGGTCTATATTAACTATACATTCTCACAAAGTTACTAATTTAAAGTGAACTGTGAATAACAGTACTATTGAACAATGAAGCAAATTCTTCCCCAAACATTGTGACCATTCAAGCACTGTTGTAAAGATAGATGGCAAGGCTGAATGCACTGAAACCATGAGATGTCTAAGACTCAATTGAGGTCAGGAAAAAGCAAGAGGACTGGTAGTGAATCGGGCAACCTTTTCCCCCAACCAGTGCTTATTAAGAATTATTCTGCAGCCAAGTAAATGTGTGACTCTTGATATATTGAGTTCAGTTTAATCCCTTCTTCAAGAGGTATAATTCATATACAGGTCATATACATTATATATACATTCAGTTAAATTTAGTACAGTTATAGTCTCGTAATATTTTATTCCTGACATATATATTGCCCATGATATGACCAAATGACAAGGTATAATGTTGATGTTTTTCTCAATGAAGTGGTTACATGAACTTTCTCTCTCTCTTTCCAGTTGTGCAGAACCCAGGCCAACCAAACGTGGTCTATGTACAGGACCCCAACTATCGACGTGGATATGACGGTGGTGACATGGCCATGGGAATGGTGGCTGGAGCGGCCCTTGGGAGTATGATGTTCGCACCACTGTGGTTATGGTAGTCCTTGTCTGCAGGACCAGCTAGGACTACAATAAGGACCGTAAATAGGACTACAATAGATGTTCATGTTCAGATCACCATCCATCAACATCATCAGGCATTGTGTAAAGCTACAGTCACAGAAATGTGCTGATTGGCTGACCTCCTTCCGGGGGGGGGGGGGGGGGGGGGGGTAGATGATATAATTGTAATTTTCATGTAGCCTTATCAGAAACCACAAGTTCCCATTAAGTAACTCCTACAGGATGAAATTAATAATGTCAACACTTAATAATGATCCATGAAATGTACTCATATTTTATATCAGTGTGTGTTAATTCAAGTAAATAGAATAAGACTGATAAATTTCCTACAGTCTGACGAGTGTTGAGAAAATTAACTATTATTCAAATAAATGTTTACAATTTTGCAATTTTTTTTTACTCTGCAAAACTTAACTTATCGGCAGATGCTTCAGTTAGTAAAAATCTGTTGTTCATGTTTACTCCCGTTTATTTCAGGTGAATGGTACATGTTATATTTTCATGATTTCTCTTCGAATTATGATTTTCCAGATCTATAGTATTTAGGTGATTAGTGTTCTACTGAGATGTAGTAGTCATCATGGTCCCTACCAGATGTCACCACCAGATTCTTTTATATCTGTTATGACTTTTCTGTTAATTTTCACAAGGTTCAGGACTCTTTTATCCTTTCATTGCTGCTCCAGGATAGGCACTGTATATTTAACATATATGCTGGTTAATGAATATATATGCTGGTTTCATGTTTGATTGTACTTTTTGCCTGAACCTATACATAAGTAACCCTTCCCAACGATGGGATGATGTATATTATTTCAAAGGTTTTGTATTATTTTCAGACACAATTTAAACATTCTGTTAGTCAGCCCATTTTATTTTGAAGTGCTTGTCTGCTATAGTCAAACCTGTTAGTTTATGCATAGGTCTTGGCAAATAGATATACACAAATGTGTGTAACATAGGAGAGAGATGCCAGTTGTTGATTTTACAATGATAAGTGCTACATAAAACTCTAGTACAATACAATTTTCACATTATATCTGATATAATGGTATTTACCTTTCAGGAAAATATAGATGACACATTTTTCCCAAGCATATAAAAAAAAATATGAATGGCTGTGGTGTACAATAACATAATGTTAAATCAGTTATAAATATTTTGATTAAAATTCAAATAATTGTAATAATAGAGTTGTACAATGAAGAAATGTTTAATATACATTGATGTTTGTTGAATTAATTTTGTTTATTAATCTTTCACATTGAGGTAATATTGTTAAGGATTATATGAAATATTTAAAAAAAAACATGTTATAGAGTAAATGTTTACCATTGTAGATAAGATCACCTGGTAAGTTTTGGACATTTGTCATTGTTTTTTTTTTTGTCTGACATGTCATGTCATTGGTATGTGAAAATGAGAATATGGGTTGATACATGGTTACCCAGTTTTCTCAATTCTAAATGATTCTCAACAGCATGTTATAAATGTTTGACATGAAGGTATCTAGAAGAAGGCCTGTCATCAGCTCACCACACAGCAATCCCAGATGGCTATGCTTTGAAAGTTAATAAAGATCTCAGATAAAAATGGAGGATGTCTTGGCCATGGATGTTTTGGTCACAGACATTTAATTCCTAGATATTTCAGTCAAACAGTTTTGCTTTAGTATATGACTTTTCATCAAGTGTCTTCAAGAATAAAAATTGTAGCTACACTTGTTCACTATAAATTAGTGTCAGGAGTGGTTTTAAAATCATAATCCATGATTGAAAAATAAAAATGACTGATGATCAGTTATTAATTGACTATTTTTCTATACAACATTTAAATCTGCTGCATACTGATCGCCAAAATATTGACCCTTCATTTAGTGTGACCTGTACATCAATATTCATAATCAAACCATCAGTCCACCTGCAACTAAGGTCTACTTGCCGTTGGACAATTGAAGGCTGCGCAAGGTTCCATTTTGATGGAGTTTGTGACTTGATGTTTGTATATTTCTGATAGGATTAGAATATTTGCATGTGCATATATAATCTTTTTAATTGATTTAATTGTGCAAAAATGCAGTCAATTTAATCAATTTTGGAAGAAAACGATCAATTATCAGTTTAATCAATTAATCTAAACTCTACTAATATAAATGTTCCAAGAAAACCCAAGCATCTTTCCCTGTGATACAGTAACACCTTTTAGTGTCACACTTGTGTTAGATATCATACTTTAGTCAGGTTAAAAACTGTCGGTTCTTGCAAAATTTTTGCTCAGTTATTACCAATTTTGCAGGGGGGCGGTTACCAGTTAGTACCAAATTTAAGACCTGCTTTTCTTAAACCAAGGATGGGTATAGTTGGTTTTGCTGATCATTTTGACATAACATGCACAATTAGTCAATTTACTGAATTTAAAAGAGTTCCTTTAATAGTCAGGTAAAAATGAAGCCAATCAACAAGCTTAGCTCTTATAGGAAATTCCATCCACCCTTAATTATAAATAGTTTACATTAGTCAGCAGAAACGAAATGGCTCATGCACTGAAGTTGTTTGCAAAATGAAACAGTTCATATCTTAACATATATTATGAAAAACAGTAATTTGTATGTATATCCAAGATATATTTTACGTCAGGGTGCAGAAAGCTATGGGTGAAGGAATGTGAGCTATATTTGGTAACCTTATCATCTTAGGTTGTATGTTGAGCGGGGTAAGCGGTGTCCTGGTTTGTGTATAATTTACTGATTGCTGATAAACTAATGATGTCTTACTTTTCACTTATTTTGTATATATCTTTTAGGTTATCTTTGTGTATTCACATTTGAAAAGTATATTTGCCTGTATACATTGGCTTACCTAAGTCCTTGTGGAGTAATGCACTCTGTGTAATATCAATATTGCTGTAATGATGCATTATCTCAAAGTAAAATATATATTGTTATGCCACTCCCATAAAACAGTGTGTGATAAGATCCACATAAGATGTGTTATTGTCTGGATTCCCAATGAATGTAACCTTCATGATTCACATTTATTACATCCAAGAGACTGTGTATGATGGTAGGACCACTGATATATATTATTTAGCTGTGATATAGAATATTCCATTATATATTTATTATATACACATGGTTTGTAACCAGTGATTGCATGTTTAATGTACATTGTTCATTTATTGGCTAAACCACCATGACTGTTATCTGTGACACACTTATGCACAATTTAATCCACAATTGATGTTCATTAGGCCAACAAAAATAAAAGTATGGTTCTCAGGCACCGCCCGCATCAATTTTAACCCCCCGCATCATAAGTTTTGATTTTGATTTTCATCTTTTAAGAAGATAAAATAATACAATTTTGATGAGTTTTCCTTTGTTATGTAGTGCATTTTCCTGTTCAGAAAAAAAAATTATGATAAAATCATGCTTTTTCCTGATCATATGACATTTTTATCAAAACATACAAAAAAAGGTACAGTTATAACAAAAGAATGCCCACCTGCATTGATTTCTGATAAAAAGGTGCCTGAGAACAACACTTTTTTTGGCCTTACAACTTGGACTTCTTTGTCGCCTGCTCATTTCTGTATAATTCCATAAGAATATTTACTTTTCAGTATCATTTATATCATGCATTTCTGCAGGAGAATATTTTATATATGTATATACATATATGTATATATATATATATGTATATATATATGTATGTATGTATATATATATATATATATATATATATATATATATATATATATATATATATATATATCCAGTAGATCCTCCAAATTATGGACACTGATGGGACAGGACATTTTGCACATAATAGAGTTGCTCTTAGTAGGGAGGTTATAGATTTTGGGACCTACTTTCAAGGGTCTAGCCATAAGTGGTCATAAATAGGAGGTGCCCTCAGTGCAGAGGTGCTTGTAAGGAGAGAATATACTGTACATATACTTAATATTAAATTACCATTGTATATTTCATTTATTCTAGGGTTTGGCATTTTATTTTTGTTATTATAAACTATGTGTATATGTATACTTACTGTTTGTTATTGTTTCTTTTCACATATGTCACATTAAGTGAGTCAATATGCAGTAAACTGTAAATCAAAAGCATTGTATTGTCAATAAAATTGATGGATACACAACTGAAGGCGCTGTTCTATTTTTTACCGTGACCACAGGTCTATGTATTAGTTCCATTATAAGCTCTCCTGTCAGTGAAACAAAGAATCTTGATTCCAGACTTTGCAGGTCACCAAAATGTAACATCATCTCATCTTATTCCCTACATTAAAACAACCCCTCCACTAAAAGAAAAACAAAATGTTTTATGAACTTTCTTCCCTTATCTTTTTTCAGGTGAATGCAATCTATGTTATTTAATGCTGATGAACTACATGCCCCTGTTACCCCTCCTACAATTAAAATCATTACATGGCTAAATAAAGTTATCAGAATTAATTAACAAAAAACAATATACTTCACATAAATCTTACAGAATATCCAGCTACTTAATTTTGCCACAAATCATTAATTAAACTACTAAATTTGCATTTATCTGTTAGCATTATCTTCATTTATTTATACCTTAAAAGTTATTTCATGTTAACTTTTTTCTAAATTTTTCAGTTGTATCTTTAATCATACAGTCACACTATCTTAGAAGATTGTGAATGACTTGCATTAATAAATAAACTTTAAAGAGTATAAATAATTAAATAAAAAAGACAATAAAAAATCAGTATAGTAAATGATATTACAAATAAAAAATGAAAATAATAATAATAATAATAATGAAAAGGAAACAAATACACGCATATTTGAAGGAGAAAAAAATATAAAATAGAAAAAAAAATAAAATAGTATATAAGTAAAAGATAAATTAACACAATATTGTCTATTCTGTTGATTTAATATTTTTTGTATTTCAATAAATAATAAATATCTAACTGTACATTTTGTAGATGCTTCATCTATTAAATTTAAATGAAAACCCAAGTTCACTTGAACAACTAATATTTCGCTGGCCTAAATATTTCGGGACCAGCGCGTGAAAGATGAAAGGTAAATATTATATTGGAGAAAATTTTTGATACAGTTTTGACAGATGGCTTACCGGAAGTTGCAGACGAGAAAAGGTGGACGGTCGAAAGTTAGTCAAATTTCACTTTTTTTACCACTAATCATGCATTGAGACGCAAACAGAACAAATCTTTAATGACATTAGTTGTAATGTATTGAACAGTTTGGTGCGAAAAAGCATCGACCAATGAAAAAGGCTAATTACTGTATTATCGCCCATGAGCAATCTATAGCGACTGGCCAGTTGCATTAAAGAGCCAGAAATGGCAAAATGTCACACTCTTAGTCTTAAGAGTAATTGGTACATATGCCTTCCAAGAGAAGAAAATGCTAATGACAGTCAGTTTAAATATGATGTTATGATTTGATACACACTTAAGTGATGTGTTTCTTTCACAGCTGATTAGGAAAATCCATTTTCTGTGTGTACACAAGTGAGTCATTGATCGGACAGTTCAGACTAATTGAGACATCTGTCATCTGTATGATGCATAGCCTGAAGGGATGGGACCCATATGCCAGTGCATTAATTAACTGGTTGGTGACAAAGGCAGTCACCCAGGAAGTGCTGAATGTAGCAGAACAGAAACTGATTAACATCAACACATGACAGCAGATGAATGAAAAAAAAAAAAAAACATATGTGTTGCTGTTCCCTGTGTCTGACAGCTACAGTGCTGACATAGATAAGATCTGCTAGCTCTATAATTAGTTAAAATTAGACAAGTTCTATTGTGATTATTTATCAGTGATGACACCGCCAGAAGTCGCTCATGTTTGTGATAAGAGCATCATAGTCAAAGCAAGATATACTAGGCTTAAGTGATCAGTTACAATACCATGAGCATTAGTGATTGTGAAATATTGTGTTTAACTGAGAAATCATGGCATCTTCAGATTGCAATGCTACTACTCCTCGCAGTGAGTCTTCTTCAAGCCTGTCTACAGAAAACAAATTCCAAGATAAAGATCGGGCTAGTTTCTTGCTGAAGGGATTCTCCAGTCTTTATGAAGAAAAGTTGTTCACGGATGTTATACTTGTAATAGGAGACCAAGAATTCTCATGTCATCGTTGTGTACTTGCAATCTCAAGTCCTTTCTTTATGGCGATGTTTTCGACCAGTATGGCTGAGAGTCATCAGGAGAGAGTTGTCCTCCGTGATATTGATTCTCAGACAATGCATTTAGTTTTGGATTACATGTACACAGGGGAAGTTCATTTGGCAGATGAAACCGTTCAGAATCTGCTATCAGCCTCAAACTTATTTCAACTTTTAGCATTGCGTCATGGATGTGCTGAATTTATGGTTAAGCATGTTACAATGAATAATGCATTAGGAATGTATTTTTTTGCTAAAGCACATCAGTGTGAAGCATTAGCTAAAAAAGCCAAAGAAATCATCAATGCAAAGTTTGGAGAACTGTGTAAAGAGCAGGAGCTACTGTTGCTACCACTTGACAAATTCACAGAGATCATACAAGATGATGACTTGAATGTTCCGCAGGAAGAGATTATTTATGAAACATGTCTGGCATGGTTGAACTATAACTTGTCTGAGCGAGGAGACCACGTTGGGGCTGTGATGAAACATGTACGATTTGGCAATATTAGCTCGTATTATTTCTGTGACAACATTGATACCAATCAACTTCTGCAGGGATGTGATGAAATTACAGATACTCTAGCTCAGGTCAAGTACTACCACATGTTGAAGCATAGATTCTTAGAACTGGACCTTAACTTTCTCCCAAGGCGCGGAATGTCTTATGAGAAAGGTGTCGTCATTATGGCCAACCCTTATGCTGAAGACAACAACAAGAAGTTTAACAGTATGGACATCTTACTGCCAAAAGCAGGAGTGATCAAGCACCTGTCAAAGTTACCCTTCAGTCTATATATGCCAGGTAAATATCATGCCAGCTGCACTTGTATATACATTGATTTCAGTAGTAAAACTTTTCTAACTAGACACCAGTAAGTTACTGCACAGAGCAGGATCTGCTAAGACCACACCAAAATATTATTTGTTCTGCCTTTGGTGCGAGGGAGCATTTTTTTATTTACAAGGCAGTTTATTTACATGCTCTTTTAATACCTTTCAAGGAATATACTAAAAAAAGTGCTTCATTTCTTGAAATGATGCATACAATGAACACAAAATTAAGTCCTTACATTTTGAAAATTATTTTAAGGAAATAAGGTAAGAACATGAATGAGCAATATTACTGAGGACCTGGGGTGTGTTGCAATAAGGTGACTTAAGTCATGTAGATGACTTAAGCCCAGGATCATCTGTGTGTCACCATGGTAACCATTATGACGTCACAATTGTAATCATGGTATTTAGGCCCCCAACTGGGCTTAAGTCCAGTAAAATGTTATTGCAACAGGCCCCTGGGGCTTAAGTCACCTACATGACTTAAGTCACCTTATTGCAACACACCCCTGGTTCTCATTTGCTAAGAGAAGATAAATAGTGTGGAACAATTTTTTTTGAGTGTGGCCTAATTGGGAGCAGAAAAGGGATGAAAAATGAAGACCATGTGAAATTCATTCAAAGTAAACTGTTCAGATGTTTGGAATACTTTTGATACAGACATAATGATAAATGCAAATAAATAACTTTAAATCTGTAAAACTCATATGACCCCTTTTTTTTCTAAAATCAGTCAGAATTCAAAGTTTAACTGCAAATAGATAAAAAATATTATCAAGTTTTTTTTTTCTAATTAAATATTGGTTTGAATTTTCTTAGGGTCCGGATGTGAATTGAGAAAATGTATAAAAGAACTCTGTATCATGTCAGTTTAGTCATCTGTATTGGATGATTAAATCCTCTTATATATGTTTAAAACATCTACAGATATGATAAGGTTTTAATTGGTAAGTTGTATTAGTAATCAGGGTGTGTATAATTCCATGTCTGTCAGGAGAAAGACTTGCGAGACTGAAAGTACTGCTATATTCCAAGCCATGTGGACTGGAAATTCTGTTTGCCAAAACTGTGCAAGATTGCTCAAGGGATCTTTGTTTTAGTACCATTTATGCTGGATAGATGGCAGCACATACCAATCAAATGTCTTGCAGTCCGGAAACCCAGTTAGAAATCTGAGCATGAACCAGAACACAAAAAATTATATTACCACCAGAAAAACATAAAAGTGAATATTCCTGTCATACATCCATCCCTGTGATTCCTTATGCATAAAGATTATCTGTTTAATCAAGTAAGGTTTTAATAAAGTAAAGATACTGACACATTTCTTGTATTAAATACTGGTATTCATACCTTACTCCAAGAAAATGCACATTTATGTATGGTACCAGATTTATGGCAAGTTCATGATAAATACCAGTAGATAGGTGTCTCTTAATTTAGACATTTTAATAAAATCCCTGTAAATGCCTGTACAAACCTGATATTATGTTTCTCTGAGTACATGGTTGACAAATACAGTACAAATAATGCACTTGGTTAAAATTGCCAGGCATAAGGACAGCTAAAGTACTGAACATTTTAACTTTAAAGGGGCCCAGTCCCCTTTACGATCTATATAAACTAAAGGTAATCCATTGGAGCTTTTATAAAAAATGGCCAGAAAACGTGGATATCCCTGCAAACAGGCTGCTTGTTTGTTTATATCAATGTGTTTATAATATGTGTGGGCCAGCAAAAATAATCTAAACAAATTCAACAAGAGCATCTTGCAGCAAGTCAGATAAGCCAGAGCTTTGTAAATGGTGTTTGGCAACAAGTGACCTTTCTACGTACGCATATTGCAACCTACCACCTTAGGTTGCATGTTTTCCTGTTTGTCAACATTGCTGTGTTAACAAACATGTTGTTGATAAACAAGTTCATACATCCTTCACAAAGGCCTTATAAGAACTTTTCACAGCCAAAATTACCCTTAGATCATTTATATATACATAAGCTGGAAATCACAAATTCTTTTTCAGAAGGTAGGTGAATGATCACCTTTAATACAAGTGCCAGGTAAATTTACACATACAGTGGAACCAGTCTGAAAGACCATCTGTGTAATAAGGACCAGCCTTTACTGAACTGAAAGCATTTACACTGGTTGTAACTGATCTGTCTGATAAGAACACCTGTGAATTGAGACTACTTTTGGCCAGTCCCCCAAGGGGGGGGGGGGGGGTCTTATATCTTAGGTTTCACTGTACAGGGGAACTCTCTTTACAGGCATGAGTTAATTGTGGTCACCTCTCTAATATGGACACTTCAGACAGTCCCATAAACAGAGACTGAGGTCTGTGACCTCTCTAATGCAGGCAATTCTCATTTACATACCAGATCTTGAGTACATTTGAAATGTTTTTAATCTAGAGGTTCTGCTGTATTTGAAGCAGCCATGGTGACATTTTCTCAAGAAGGAATTCAGCATTTAAATGTAAAATTGTACATGAACTTATTTTAGTATTTTTTTATTGAAATTTTAGACATTTATGAGTCAGTGTTGTGAGTATTTGATATTTACAGGTGTATGTACCAGCGGTGATAACCATATATACTTGGCTGGAGGAGCAGTTAGGAAAATAAACTACCGAGGGCCTTATTCTGCTGAAGGTGTCCTTGCCAACCTCTTCATGTATGACCCTGCTGTGGGGTCATGGCAGGTCAAGGCAAAGATGGAGCATCCAAGGTCCCAGTTTTCATTGGTCGTGCTGGATGGGTGAGTGACATAAAGGATTTACATAAAGGATTAAACTGTCCACATCGTCATGAGTATTATTCTTAAGGCAGTCTTGTTAGCATAATGTGAGAGCTGATTTTTCTGATGGTTATGTCGTGCACAGCTTGATACTAACTCATACTTGCCTTGCTGTTTGTGTAAAAGATCCTGATTGTATATCCAGATATGATCTACACTCCTTATACAGAGGTCATACTAATGAAGATCTTATTTCTTTTTAACATCGAACTTTGCTGTTAGCTTATCAGCTGCGTAATGAGTCTACTGACCTGTCATTTGCTACAAACACTCACAGGACCGGACGGTTCCTCTTATTACACACTGGTCAACTTTGTGACTCTTCTTAGCGTTCTTCTTTACATCTGTCTCAACAGACCACGGTCTACATGGTGACCAGGGGTAACAAGATACCCCGGGCATACAGTTAATGTACCCGTATGCATACAGCAAATCCTCAACAATACACTGTTGTCATTCCAGATCTCCTTCATATTAACTGCTGCCTTGTGTAGCATGACTCTCTAGTTTCATCCCCAGGGCTGGCTCAGAGCTAAGAGTTGCAATCTGACCAATGAGAGCATGGTATCACATTGTGCCAGCCCTGGTGGTGAAACTTGCTATACAAAGCAGCGGTTAAAATGAAGGAGATTCAGAATCAGTGTAGTGTGTAATCGCTGATAGAGGAGAGTATAGATATTCCAGTATTCAGATGCTTGGCACCCCACATCAGTTATATTTTTTTTAGATAATTAAATTGCTTTGTCTGCTGCCAGTGTAATGAACTAGTTAAACTTCATAAAGAATACCATTCAAACCTGGTAAAATCTGCAGCACTTACCCTTCATAATTCCCTGCAATTAGATCTGTTTTGTTAACACTGCATGGAACTGAACCTGCAGTGTTTCCCTATTTAAGATGTTATTATGGCTCAATTATATGTTTTATATTCAAGTTAATTTATAAACTACCTGTATGTTTCGATGTATATGATTCTGATTATTGATATTATTCATTCAGAAGAGAAATGCACTGATTTTTATTAGGAGACACTTATATGTCATTGACCTGTAACCTGAAACTCCTCAGGCATGATGTATATATACATGTATATACAGAGCTCTTTATCTCAAAAAAGGTCTGATATACTGAGAATGTTGTTCTTCTCAGCCATTAAACAGTCTAGCCAGTAGATGAATCATCTATTTATAGAACTATTTTCCACTGAATAGAGTTATAAATCTGTTTTATTAGAATGACGAATCACCTGATAACTTGAAGCACTGGTTATTAGCTCAGCTGACTGTAAGTCATTGGAGCTGTAGTAGTGGTCCATTGTCTGTCGTTCGTCCATCTGTCTGTCCATTAGACTTGCACGTTTTGAAACCATAAGACCTATGAATCCAAAATTCAGCATACTGTTAGATGTCCCCAGAATCTCCTACCATATCAAAAAATGGGTCACTATGATTTCGTTCATTCAAGATATTTAGGAAAAACCCCAAATTTCCATTAAAAACCTATTATCCTACTTCAAAACTGCCAAATATCAAAACCACTTATCTGTTTTTCTTAATATTAGCAAGAAGTAATTTCCTATATATTTCCTATATACATGCCAGTAATTAAATCCGTTAAGTATAATTTCTGTAAGTTATGGGCCCAAACATAATGGACTTGTCAGGAAAAATATATACTCACTTTACATGAAAAATTTTGAAACTAAAGACTATTTTCCCAAGTATATAACTTTGTTTTATTAAGATTCAATTGTTTACCCTAAATTAGATCTGAATTTTGTCAATTTTTTAAGTTATTAGCATAAAAAAAATCAGTACCTTAAATTTTGCCCAACTTTGACCATGGCACATTTTTTTCCTGTGAGTAGTGTTGATTTAATTTTCACACTATGTATATATAAGTATTTAATTTGTTTTAATCTGAAATTTGAATAGAAAAGCTTGAAAATTAGGCCAGTTATTTATCTTGAGGCTCTATTGAAGTCACTTACTTTGTCTAGCTGCAGGCTACTCACTCATAATATGATCAGCTGTGTCTGTCCATCATCTCTCTGTTAACATTAAATATATATTAATTATGAAATTTTTCCAATAAGCACTGTCAAATAACTTTTATATGCTGCATGTGTATGGATTTAAGCTATTAAAGTCTGAAATTTGAAAGCAACTTACATATTCAGTTGTGTTAGATTGCAATCTATGTAAAACTTTAATCCCATCAACTCCCCCCCC
The DNA here is from genome assembly GCA_026874595.1 of Sipunculus nudus. Lineage (NCBI taxonomy): Eukaryota > Metazoa > Annelida > Sipuncula > Golfingiida > Sipunculidae > Sipunculus > Sipunculus nudus. The sequence goes on along the minus strand of CM049314.1, from coordinate 19,323,450 downwards.
CCCCCCAAAAAAAAAAAAAAAATTTAAAAAAAACCACCACCACCACCAAGTCCTTGCATCTGTCGACTGGGGACATCAGTTATATTTCAACTGTATAAATTTTATAAAATAAAAAATTACATATATCTTATAATATTTATATGTATTATAAAAAATTGGTTAAGTTGAAAAAATGTGTCAACTACTGAACTGTCAAAAATTTCTCTAAAAGCCAACCAATGATCATGGTAATAATATACATCTTATGGTCACAAGTAGCTCACATGCTTCAACATTAACATTAGGAAATGCATGGTTTGGTCACAAAATATTATTCGCATTATTTTCTTACTCATCAATACAAACCAGTCATGACAACCAGCCATGTCAACCTTATCTTCCTAGATTTTATCTCCATTTGATATTATTTTAGTTTTTTACCTTCAAGGTCAACTTCATCTGAGCACAGTGACCCATGGGTCCCTTGTTTACATGGGACTGGTTTGGCATTACATGATAAATGGATTAGATGTGGTTCATGAAGATATGTTTAAATCTTTATAACAAGCCTAAAATTTGCATGCACTCTACAACAAATTTGGATTTGTTTTGCCCTACAAAGTTTGTCATTTTTACAAAGACCCAAAGCTGAGAAAATTGGGGTTTGTACTTGGTTCTCCTTAAAGTAATCGAGCCAAAATGAATCCTACAGTCATTCTCAAATAAGCTTATAAACACCATATCTTTCACTGGCAACAAAAAGAATTGACTGGCCCTGTCGATATTACCAGAGATAAAGACAAATGTGTACAAATCAAATGAAGTTTTAAGTTTATATCAGTAGATATCATGACTCACAGCCAATCAGAACCAGCCATACCATTGAAGACATACCATATCCTCAGCTTTGTGACTTTTCCATGAATATTCATTGGATAAGTTCTTAAAAAATATAACTAAACGTTGTAAATTTTAGCCCATTATATCAGTAGTAATGCTTTGCATCTGAGGGTTATGGCCCATATGTAACTTGTTTTAATTTAAGGAAGACTGGTTTCAGGATGTTTAAGAGTCATAGTACTTTGGATAAATTTTTGTGACAAATATATCTTCAAATGCTGATGGATTGAACATGCAAATTAAAGGGTAATCTTTGTTTCATGCTTGAGACATTAACAGATATTCTGTCTGCAAAGCTGTTTTAATGAGAAAAAAAAACCAATAGAAGAAAATTAATCAGAATATCAAAACTTAAACTACAGGTAATTTAAGATGAAGTATTATCAATATAATTTAATATAATTTCTCAAAGAAAGAAAATGGCTGACTAAAGAATAGTTAAATATTGAGGCCTTTGGGTAAAGGTTCATATTGAACCTCCTGCCAGACTGTGCAAGTAGGAGAAGACTTTTTGGGTGCTCTGCAACCATTGTATCAAACAGCTAAATATTAAATTCAAGCACTGTAATAAAAGCAAAAAATAATATGCCTTCTCAAGCCACATTTACTCTATTACTAACAGACTTATATGAATGATTTTCCTTTTCATGAATAATTCATGAATTGGCACCACACAGCATGAACAATTAATTATATCCTAAGGACCATTGAGTATGAGTAATTAATATCATTGTAATTGCTACTTAATTATGTGCTGATATTGATTGTGTTGAAGGATATTGCTGTATTTAACTTCTCTTAAGTATCTTCTTTACATTGCCATCAATCTTGGTGTTGTTATACAATTCTAAGTTTGATCTTTTGATAAAGTATAGATTCAGAGCCAGTGGCTGAAACTATTCATTGGTTAAATATGAAAATGGCTGAAAGTAAGTTTATATTTACAGTTATAAATGACTTTTCTGAATTCTGGGTCAGCCATGTACTATGGGACTGAATACAACAAAGCAGTTATAAATCAAGTACACCAGTCAAGTAGGTATACAATGCAGGTGGTCCGGTGCGTCATAAAGCAAGATACTCCTGATGTAGCAAAGAATTGTCATAAGAAAACTTGAGCATCTTACTTCAGGTTTTTAAACCCATGGCGCTCTCGTCATGTAAAGTCATATACAGTGAAATCTCACCTGATGAACAACCCGCTATCATGGCCACTCCTACTAAGATGACCACTATTTTTTCCCCAGATTGATGTAAATCCTCATAAAAACCTCCTGTTAACATGACCTCAGGTGGTATTGTTAGCGAGATTTCACTGTACATTACTACACAGTGTCGTCAGATGAGCTTGTATGGATATACTGACAGTACTGGATCATGTTATGTATATAGACTTCAGGTATATATTAAATAAGTCTCTCTTAGCTACATACAAGGCAGGTAAGGTGAAATAGCACTTGATTGGCTAATTGCTTGGAAACAAATTTTATTGATGGATCAACTGGGTAAATCAAATTTCATGTGGGGAAGTTAGGTTAACTCTTAATAAAAATATGAACTGTGGCTTAAAATTTAAACTTTAATATACCTAACATATATAATAACATGCTGCATATAATTATTGTATTATGGCCACAGTAATATGATACATATTACATGTAGTGAGATAATCTATGAATACTGCCCTATATAGCTCTTTGGGTGCTATTGTCAGCTAATTAGTGTTATATCCTGGTTTCTGCAGTCTCTGGCTAAGCACAAAAATCAAGCGTGAAGACCACAATTTAGATCTCAGTCAAGAATCAATGATAATTTCATGTTCAGCCCTAACCAAGGGCTGTCATAGCAGCTGTTTAATTTCCAATTAATAGCATTTTGAGAAAAAATAAAACTTTTTAATACTAAAAATGACTACAAAAATTCATCAGTTAGCAAGAAAAACTGTTGCTTCATAGAGGATAAATATCCAGTACACAAAAAAAATTTAACAAATCTCACAATGAGTTATATTTTGAATTGATTTTAAGCTCAGATGACTGTAAGTCAACTGATCTATAGCGAATGTCCTTTGCCCGTCGGCTGTCTGTCTGTCTTCATGCCGTCCCTCTTTCCATTCATCCGTCCATTAGTCTGGCATGTTTTGAAAGCATTGGACCTATGGATCCGAAATTCAGCATACAGTTATATGTCCCAAAGAACTCCTACCTTACCGAAAATAGGGTCACTACTGATACGTATTAAAAGAAATAAAAATATTCAAATGTGATAAAAAATCAGAGATTGACAAGTTTTCATTATTATGTCTTTAATGTTAATAATTGTCATAAGACTCTCACCATGTTTAGTGTGTAGATTGATGTGAAAGTATTCAAAAGTAAATATAGTAGTTTCATTGTATCCCCAGACAAAGTCGGGATACTATGGTTTCACGACAGTCCCTCCGCCGCCCCAGAAAAATCTTGTGAGCGGGATAACTCCAAAAATATTTCACTGATCTTTTTCAAACTTGACATTTGTATAAATATAGGTAAGAGGACGAAGCGTATTTAAAATGGGGTCATGACCTTTGCTAGGAGAGTGACCTTGACCTTTAATAAGTCCATTTTTGCTTAAAATAACACAAATTCTTAAATATCTCAAGAAATCTTGCATGGACCAAAAATCAAGGTGACCAAAGATTTTGGATGGCTTTGTGTATGCCGGAAACTGATGGCGCCACCTATTATCCTTTTCTTGTTTTTAAGCCTTTTAATACCCCAATAATTGTCACTTGACAGTACTGTGAGCATTATAAGTCAAAAACTAACGTACAGATTTCTTTCATATTATGAACATGTAGAGAGACAGGTAATTGGATGAGGTCTATTTAAATTTGGGTCATGACCTGTACCGTTGGAGTGGCCTTGACCTTTAATATTTCCATATTTAGTGAAAATCACACATCTCTTATGATTTCTCCAGTGTTGATAGCCATATGGATTTCAGATGTAACTTATGTATGGCCAACCACTAAAGTAAGAACCCCATAGGTTCTAGGGTCATGAGGTCAAAGGTCAAGGTCACTGGAGTCACATGTTTAAAGATATTGTGGATGTTTTTTAAGCCAAACTTTTCATCCTTTATCTTCCATATGTTCCATCTTGAACATATAGCTCACTTGTCAATGATGGATGATCCATATCAATTTTGGGTCAAAATTCAAGGCCACAGGAGCTATCTGTCAAAAAATTAGTTTCTGGATGATAATTCTAGCTAATTTTCATGTATTGATTTCAAACTTGACTTATATATGTCCCATTTAAAAAGCAAGATCCCAATCGATTTTGGGGTCAAGAGGTCAAAGGTCAAGGTCACAGGATAATCATCTTTGAAGAGATAGTGGATGCATTTTCAGCCAAGCACAGGGCACACATCTTTGAAAAGATTGTGGATGCATTTTCAGTCAAACTTTTCATCTTAGACCTTTTATTTTGCACAAATAGTTCACCAGTCAATAGAGGAAGACCCCTATCCCTTCTTAGGTCAAAGGTGAAGGTCACAGGAGCCATCTGTCCAAAAATTCATTTCCTGATGATAACTCAAGCTTGGAATGATATGTGGGTATAAAACATGACTTATATATGGCCCATCAATAAAACAAGATTCCTATTAATTTTGGGGTCATGAGGTCAAAGGTCAAGGTCACAGGACACATCTTTGAAAAGATTGTGGATGCATTTTCAGCCAAACTTTTCATCTCAGACCTTTTATCATGCACACATAGTTCACCTGCTGATAGAGGAAGACCCTTATCCATTTCAATATTTAAATTGGGGTCATGACCTTTCCTATGAGAGTGGTTTTGTCCTTGAATATTGCCACATATGGTGAAAATCATAAATATCTCAATAAGGGATACAATGATTGGTCCAAAATCAAATTGACCAAAGATGTTGGATAGCTTTGTCTTCTGTGGAAGACAGGTGACATTACCTTCTGTCCTTTTCTTGTTTTCAGGCCTTTTAATTACCCATCATTGCCACTTGACAGTACTGTGGGCATTATAAGTCTAAAACTGATGGACAGTTCTGAAGGTCTGAAATTTGGCATGTCCATCCATCATGGAAAGTGTTCTCATAAATCAGATAGGTGGCACCACCTACCTTCCCGTTTTTGTAGAATAAATTAAGGCCCTTTTCTATTGATTAATTTGCCCTATTGGCCTGAGATTCAACATATTGGCCCCCATAGTTGGTGAAAAATATTCTTCCTCAAGATAATAGATTGAAGAAACCATAGTTGCTTGCTAAGTGTCAGTATATATATGCTTCTGAAGAGGGGGGCCTATTCTTAAAAGGGGGGGGGGATTAATTGTCTGGGGATACTGTGGCACCTGCGGTGCCAAGAAATATTTAGTTTTTTAAATATAAATTAAAGCCAGAAAACCAGGTACCTATGATCATTATTTAAGGTTGTGATATTTGTATATCCTGGATTCTCAACAATTTTGTTTGACTGAAACTGAATATATACTCATGAGATAAAATTGACATGACAGAACTGACAAAATTGTGCATACTTGCAGCATCAGGCCAAGTCAAAACTTGTTTGACAATAGCACTCCATTTCAAAATGTAAATAATATAAATGACATCAATCCTCTTCCATATATCCCATGATTTTATTCCAATCTTACATAACTTAAGTTAAACACCATCATCTCATAATACAACTTATAGTACAACACAAAACTAGGATTTGTCTACCCCCTCTTCCAAATCATAATTTGTGATCATATATAACAGCTGAGTGCTGTGACCAATGGGTCCCTTGTTTTTGTTTTGATTTCCTTTAAGGCTGCTGCATGTCATGATAGTTCTGATTTATACTTATAACAGCTAATTATTTGCAAAACACTGGGGTTTTAGGGAAGCATTTAACATGTTTTGTGTTATGACAGTTTTACTAAAGACACATAAGCATCAGATACACTACATACTTTATTACCGTTTTTATATATGACCTGTCCTGTTCTAATTGTATTGAGTGATATATTGTTGTGACCTGTCAGGGAGTGCATGTTAAAGTAAAACATCTGGTGACCCCAAGTCTGAATACATGAAAAATATCACCTGTACCTTGGGCACATTGTTTTCTGATCCAGTGCAGACTCTTTGCATTAATCATTATACACCAGATTTTTAGCTCAGCTGACTATAAGTCATCTGAGCTATAGTCGTGGTCCATTGTCCGTCGTCCGTCTGTCTGTCCGTCCGTCCGTCCATAGATGTGGCACGTTTTGAAACCGTAAGACTTAGGAATCAAAATTCAGCATAATGTTAGATGTCCCCAAGATCTCCTACCAAACCGAAAACTTGGTCTTTGCGACTTCGTTCCTTTGAGAAATAAAGAAAAAACCTCAATTTTTTATTAAAAACCTATTTTCACACTTCAGGACTGCCTAATATCAAAACCACTCATCTGTTTTCCCTCATATTTACCATAAATATTCTTCTATATAGTTCCTATGGACATGCCAGAAATTATGTCTGTATTATATAATTTAAAAAAGTTATGGGCCCAAACATAATGCATTTTGTAAAAAATCAGGAAAGATATTTGATCATTTAACACAAAACTTGTTAAAGCTATGGACTTTTTTTTCCAGTAATATAACTTTAATTTATCAAAATTAAATTGTTTACCCAAAATTAGATCAAAATCTTTTAAAATTTTTTAAAATATTAACAAAAATAAAAAATTGGTACCTTAAATTTTGCCCAACTTTGACCATGGCACGTTTTTTTACTGTAAGTACTGTGGATTTAATTTTCTCAGCATGTTTTTGTTAGCATTTTGTCTGTTAACACCAAAAATTTGAAACCAGTTGATCAAAAACTGTAGATTTTATTCAAGTTTTCAAGCACCATGTAACAAATTGTTTACATCAAGCTAGTGTTATGCAGTTTGCAAGAGCTCAGCTCCCCAGCTTCAGCTCTCAGTTCCTAAAATTTGGCATACAATTAGATGTCTCCAAAATTCCCTACCATGCCAAGAATTTGGTCACTAGGACTTAATACCTTCGAGATATTAATGAAAAACTTCATTTTTCCATTAAAAACCCATTGTTACACTTCAAGATTGCCTAATATCAAAACCACTGATGTGACTTTAATCATATATAATATACATATTTTTCTATACATTCTCTATGCATATGCCAGAAATGATGTCAGTATTGCGTAATTGTTTTAAGTTATGGGCCCAAACATAATGCACTATGTAAAGAAATATATTTACTCCCTTAACAAGGGGATTGCTGAAGCTAGAGTTTTTTTGCCAGGGATGTAACATTATTTAATCAAGATTCAATTGAATACCCCAAATTAGTCCTGAATTTTTCAAATTTTATATGTTATTAGTATAAATATAAAATTAGTACCTTAAATTTTGCCCAACTTTGACCATGGGACATTTGTTTCCTGTGAGCACGGTTGATATAATTTTCATATCATGCACACAAGGATTTCAGCTTTTTAGTTTAGAAAGCTGAAAGAAATTGGGCAAAAACTGTAGCTTTTATTAATGTTTTTATGAGACCATGTCAGACCTTAACTCTCTCCAGCCCCTCTTGAGTCACCTGTATGTTGATCTTGTTGAACTTTCAGCAAATTATGCATGCTTGAGGCGAGCCATACACTGTTGCAGGTAGGCAGCTTATGGCCAGCCACAGTTGATCCAGGTGTTCAACCCAACTCATCTAGTAGTTTTAACCAACAACATAACATTTAAAAATAAATTAATAAATTTTTATTGTTTTTTAATAACAAATTAAAGAAAAATAAAAAAGAATTTGTTAGTTTATAAAAACAGGATATCAACTTGCAGTTACTGATGATAAAAGAATCTTGTATCGATGGATAGAATGTCACATACTCCAAATAACACCATGCAGTCACCTATGGTATTTTTCAGTTCAATTTTAATGATAAAAAAGTAAATCATATTATTCATTACTAATCATTAGGGATCATATGAAGGAAATTAATGATAGACAAAGATGCAGTTGATATTATTAATCTAGATTCCTACTGTGTCTAGTGTGTACATTGATGTGAAATTAGTCCAAAATGAATATATTACATTTTTTTTTTAATATATATAAAAGCCATAAAACCAGGTACTTTTGATCATAATTTAAATGTGTGAATTTTGTATATTCTGGATTCTCAACATAATTGTTTGGTGAAAACTGAATAAATGCCAGTAATGGTGGGAAAACTTTGCAATTGTATTTAAATACGAATATGAATATGTACTCCATTATAAAATGTCTTGCATAAAGAATTGGAATTCAGGTAAAAATGAAGGTATATGAATACCAGTGCAAATACTTTAAAAATGTATTCATGAATGCATTCATGAATATATTCTTTCATATTATTTTAATAATCATTTCAGTTATATTTCATTTTAAAAAATCATAAGATTTTCTTATTATTTTTAATAAAAATTATATTTGGGACAATATTTGTAATTTTTTTTTAATAAATAGTTAAACTCTTATATCATATGTTCTGCTTATAAGTTATATGGCCAAGTCAAAATCTGTGTGACAATAGTGCTCCATTTGTTAATAAAATAAATGAAATCAATCCTCTTCCCTGTCTCCAAAGATAATATCATAATCATACATAAGCTAAACACCAACAACTCATAATAAAGCTTATATTTATTACCACACCAAACCAGCATATGCCTCATTCCTAAATCATATTTTTTAATCATATATAACAGCTGAGCGCTGTGACCCATAGGTCCCTTGTTATACCATTGTCTTATGATGAGAGTATAATGGTATAACCACCATCCATCCGTCTGTTAACTTTTAGTGTCACTGTAATAACGTACCAGGGCTTTGATTGATTTGCACGAAACTCACCTAAAGTACTTACCAACAGATTATTTCGCCCAATTTGATTATAGGCAACGTCCACGCATATTTAATAAGGTCACAGGTCACTCGGCTACTTTGTGGTGTCACAGCGATAACTTACGAAGAATTGGAAGGATTTTGATTAAACTCATAAGAAATGTCTATCAATAAAATATCTTGCCTAAGTTCGAATTCCAGCAAAATCCATGCATATTTAATGAGGACAGAAGTCACTGCACTTTGGGGGCATATTGGTGACATAACAAAAATCCTATGGATTTTCATGAAACTCATTTTATGTATTTACCAATAGACTTTCTCACCTGATTTACATTCTCATAAAAATTCACGCATATTTAATGAGGTCAGAAGTCACCGCATTTTGGAGGTACCTTGGTGACTTACAAATATCCTATGGATTTACATGAAACTATATATACATATTAACCAATAGACTTTCTTACCTGATTTACATTCTTGTAAAAATTCATGCATATTTAATGAGGTCAAAGGTCACTGCACTTTGGAGGTACCTTGGTAACTTACAAAAATCCTATGGATTTACATGACACTCATTATACATACTTACCAATAGTTTTTCACCTGAATTACATTCTCAGACCAGGATAGCAGGATCCCATTAACATTGGTCTACTTTTGAGTATAATATCTTATTATTAAAATATAATTGGTCTAATAGACTTATTCCATCTCACTCGAGGCTGTTATTGAAACTTAGTGTTTGGGTCAGTTATATTGACAGATATATAGAAGATAATATTATTTTGCTAAGTCTCATTTAATAAAACTTTTCTACCTTATTAGTGAAAGTCAGGTTCCTGTTCTCGCACCTTTCTTATACATTACTGGGATGGATCCAGGGGGAAGGGGGATCAATATCCCTACAATGAGAAATAACCTTTTTGCTGTGTTTGAACTCATTTTTATGCCCCCGCCACAAAGTGGCCGGGGCATATAGTTTTACCCATGTCCGTCCTTCCATCATTCCATCATTCCGAAATCAAACAGTTGTACAGACTTTTTTTCGCAATGCCTGCAGATTTTGGCCTGATTTTCGGTGTGTGGGCAGATAATATCCAGTTACAGATCGAGTTCGCGTTTCGTCCCGGTTGACCTACTTTTGACCGTTTTACGGCTCCTTAACTTAGAAAATTTCATGAAAAATAGACATTTTCATGACAAATACACATGTACAGACTTTTTTCGAAATGCCTGCAGATATTGGCCTGATTTTTGGTGTTTCGGCAGATAATGACCAGTTACAGATTGAGTTCGTGTTTCATCTGGTTGACCTACTTTTGACCGTTTTACGGCTCCTAAACTTAGAAAATTTCATGAAAAATAGAAATTGTCATGACAAATACACATGTACGGACTTTTTTTGGCAATGCCTGCAGATTTTGGCCTGATTTTTGGTGGGTGGGCAGATAATTACAAGTTACAGATCGAGTTTGCGTTTCGTCCCGGTTGACCTACTTTTGACCGTTTTATGGCTCCTTAACTTAGAAAATTTCATGAAAAATAGACCTTTTTAATGACAAATACACATGTACGGACTTTTTTTCGTAATGCCTGCAGATATTGGCCTGATTTTTGGTGTGTGGTCAGATATTGACCAGTTACAGATCAAGTTTGCGTTTCATCCCGGTTGACCTACTTTTGACCATTTTACGGCTCCTAAACTTAGAAAATTTCATGAAAAATAGACATTTTCATGACAAATACACATGTACAGACTTTTTTTCACAATGCCTGCAGATATTGGCCTGATTTTTGGTGTGTGTGGTCAGATATTGACCAGTTACAGATCGAGTTCGCGTTTCGTCCCAGTTGACATACTTTTGATTCTTTTACGGCTCCTAAACATAGAAAATTTCATGAAAAATATAAATTTTCATGACAAATGTACATTTCAGCCGTTTTTAGCCCTCAGCACATAGGCTGATGTTCTATTGTCGTTACCCAAGCTGTCCGTCCGTCCGTCCGTCTGTCTGTCCGTCTGGCGTCCGCGTCTGTTAACTTTTACCTTGTGAGCAGGATATCTCTGAAAGGATTCACTGTTGGAAATTTATATCATCAGTGAAGATGTATATCGATAAAATCGCAGTAAAGTTCGAAGATGGGTGACCATAACCCATTTTTCTACATTTTAGAGCTGATTATAGAAAAACACTCAGAAGCTTATATCTCAGGAACCAATGTGTGGATTTTCACAAAACTTACTATGATCATTGGGACTGACGGTCTGTACGTGCTGCACAATTTCAGTGTGGCCACCAGCAATTTCTGATTTTTTAAATCAATTTTTATTGGATTTTTCAATTTTGGCCTTATGAGCGGGATATCTCTAAAAGGATTCACCGTTGGAATTTTATTTCATCAGTGAAGATGTATATCAACAAAATCTTGGTCATGTGCAAAGAAGGGTGACCTTGACCTATTTTTCTTTGTTTTAGAGCTGATTATAGAAAAAACACTCAGAAGCTTATATCTCAGGAACCATTGTGTGGATTTTCACAAAACTTACTATGATCATTTGGAATGACGGTCTGTGCTTGTGCACAATTTTGGTAGCACCACCTACAATTTCTGATTTTTTAATGAATTTTCATCGGATTTTTCAATGTTGGCCTTTTATGCAGGATATCTTCAAAGGTATTCAACACAGGAACTTCATTTCTTCAGTGCTAATGCATGATATTTACAAAATCTTGGTCAAGTGCAAAGATGGGTGATCTTGATCTACTTTTAGAAAAAAACTTAGGAGCTTATTTCTCAGGAAGCATTTGGTGGATTGTTATGAAACATGGTACATACCTCTCCAATTTAAATTTATAACTGATTATCAGCTTTTGCTAATATTCTAGTTTTGCAATGCAATGCTTACAGATACTGGCCTAATGTTTGCACATGTATGGACTTTTTTTCACAATGCCTCCAGATACTGGCCTGATTTTTGGTGTGTTGCTTCATAATGACCCGTTACAGATTGAGTTTGTATTTTGCCCTTGTTGACCTACTTTTGACCATACGACACCTCCTGAACTACAAAATTTAACAAATGTTTCTAATATGCCCCAGGTGGGGGCATTCGTGTCGTTCCGACACATCTAGTTTTAAGTTAAATCCTATCCATCCCCAACCTCTCTTGGAGTTGCAATGTCTGTAAGGGCATAAGTCCCTTGGTGTAACAGTTACCCCGCCCCCTTCCCAAAAGCCTGGATAGGCCCCAGCATTGTATCTAATCTCTCTGTGCAAAACCTGCAATACTCTCTACAAAACCTGCAATACTCTCTACAAAACCTGCAGTACTCTCTACAAAACCTGTAATACTCTCTAAAAACCTACAATACTCACTACAAAACCTGCAAGTCTCTCTACAAAACCTGGAATACTCTTTTAAGAACCTGCAGTACTCTTTAAAAAACCTGTAATACTCTACAAAACCTGCAATACTCTTTGCAAAACCTGTAATACTCTACAAAACCTGCAATAATCTCTGCAAAACCTGTAATACTCTACAAAACCTGCAATACTCTCAGCAAAACCTGAAATACTCTTTACAAACACTGCAATACTCTCTACAAAACCTGCAGTACTCTCTACAAAACCTGTAATACTCTCTACAAACCTGCAGTACTCACTACAAAACCTGCAAGTCTCTCTACAAAACCTGCAATACTCTCTTAAGAACCTGCAGTACTCCCTAAAAAACCTGGAATACTCTACAAAACCTGCAATACTCTCTGCAAAACCTGTAATACTCTACAAAACCTGCAATACTCTCTGCAAAACTTGAAATACTCTTTATAAAACCTGCAATACTCTCTACAAAACCTGCAGTTGTAGCCCAGCTTGGACCCAAACACTGCAAACAGTCATAACTCATACTGCATTTTGTCCTGATATATGTAATATTTTGTTATTACAGGTATCTATTGTTTATTGGTGGTCAGAATGAATCTTCATGGCTCAGTACTGTTGAAGGTGTACCTGTGATTGATAATGCTGTGTTTGGTGATTACAGGTACCTCTTGGCTATTGGTGGTCAGAATGAATCTTCATTGCTCAATGCAGTTGAGAAGTATGACCCCAGCACTAATACCTGGACAGCAGTAGCTCCACTTCCAAAAGCCTTGCGCTGCATCACATCAGTGAGCTACAGAGGCAAGGTTTATGTATTTGGTGGAGAGACTATGAGAGAGATCACCAGCTCAGCATACAGGTAACTATTCTCACTAATGAGGATTTTATAATTATAAGTAATTAACCTGAACCAGGAGGTCACATGTCCCCCCCATGTCTGTTTTACTTTTGGTTTTTCTGTATGTTATTAACATTATGCAAAAACTTTTGAACTAATTTAAAAAAAAAATTTGTGGAAGGGTCACACATAGGCCAGGTTATACCCTGTAAAGTTTTGATTTGGATGCCAATGGATGGGTAAATCCAGTAAGATTGTTTTATCATTGAGTACCATAATCAGACTCTGCTTGGTGTGATTCTGGCTCACATGATTATCACTTCATGGACATTGTTGGATTAGTAAGGCATATGTTCCCACAAATTAAAATTCAAAAACTTTGTGAGAAAAAGTATATTTTTTAAAACAGAGGACCACAGCTCTGATTTCGCATGTTACAATTCATCATTAAAAGTGAGACTTATTCAAAATTATACTTCTGTAACATTTCAAGGAGTTTATAACAATAGTCTCAGCTCCAGGAAGCACTGCCAGCACTGTCAGTTGTGCACTAATTGCAATGAAGATGCAATAAGCCTATTAACCTTATTGTGTGCCAATTGCACCATGGTGTCAGGTACAGCACAGCTGTCAGATCTTACCAACGCAGTCCACTGAAGCTGGTCAGGCCAAGAGCGATATGTTCAGTAACTTGAGCAGTAAATCACTGGAATAACATTGATCAGAAATATGAATGCCATGGTCGTTTGTTTTGTTAAGAATTATGCGCAACAGATATATTTAGAGAGGTCTCGTGTTGAGGAATCACTGGAGTGATTTTGGGACATATATTTGGTCATGCACTCTGCATCAGTACCTGCCGTGATACATGAAGGACCACTAGTAAGTGTAAACCTAAATTTCTTTGAATAATATCAGATTATTATTAGTTCACATCTGTCCACACACTTCTGACATGTATTAAAGATAAGCCTTGTTTTACACTGTTCCATGATTTACAAAATTTTATGACGCCAGTGTTCGGATGACTTTCATTTTAAAATACTTCATATATGTACAATTAATATGGCTTGCAACCCCTGATAATTTATGATATGCCAACTGAAATATGCATGACTGCTCCACTTGTTGACATCATTTGATACCATTGTTAGGACTGAAAGGATCACGGTTGTCTTTTGCCGGGAATCCATCCTTGAAAAACTTTCAAATTTAACCCAAGCCAAGCTCTAGTTCCCGTGCTCTCTCCCACCAGAACCTTGATACATCCCACAAAAATGCAGTTGAGCCCTGCCTTGACATAGGTGCCAAATTGATGCTATTAGATGGCACGGCTGTCAGGTGTTCAGTACACCATGCCACTTTTACTTTTAACTTCTATCATACATAAAACAATTCTGTTTAGGCCTGATTGAGCACCTTTCTAAACACTTGAAAACTAAAGTGTATTGATTTCATATGTAACGATCGATAATAGCTGTGCTAGATTTAAGAGACTTTGTTAAATGTTGGTTCAACTGTCATTCTTAAATGTTAACCGCCATAGAACCAGTAAATTTTCCAATGATTATTGGAAATACAATATACATCATCAAGGATTTTGAACAGAAACCATGTGGATTATCCATGGTAGAGGATTATCTTTTGGGGGAAGACGAGATTATCTAAAATCCTCACATTTGTTCAGTCTCTGAGCTATCATTCTGGAGCATCCGGTTTGAAAACCGTGGAATTAATAACCACATAAAGCTTGAGTAGACCCTCAATCATATTAAATGCCCTGTGCATGAAACACCTAGTAAACCAGTGTTTGAAGTTCCTGTGGTAAAACTTGGCACATGCTCAGAATATGGTCTACATTTCAAACATGGCAAAGGGGTGTCGCATAACATTTGTTTCCTGACAATTACTTGAAAAATTATTAAATTACCCACATGGAATGTGGCCATTCCTGTAATTTTTGGTGTGTGGGCAGATAATGACCAGTTACAGATCGAGTTCGCGTTTCGTCCCAGTTGACCTACTTTTGACCGTTTTACGCCTCCTTAACTTAGAAAATTTCATGAAAAATATAAATTTTCATGACAAATACACATGTACGGACTTTTTTTCGCAATGCCTGCAGATACTGGCCTGATTTTTGGTGTGTGGGCAGATAATGACCAGTTACAGGTCGAGT
The DNA here is from genome assembly GCA_026874595.1 of Sipunculus nudus. Classification (NCBI taxonomy): domain Eukaryota; kingdom Metazoa; phylum Annelida; class Sipuncula; order Golfingiida; family Sipunculidae; genus Sipunculus; species Sipunculus nudus. Next base: position 19,308,252 of record CM049314.1, on the reverse strand, counting down.
TCGCGTTTCTTCCCAGTTGACCTACTTTTGACCGTTTTACGGCTCCTTAACATAGAAAATTTCATGAAAAATATAAATTTTCATGACAAATACACATGTACGGACTTTTTTTTGCAATACCTGCAGATATTGGCCTGATTTTTGCTGTGTGGGCAGATAATGACCAATTACAGATCAAGTATGCGTTTCGTCCCAGTTGACCTACTTTTGACCGTTTTACGGCTCCTTAACTTAGAAAATTTCATGAAAAATATAAATTTTCATGACAAATACACATGTACTGACTTTTTATCGCAATGCCTGCAGATATTGGCCTGATTTTTGGTGTGTGGGCAGATATTGACCAGTTACAGATCGAGTTCATGTTATGTTCCAGTTGACCTACTTTTGACCGTTTGACGGTGCTCTAACATAGAAAATTTATAAAAAAGTGCATATGTACGGACTTTTTTTCGCAATGCCTGCAGATACCACCCTGATTTTTGGTGTGTAGGCAGATAATGACCAGTTACAGATCAAGTTTTTGTTTTGTCTCAGTTGACCTACTTTTGACCATTTGACTGCTCCTGAACATAGAAAGTTTCATGAAAAATAGAAATTTTCATAACAAATGCATATGTACCGACTTTTTATCCTCAATGCCTGCAGATACCACCCTGATTTTTTATGTGTGGGCAGATAATGACAGTTACAGATCGAGTTCGCGTTTCATCCGGGTTTACCTACTTTTGATTGTTTTACGGCTCCTAAACATAGAAAATTTCATGAAAGACAAAAATATTTATGGAAAATGCACATGTATGGACTTTTTTCACAGTGCCTGCAGATACTGGCCTGATTTTTGGTGTGTTGCTTGATAATGACCCGTAACAGATCAAGTTTGCATTTTGCCCTTGTTGACCTACTTTTGACCATATGACACCTCCTGAACTTAAAATTTTTTTCAAAATTTAACAAATGTTCCTAATTTTGCCCCAGGCGGGGGCATTCGTGTCGTTCCGACACATCTAGTTTGTACATGAAACGCCCATGGTTCATATATTTTACATAGTTGTGCCATAGCACTGCATTGAAATATTCTGCAGGTGATAATTCATCAGTCAATGATGGATTTTGGCTTCAAATTTGATATAAGGTGTGTGCTTTATGGAGTCTTTTTTTTAGGATTTCCTGAAAATTACACTAATTACTCTTTTTTACTTTATTCTTTAGCAGCTCTCCTTTTTATCTATTTTCAGTAAAAGAGTTCTAGAGATATACTATTTCCCCTCCTGCTAATTAGCAGTTAAGTTAGAACAAGTATGGGACACTTCGCAATTTTTGTGTGGGCAAAGTCCAGCATGTGTCAAAACATGTGGAAAATGCCTTTATCCCCATGCAGGGGGATGTGCACCCTGCATGTTTCTGAGTTTGAGAGTTATTTATATATACATACACAGTCTGCCAAGAACATCTATGTACAGTCTGTATTGAAAAATGGGGTATGGTTACTAATTTTACTCTTTTTCAGTCTTTTTATTTCAAAGAAAGCTACTGTTTCATTCCAGATCACCTCCTCTATTGTTTGGTCATTTACCCTTAGAAGGTCTGCAGGTATTGCCAAAACACTTGTGGTCTGGGTGTGTTTTGGGCCCCATACATAGCTGTTTATAATTCCAGGGCTCTGTTCATGTTTATTAGGGTGTATGTTTATAAAGAAATATTCCAGTCAGCAGTTACAAGAGAGCAAAAGCAGGTAAAAAAGCAGCTAATTGTAACTATTACCATGTAACTCAGAAGTACAGCTTATTTACCCACAAGAATGATCCGTTCGACCGTACCTTGCTTTGTGCATCAAATTCATTATGTGGCATGAAATTTGTGTCTTGATCTGGCCTTGTATTAAATAAATATTCTTTGACCATTGGAATTTTATTTTTTTCTAAATATTTCAACCTATTCTCAAGATTCCATCAGGTGTTTTTACCAAGGTCAATAGCCATCAACCAAATTAAAAAGAGTGTTTCATCCTTGGCATGGGTGTTGTGAAATTTAATAAAGTATGATGACTTATGATGTAGAAGCCAAGGGGAACCTGAACTCAAAAGATTTCAGGGGACTTAATTCTAAATTAACATGGAGATTGCCGCTTTGATCCAGAATTGCCTTCACAACAGAAATAAACACAATTTTGATGCAAAAAGTGGGAATGTGGCAGAGAGCCAAGACCCCTTTGGTCCCTTTCAGACAGTAATGAAGGGGTAACAAGACATATATCTGGCATAATGAGAACTGGCAGTGTTGGTTTAACCCTGATGTAGTCCTTTTACAGCTTCTGTGAAGCATAATTTCCAAACATGATCAGTATGTTTCATGTCACCTTTAATGAAATGGACATAAATTTGGCAAATGTATATGTACATGTATCCCTAGGCAATATTAGAACTGCATTGGTCATGCAGATAGCCACCTGCCTTTTCATTTAAGTGAGATAAATTTAGTGATGATTTTTTCAGATAATGATGAAAGGTCACATCTTTTCTTGGAACAATCAGAATTCTTTTCTTTTCTAGAGGAGTAGGAATTGTATTTATCTTGCGAACATTTAACACCTATCCAAATATAGGTACTCCTTCTCTCATCAAGTATATAGATATAGGAAATATAGACCCAAGGTTCAGTGAAAGATTATGATAATATTGTTTTTAACACACCTTTTATATTTTAATTTTGTTCCAGGTTTGATCCTAAGAATAACTGCTGGTTGGAGCTAGCACCTATGCAGACAGCCAGGGCCATGGCCTCTAGCATTGTATACAAAAACAGGATATATATTATAGGTAGGTACTACTTTGCCATTTTAATTGTACACAGTTTAAGCAATCAGTGCTAAAAGCAGAGACGTGTGTGGTGTACGCTGACAGCAGAGACATGTCTCTGTTGTAAGCAATTGGTGCTGAAGCAGAGACATGTCTCTGGTTTAAGCAATTGGTGCTGAAAGCAAAGACATGTCTCTGGTTTAAGCAATCCATGCTGAAAGCAGAGACTTCTCTGTTTAAAAAAAAATAGTGCATGACACTATACAGTGCAAATGTCTTGTAGTCCATATGATTACTGATGTATCTGTTGATATTTAGTGATTATACAGTGATAGTTTGTATATCATCTTGATGAATGCCTTCATTTAGCTGAGCCAAGGCATCACAGTCACAGTGTTTTGGTTAGTGACCAGTCATCTACATAAACTGATAATTACAGTAATGCATCTGCAATAAACAATAAATCAATGTCTTATAATAATTCACCTCAAAATTTTTAATTTGTCTAGATAGCTCTTGTCTTTATTACAACAGATTTCAGTGAATAACTACAGGTTGTTAACAGGAGACCTTTTGGAAAAAGAGAAACACTTTTGCATCACAATATATTATATAACACAGAAGAAAACTTACTTAATGCAGGCTAAACAATGTAATAGCTATCAAGTGAGCATCTAACCACATTAATAATGATTTTGATTTATTGATTTTAATATTTATTGCAGGGGGTAATTCTGCTGTGAGTGCTAAGTGGAAGAAAGAGTTTTTGCCTGAGCATTGCGTGACCACAGTAGAAGTCTTTGACCCACTCAATGAGACATGGAGTGTTGGACCAGAGTTACCCAATGCCCTCTGTGGAGCAGGTAAGGAACTAACACCAGCAGTCAAGTAAGACATGTATTTTTCAAAGTAGTGGGCTCATTCAAGAGTAGTTTTGTAAGTACTGGAAGTGTATTGTGACAAAAATAAATCCTTAATAGGTCTTAAGGAGCTAGCTTTTCAGGCAAATATAAGATTGGTGCACTGAAGCAAAGAACAGGTATTAATAGCTGCAAGCCACACCCTGAATTAATGGTATGGTTCAACTTGATGTGGTTGATTTTGTGCTACTTACATTCCCAAATCCTTAAACATAACACAGTCATATTTACAACTGTAAGGAAAATATGTTATTCCATATATTCAAAATTGCTTAATGGGTTAAAAGCAGTTGTTGGCTTTACTAAGTATGACTTGGCAACATGCAGGTGAAATGTGTTCAAGAATCTGCCTGAAATTGGTATATTGCATGTATGTAATAGGAAATGATGTGTCACAAATCACAAGTCACAAATCACATGTATTTGTGATAATCAGGCCTGAATTTACAGTGCTTTTGAAATATTGGCTACCAGTACATTATATTTTTGCTTCATTGGCTGTTCCTATATATATATATATATATGTATATATGTTTCTCAGGTTAATGTTAATCTGTTATGGCTTTATGTGAAAATTATTCTATAAAATATTGTCAGAGGCTGATGCTTGTTATAATATATATATATATTTGACATTCCCCAGTTATCTTTTTTCAACATATTTAGTAACATGAATTTTTTAATGAATGCTAGTTGTTACCTATGCAATAACCTGGTAAGTTTTAATTAAAAGTAATATGGTTAAAATAAGTTAAATGAAATTAAAGAGGCTCCATCAAGGGCATTGCACTTGCGACACGAATATAACCTGGTGTTCTGCACTCACGACATGTGAAAGGTCCATGGGGACATCATATCTGCCTGTCTTAATGGTATGAAAGTTGTAAAACTGACAAATAATGCATGGTCTAAAATGCCTGTTTCGTCCTACACGGCTTGTTGTTGTTTCCCTAAGCACATACTAACCTGGTTTGAAAATGACGAAATAGCAGTTCAAATTGGCAAAGTTTATGGTCAGTGCCGATCATCCTGTAGTACACCCAGTTCTGTTTTCAGCATACAAGTTGCAAAGTCATGAAAAAATATGTATGATGCGTGGATTTCTAATAGAGTTAATAAGAGTAAAATAAGACACCTTTGATAGGTGTATTCAATTCTCACTACAAGCGGAGAATGATCTTTTGACGTGAATGCTCTAAACATTTCTCATGATGAGAATGTAAGTTGTGAGTGATATTAGAAACAAGAAAAGGTGGAGCCACCTTAGAAGCCATTTTCCTTTTATGAAAAGATCATCACATGCACTTTAAAAAATTTCATAATTTTATGTTTTGAGGTATCTGGATGAGCAGTAACATCATTGATGTACTGGTTTTAAACTGAACTTTGACCTAATTCCTTTGACCTCTGCTTGGAAACATCATCATTATTGCTATCTGAAAATCTCCTGAATCACTGTTCCATCTATTTTGATGTGGTACTTGCTTGCAAGGGAGTACATACACATGGGGTGTGGTCAACCTGTAGTAAAGGGATGTAATGTTGTTACTACTAATATGGCCAAATTTTGCAAAACATAGAAACAGCTTTAACAAAAAACACATATGTCCATTGTGTACTAATAATAATGACATTTTTGTCCAAGTGGCCTACTTACCCATTCCTTACCTCACAGTCTCCTGGAGTTAATCAATAGCTTTTTAGGAGATCTCATAAAAAAAAGAAACAATGAAATACAAAACAGACTCTCATGTTGAAAATGTAAAATTCAGCCAGTATTATAGGTGACTCTGATTAGTCAAACTGTGGCATACTGCAGGAGAAACGGAGTGGTTGTTCATCTGATTGCATGATTCTTCACAGTGTTGTGGTGATGGTCTGAATTAATTACACTTTTGTTACAGGACTAATCAAATACGGAGAATCTGTGATGGTGGTTGGTGGTGAGGATGACAAGAGCTGGATGGCGGGCGTCTTCATCCTGAGCGAGGTGGATGGGAAGGAGTGCTGGACGGAGGGCCATGAGCTGCCCTGTGTGATGAGCACCTTCGGCTGTGTCCTTGCAGATATACACAGGGATTTGCTTCATGATGAAGGCCTTAATGGATGAACCCCCAAATCTGCTGATGAATATTCATGACAGGTCAAATTTATGCATTGTCATAGAATTTTAACGACACTTTTAGTGGAAATCTCAAATCTGTTTTATATGTTTGAAAAGTTATATTTATTTTTTTTTATGGATTTTAATGATGGTTTAAGTGGACAATATCTCAAAGTTGCAGATTGGTATTAATAAATAAAGTTCTATGATTCTTCTCTGTGGCATTATAATGATGGTCTGAGTTTGTGACTTTACACCAAATGAATATTTATTAAAATTTTATTCATAGTAATCAAGTTTTATATAACTTTGATTAATATTTTAACAGAATTAGCTTGTCATTACATATTAATGTGTCGCTTTTGTTGATGCTTTTAAGCTCTCCATTGTTCATTAAAATTCAAATATAATGGAAAGACCAGCATCTGGATTTAAACAAATCAGTCAGATGCTAAGTAGCATGATTTAACCGGGTGAAGTTATTATTATTTATTGTATGTTTTCCCTGAAATAATCAATGGAACAATACTAAATGTGATATTTATAAATAATACAGTTGGGTCCTCTTTTTGTTATTGTTCCTGCAGGCCAAACTTATGACAACAACCAGACTGTGATATTATGCGGACTTTAGGTGGAGGACCTTTTAAGGCAGAGAGGTTGTGTAACACTAAGTGAGATTGACTGCATAATGGTTACCATAAAAAATAATTGTATACCCAGACAAAGTAGGGATACTATGGTTTAGGCACCGCCATGCGGCCGCTGCTGCAGAGACTTATTTCCAGCGAGATAACTCAAAAAATGTTCCACGGATCTTTACCAAACTTGACATGTGCATAGATATGGGGGAAAGGAGGAAGCCTATTAAAAATGGGGTCTTGACCTTTAATAGGAGAGTGACCTTGACCTTAAATAAGTCGATTTTGGGGGGAAATCACAAAATATCCTTAAATATCTCAAGAAATCTTGCATGGATTGAACAAAAATTAAGATGCCCAAAGATCTTGGATAGTGTTGTCATGTACCAGAGACTGGTGGTGCCACCTGTTATCCTTTTCTTGTTTTCGTGCCGTTTAATACCCCAATTATTGCCTCTTGACAGTACTGTGAGTATTATATGTCAAAAACTAATGGACAGATTTTTTTTCATATTATGCATATACATAGATATTTGATACACGATGACGTGTTTTTAAATTGGGATCATGGCCTTTTCTTATGAGACTGGCCTTGACCTGAAATATTGCCATGTATTTTGAAAATCACATAAAATCATAAATATCTCTGTGAGGGATGCATGGATTGGTCCAAAAATCAAATTAACCGAAGATCATGGCTTTAGCTTCTGCAGAAGACATGTGGGGCCACCTTATGTCCTTTTCTTGTTTTCGCACCTTTCAATACTAAAAATTACAAAGATCTCAGGAGTTGCTCAGTGTGTTGGTCTGAAATTTTGCATGTCCATCTTGGAGAGTTTTCTCATCAACCAGACAGGTGGTGCCACTGTCCTACTGTTTTCATAGTATAAATTAATCCCCTTCTCTCACTTGAGAGTGATTCACTGTATTGGCCTAAAATTATGCAAGTCCATAGATCTTGGATACCTCTATCTTGTATTCAAGACTGGTGGCGCCATATGCAGTTGTCTTTGGGTGGCATCCATCCATCTATTTGCTTTGGATAAAAATCGCTCTTATCTGAGGAGTGGATGCATCGGCCTGAAATTTTGCATGTTTATCCATCTGGGATAGCTTTGTTAGATTGGCCTTGACCTTGAATATTCCCATATTTGGTGAAAAATATTGTTTCTAATGTTGATAGAAGGAAGAAACCATGGTTGCTTGCCAAGTAACAGTACATGTTGCTAACGATGGGGGCCTATTCTGAAAGGAGGGGGGGGGGATTAATTGTCTGGTGATACTATGGCACCTGGGGTGCCAGGAAATTCTAGCTATCACAGTTTTGATGTTCCCATATAGCAACAAGTCACAAATGATATAAAAGATCTTCATGGATTATATTTTGACCTCCCAACATATTGTGCCAGACTTATCATTTGTTAGTCAGAGGTAGGATTGGGTTTATTATTAGACCTACTCAATGGCATGGCTTGTGCTCACTTCTCTACTGGCTTTTATAATTTTTGAGTTAATCACTAATATTTTATCTTCTCTTTTAAGCCACTGATATGTAGGGGAGATCACAATTCAAAATGATATGAAATATGTTAGTTACATTTAAGGATATTTGTATGTGGTTTTATCATTTTACAGATTTTATTCGTCATGTTCAACACCTACGTGTTGTTCGTTTTGCATCTGTTTTAACCATGCTTTTGAAATCACTGCCAGTACTTTGCACCAGAAAAGTGTTAGTCATACCAAGGGTGGTGGCTCCTAAACGCCTCTCGGCTTACCTGATGACGGCATATTTTTGTTCTTTTATTGGTATAAAGTATGACACTGCAATACAAAATGTATGTACTGAGCTCATTCACAATATGTTGGTATTTATGAAATGAAACTTAAAATCTTGTTCAGATAGGTAATGGCATTTTTAATGGACCAGTTGCGTTTGCTATGACAGGACAAATTCATTAACATACTATGTTTAAAAGTTATGTATACAAAGATATTCGCTTCTAGTCATCCGCTTTCCATAGCTAACTATGGATTGAATATTATATATTTGTTTTACATTATGTTACCTTACTTGGTTGGACCAAAAGTAGATTTATTATTGTTTATTTATTATACATTGTGTTTGCTAATTTATTTGTATTAATTATATTTTATATAAAACTTCTGTATACTTCTCTTTTGAGTTTGCAGGTAGCGATTATCGTGCGTATGTTTACTGCAGTTTATTGTTGCTTTTGTTGCTGTTTATTTTTGCTAGAGGATGTCATTATATACACAAACGTTATTCATTAAAGTTCCACTTCAGAAGCTACAGTGTTGTTTTATTTTGTTAGTCATATATGCATTTATATCAACTTTTCCAACTTCTTTAGTAGGGTGCCTTTACATACATGCGGGCCCCGCGCGGGTACCGCACGGTTGAAAACCAACAAGTGTGTTATCATTGTCCCCTTTTCAAACGTGCGGGCCCCCACGCAGGTCCCGCGCGAGTCCCGCATACAGATCCAGCAGTGTTGGATCTCTGCGGCGGCCCGGATGCGGATGCTACATGTATATATCAGTAGCAGGCATGTGTCCCTGTCTTTGAAAAGAAAAAGGAGCTGATAGAACTTATTAGACTGCATAAAAAATATACAACCAGTCTTCATTGAGATACGGCCCGGGGCAAGCTCTAGTTAGAGTGGGACAGGAAATGGCCACCATTTAAGCCCGGCTGGTGAGATACGATATTAATCCGCTTCAATCTGCCTCATCACTTTGTAAACATGTTTACACTGAATATTTTCTTAACCCATAACACTAAAATTTGAGAAATAATGATTATTAGAGCATGCGTTAAACCCAACTTATGGGTCATCTGCATGTGGGGACCAGCACATATGGAAAGGGACTCTCCGCATGCGGGGACCTGCGTGGGTGAAAATCTGCATGTATGGAAAGGCACCCTAAGGTGGGTGTAGTTTCCTGTGTGTTTATGTCATTGGAAAAATGAAAGTAATGATTCAGGTATGTACTTTTATTGAGGTTAAAGGTTTAGTCTACCAGAACGCTTACCGATAGATCGTACTACTATTTATTCATATATGCCGTATTGATATGGGCCCTCCGTAGTAAACCGTGTGTGTATAGTTTGTTGATAAGCTCTTACTAAAAAATTATTAAATATTCCCAAAAAGAGGGTATATGTATCGCATATAAAATATTAAAGATAGGGCATGATGGACAGCTAGATTGTGTGTGAATGGCAAAAGATTTTTGTATATTGGAGAATTTTGTGTGTACGTTCTGCAACTGCAGAATATAGGAAATACTTTTGCGATACTTTGTATGAGGCAAGACACATCAAGGAAAATGCTACTGTCATTAATGCGTCTTTTGGACGAAAATTTGAAAATCATGACTCTGGCATCTTTGCCATATTAATCGTGTCAGTAATAGCTTCAATAACTGATGAAGCTTAAATTACCATATTATAACATATTTGGTCTCATTGCCACATAACTTTAACTTTGTTTTTACATACTGCCAATGATAATGAACGTTCAGTCGAATTTTCATGTCAATACATTTCCGTCATGTGCGTTTCATTTTCGTCAGAGAACCCATAGTACATCTTTCACACTTTTATATAGGAAATTCTTACTTTTCGCAAACTTGAAAGAATTATTCCATTGTTCGAATATTTTTGGGGGTTTTCGTTAAATGTATACGCTTGTCGTGTCAGAGAACAAAAAGTTTATATATTTTCTCTTTCTAATGACATTACATTATATAGTCCCTTTATAATTACATTAGATTATTCAAGTGTATCAAATAAAAAAATGTTAAACTACTTATGTATACACATTTATGTATACATATGTAAAACCGTTAAACACGATTCGGTGGGCCTTCTTGTTGGGCATATCTGATAGACTGATTTTTGCAGGAGACAGAAGTGCCACCAATATCCATGAAAAAAATTAATTATTATCAGTTATTGTCAATTATAGTTCAGAGAATACACGCAATGGCTATTTTGAATTTCTCATACACTTTCTTTTTCAGCAAAATGCGCAGATATTCTTATAGATACATTTATCTTAGGTTATTATTCGTCGATATTCACCTGTTCTTCAATAGGGCTTTGTATATATGTTTTATAACGTATACTAAATCTGTTTCATGCGGTCATACTCTTTTCATTTTTTGTTGTCAGAAGATGTGTTAAATACATCTTTAATTTTCTCCAAAGTAACGTCAGATAACGCATGTGGTTGTCATTTAGCGTGGCACACCAGCGTTTTAGCGTGACGCACAAAATTTGGATTTGTCAAACCCTATTTCAACATGTTGGTCCAGAAAACAGAGGTTTCGTTGATGAAAGAAAAGGCACGCGGTGCATATGTGTAAGTTCAAAGCCCAGCTCGGATCAGGATCGCTGAGCACAGGACGTCATTTGTAATGTGACCTGACCAAATGGCCCCGCCTCTTGATTTGTTCAGAAATGTATGAACCGTGTATGATACGACCTTATATATACTGGGGGCCTCGCCGTGTCATCGGTAATGACTTTGTAGTGACACGCGGATTCGTCAGGGTCACGTGATACCCTCTATAACATGATCAGTACATGTCATGATGTATCAGTCTTGGACTGAGATGAATTGTTTGGTATTTGTGGGGTACAGCCAGTGCTCATAAGTCAGAGTCCATTAATGTACAAAGTAGTCTGGACACTCGACATCTTAAAAGAAATACATCATATCTGTTATTTATATAAATAAATATGACATCTTTACCATCTTTGTGAATCAATTTACCATTAGAGAAACGTGTGCTAAGATCTTAATCACCCTGCGTACGTTCAGACACACTATTTTATGTAGTATTTATATTACACATATAGTAAATAAATCTTATCTTAAAGGAATATATATATATATATATATATATATATATAGAGAGAGAGAGAGAGAGAGAGAGAGAGAGAGAGAGTTACTACCCCAAGCGTCGACTGAGAAATCTGCCCAACTGAACACGTGACGTAGCGGGCGTAAACGCTAATACCAGTACACTCCCCGGCTCCCTTCAGCGATTGTGTCAATGGCGGAGACTGTGTTATTGAAAGGGGGCCTTGTATGATCTTTGTAATATATATGTGTGTGTGTGTGTGTGTGTACATGATTTCTTGCACTTTAAAACTAAAAAGAAGTATTCAAGACTGTTGAACAAAACTCCACAATTAGCTCTTAAATTTGAATTAATGCCATTTGTGTACACACGTATCTGTCATCATGCAACGTTTGAATTAAATTGGCTCTGTCGAACCTATTTCCAACTCCTCATAGAAAGTTTGAAAAGGATAACTCCCATTCTTCCCAAATATGACCGACAGTTGTAACTGTTATATGGGCCAAAGTGTTCTGCTAGGCAGCTGAGCATTTTAGTGTCATAGATTTCATCCCAAACCTTCTTACTTTCACATATGGCTTACCTCCTAAAAAGGAATTATCATATTTATTTTTGGGTCACAAGGTCAAAGATTAAGGTAACATGACTGTCCTATTCTCATATCACACTCACCAGGTATAATACATCCAGTCTTATTATGCACCCGCTTTTCGGTGCCCTTATTATAATTAATGGTCCTTTTCCGAAAACTGATGTATCGAACACCGCAAGTTTCCGTTTGAAGCTGTTGCGCAACGGCTGTCCGATACAGGTTATAAACACGAATCTGCAATGCCATGGGTTGAAATAAAACTAACATCAGATCCCTAAATTGAGCCGAAACCAGTAAATGTGAGAAACAAACCCCAAGTGCCATATAGTGTGAATGCTTACTTCAGCTATAAGTATAAGTGGCGCCGCACACATTTCTCCTATATTGCAATATTTGTATTTCTGTCTGTAGCTGCAATCTTTGCTAGGGCTTTAGGCCTTTTTCTAGGTGCGAGTGGACATAAATATGATATTCACTTATTTCTTTGGTAAATGTGTTTACCCGAAAACAAATATTTCCTGGCAAATACATTTTCGCTCCTTTCTCCCGCTCTACCTATTCAACCTGGCTCTAATTATTCACGGTTTATGTAAAAGTCCTATTGTTTTGGGGTATACACCGTCCATGAACCATGGTCTACCTGTTTTAATGTCACATATTGTTTCAACCACCATCTCGGACAGGTTCGTAAACTGGTGACCTTACCCTTGAGTCAAATCACCCAAAATGTAAAATAACTTTCAAAGTCATGCATATTTTACCCTTTAATTTGAAACACAGATTATTTCAACTAAATTCTAGGAAGAGTTAAAAAACTGATGACAAATTATAAGGCGAGCTCTAGGACGAAACTGGTAACCTTGACCAGGATCTAAGGTCAAATAAGCCGAATTATAGCTCATCGTCTTTTGGATTTCTTGTGAACATGATAAATTTATAATGCCTGAAGTTTTATCCCCTTCATTTTAACACAACAGTTGTTTCCATCAGTTTCTCGTCGAAGTTCGAAAATTGGCTACCCTTATCATTAAGGATACCCCATGGGGGAAAAATTTATGTTGTTGCAACTACAAAAAAAAATTAAAATGATATTCCTGCGATATCACTTTTTTTCTTATAATTTTATTAGAGACTATAGTTATATAGTGGATAAATAACATTTTTAATAACATACATAACAACTTTTTTTTATTATTTTATATGAATAATCAAAATAGTTTTTTTAATTATCAAATATATAAATATATATATATATATATATATATATATATATATATATATATATATACCTGAGCAGGGGATGTTGACCCAATTGCAAGATCATTTATCCGCCCCTGGTGAAATTGTATACCATGTATATTTTTGTGCAATAGTTTAGCAGATTGGCGATACGTTTTTTTTTCGGACAAAATGGACAAATGCTTAATACAGCTAAGGTTTCAGCACTAAATTATATTTCTGCTTTATATTTACCGAATATAAAGAGAATGATAAAGAGAACTGGCTGGTGTGTACATGGAATAATAATTCTGGAAAATTCTGATTTTAGAATTATCTTTCATATTGTGCTCTGTTTGGAAAAAACTTACAACAACAAAAATGACGGGAACAGAAATGAATTGAACATACCCATTTCAAGACAACGTGGAAGTCCTTAGCCATATGGGGTCAGTCAGTAAGTCAACCCTTCAATGATAGTCTGACGAGTCGAAACGAGTACAGTTAAGGCAAGCTCCCTTAATTGATTGGGTAACCCAGATATTCTATACTATGAATACGGTCAATCACGTGCATGGCCAGACTGACAGATAAAAACAAGATATCTGGAATACAGGCTCCCCGCACTATAAGAAGGTTTTGAAAAAAGGCACAAGGAGTTACATAAAATTTTCATAATGAATGTTTATTTGGAACTTCGTATATGCGATATGAACCATTCATTTAAATATTAGCTAACCATGCAGGAACTTGCACATAATTGCGACAAACATAAAAAAGAAAGCATATGCTTTTGAAAGAAAGGTAGAGAAAACTATTGTTCCTCCTGTGCAGGGGTGTTGACCCCCCCCCCCCCCCCAAATTATTTATCCGCCTATGGTGAAAGTGCATGTACCCTTTATATTCCTTATATGCAACAGTTTCAGACTATATAGCTAAATGCTTTATACAGCTAAAATTCCAATGCTTAATTATATTTCTGCTTTACATTTAGTGAATATATTAAGAGAATGATATAGAGAACTGTGTGATGTGTACATGGAGCAATAATTCTGGAATTCTGATTTTAGAATTATCTGTCATATATAAAGTGTGCTTTGTTTAGAAAGACTTAAAAAATAACAGAAACAGAAATGGTTATACAGACCCATTTCAGGACAATATGGAAGTCCTTAGCCATACGGGGTCAGACAGTAAGTCATTTAACCCTTCAATAATAGAATGACGAGTCGAAACGAGCTATAAGGCAAGCACCCCTTGATTGAGTGACCCAGATATTCTTTACTATGAATACGGTCAAACACGTGCATGGCCGGACTGACAGATAAAAAAAAAAGATATCTCGAATACAGGCCCTCCGCACTATATAAGAAGGAAAAGCACAAGGAGTTACGTTAAATTTTTCATGATGAATGTTAATTTGGATCTTCGTTGATGCGATATGAAATATTCATTTAAATATTAGTGAACCAGGGACTAACGTAGGTGCGACAAACATAAAAAGGAAGGCACATGCTTTTGAAAGAAAATTGGGAAAATTTCTAGTTTCTTCTAGTCCTTGCACGTCAGTTGACTGTATATCTATAAGTCATGACCGAGGGTAAAATATAACACGAGGCAGATACTCAAAGTACACGAGATCAGAAGATATACGTTAAGTTAACATATATTAATTATATTATATACATCTATTGATATTGATTTTCTGATACATTTTTTAGCTGTACTATGAATAACTCAGCCTATAGATGAATACTAATCGCATTGCTTCGATCCATCCATAATCCTTTTACTTTATTTATAAAGATATCTAAGTATAAAGGTGAGATAATTGTAAACCTGCAGACAGCCAATATGAATTTCTTTTCAACAAATTAATATAATGAAACATGACAACTATGCTAAAAACTTATCAGTGCATCTGGACTTCTTGGTATATTTGATATACTTCACACATTTGCGAATCCTGTTATAACGTACTTTAAAACGAAGGCGCGTTTATAATATAATAATGTATTTATGATTACAAATGATTTATAAAACAAAACTCTATAGATACAAATACAGATATATGTTTTGAACAAAGGAATAAAAAGAGGCGCCTTAAGATTTTAAGTTTAATTGTTCTGTCTTTTTATGTACCGGTTTTACCTACATGTTTCCCAACTAGGTGCAATAATGCACTTAATTTATTTCAGGAGGAGGAATTCATTTCATGTCAAAATGCCTATGTAAAAGTTTCACTTCTATATATATGCCATATTCCATATTTGAAGTTGCCTGTCCAAGGCCGGCGGTTTTCTCCGGGTTCTCAGGTTTCCTCCACCCATGCAGATTATACTGAATGCCATCATCAACGCCATTGAGAGTGCCTTGATTACAGTTATAATAAATATTTGCACAATCCATATAAACTATAAAGGGTTTAAATCCATTGGTGCGAGGCGTTCACCTTGCGGGATAACCCGTCCGATTTCCCACGTTTAATGCGCGGTCAGACCCTATTTTACTGACGTGATTTATCTGTGGTGCAATGGCGTTCGTTGGCGTTTTCGTCCATCATGGAGGAATACATACATTTCACAACATAAAGCTTTAATGTTATGTAAATTATATATACTAACATATATATTAATTTAGAGCTGTATATGTCTGTCACATTCTTTCACTTATCCAATATTAAGTTATACATACAATATTTTCTGGAGTTATATATAGCTTTTCCCCCTTAATTGTGCAAACCATCAGTCATTCTAACTAAGAACATTCATTTCCGTTTTCTTTGATTTTCAATTTAAATTATTTAGTTTTTTTTTAATATTGTATTTTTTTACTATCGTATGCTAAGTGTATTATACCCTGTAATTCATTTCCTTTTCTTTTTATACCCCCTCCCTTTCTTCAATTTCTCTATTAACGTTCATTTAACTTTTCTTTTTCCTATTTTGTTGACACCGCATGTCTCGTTTTCTATAAAAAAAAAAGTGGAGTGTAACTCTGGCATCAGTAACTGTAGGTTTATCTTAAAGACTATCGTGATCATATCTTGTTTAAATACTCTACATCTCTTAAAGAAGATATATGTTAACTTTCCATGCACCCTAACTTTCTTTTTTGTTTGATTACTGCTAAACGTATAGTACTGTAAGGTACACATGCAGGAGCGGCTGTCGTGTTTGGGCTGCCTTTCCATGAGTGAGATTTATTTGCACTGCGATGGCGTAGCGTTGGCGTTGTCTGCTGAAAGAGTGTTCTTTAACATAAAAAAGTAAATGATGTGCATATACACATGTCAATTCAGTAATTATGTAATATGACATATAATACTGTTACGAGTATATTAGCAGAGGAGAATTTTGATCAGTTATATATGTATATCTGAAAATGGAATGTGTGCCACTAAACGAGTGTAATAAACGGCGCTTTTATAAGTTGTATATCATCACTTAATTTCTTGTACTCTGATGCTTGTCTGGGGTGAACGGTAGCGATCGTGTCTGTCACCAAATCTGTCCGTTTGTCCGGTCGTACGCCTTGACGTACGTCTGTAGTTTATATAGTCTTCCTCATATCTGTGAGCCCGTCCATCAGTCTGTCTGTGAACGTTTGATGCGAAACGCGATATAACACAAGGCGTTTCTCTTATCACCTTTAAAGCAGAAGGGCAAGTGTAACTGATAGATTTCCACGAAAGTATAAGGTTGAACGATTTGTCGGATTTATTAAGGAGCTTATCGCGTTTTGCTACAACGTTATATGCAACATGCATGCGCTTTAGATACATAAAGCTTATTGCGGGCAGATCCTCATCCAACATAATCAACATCCGGGGTCTTGCTTCTTGTCTGCCATGACCTTTAAGTAACGCTGGATTGATCAAATAAGCGGTGATACACTGAAGACGCTGTCAGGCGTATCCAATTCTGGTTTAAATGTTTGTGTGTCTGGTGGCGAGTTTCTTCGTTATGATTAGCTTCTGGTCAGGTTGAAGTGAATGTCAATAACTTTTTTTACGATTGTATGTATGTATAATGTACAGGTATATTCGTATATTGACAACATTATATGGCTCTCTCATTAGCTGTCGAACATATTTGTAAAATCATCAGGTTGTAATATATAACTCCATATGAATTTATAAATGTAAATCGTAACTTTAAGGGGTTATGATCTGTTTGAGACCTTCTTTTGATGGGTAACCGCCTTATCATTTAATGATCCACGGACAATCATGCAGGTATGAGAGTTTTCTGCCAATCAGACAACTCATTAATAAGTTTAACCAACCCTTTGTACCAGTTGTATAATTATTTATAATAGTTATATTTATTAATGATTCTATAGACTATTGCACGGTAAGTTACGAAAGCTTAAAAGCTAACGAAAGAATTTGTCAGTTTTGTAATGATAGCGATGTCGAAGATGAGATTCATTTTGTATGCCTCTGTCCATTATATAATGTGCCTCAAACATCACTCGATAATAGTGTTTGCCCCAAAAATAATGAATTCAATAACATGGCTCCACAGGAAAAAAAATTGTATTTTTGTTATCAAATCATGCTAAACAGATGTGTTAGACAGTCAAACTTATTTAACTAAACGTAAGTTTCATTTAATTTGTGGCTATTGAGTGTCTTATAAACCCCGCTGAGGGTAGGGTACCCTGTGATTTGTATTATTTCGTGTTTGAAAATATTGTGCAAGACACTGAAATAAAAAAAATTGCATGTACATATATTCCCGATGACGATGCCCGCAGGGGAAGTGTAAGATCACAAATATATCTACCTTACATGAAAGATGTGTAAAGTTCACAGTGTTATATATATATATATATATATAGTGTTTGAACCTCGTCCAAACCTTAAGTGACGTTCAAATGTATATGTGACAAGGCTATATATTGAATTAAATTAAAATGGTCCTTGCACGAGAATTATATAAATTCCCTTTTTTTTATTTTATCAATATTTCCATCAACAAGAGCTATAGCTCTAAGTCTTAATTACCCACGCACACAAACTTAAATTTAGATATACCCTTTTTTCATTTTACATGTATAATCTAAATGTAAGGCCAAAAATCCCTTAATATGAATACGGATCACCAGTCCATTTATTTCCTCTAATATTTCCACAGACCACACCACATAAAAAGACCAATTAAGATGCTATTTCTGAAGCAGCTCGTTCGTCTGTTGGAAGCGCAACAAATTTCCAATGCAAGTTACAAAATTATTTAAAATGCAAGTTACAAAAAGTTATAAATTTATTCTTAATTTTGTTTAAAGAAATGGACTGACCTAAATTCAAAAGACAAACGCATACATGTCATCTTATCTTGATAATGGCCACAGTGCCGTCTATACAGTTTATACGTGAATAATATAAAAAAAACAGCATTTTGTGCATCGTGTAGCATTGTGGAAAATGGCCGCAGTGGCGTCTATACAGTTTAAACGTAAATAATAAAACACAGCAATTGTGCATCTTGTAAAACCTCGTATTATCAGATACAACGACCGGATAAATAATATATCTATACCTAGTCATCCAGGGACCAGAGCACACTTTTTGTAAGAGGTAAACATCTGCATTGTGTTCATGAGACAAGTTTACTCGATATTCCTGGAAATATCACGCCAACCCTGCGAGGTTAAGCGCCTGGGTTATCTTTGAATAGTCAGCACTTTAGATGTAAACGTATATGTAGGTAAATAATAACACACCTATATATTCTGTCGTGCTTTGAGCAATATATATATATATATATATATATATATATATATATATATATATATATATATATATATATATATTACGTGCAAAAAAAGTGATGACGTCAGTATATATATAGAGCTATTTATACGGAGCCCGTAAAAAATTTAGCTGTTTGTACGTAAATAAAATATACACAAAGTATGGACATAGTACACACAAATCGTGTGCCCGTTCTGCATTATACCAGCAGAATATATATAGAAATTAAGTGCGTGGCTGTGATCTATTAAAGGTTTACTAAACCCGGTATTCACATAATGGGGCCAAGGGCAGGGCCGTGCTGACAACCAAAACAAGGCGAGACGATAAACCGCAGTCATTTATCAGACACATGTGGATCAACGGAAGCTTAAAAAAGAATCAAGTGCCCTTGAGGCACTCGAGAAATTGCCAGATTTGTTTATATACAGAGGAGTGACCATGCATGCAGATTGAATTAACGAATCATTGAACCAAATGTCTACTTCCTGGTGGGGCGCACCCTAAACACTTCATTTCTAATCGAGTTGCTTGCATAATTTAATGTACAACATCATATGAGTGTCACAGATATAGTAATGTGAGGCTGAGGGTTAATGTCCTCATGGAATTTAATTTGGTCCACCGATTGCTTGTATTTTAGAGAAGCCAGTGACAGATAATCACATATATATTTCATTTACATTTGAAGAAATAACAATACTATATCAAAAATATTTTATGTGTTTGTTTTTTTTTTACTTCAGATTTTTAGCTAAGCTTACTGTAAGTCAACTGAGGTATAGGTATGTCGCTTTGTCCGTCGTCCGTCTGGTCTTCTGGCCGTCCGTTGACAGGGCACAAATCGTAACCACTGAGCCTAGAAACGTGTCAATAAAAATCTAGGAAGGTCCATAAAAAATCTCCTTAGAAACCTGAAATTAGGTCACAGCGACCTATATCCTCTGAGCTATGGGGCTTGTAAGTACCCCCCAGAATAATAAAATATTTGATACAAAACCTCCAATATCTTGATAATTAATACATAGATTTTCATGATTCTTGCCTTGAATATTGACCATGACTAGTCTTGACAGTTCCCGAAAAGTGGTGGCGCCACCTGTATTTTTTTTTCTTATTTTCACGAATATTTTTCTATTTTGTTTACTATAAAATGACAACAATCATATCAGTTTCTCAGCTGTGGTTCCATCTAGTGTTCTTAAACCTGGCGTGTTTATTGATCACAAGTCGATGCCCTATAGTAATCACCCTGTCTGTCTGTCTGTTTGTCTGTCTGTCCATCCGTCCATCCAAGCACATTTGTTTCCAGATAATAACTCCAGGTTGAATTGACATATGGTTTTCAAACATGACTTATACATGGCCCACCACTAAAGAAAGAACCTGTATATTTTTGTGTCAGAAGGTCAAAGGTCAAGGTCACAAGACTCACTTATTTAAAAAATGGTTATGGCTGCATTTTAAGTCAAGCTTTTACATCCCAAACTTTCCATCTTGCACAGTTATCCGACATGCCAGTATGGAGAGCATAAATGATTTTGGGGTCACAAGCTCAAAGGTCATGATCACAGGGGCCATCTGTTCACAAATTAGTTTCCAGATGATAATTCCAGTTTAATTTGACATATTGGTTTCAAACTTAACTTATACATGGCTCACCACTAAAATAAGAACTCTGTCGACTTTTGGGTCCAAAGGTCAAGGTCACAGGACCCATTTCTTTAACAGGAATGTGTAAAGCCAAAATTTTTATCACAAACGTTCCATCTTCAAGGTATTACTCACATGCGAATAGGGGAAGATTCTTTTTGATTTAGGGCCATAGGGTCAAAGGTCAAGGTAACAGGGCCCATCCAAATTAGTTTATGAAAGATGATTCTGCTTTGGCTAGACAGATTGACTTCAAACTTGGTTTATTAATGACCCACCACTAAAGTAAGAACCATTTTGATTTTCAGGGTCCAGAGGTCAAAGGTGAAGGGCACAGGAGCACATCTTTAAAATGATTGTGGAGGCACTGTTAATTAAACTTTTCATCCCAAACATTCCATCTTTCACACATGGCTTACTTGCCCAAAGTGAAAGAAATCTTTAGATTTTGAGGTTACCTAGTCAGAGGTAAAAGTCACCGGACCCACTTTTTTAAAAGATTGTTACAATAATCAAAATGCTGCAAGTTCAAGAATAATAAGATCTCAAATATTTTGACCTCAAGGTCATTGGTTAAGGTCATCGGACCGTCATTCTGAAAAATTTCTTAAAAAATCCATATACACAAATTCAGCTTAGCGTTGAGACCCTTGGGTCCCTAGTTTTGGGTGGTAACCGCCACCGGTTTTTATGCCTTCTCATCTAATTGTTTATCTAAATATATGTACATATATACATCTACCGAGTTCCAATTCGTTTTAGTACTATACGCGACAGGGCTGCATGTATAAGCCAGAACACTCAAATATGGTAATATATTTTAAACTTTCCTCGATATCCGGTGAATAAGGACCGCGATACATGCAGGTGAACGGTTATCAAGTTCCTGGCGGGCCACTTTCTAAACAACAAATGCCGTCTTGGCAAGTAAACACTGATGGTCATGAGGTGCTTTCAGATATGAAGATATTACAAGACAGGCATGAGAGTACGTGTCAGGTGCATGTGCTGGATAAGAAAAAAACAAACAAAGGACAGTGCATACTATTGTACCATAAGAAAGTATACAAAGAATGAACAGGAGCCGGCACAGTGTAGTGTTGTATCATGCATGCATGTAATTTTTACTTTTAGCATGAATGATTATTTGTTGATATATAACGTGAAAGGTATTGTCTGAAGATATGCATATGAAAATAGTTAGAACAACAAAAGAACCTTTAGATAAATATATATATATATATATGTATATATATATATATATATATATATTATACTGTAACGTGCAACCGAGTTCACAAACAGAAGAAAAGCACTGCTGGTTTTCTACTAGGTCTTTACTGGTCAAAAATCAAAGATACACTGCCGGGTGAGGACCCCACCCCTGCATACATGGATATATCACACATACACGCCCCCTAATCTATCATGTCAGCAACAGGCCTGTTATCCTCTGGGTGACCCCTATGAGCCTGGGGACACCAGTACACACAAGCTGGTCACTGTCACCTCACAGCAGGGGTTCCCAGCTGCCTGCCGTAATCAATTAAGACCACTCAATTATCTACTGGTATACAGATTCCTCACTGCTATAAGATATAAAATCATTACACTGCTCCCCCCTTAAAAGAAAGAATGCGTCCTCGCATTCAAAGAAATGAAATTATAATTGAGATATAACAATGATATAACAGAGATTTGAATGAATATAAACTTAGGTACTTACAGTCACATTCAAAGTTAATTGAGGGGAATTTACTAAACAACATTGCTGTGAACTCCAAGAGGTGACCACTGTAGTCTTACTAATATTTTACTCTTAAAAAGTTGAACACTTGGAAAATAAACATGACAAGTGGTTCTTGTAATATAACCATCCGCCTAAAACTAGAATAACAACATAAAAAAATAATAATACAAGTAAATATTACGCTGATTACAATCTCAGTAAAACTGCGTAATAATAAATTCAATTTTTTTGCATCAGTCTGGAACCAATCGGGTTTGTTTTCACCTTGATATGGCTTTAGCCTGTCAACATGGACCACTTTAGGAGTGGCTTTTTGATTTTTCTTAATTCTGTACACCACATCACTGAGTCTATTTATAACGACATAAGGTCCATCCCATGAAATCTGCAGTTTTGGCGTGAGTCCTTTCTTGCGCTGAGGGTTATACAGCCACACAGCATCACCTGTTTTGTAACACACAGAAGCCGCACGATGATCATAATTCTTTTTCTGTTTGTCCGACATGGATTTAATATTTTGCCGCGCAAATTCATGTATTTTTGACATTCCCTGTTGTAGTGAGTACACATACTCCGACACATCATTCACAGTTGGTTCTACAGGACTGCCCATTACCACATCAATGGGAAGTTTCGGATTTCTGCCCAGCATTAGCTGGCATGGTGTATGACCAGTGGTTTCATGAACAGAAGAGCGGTAGGCCATCATAAGCAAAGACAAGTGTTCATCCCAGTCCCTTTGATTTTGATTTACATATTTTGATAGCATGTCTTCTAAAGTTCTATTAAACCGTTCCACCATGCCATCAGATTGTGGGTGAAGGGCTGTGGTACGCGTCTTGTCAATATCAAGAAGCTGACACATCTCCTTAAACAATTTGGCTTCAAAATTCCTACCTTGATCGGAATGTAGCTGTGATGGCAATCCAAACCTCGAAAAGTACTGCTTAACCAACACATCAGCGACTGTTGAAGCTTCTTGATTTTTTAAAGGAAATGCTTCAGTCCACTTTGTAAAATAATCAGATACCACAAGGATAAACCTATTTCCTTGTGCGCTTTCAGGGAGGGGTCCTAGGATATCAATGGCGGTTCTTTCCATGGGAGCACCCACATTATATGTCTGCATTGGTGCCTTGCCTGACTGAGTTGCTTTCTTCCTTTTAGCACAAGTCTCACATTGCCTACACCACTTTTCCACATCTGTTCGCAGACCAACCCAGTGGTATCTGTCTCTGATCTTAGCTAATGTTTTATTAACCCCCAGATGACCACCAGTGATTGAATTATGAAGCTGCTTTAAAACAGTAGGCCTTAAATCTATTGGGACCACTAATTTGTATGTGAAGCTCTCACCAGACACAGACTCCCACTGCCGATATAATACACCATCCCTTATCACAAGCAGCTCCCACTGGGACCAGTATGACTTTAACTTAGGGCCAGCTGAGGACACCTCTGACCATGCTGGCCTCTCTGTGTTAGCCTCCTTCCAGGCAATCACTTCACACAGCTCACGGTCATTTAACTGGGCATCTCGTAGCTCTATGTTTGTCCATGTCTGGACCCACGGTTCATCATGACAGTGATCCTTGTTCTGGCTTCTTGTTAAGGCAGCACATTTATTTTCTCTATTATCACTGATCTTACATGTTGTAACTAATTGGCTGAAGGAGCTTTTCATGCATAGCCAGGTCAGTATGAAAAACTGTAGAATATTTGTGAATATTGCATACTTGTAAGATGATGATGTAGGCTTTTGAACAACCCTTGCTTGTCGCACTGGCTCACCATTTCCTTTTTCTTCTTCAATGTTGCCACTGATAAGTAGCCCATCACCTATAGAGTCCAGGGTACTGGTTTTAGCATGGGGTGCCGTAGGCCTAAATTCGGGCAATACAGAATTTATTGCCTCCTGTCCTGCCAAGTTTCGGCCTGTGAACTTGACATTTGGTCGTTTCCCTGCTGCACTTGTCTGTTATCTGTTCTCTGTCTTTGGATATGGGGACAATTACGACGAATGTGGCCAACTACACCACATTCCCAACAGGCGACATTCCTATTTGGACTGTCTCTGATTCTCATATTTCTCAGTTCTTCTTGTAGTACTTGCCTTATGGTGTCTTTAAGATGTGGGGTGTGTGCTGTACTTACTTGAGGATGTGCTGCCCTTATTTGTCTCCCACCTTGACTTGCTGCTTGCTGGAAAGCCTCCAACTCCATTGCGATTTTTAAAGTTTCCTCAAATGAAGTGGGGCGAGATTGTTTAATTTTCCAGCGTGTATCCCTGTCAGGTATGGCATCCACAAAATGGTCACATGCCAGCGTGTCCCGAAGTTTCGTCGTAGCATCTGGGTAAGCCATCCTTGTTAGTCTTTTGATATTTTGTGCCAGCTCCTGTAGGCTTTCGTCCTGTCTCCTGACAAGAGTTTTCAACTGCGCACGGAAGAGTTCAGCCTGCTGATCTACTCCATACCTTGAACGCATGGCTGTCACAAGGCAATCATAATTACGCTGTCCAGGCTGATCTAAGTCTGCTAAAACTCCACGAGCTGGACCTGCTAGGCTTGCAGCTAAATGCATAGCTTTTTCTTCTGTTTTCCAGGCATTTAAGTCTGATATGATACCAAACTGTGTTTCGTAGTCCTCCCATGGGCTACTCCCATCATAAAGGGGTGGTCTTACTGTTGTTTTAACCATAGGTGTTGTCCGAACTACAACAGGATGTTTTGTATCAGTATCGTCCAGACCTTCTGATTTACTACCACCTTGTTGTTTTTCTAGGTGTAGGAGTGCATCATGTTTCTCCGACATCTTCCTGGCTACATGATCTACTTTCAGCCACATGTTTTCCAGTTGTTCCCCCACCTTATTACAGAGTCTTTCTTCCAGTCTATCAAACCAGTCCCCTGACACTTGGGGCGATGGTTTCACTTCATTTGTGTCACCAGTCTGCTTAAACACAACTTCTTCATCACTAGACATGTTTTCTGGGTAATATATCCCACCGCTGCCACCAATGTAACGTGCAACCGAGTTCACAAACAGAAGAAAAGCACTGCTGGTTTTCTACTAGGTCTTTACTGGTCAAAAATCAAAGATACACTGCCGGGTGAGGACCCCACCCCTGCATACATGGATATATCACACATACACGCCCCCTAATCTATCATGTCAGCAACAGGCCTGTTATCCTCTGGGTGACCCCTATGAGCCTGGGGACACCAGTACACACAAGCTGGTCACTGTCACCTCACAGCAGGGGTTCCCAGCTGCCTGCCGTAATCAATTAAGACCACTCAATTATCTACTGGTATACAGATTCCTCACTGCTATAAGATATAAAATCATTACAATACTGTTCTGACTGTTAAGTGTGTTTTCTGTAAGTTAAGGGCTTTGACATATTGGATTTTGTATAAAATCACGAAAATATTTTCACACTTAACATGAAAATATTAGAAGCTAGAGACTTTTTTCAAAGTTTATAACTTTGTTTGATGAAGATCCATTTTGTAATTTTTTTTTAAGTTATTAGCATAAAAATAAAATCAGTACCTCAAATTTTGCCTAACTATGAATATGACACGTTTTTTCCTATGAGTACTGTTGATTTAATTTACACAACATGTTAACATACATATTTAATTTGGTTAAATCTGAAATTTGAAAACAAAAGCTTAAAATTAGGCTAGTTATTGAATTTTTTCTTGAGGCTTTATTGTAGTCACTTGCTTTGTCAAGATGCAGGCAACTCACTAATGGTCACTGGAAGTCAGCTATGCCAGGGTTCCTGATTTGTTACAGTCACTGGGGAAGATCCCCTGTTATTGTTTGCACTGTATTTCCTTAACTGTAATGCTGTTTCCACTCTATTATACAAAACTTTCCTTGAAAAGTAATTCAAGGAATAATCCAGCCAGAAGATGCCAATGTTGTTTTAATGTAACATTTTAAGGAAATCAACTTTCTTTAAAATGATGTAAACAAATTAAAATATAATTAAACCCATCAGTGTAAAAATATTTATAAAGTATGAAGAAAATTATGGATAAATAAAGGCACAATTTAAAATTGTTATATCTGAATCAAGTATTATTTATGAATATTTATTGCTTTGCAAATGTAAAAGATATATTTGTATATATGATGTGGTGTTATCTCATTGAGATTTATGATGATGAAATTCAGAATTATGAATCAACTTTTATATTCAGGTATATATATATATATATATATATATATATATATATATATATATATATATATATATATATATATATATATATATATATATATATATTGGAAATGTATAGAAATATAAACTTAATAAAAAAATGATGTAATAAAAAAATGAGGATCTAATACAAACATTTTTTCATTATTTTCCTGCCTCAGCAGAATTGGAGATCAGGCTTTGTTTGCCCTTTATGTATATGCAGAAGTAATGTTAATCCCCCCCCCCCTTCCTGTTGCCAATGATTTTTGTGCACTGCGTCATTAGTATTTATTGCAAAAAAATTATTTAATCTAAAAAATAATTGGTTTAGAAAAAATTAAGATCTGACTGATATATTCGTCCCTAAGGAGAATGGAACATAAAGTGATCAGGTCTGATTGTCCATCATCTCTCCTTTATCAGTAAATATATATTAATTATGACATTTTTCCTACAAGCACTGTTGACAACTTTCATATGCTGTATGTGTACGGATTTAAGCTATTTAAGTCTGAAATTTAAAAGCAACATATATATTTAGTTGTGTTATATTGCAGATGTTAAACTTAAATCCCATCATTCGACATGCCCCCCCCCCCCCCCGCCATCACCACCACCACATCCACCAAGTCCTTGCATCTGTGGACTTGGGACATTAGTTATATTTATACTGTATACATTTTATAAAAGAAAAAAATACATGTTTAATAATATATATATATATATATATATATATATATATATATATATATATATTATAAACAAATAGGTCTAATTGAACAAATGTGTAAACTACTGAACTGTCAACAATTTATCAAAAAGCCAACTTATGATCATGGTAATTATAATAATATACATCTTATGGTCACAAACTGCTTGCATGCTACAATTTTAACATTAGAAAATGCATGGTTTGGTCACAAAATATTATTTGCATCAATTTCTTACTCATCAATACAAACCAATCATGTCAACCAGTTATGGCCTATATTACCTTTTCCTCTTAGACTTTATCTCCATTTGATATTATTTAAGATTTTACTTTAAAAGGCAAATTCAGCTGAGCACAAAGACCCGTGGGTCTCTTGTTTAATGTTGGCTTAACCATCTACATTTCCGTTTTAGGACATTTTATGCTCTCTGATCTAATTATACATCGGAGTATACATCTACAGTGTTCCACCGTTTTAGGACTTTACCTAACAGGACACTCGCTGAATAAAATAATTGTGTATCCTCGAGTCAACCAGGCCTGTTGTCTACCGCACCTGCGGGTCCTGTTGTATTGATTAACCCCCATGCATTGATGGGTCATAACACCGAGGAACCCTCCAAAGACGCACTCGTTTGTGAGTTATTCACGGCTGTTCGACAGAGTCTTCCCATATATAAAGACACTTCATGCTGGTTGGGAGAAGATTTTAACTGACGACCTCCTGGCTTTGAGCCCTGTCCTCTACCCGTCGACTAAAGAATTCGGTATTTCGTTTATGATTTTTTAAAACTCCAACATTTGAAGTTCCAAATTTATAGAACATTTGTTACATTCTGAGTTAAATTGTAAGGTTGGTAAATTTGATCATGGAAAATTTATAGGCGCTCAGGAAGCATTAGGGCTAGTGTTGAAAGAATATATAACAAAATTAACTGTATAGCTGCATTTAAATAATAAATGGACGAGTATTTTCTGATACAATATACGCAACGTTTGACTTCTCTTTGAGGCTTCTTCGTTAGCTTCTAAATAACACTCATGCATGTGTTTACTTGCCAAGTTCCACTGAAAATATAACAAGCCAGTTCTCGCTAATATTTGACATCCAGGCACGTCCCTTTTTTCTTATCAGATATATCGGTCGAGATCAATGCGAATACGTACATGCTGTCCCCGCACTGAATGACCTGTCATGGCGGCCTCTGGGTGCACAAGCCTGAGTGTTCTATATTAAGGTACACTGCATGTCGAGGTGTCCAATACAGGGGTCATTGTTATTATATAATATTATAACATACTGTCATTTAGTCTTATAATATAAACACTGTGTAAATTACCACCGTCTCAAAAGTGAAACATTTTATCTTTACACATTTATCAACAATCGATCTTGTGAGTGAGCGCGATTCTTTTTATCTCAAGATGTAACATATATAAATGAACTGAAAGGTTATATGCAAGCGCGTTGTTCCGAGGCGTGCATGAGTCCATGGCTGACAGCAAATCAAAGTGTTGATTATCTAGTCCTGAAACTGAAATTTATACATGTATATAATTATATACATATATATATTCCGGGCTATAGGCAAAAAAATTGGGGAGTCCGGAACGCTTGGTCCATAAGATCTCTATAGTACGGGTCAAATTTGAAGGACGTCCACGTTAAGTAAATATTTGTTTTCGTCATTGTCTCTTGCATGCAGCTTGCGATATACACCCATTATATAACTGCACTTGGCTTTGTAGAAAAATAAAGTGTGAATATTCATTCTTTCATCAGAATATTGCAAGATCGACATATTTTTGTATGCTTTCATATAATGCATGCCACAAACAATGCATATATATATATATATAGTGCACGAGCTCTTTCTGCATCTTCTTTCTCTCCTTCCATGGCAGAGATAAAGAATATTGCTGTCTGAAAATATTTAATTATTATACATTAAATCAGGTTGCCATGGAGATTATTTAGGGGGAAGGGGGACAAAGTGCTTTTGTCCCCCTCGATTTATTAGTAAAAAAACACAATTTTTAAATTTTGAGATGATTCAATTTTGAGATTGACGTCAGTCAGGTTATAGTTTCGTGATGTTTTCCTCAAACTTTCAGTGCACATCATATAATGCGACAATAAAGGTTATTGCCTCCCTACCAATGTAATAGTTATAAATATTTTAACCTATGTTATTGATTTTTTTAATTAAAAATAATGAATAAGCCCCCACCCACTCCCCACCCAAAAAATAAAGGTATATATGGTTCTCAGGCACTTTATTTCAGAAACCAGTGAGGGTGGGCGATATTTTTATTTTTTAACCTTTTTTGTATGTTTATATGTATTTTAATGTCATATGATCGGGGAAATGTATGAAAATAACATTTTTTTTGCTTAACAGGTAAAAGCACCACATAACAAAGAAAATCTGATCAAAAGTGTACTATTTTATCTTCTTGAAAGATGAAAATCAAAATAAATTTTTTTTGGTGTGTGTGTGGGGGGGGGGGGGGGGCGGTGCCTGAGAACAATATACCTTTTATTTATTTGGCCTAATATACTTTCCAGAACTGAACATAGATTATTATCATACTACAGAAATATATATATATTCCATGATATGTCCATGGTGGCAGTGAAGAATGTTATGATATTCTATAAAGGAGAGGGAATAATCCCATGAATTTGTCATGGGGGTGGGTTTGGAGATGTCAGGAGAGCGGATTGATTTTAGGGAAGGTGGGGGGGGGGGGGGGGGGGGCTTCTGTCGGTACTTTTGTTGTTTATCCCTCTAACATTATCTCAGCAAATAAAGCCAATGCAAATTGTTGAAATATACTATAGTATACAGTGTACAATATTTATAAAAAAAAGTACAGTATCACCTCTCCCAGTTGGCACCTCCATAAAGTGGGCATCTATAGTGGGCATTCTTTGACAGTCCAGAATTTTCTAATTCTTGTTATTTATGTTTCGACCATGACCTTCGTATAGTGGGCACCTCTATAGAGGTTTCACTGTATATAGTGGTGTATTATAATTTTGTTATTGGTTCAATATACATTTTACCTGAATTCTTAAACAGAATGTTCATTGTTGATGCACCGTTTTTCTTTTCCCTTTATTACACAAGTATATATATATATATATATATATCTTTTTAGTATTTACCAAACGATTTGATTACGACCTGCTTCGGCTGAGATCGACGAAAACATATTTTTTACTCCAGCCTTATTCGAAACATCTTTAGATACGGCTGTCGCTTGGAGCGTTTCCCGAGCCAATTTTCTGTTTCTCATCTCGGCATGGAATGACAGAGAAAAATGTAAAAAAAGGAACTACTAAATTAGCATTGTATCGCATGTTGTAATGATAGCTTTTACTCGGTGGCAACTTGTAATTATGTAAATTAAAGGTGACGCTGAACGCATTTTACTCAATAGGTGATGTAGATGCTAATAACAGGCTGCGCTGAAGATGATACAATTGGAAAATATGGCGATATTCGGGCTTCAATGAACGCGCCCACATGTAGGATATATGGGACACATCAGGACAAATGTACTTCATTTCAGCTTCATTACGAATACCACGAACGTTCAGTGAATGGCGGGCGGGAGTGTTTTCTCATGTGCATATATATATATATATATATATATATATATATATATATATATATATATAAATATATATATATATATATATATAAAACCTGTAAAAGAGACCACTGAAAATTTGAAATACATGTCAATGCAAGAAGGGAAAAAGGGTATTAGTCCAAATCTGCATCCTATATAAGCGCATGTACAATGTATATTAAAGTCTTTAGACATAGGCCTTAATTATTCATTTTCTTTGGTTCTCTTTCTGTCTATCTTTCTGTCTGTCTGTCTATTTTTGCCCCCCCCCCTCTCTCTTTCTGAATGAAATAACCCTAGTATAAATAATGTCCTTTATACACACATTAATGCTTGCCTTTGTAAACTGCTTAAGTATTCGTTAGGGACGTTAAGTCATTGTTGATATTTATATGCGGGTACAGACAGGTTCAATTGGGTGCGATCTGGGGTCACGCCCGTATCAGCAAGAACTTTCAGTAAACATAAATACAGTCCGGATTTCCTAGGGTATTCTAAGAATTTTACCAAAACCTTGTTGCACGTAGCTATAACCACCGTCTCTGTCACCACGGGGTAATCTCCCAGGGTGTTCACGTGGTAAGCCAATATTAGGTGTAACACGTTGGCTTCGTTTATGTGTCAAGGTCTTTCACGGGCGGAATTAACGGTCTCAGGATATTGACCCTGAACAAGAGAGGGCACTGCGGGAAATTAAACTATATTTATATATTTATTTATATATAATATTTTTGATAATAATACTATATTAATATTATTTTTATTATATGATGTATTATGATGTATTTTTATATTGTAAAAACGGCGTATAGGAGAAATGTTCAATTATGTTCTTATGGATTTTATAATGTGCAAATGTAGTACTTATTCGGCCGCTATTGTGATATCGGTCAGCACTGAACTATACACACGCCCAATACTGTATAACCATGCGTATACTTTACCTAAGCGCAAAAGGTACAAAGTATACAGTAATCTAGTCCGACCTGTCCTGACCGTCAGCGTTCATGAATGAGGTATTTACTTTCCTTGTTGATTCTTTGGTAATACATGAACCAATCAGAAATGGGAATGTTTGCTTCAGCTGAAATGGTAATTTTATTATGTTATTCAGTGTTTCTTTTATAGGTGAACGTATTGCATTAATGAATTTTCATAAATATTCTTAGCAGTTATTACAGCATTTCCTGTTTTAATTACAATATTGACCGTTATAATTATAATAATGTTACTTTCTGTTACGTACGGTGTTTTTGTTGTTGTAGGTATGCTGATGTTTTTAATTATAATTATTCCATCTATATTTAACAGCACTATAGCCCGCATACCTTCCTGCGTCAGGGTTTGCGATTGCTTATTAAACCTCTCGTTGTGTATATTATATATTTGGGCAAAGGACCATGGTTTTAAGTACCGAAACTATATATAGGCTCTATTTGGAAACGTATAATATGAGCGGCAAAACCGTTGGGGCGTGCGTGCCCCCCCCCCCCCCCCCCCCGAATAAATTGTTGGAGAGGCTGAGCCTCCCCCCACTAGATGATGGGTATAAAAACACACACTATTTTATTATTGAGCATTTGCACTCTTACATATATATATATATATATATATATATATATATATATATATATATATATATATATATATATATATATATATATATATATATATATATATATATCCTCCTCCGCTCCTCAGTATCTGGAGTACCATATAAACAGGGCCGCAGCTTCCGGGACTGAGGTACAAAAAAAATATTGCAAAGTTGATATTCTGTATAAAAATGCATTCAATGCCGGAAAGATAACAACCTCTTTACAAGGAGATGCTGTTTCATTAAGCATTGACCAATAAATTACAGCAAAAATGCACCAGAATTAATGCAGGAGAATATACATACAGTAAATTTTCCCCCTCCCACACCCTCCCCTGTCGGGGATTTCCCCCCTCGAATCTGCTTACTGCCCCCCCCCCCCCCCATGCCAATAGGGTCAGGCTACGGCCCAAATATATATATATATATATATATATATATATATATATATATATATATATATATGTATATACGGGTCTACTATTGGGCCCCCCCAAATGAAAATTTGCTTTCGCCGCCAATGTATTATACTGACATTTACGTAAATAATACACATTTGTGCCCTTTTTAAGGAACATATATATATTTATATATATATATATATATATATATATATATATATATATATATATATATATATATATATTATTGACTTGTCGCGCAGTAACGCGCATGACTATTAATTTACAACCGTATTTTTTATGAACATAACAAACATGTCAAGTCAGCTGATTTTCGGCAGTTCAATCATTAAGGGGAAACAGATGTCCCGGACATGTTTACATACGACCAGTAACATATCAGTGTATGTACACAAGCTTACGTTCAACTTACCCAAGCTGTCGAGCACGTGGTCACAGGACGAAATGCGCCTGCGCATGAGGCCATTCTTGGAAACTAGACCGCAACAAAGGTGACGGCGCGGAGTGAGGGGAGCCTTCGCTTCATTTCGTTCACGTAGCGGAGGAGGCCGAAACATGCGGTGAGCTCTGGTGGATTCCCGCATGTATTAGCGGATAATTCCAGGGGAAAACCCTGGGGTTTTACGGCCCTGAGTGCGCCAAATCGTTTCTGAAAAGCGCGGGAAAACTAAGGCTGCTGCACGTGCACTCGCCCAGCCCCTGAGCATGGTTTGGGAGGGGGCGAGTGGGAGCAGGCCCCCGCTGGCACCGTGGCCAGCGAAACAGAACCCTGGGCTGCATGGACGGGGTGCGAATCTTGAACCACCCGGACCCTTATGTTGCAGTCATGTCCACTCTGTAATACGCGTTGTGTGCCTTGGATTTATGTTTATATGGTTTTTATTGTTGACATTAATGTGTGCACATCTTTACACCAAAGTCATACATCTCGAAACTCGCTTACAGACGTGTGAGTTAAGTAAGCCTAGAGACATCCTGTCAACGCCCGGCTCACACGACAGCGGCAAAGATCGCACCGCTGTACATCGTATCTACAAGCGGGACGCCGGGGACCCTGGACCACAGCCACAGTCTGTAAGTAGGCTACAAGCCCATCATTATTGTCATAATCTGATGGTTATCATTCAGTTACTTATATAGGCCTATATGTATGTATATTTGTATAGATATATATATATATATATATATATATATATATATATATATATATATATATATATATATAGCTTTTTATACATACCGCTTAGTCCATACACATGGTATTTTATTTATGATAAACTGTTCTACTTAACAAACAGGTATATAGATTTAAAATTTATTATCATGCCTACAACCCCTCTTTAATGACTTGAGTTTCACATTTTGTCCAACAGGGACATCATGTGCGGCGTCAACCCCCTTGAGCTGACCCCCCCCCCCCCCCTCTTAAATTAACACACAGACAACTATCTCCTCCAACTCCAACTCTCTCTCTCTCTCTCCCCCAGATCGCTAGTAGGCCTATGTTAGAGTGAATTAGGCTATACCCATCTGCCTTTAATGTTAAGATGTTTATTATTATATTGAACTATAAATAATAACTATAAATAAACGAAATAACCACAAAATAAACAGTTCCTATAGTTAACTCTGTGGGAATGTAGCGTAGCACCATTTGCCTCTGTCGTTTTTATGTGTTTGGAAGAACATATGTTAATAAGGGGCAGGCTGAGACACAGCATGTTGGGGACAGTGGAGAGAATGAGAAGAAACGTGTCTCAGCTGGCGTTCCTGACACAGTTGTGTCCTCCAAGACACTACCTGAGAACGCAGTGTGATGGATAGGTCGCAAGTGTTTCAGTAACTCGGCGTGTTGCCGGATGCATGGGGCGCGTCTCTTCATATACGGTTCGCTGTTACATTGCCATTGTAATAAATTGCTTGAAGTACACTAGTGGGTAAATGCATGTGTACGATCGACTTCCGGTAGACTAGAAAGAAGTGAAATGATTTGATGATAACCGGGGTAGCAATATATTCACCCTGTTCAACCGGTTTATATCACTGAACTATTCACTGAGGCAAATTGCACCCCTCCCCCCCCCCCTCCCTCTCTCTCTGTACACGTCTCGCTCTGCCCCAGTCTTTGTACTTCCCACCTCACCGCCAATCTCCCTCTCCCTCTCTCTCTCTCTCTCATATACACACCCAACCATTCAAATACACAGTATTTGGTTTTCCATTAAATTCGTCTTTTTTCCCCTTTTTTTCTATATATGCGTTGAGTCAACCCTAACCACAGCTGGTTAACCAGAGTTACCGCATTTTGTGTCAATGGAACGGAATTCTTCATTCAGCCGTGTTTCAAAAGTCACGTATATACTTGATGTTGTCAGTCATGTGGATGCATATACAAACGTATATCATGCATATACGTTTACTTTACCTGTTTATGGTATAATATATATTATATTATATATATATATATTATGTAGCAATTATATCATATGATAATATACTCAAAGCACGGTGCATGCACATGTGTTTATATAGTTAGCTAAAAGTACTCATGCCTCTGTATATATTGCATGGGTGCAGACACCGTATGAAAGATATATCATATATAATAATATGGTATGTATATACAGCATGAACATACTATGTGAACCAGAAAACCCTCTTGTGGCTACGCATGATTGAGTTGCGGGAGAAAAATTTCTTGTCTAATTTTGGTGTTGGTATAAACCAAATAAACGTACCGTGTGTGTATTCTTAACTTGCGTGTTTACTTGTTATCATTTTGTTATGGCCTGTCACTAAAAATGGTGTAAGTTGAGCTTTCTATCGGCACTATATTCCAATCAAAGAGGTATACACATTAATGATACGTTACGGAGTTGATATCATATCATGGGCTATGTAATATAAAATTATCTATATGCGTAGGTGCTGCATGTGTAAAAAAATAATTAACTTTTACGGTCATGTATTTGAGAAACACATAATTACAAAACACATTTGTTGTTCACAAACCACCCCGTTACCCTCGCAAAATAGTTCTCTATACCCCATCATTTGCAGTGACTTCAGTGTCTGATGACTGACACACACTCTCTCTCTCTCTCTCTCTCTCTCTCTCTATATATATATATATATATATATATATAAATATATATATATATATATATATATATATATATATATATCAATATGCGTGTGTGTTAGGGTATGCATTCTCCTCCATGCCGTATTAGCTAAATATAATTGATCGGTATTTCATGTGGTTTCTCCATCATAATATTATGTAAAGGAAACATGTATACAGAATAAATGTGCAGAAATCCGATATACTTTATTTAAAACTGAGTTTGCGGTTTGCTCTGCATCAGATCATAGTTTTGGTTAACGTTTAGATAAAAATGACCACACACTCTCACATACACACACACTCTCACACACACATATATATATGTTTGTGTATATATATAAACTTCTAGGTTAGAATAATATAGTTTGGATACACAAGCCGTGTGTATAAAGTTATCTGCATGATGACCACAAAGGCTTGTATTCGTTCTGATGATGGGACGTACCAGGACATGCATGCCATATCCGGTTTGCACTTAACAATCAAACAGTTGTCTGGGAAAATGTAGATGATATAATGCAGATATTTAAAAAATGCATAGAAAAAGATTTACTGAACAATAATAGCATCCCCCCCCCCAAGTCACTACCTATAATCTCCTCTAAAAAAGTAATGTTTTTGAAAAAGAAAGTTTGTAAATGTCAGTGGATTAGGCGACACGTTAAATTGCCATATATATATATATATATATATATATATATATATATATATATATATAAATATTTATATATATGCGGAAACTTCCGATATAA
Organism: Sipunculus nudus; assembly: GCA_026874595.1. Taxonomy (NCBI): domain Eukaryota; kingdom Metazoa; phylum Annelida; class Sipuncula; order Golfingiida; family Sipunculidae; genus Sipunculus; species Sipunculus nudus. The sequence goes on along the minus strand of CM049314.1, from coordinate 19,271,448 downwards.
AAAAAAGAATAATAAGGCAAAACACTTGTTGGCTTGGGGCTGTCTAAAATGCGTATTGTATGTTTGCTTATCTTTAATAGGCAGCCTTTTGTAGGTGAAAATTTTAAAAATAAATTATTTTTTTTTGTACATCTACAAATGAAATGCCCTATAAAATTATGATTCGTATTCATTGGGTTTTCTATAGTTATAAGTTTAAATGATGCCCGGTGTTATTCTCTAGAGGGTTTGCTGGATTAAAAGTAAATTATTCAAATATCTGATAGTCATGAGAATATTATCAAACAGTAGCAGAAAAAAAAAGATTTTCTATATACTTACATGTATAGCACATATTCTGCATTTATAATATGTATTTTTATACCATGCATGGGTCCCAAGAATCCTTTAAAGGAATAACTGAAACAGTGCATGCTTATGCTTGCTCATTATACAGTTCTTAAAGGTATTTGCGTGTAAAGAGACTATATAGACAGGCATGTTCTCTTGTACCGTCCTTACATTGTAAACATATGTTTCCATGCATATATTTTTCTTTTTATACCTTATAATTAGGACATATATATATATATATATATATATATATATATATATATATATATATATATATATATAGTGGCTTTTATTATGAATTACTGGAGAAACTTCTTATAAAGGTGATAGCAGACTCCAGGAGACTTTGTTATAACATTCAATCAACTGGCTGTGCTCTCTTCTAGCTGATTTAATAGGTTTTATCAGCCGGGCGTCTTGACCCATGGCTCATTTAATTAATTATATAAAAACTATAAATATGCGGGACCTGCTGTTAGTGAAAGGGAATAATCTTCCAAATGACACACCAGTAATAGGGTTTAACAAGGCATCCAATTAAATTACCGTTTGCATTTATTTCGTCTTGTGACTGTATTGGTTTTTGTAAAAGATTTATGCCTTTTTGTCAGCTTGTATCTCCTGAATCACAAGAACTGCATCCATGAGAACTTGAACAGTTTGCCTGATACCCGGATACTGGCTTATAGCAGAGGCAGTTGGGGAGGCTTACATGACTGTTTCATCTATAAATAATTATTTTAAACCATAAGCATTCTCACGAGTTTATCTTCGGCATCTGAGCTTAAGTATACTCTATATATAGTCCGTTTCACCACCTGCTGTCCACCTGTTTTTTTTAGATAATTTTCTTAAAAGTTTACATTTTTTCAATAACCTCCTAAAAACTATATATTGAAGTGACAACCTAATATATTAATAAAGAATTTTACAAAAAATCCACAGTTTATGTTTCTTAACATTTAATCTCTTCACAATGATCTGCATTACAGCAATGATGTTGCCCTGCATGAGGAGCCATCTTTGTTTTAGCTTACTGTTTTTTGCATATGATCAATGACCTTGACCTCCATAAGTGGGTCTAATATGTTGTAAAATGTAGACTGATTTCTCATATTTTTAAATAATTATTTTTGTTTAAATTAGGTGTATGTTAGGTATTTATTTATCTTGTTAAAAATTAGGCCCCTTAATCCTCTACTCTACACAATAAGTGTTTCCCTAATACAAACTGTCATAGTAAAAAAATATGTGGACAAGAGGGGATGAAACGGATTTGGAACATTTTCCAGTGACCAGACAGGGCTGGAAGTTTACAGAGCTCCAACGACTTTGCTTGACCAAACATTTTATTTTAAACATTCATCTTACAGATAAACAAAAGTTTAAGTTATATATATATATATATATATATATATATATATATATATATGTATTATTATATCAGGATTCAGGTCTTTAAGAGAAAATTTGAAGAAAGGGTCAGTCAGTTGAAACGAAAGGTCATGCGTGTCAATGTGAGTGCGACATCATTCACTATCAAAATGTAATATTATCAGCATGTTTGATAATGGTTAACTGTGAAAAAACTTTTACATTTCACAGTGGTATACTGATGCAACACTCCATGTGTCATGTGCCTAAACTTTTTTTAAAGCTGGAAGTGGCTGGTGCCATTGGCAATTTTCGCATGCAGTACATGCAGGTGCACTCCAGGCTTAAAGGAATTTCATAAAATGTAGTCTTGTTTCAGGTATAGTTGCCATTTCCCTTATATAATTCGGGGATGGGTCATTTTATAGTAAACAGGAAACGATGGACTAGATAATATCAGTTTAATGGTGCCATGAAATCAAATTTAACATGACGCATATACATAGCATTAGTCCTACATCTGTAGGTGCCACCAGCATGGCAAAACATATATTTGGGATTTCTAGTTTAAATGCGACACAAATATTGCAGATATGATCTTGCAGTGTAATTTATTCTGTTTAAACGTCTCTATTTACGGCGCGTGGGTGGCCGCTGAAGATCGTATCAGCCAGACGGTGATGACTGCCATTGAATGCGAAACAGTTCGCAAGTAGCTGTGAAAAGTCTGACAAAACCTTTGGCTTGTCATCCAAAAATGACGTGTGTCAGAAGCACGTTCAGTAACTCAACACCAGCAGTCGTGGGTGTAACTCGTATACCTATACATATGCATGGGAAGACATATGCCGACAAATTTTCCCCGTGTCATCAGGTGAGAGAAGAATGCTGTGATCACGTGTATTTTACCTGCGGAATGTGGAACTTTATGCAACAGCTAATTACCAAGGAGGATACGTTTTCACACGTGTCCCTTTGTTCGTTTGAGTGTTAATTGTAATGGTTACTAAAAAAATCTGCAGGTAAATAAGGGCAGTCAGGGGCGCCCCCTTTTTCGACAAAAAAATCTGAAAAATGGAATCAAATCACGCTTAATGCCATAAAACCTCATATTTTCTTCCTTGCACGCATTTGCTTGTGAGAATCGTGTATTTAGTGGGATATCTGACATATATCGACATATCCAAGTAGTAGGTCTCCATGACCTAATTTGCAGAAAAAACTAGCCGATGTTGGTGTTACATGCATTATTCACTTTGTCCAAACAAATTTCTATTGATATTCATAAAAATATCATGCAAGGAGCTGAAAGTATTGGATGTATAATTACTTCTTTTTTGCATTAATGTGATCTTCAGCTGAGCGTCATGACCCATGACTTTCTCGTTAATGTTGCGAGGTTGAATCCGCGAATTCATATTAAAATATGTCAACGCACTACTGTATATTAAAGAAAAAAAACCAACAAAGTCTTAAATTACTCTACATATGACCTGTATGCACCGGCACTTATCCCATTCTACTTACATCAGACGGCGGATAACCAATCCTTTCTCGACAGATGTCTTTCACATGCCAATTACAAAGGGGAGGGATAACAACTTTCCTCACCCAGCTAGTAATTACCTAATCATCATGTGTCATTTACATACTCATCTCTATGACAAGGACCACAACAAGTGCAAGGTCACCGGTCACGGTCGGTGAATCCGACATGGCGTCCCTCCAGGACGCGTGCGCACAGTATGAGTTCGTGCTATATATATATATATACCGGTATAGTATTTTACTGTCTTTCAACCAATTTCTTATAAAAGCAAAAAATAAAAGAATTTCCAAACTGCAAATCTTATGTATGCTGGTATAGGTATGAAATAACCAGAACAGTATTTGAAACTTCCAAACCTCCTGGACTACAGATCCTGTAATTGGGAAAGAATCCTTTATACCTGACAGGAAGGCGACAGAAGGACACGCCCTCAAAAGAAGTAGATTATATATTCAGTTACCTACGCTACTGTGCCCAACAAATCAGTGCGTGGAGCGAGAAAAAAAAACCTGTACAAACGTGGGAACTATTCAGTTGTGGAAAACAGCGTTACAAGAGAGCCAAGACCAATATAATTATTATACAAAGTGCACATACGTAAAACCGACGGTTGCACTTTGCGAAAAGTGACAAAGCTGAGACCAGACCTTAAATAAAACAACTTAGTGTGTACAGTAGGTATATTTTTAAATAATTGATTTGGTAATGTTGTGGACTATCCAATAGGTAATTATATTGACATATTTAGTCTCCAGTCAGTTCAGCAGTTTACAATACACAACAAAGATAGATGGGCAAATTTGATTGATTGCTATACATAGTGGAGCGCTATACCAAAGCTCAATTTAGAGTCTCAGGAACATAAACACTTTCACGTGAACGGTTGTTAGATCAGAAAGAAGGAGCATTGGTATCAGTCTTATTTGTGTACCAATAACACCGCGCGGGGAACACCCAGGGTTTTATCTGTGTCAGCCAGGAGACCCGGGAACGTTGAGTAAATCTGACCGACCAAAACAAACAAAGTCTTCACCAACTTCCTGGTTGATAAGATTGTGTGTACTCAGCGATTGTATATTCCGTTGTCACCAAGACAGTAGTACTACCCCTTACACCTATAGGGGTTACCGTCGGGTTTTGACGATATTTGCTATATATATATATATGAGGTAAATAAACAAGCAGTCGGTTAAAGAAAGGAGAAATTTCTTGATGCCTCATTCCCATTCATAAAGCACATATTGTTTGTTTAATATATGCAACCAATATCCAGTCAGCGTCTGTCATTCACGTGACTGCTTTTAATATGGATCAATGTCCAGCAGCGGATCCCCTGGAGGGGTCCAGGGGGCCCGCCCCCCCTCCCCCTTCTTTTGGAGCCGCAACCTTTTTGTAAAGGTTTCGGACCATCTTGTTTGCGGCCGGGATCCCTCTCTTTACTGGACCTAAATACCTTTTTTTATGTTTTGTCATTGGTCCTCCTCCATGCATTGGTTGACACCCTCCTTTTTCTAATCACTGGAGCCGCCCCTGATGTCCATAATCCTGTCACAAGAGCCCACATGTTCGAAAAAAAAAATACAGTATTTTTTCGGATGTAGATTTATTATCTTACTCAAAGTGTCTGTAAGGTATGACTTTGATTACCATCTTGTTTTCCATGTTGGTTTACACTATTTTTATTTAAAGCTTATTTATAATAAACTGTCAGCGCAGATACTCATGTCTAATGGTGAATGGTTCGCTCAAAAAGCAGGAAAGTCCATGCGAGTTCGTATGTTGAGGTACAAATCATACACTGTTTCAGATACAAGGGATAATACTTAATTTCACAGAGTAAGAAATAAATGGCAAGGTCACCTCGGGTATGGAACATTAAAATCCATTAAAATGCTGGAATTCTTAATTGATGGAAGTGTCATTAAGCCCAACACCCCACTAAGAGAAGGCTTATGGTTGTAATTGATGTTTTTTTTTTTTTTTTTTTTAATCTTCTTTTCTCTGTACTTGAGCTGGATTGAAATTTCCCAAAATTAACCATTTGGTCAAAATTCCTCATATATACCTGACAAAAAAACTGTACATACAGCAAAATTTTCACTAAAAAGATGTGAAAATGTTACCACGAACACCGTATACGTAAAATGTCCATTATTTACGATATAAAATGATGATGGTGGTTATGTTTATGAGGATTAGATTTATTAATACAATTAAGCATTAGTGATGTGTAACTAAAATATAAATACATGTAATCTATGGAACCATTCAGCTTTTTACCCGTGCACTATTTATGGATTTACGCCGATCCTTGATACCGCGTGAGTGACCCTTTTCAGGGACATGTAGTGATCATCTCGATAAAACCATCGTAAAACTACCAGTCAGGGTTCATTCACTTTACAAAGGACAGTTTGAAAACAGAAATGAGGCAAGACAACCGAACGTGTTTAACCTGTCCCGCCAGATTATCTCTGAACTGGTGAGGTGCCAGTTTGGCAAAAAAGTTGTTTATATCGCCTCCGATTAGTCTGAATGAAATACCACTATGACACTGGGTTAGTGATAAGTCTCTTGGGACTAAACTTTCAGCGAGATGTGTGTACTGTGCTTACTTGGTATCTTGAGATTTCAGACACATGTATACATGTACTGGCACGTGTAAACCTAAACAAAGGCGAGGGCAATCGTTACGACGTAAATGTAATGTTGTGTGCACTCGGTCATGTAACATATTCTTTAATATTCCACAATAAGAAATCACTCCGCGAGCGCATACCTTCGCCAACACTAATATCTGCGAATCAGTAGAAGGGCTGTTCAAGAATCATTGTTGTATATTTTTGAACCACACGGACTACAAACTGCAGGTTGAAATTTGAATTATTTCTTGTTAGAAAATATATTCTTCGAGAGTTTAGTCATTTTTCCACGATCAAAAAGGAACCTCGGCTTAAAAAAATCCGGAAATTCCTTATTTGTCGTACCGTATATCGTATTATGAACGAGGTATGCCTATACGTGTCGTATCGTGAGGTGACAATAAGTTTTTATAACGCTTTCATTTGTTTTGACTGTATAATTGATATTGGTCGATATATTATAAACAAACAGTCGTATCGGGCCGTGGCCCGCAATGTCCTAATAAGACACAATAAAAAAGGTATTCATGCATATATATATATATATATAAATATATTTCCTTGCACATTTATTATCATAATGCATATATGCCTAGGGCGCCACATGAAACGTGGCATTCGTACAGGGACGTCACCCGGCAGCGTCTTCTCCATGTATTATATTGATGACGATACAGTGAAAATGACATCACCCAGGTTGAGACTGAATTTCAATTGCACAATTTCATTGTCATTTCGTTTTTATTATATTATTATGCATAGAAAGAAACTTGGATTTATTGTATTAATATATCAGTCTTCAGCATCAAAATACTTCTGATGATGTGTACAATACACATATCTCGGCTTCTCTATTAAAAATGAATGAAAGAAAAAAGATAGGAGGAAGTGTCTTCATTAGTATAAAAAGTTAGGCATAATTACAAGTTGAATTACAAACCAAAATTCCGGGAAAAACCAGAATTCTCATTTGTCCCGGGAAAATGAGAATCAAGTGATAGTATGAAATGATTCCCATTCTTCCCGGATCAATTGAGAATTCTCATTCTTCTCGGGAATATGGGTAAGTTACAAAGTGATTCCTGTAGCACTATGGGCTGTACAATGCTAAATATAAAATGCAAGGACCGGGAAACAGGCGATATTCCTAAAAATATTAGGAAAATCTTATTTGAGATGTTTTAATGACATTGGCCTTTATCCTATTTAAATATTATACATAAAACCTCCAGAAATCGTTCTGATATACAACATGTGTTACAAAGTGATTCCTGCAGAACTACGGGCTGTAGAATGCTTTATATATATATAAGATATAATAACCAGCAAGCAGGCAAAATTGAGAAGAACTGACAAATAGACAGACATACTGAGAAAGTGACACAAAGTAGAGGCCATGTGGCTAGACCGAGTGATGAAGGATAGAAAGAGGAAGAAAATGAGTTATAGTTTGTGAAAATGGGACCAATATTGACAAAGTTAAGAGGAAAATAAGATTTGATATGCTTTGATGAACTTTAATTTGAACTTTGACATATAATAATAATACATATGCGACTTCCCAGAAATCGTTCCAATATAGGATATGTGTAAGTTATAAATGTTCCTGCTAAACTGTGGCCAGCAGGATGCTATATGTCATGCGCAGGAACAAGCAAGAAGGCAAAATTGAGAACAACTGACAAACAGACAGACATACTGACAAAGTGACACGCATTTGAGACTAGATGTCCAGATCAGGTAATGGACAAGATAGAGAGAAAAAAAATTGCTAAAGTTTGTAAAGATAAGACCAAATTGCATGACGAAGTTATGACGAAATTAAAATTTAGACGTTTTTGATTACCTTGACCTTAACCTTTGGCCTTTATTGACCAAAAACAATATAGGCTACCAGGAATTTTGACTGACATTCAACTATGTAAAGTTGAAAGTGATTGCTGCAAAATTGTATCCAGGTCGGGGACTAACAAAGACAAGCAAGCAAACAGACAGACAGACGGACAGAGGAACAGACAATCGGAACTGACTAACATGCTTGCAGAAATCGAAGATTTTTCGGCAAGCATAAAAAACACTGAGCATGATAAAAAATGTTAAATGACCTGTATCGAATGCCCTGATTTTTTTTGTATGCAGAACAGGGGTGCAATTTCTTTCGTAATGTGTTTGGGGGACACTTCGAATCTCCATTCCTCCCGTTTTCGGACTTTTTTATCATGTGATAAATATGCAAAAACAAGCTTTTGGTGGCGCCATCTGTGTTGATCTACTGTCTGAGGGCTGAAATGATCTTTTTCTCTTTTTCCAATATGAATAATAAAGTATTAACATTTTGGATTTCATATCCCAGTCAACAGTTCCTTACAGAGGAAGCGGAATCATTTGAGTATGAATTGTGTCAAGTTAAACTGTGTCAATCACATATTTGAATTTTTGATAAGTTGCCATCTATGTGTTATGTGACTGCTATTTGATTTTAACCTGCAGGTGGTTCCATATTTGTTGACCTGCTTTCTGCAGACTGATGGACTTTTCTGTTTTTTTTCCAAAATATGTCATAAAGTATTATTTTCAAGAGGGCGTCCTAATATATTAACATAACTTAAATTGTTTTCTTCTGATTAATCTATGTCCCGATTATCCTTTTCTCTCACACTTTTTTAGTTTGTTCACTCTGTCAACTTCTGCAATATCACCGTGTGCACTGTGAAATACATGAACGGTATTTTACATGCACTTTTTTATATTTCTTTATCATCCACCATCATGCCAATGCCAATAATTCACAGAGTGAACATCAGGTGGGTGTCCCGGGAAATGTTTCTTAATTTTCATTTACATTTAAGTAATCTTGTAACCATTTGGTATAAAGTAACCAAGTATTTCGCTATGGAAACTAGCAACAACTGGACACCGATACCCTTAAAGGTCCACGGGGTGAAACAGGGTTTGCAGTTTATAAACCTAACTGATTTTAATTCGTTAAAACTGCATTGAAAATATGTGCATCAAAGGGACGTGTTCCATAATGTCCTGGAAACCCGTGAATCCGGTCATATTATCACTCATTTTGGTTATTTCGTCAACTCCGGGAAAAAATCATTTGTATTTGAAGTACTTTACACGCTTACTTATAATTCATAATTTACATATTTAAATTTTGTTTTCTGTTTTATGATATTATTAATTGGTACTATAAGGAGGAATGTAATATGATTTGTCCCCTCTGTAAGGTTGGATATTTGTGCGCCCATCACCAGACACGTTGAAACGATTTGTAAATTCGTAATTTCTGAATATCCACTAGTTTCATATGAAATCCATCAGCATAAATAACGCAAAAGAGTTGCAAACTAAATACTTTTATCATGATATATTACTACTTGAGACAAAAACGGCGGAAAATCTGTATATCTACTTTAATAGACATAAGGGTATTTTTACAGAATATTCTTAAAATAGTTTTCGCGAAAAAAAAACATGCGGACAAGGGTTTTGGGACGGACTATAGTTCATAGAATTTGTTTGGCGACTTCATGAGGATGCCGCATATTTTCCTTAGTGTCCATTAACAAAACCTGGGTTTTGTGATCAACAGCAACTTGTCATAATGACAGAACTTCTAATGACCATGGTGTCTGTTTTATATACAGGAATTTATTAAAATGTTTGACAAGAGCTTTGGGTAATGTACCTTGGAGGATTTATATATAATGGTTTGCCAGGTTTTCTGTCAGTTGTATACCTATATATTTGAAAAAAATTCTTCTGGATATAACCACTATCTAAAATCTTGTCCGGTTATTGCGAAACTTTTGTTTGGTACAGCAGCATCAAATAAGATCTCTCTACGATTACCGAGTGTTGAGAGTTTCAATCAGATCCCCCATTCACTTACTGAATATCTTAAATGGTTCATTTGTTCAAATATGTTGATTTATCAGATGAACACATTGCTGAAACGTAAGAAATATCTTTCTTAATTCATCAACATTTATAAGTCGATGCTTCCGGCAGGATAATGTAGCAGGTTTGCAAGATATAAAGTGAAACATATGGAGAAATGGTCGTTAGGCTTTTCCTTCTTGATTACACAATCCGATAACATAATCCCAGGTCTGTAACAGCGACGCTCGATACGATATTACATGTAATATATATATATATATATATATATATATATATATATATATATATATGTTTGCAGAACGAATTAAGTAGTGCACTATTACTATTAGCGGGATGCTTAGAGCTGGTGCTTAGTTACATAACAACATCAACCATTCACAGATGAAAAACACGTGTCAATGTTCAACTGAACATTTTCGTAAATAATCACTATATATATATATATATATATATATATATATATATATATTATTTGTAGACGCATATCGTAGTGAAATTTATATTCCCTTTACATCAAGCCAGATATCCTTAAACACTATTCACACCTTAAAGCGCATATTATAACCTTCCGTCCTATAACGCGTATAAAGTCGCTCACGTACATGTTTCTGACTGTACGCAGTAAAATTTCTCCTTATAATTAAGTGGCTCAGTGCCTCTGAACTAAAAGGCTCTAAATAATATATATGTTGATTGTGTGAAGGAGAGCAATGTGTCGCTATCGTTGACTACCTAATCGTTATATAATTATGTTAGGTGTATCTGTTCCTGCAAATTAGGCAAAAGCATCACGCATAATGACTACGATACAAGCTGTTGCTTGTTGTAAGCTTTTATATGGTATTATTAGGCATATAAATGCCAACAGGAAGAGTTTCTTATGAGAATCAGTCTTATGGTTTCATGTGCCATTCCTTTATGAACGTAGCTATTGTACACTAGTCTGAAGATGACGTAACACTTACATTCATACAGTGTTGCGTCCATGATAATTTAAATATGTTAGTGTCTTATGTTAATTTCCGCGGGGCGTTTTACACAGTTGTCATTTTCTAAGATTGCTTTACAATATATTATACATAATATATATATATATATAATGAAAGCTATTTACAGAAGTTATGTGTCACGCATCAATAAAGTTGGCAAGATTCTATATTTATACATTGCTGTTAAAGGAATGGTTGGCAAAAAGAATGATATGATTTTTTATAACCACGTCTTTCAATATTTTGTTGGAGCCTTAAAACACAGAATACCATAAAATATATATATATATATATGTATATATATGTATATATATATATATATATATATATATAAATATAAATAGATAGTCAATATGATATTTGTATACCGTATATATATATATATATATATATATATATATATATATATATATATATATCGTATTATACCTAATAAAGCCATGTATTCTCTGGCTTATTGAAGATTTGCTCAATAAGCGTTGACTTGTCTCACATCACTTGTTAACAGTTTCACAAATGCAGTTACACATATTTGCTGATTTCTTTGCGTGACATGAAGTAAATCAGGATATTTTTTTCAATCAATGTATCATACGTCTCTAATGTGAAAGTGAATTCGTTATATAGGAGCGGCGACCGTCCACGTTGTTACGGGGTTGGTAATTTATTCTATAGTTAGCGATTTCGGGTGCTTGGTTCTAAGTGTACGGGCGTGCGACTATATATACGCGAAGCTCTTGCTGTAGGCTCGAGATAATCAAACCTGGCGCTAAACTTCCTCAAACAAACCAGTGAAAACTGCGCTAAAAACTGACAGACGACCTTAGATTTCATTTAAATAAAATAATAGCATAATGATACGATAATGAGGTAAAATTAAAAATTAGTCCGAGCATTTCAACATTTGAAAGCTCCAACCCCCCCCCCCCCCAAAAAAAAAACCCGATTAAAAGCCCTGGTGTGTGTGTGTGTGTGTGGGGAGGGGGGGGGGGATATTATATTTTCGGTCATATATGGGTCATTCTAAACGTTTCACCTTCTTACCTTGGTGGATTCTCCATATACTTGATTTTAAGTCAAATATAGAAGAAAGTTTTAAAAAAATCTAAATTGATCTGAACTCATGTTTTCAAAAAAAAAAAAATAATAACTAAACTATATCTCACCATTATTTTGTCAACTCGGGTATATTTGCCACACATTAACATAATGGCTGCCTGCTAAAGTCGACGCTATATGACTACCAACTGATACATTGTTTCCATGAAGTTATCGTGTCACCTGAACATTTTACAAATCTTCGGACTACTCGGATTTCACCCAAAACCATCCCCTTTTCCAACAGATCAGCGATCTTAGCATGAGATTTCTTATTACAAAGTTCATAAAACTTTCTATGTCTTTGACCCAAATTACTGATGCAGTCATTATAGGACCTGTCATGGGTCTTGTTTGCTGAGGCAATGCGAGGGGGGCAGTCAAAGGGGTACCAATAGAAGACCCCCCCCCCCCCCCCAACCCGCAAGAAGGATACCCTCCCCCCCCCCCCCTTAAGAAAACAAGACAAAATCCAATTCCTAGTGTCATTATACAAAAAAAAATGATTTTTTTCATTTTTATCCCTTATTATTATCCCTTATTATTTAATCACATTCAATTTAAACTTTCAAAGGCATGAGCCGACATTTATGGCAAATTAAAGAAGCAACTAACACATGCAAGATCCTTTATTTTCTTAATGGAGGATGTATAACTGAAAAATTATTGTGGAAACAATTGAGGACATGATGAACTGAATGACGCAGATATTTTGAAATTTTAAAATTATGCTTATTATCTCCTAAAAACTGAGAGGGACAAATTGTACTTTGCCGGCCCCACCCCCCATAAAAAGTGACGGAGACCTGTCCCCCTGTCCAACCTTGACACCAGGCCCATGCGACTCGCCTTAATAATCTTCTACAATTCTTAATTCAAGGATTTGCATTTAACGCTAAATTTGACCAAAAGAATGTATCATTTAAGATCAGTGCATACGCTTGACATTTTGTTTATCTTTAAATGTTAAATAATGGTTCATTCCGGCCAGTTCAGTGCACTTACGTGAATCTTTTCGAAGGCTTCCGTTTGAGGCAAGCAAGTTAGCACTGTTCAGAACTTGTGTATGCACAGTTCCGCCAAGTTGCTGCTATGTCGTTTTTTTTTTTTATCATATCACGTCCAGTTTCCGGCCTGACAGGCTTCTACAGCCCACATGTCACAATTATATAGACATTGAAAAGTCAGAATATTTGCGGTCATTACTAGACTCGCAGCAGAGCTGTCGGAATTCATTCCTTTGTTAAAATTGACAAGAGCGCTCTCCCGTAACGGGTCATATGGCAGGCTTGATAGAGTTTCTTGCCGTGATACTCATCTTGTATGCTGTCATTTACTCATTGCAGTTCGTTATGTGTGGCCCGGCATTAATCAACATTTCATGATCCGCCCGGACTGAAAATATGTATGATATTTGGCCAGGGAACTTCAGAAATTCATTATGTACTAAACGTTTGCTGTCGGCATAGTTCTGCGTAATGGTATCCGATATTGTGTAGGTATAGACATGAAGTCGTCACACTTTGAAGTCGTCACATTCGTTATATACCTTTGCCACCGCTTGGGCAATGACCGAGTTAAGGACATGGGCAACACGTTCACATGTTGCTGGCTTCAATCCTTGCCCAACGTTTCACCTTTTCGTTTTCCTTATTAGCTCACCTGTGAACTATAATCGTCCGTCGTCTGTCTGTTAACAGCTTTTCTCGGCATCAGCTGAACATGTACTCCCAAACTTTTATATATGTGTGTGCATGACAGGCCCAAAGTTGGTCGATGAGAATCTGAAATGTTTCGTGATTTAATGTGCCGTTTTGTATTGATGGCCTAAAGGAAATGTTTTTAGTATTGTGACATATTGTGCAGCAAATGGGACCACCTCAAAAAGGCAAGGATGTACATAATCAACTTACATCCCTATCAGCATATAACATTTGAAAATGTCTAACCAATTTTTCTAAACTACCGCAGACACATATTATGTATCTTAATATTGCATGTTCAAAAAATTCCATAAAAAATAATTTTATTTCAATGTTCGGCCTATGTTGGATAGGCCGTGTATCGGTGAAAACTCTAGTTTGAACTTTATTCATGTATCCACATAGGGTTTTTACAAAAGGATTTATTTGCATACTGATAGTTCAGATTGATTCTCAAAGATTTTCTCCATCTTCAATTGATATGCTCAAATGTTTGTACACTTATCACCCAGACCCGTGACTTTAAGTCCTTCGCAGATGCTGGATTTCTTTTCAGGTTACGCTCATGTTTTCACTTAATTATATAGAAATAAATTTCCTGATAAAACAGATAACATGGTTCTTTGAGCGGGCATCCTGTATGTTACATGGTTTTGGACAGATTATGTCCTTATACAGCCCATAACAGTCGATAACGTGCGTTTCGCTTGTGCATATCGTCAGGGGAGTAAAAGAGATCATTATTGCAAGTAGAAGCGCTGTCATCATGGAGGATTTGCGGAATTAAATCAGTCCAAATATTTCTTCAGTGCTCTTCATGAAAATTTATGAAATCATAGGAGTTTTATCAGCCATGATAAAATTGTATAATCATCATAATGATAGGAAATAAATGCCTCATAACAGTCAAATTTACAAACAAGACTAAAAATTCCTTTGCCATTTTTTTTTGCAACTGAATTGAATTGTTAAATAAAAGAAAAATTCCTATTAGAAATATAATAATTCCATAATTCAAAATGTTATCGTATTGGAAATGTTCACAGATGAGCCTTCAGTCTGAAGGCCCTTGTCGCCTTACTTAGTGCTATATTTGGTTAGTGCTTATCAACAGGTGATATACCTGTTCGGTGCATTCTGGCTGACCAAATTACTAACTCGGGCTGTAAGGACACATTTGCCCACGACACGTATCTCAATACTTCCCTTATTATAAAATGTGTATCTCAATACTTTTCTTATTATATCATGCGTATATCAATACTTCCCTTATTATAACATTCGTATCTCAATACTTCCCTTATTATACTATACGTATCTCAATACTTCCCTTATTATACAATACGTATCTCAATACTTCCCTTATTATACTATACATATCTCAATACTTCCCTTATTATACCATACGTATCTCAATACTTCCCTTATTATACCATACGTATCTCAATACTTCCCTTATCATACGTTTATCAATACTTCCCTTATTATACCATACGTATCTCAGTACTTCCCTTATTATAACATACGTATCTCAATACTTCCCTTATTATACTATACGTATCTCAATACTTCCCTTATTTTACCATACGTATCTCAATACTGCCCTTATTATACCATACGTTTATCAGTACTACTTCCCTTATTATACCATACGTATCTCAATACTTCCCTTATTATACCATACGTATCTCTATACGCCCTTATTATACCATACGTATATCTATGCTCCCTTATTATACCATACGTATCAAATTCTTCCCTTGCATTAGCGATACGATACAAGATAGTATATATAATTTTAGATTAAGAGTCAGTACTCTTCCAATTTATTTGAAGGGAATTTTTTTTCATCGAATACTATCATGTACGTCATTTTAAGACTTTAATTAAAATTATTTCCAAACGTTTAGCCAATCAGACGCCGTCACACCTGTTCAGGTAGCCAATTTCACCTCATATAGCGCTCATAAACAATGATTAAATCATTCATACACTCGATTTTAATTATTCAATATTGAAGAATTAAGGATTGCAACTTCTCCTGTCATCAAACAACTTACTAAAAAAACGTGCGATGATATGTTATATATGTTGACTCAGATTAATTACTTTTTACTTACATATTGCCGCTTGCGAGATTTTACGATAAAATAATGGATTTGATTGGCACACATACAATTTTTACTGGTATTCAAAGAGGTCACAATATTTCCTCTAGATTAATCACACCAAAAATGTTAAATTTAATTTAAACATAAAACACATGGGGATTTTTTGGTTACTATCGTATTTTCCATAATATAAATAAGTGCGGGGTGGCACGAACAATTAATGTTGGTGAAAGTGGGATATCTGACAAAAAATTTGATTTCTCGGGCACTTAGTTTTAGAAAACAGTGCGGGAGGGTTATTGATTTACCTTTTTATTATAACTTTGTAATAGAAATTTAGAGATCAGTATGATTATAACAGAGTGGTTTTAATGAAAGGATATAAAGACACAACATTACAAAATTTAATTTTATCGAAATTTTATTTTCTTAAAAGAAAAGTCAGAGGTGCATGGAGCTAAAAAAATCAGCAAATGTTCATCGAAAATCACTAAAATTTATTAGTGAAAATCAAAATCTTCTTCCTTACCGAAAATTTAGTCACTACAACTTCGTTCCTTCGAGATTTTAAGGAAAACCCTCAATGTTACATTAAAACCCCATTTTGACACACCAGGACTCTCTTATATCAAAATCACTGATCTGATTTTGAACATATTAAAAAAATATTTTCCTATATATATTTATTATGTCCATACCAGAATAAGGTCAGTATTGTGTAACTTCTTGAAGTTATGGGCTTGAAAATAATGCAGTTTGTAAAAAATCAGGCAAAATATTAACTCAATTAACATGAAAAATATTTTAGTTAGAGAATTTCTTTTCAGGGATATAACTTTATTTAATCAAAATTCAATTGTTTACCCAAAATTAGATTTAAAATTTGCATATTTATTAGCATTAATATAAAATCAGTACCTTAATTTTTGCCATTCAGCTTCTAAATTCTGAAATTTGAAAGGAATTGGCCAACAACTGTAGATTTTATTCAGGTTTTTATGAGACCATGTTATATACTTACACCTAGGCTATACTGAAGCCCCTCTTTAGTCACCTGTATGTCACCCTTGATAACCTTTTAGGCTAATAATACACGTTTCAAGCGGGGCATACTGGGTAGCCAGCCAGTTCTTGGCAGGCCACAGCTGGTCCCAGTTGTCGAACCCCCCGCCCCTCTAGTAGTTGTTTGGCCACCAAAATAACAATAAACAATAATGAATAGATTTTTATTGGTTTATAATAACAATTTTAAGAAAATTTAATGGAAAAGGAATTAATAGTTAATGAGTAACAGTGAAATTACCTTGCAATTACTGATGTTGTGTGGATCTTGTATTAATGGCCCCAAATGTATTCCAAATGACACCATTTAGCCACCGTTGGGTATTTTTCATTTCAATTTTAATAATGAAAAAAAGTTAAATAAAATTGTTCTTTTCTATTAGGTATTATATGATGAAAATAAATGAAGGACAAGGATGCAGTTCATTATATTAAATTATTCTAAATTTCCAGGTTTTTTCAAGTGTTTCAGTTTGTTAATTTATATTCATTAAAAAATTAAAAAAAGATTAAATATTTAAAATATTACTCAGACATGTATTCATAAAGATGTCAATATGTTTGACTAATGACATTAAGACTTATGGCTGTATCAGCTGTCACTTGATACTATGTGAATAATCAAATTTAAATTAATGATTTCTTTATTTCAGTTAAAAATTAAACATGCCCATCTCCAGTTTGCTCCTTGTTTAATTTATTGGATTTTCTATTTACACATGTATTAGTTTCATAGCTGAGATTACTTTTCTTTTTTTCTGACACATGTATTTGAATAAAAATAAAAATATAAAATGTGATAAAAAATCAGATCTTGGACAAGTTCTCATTATGATGGCTATAACGTTAATAATTGTCATTACACAGTGATGAGTGGATAGATTGATGTGAAAGTATTCAAAAGTGAATATAATAGTTTTTTTTAATTATAAATTAAAGCCATACCAGGTACCTATGATCATTATTTAAATTTGTGAAAGTTGTATATACTAGATACTCAACAATTTTTTTTAACTGAAACTGAATAAATACTCATGAGATAAAATTTACAGGACAAAATTGACAAACTGGTGTATACTTGCAGCATCAGGCCAAGTCAAAACTTGTGTGACAATAGCACTCCATTTCCAAATGTAAATAATATAAATGACATCAATCCTCTTTACTATATCTATAGGGTTTTATCCAAATCTTGCATAACGTTAGTTAAACACAATCATCTTATAATACAGCTTATAGTACCACACAAAACTAGCATATGTCTACCCCCTCCTACAAATCATATTTTGTGATCAAATATAACAGCTGAGCGCCGTGACCCTTGGGTCCCTTGTTCAATTTATATTTTTGCAGCCGGTTGCGGTAGTAGTGGAGACACAGACTGGCTCTGACCCCGATGTCATGTGTCCTCTAATAAGAGATATTGTCAAATATATTTGCAATCGAAAACCTTTAATCAGACTGGAAACACTCATTAATTAATTCTGAGTTGAATGGAGGTATTAAGAGGCTATACACCATGTTATAATATGGATTATGGATTCACATGAGCGACCAGTGATGCAACGGTCATCTCAAAACGTGTCTGTCTTTAATGTATTCTATTTAATTATGTACATCTTGTTATTTCATTCACTTAGCACAATTAGTCATAGTATGCCTGCTCTTTTCCTGGGCGACAATGAAAACACAATCTTATATTATGCGACCATAAACATGACTTATAATATTACAAAAAACAACAGTGACTATTGTGTCATGGTTTATGTGAAACCTCCGATGTTAGTGCATACGTACCAGAGCCCATAAACAAGAAGTTCACCGGGGCGTCAGGACCACGCGCGCTTGTCTGATATGAACCGTCGTCTATGTTTGTTTAGAATATGACACAACTGCTGAACCTTAAATACACCATGTATGACTGGCGTAGACTGTTGTTAATATTTTGTTTTCTCATTAACTACATCACACAAGAATTTTGATTCAAACACACACATATATGTGTATATATATATATATATATATATATATATATATATAATGATGGCGTGCCAAGCAATTTAATTCTTTGCTTTTTGCATAATCGATCAACAAAAATTATTGTTATTATGTATGCACATTCAAAGAAGTCATATTATCCCGATAAAATATGCCTATTCTGTCAGAAAGATCGGCCACAAAACAGCGAAAAGCATTAAACTGTGCATACTTAAAGTGTCAACGCCCCGGAATTAATCTTTACCTTTCAATGTGATGTATAAGTGTGATTGAATTCACTCTGTCAATAGTTAAGGTATAATTCTTCACAACATGTGTCCCATAAATTCAGATGGTACATAAAATGATCGAATCATGATCGATCATCGGTCAATTTCTGTCAGTCACCGAGTATAATTTTACATACGATTCCTACCACTAATATATATATATATATATATATATATATATATATATATATATATATATATTTATATTGAAAGAGAGAGAGAGATTACCGGAATCCCCGTTGTAACACCTGGGAATTTAACATTAAACTAAGCAAATATATTTTAAACACTTTCCGAAGAACTGGCATGTTGATGTGTTCCTCTTTGGTACGGTTGTTGGCATTTTTAGAAGTGTTAAATGTGATGATCAACTCTGAGTATAAGTTGTGCTTCCTTGACAACACCGGCCAGCTCCTCCCTATAATATTACAAGGCTTACTAACTTTGTAATACTTCTACGGGCTTTTCATGTTCATACTGTACAAAACAGAACATTACATTATCAAGTGGATCTGCAAAAATCTTTATGCCTTAAGAACATTCACTTCATGAAAACTATACTACAATCCAAGAACTACTTTTGACATATGTTGTGCATTAATAAATAAACAGGCAACAAGACGCCCACTAAGGATATATATATATATATGTTCACACTGCTCAACACAGGTCTATAAATTAGCGTGTAGAAAAATTCATGGATATGATTTACAGACCACAGACAATTTTAGAGCACAAATGAGTAATATTTATATTATGTATCAGCTGATTTAAATGCTATAGCATCTGATAGATCACAATTAACGTCACCTTCGACATAAAGGATAATGACATAAAGGTAATACAGATACAATAACGATGACCTTGATGTAGTTTTATGAACTAGCATACTATACCGGTTCTTGGGTTCTGTCAAGTCCTCGCGAGTCTTGGGGCCTGGCCGGGTTTTCCAATATTCGAATTCTCCCTTTGGATACACAACGCTGTTGATACACAGATGATGCTCAATAGACCACGAAATAATGCATAATTGTTCATATTTATGTTCAGGATTATCGAATATGGTTAAGTGTAATGCCTTGCCCTTTATCTAAAATAAGGATACGCTCTGAAGTTAGGTCCAACTTAAGATTGAATGGTCAGATTATACCATACCAAAACACACCTGAAATACTTGGTGTTATTTTAGATAGTGACCTCACGTTGAACAACCACGTAAGTAATTTGCACAGCAGGGCAAACCTATGCCCAGAGTGAGACTTTGATACGCTTAACGAATTTGTATGCACAATCGACTTTATATACGTAATACAATCCTTTAATATACAGTCACATTAATTACTGTCTGACCATTTGGGGTGGTTGCGGCAAAGACAATATTCTCAGAGTACAAACTTTCCAAAGCGTGCGGCCAGAATTGTTACAACAATGTATGAAAAAAAAACAAATTTCTTCAACTGATCTTATAGCACAGATGAACTGGATGACAGTGTTTTTTTCTGTTACTCCATCCTCTTTAATTGACTGTCTAATTTAAACTAAGTATGGTCAAAGGTATGCTACTAGAGATCTCTGCAGAGGTAACTTTGTACTCCCGAAACCAAACACAGCACGATACAACACTACATTGTCATACTCAAGAGCTTTACAATGGAACAGTCTTGCTACCTCTCTCCGTGAAGCCAAGTCTATAACCTGAATGTTGAAACGCAACATGATGCACACAGTCGTGGTTATATATAACTAAGGGTTCATTTGACAGTTAAGTTGGGAAAACACAGTTCCCCTTGGTCACATTTTCCCATTTGCCTTATGACACCAAAACAAGTTAAAACGATACTGTATTCGGAAAAATTTAAACAAACAAGTTTCTCTTTGTAGTCTCCCCCAGAAAGTGCTGCTCGTCGAGCGTCCAGATCATCTTTCAACAGCTCATCACCAGGTGGCAGTGGAGGGCTTCATAATTTTCCGATGAGAGACGGAGCCAAAAGTCCCTCGCCCCACCACAAGCGGCACAGCAACAGCAGGCGTGAGTACCTCCCGTGCAAAAGTTCCTACGCATGTCTAACGTTACAGTTCTACTTGCATTAAGGAGCGGGCTTGTCATGCCAGTATTTGAAAAAAAAATAAGTCAGGCAATATACCGGTAGCAAAACCATTACCTGTATTGGTTATTGTTGTTCAAATCCACGGTATTTTGTGTAAGTGAGGTGACATTTAAGGACGATTCGAGATACAAGATAGGATACAGAAACACAACGCAATATATAAATTCATAAGTTAACAGTCTTTGTGTAAATGATGATAACTGAAAGTGAAATATTAGTCGCCAATCATACAATATTCTAAATATAGCTTTTTATGTTCTATTTATACAGCGTCATATAATGTTCACCTTCCCAAATTTAAGTTTGAATATAAAATATAAAAGAATTTTTCTATATTCTTTAGTTTAGTCATTCTTTTTTATTTTATTTTTAAGGCATATCGCTCATCTCTATAACAAATACGAACTTATACACTGCAAATTTAACTGCTTCATGAGAACTACTTATAAATCAAGACAAAAATAGTGCGGTACCCCCCCCCCCCCCCGAAGTTAGGAGAGCGCAGAATTTAACTTCACTTGATCCGCCAATTTATCTTAAAATAAACCGAAATATGCATGCCACCTACACACATAAACATAATTTAATACTTGATTTAGCCAATGGGTGGCATCAATTTATTCCTGTAGTATCTGCTCCCATCTCCGCTCAAGCACTGAAGCAAAACCCACAGGCTGAGAAGCGAATGCCTATTTGTTATTACAACATTTGATTTAGCACATACATGCGTTCACACTCGGATATAAAGAATCGTGTAACTTACAATGCTGTAACGTTATATTTTCTTATGATACGCAACATATCACGATAAATCGATCAAGATACCATATACTATACGATGCATACAGGGCATAATTTGTTATTAAGATTATAAGCAACGGCTCTTGATTGGTCATAGAAAGAAACCAAATTTCTCATAAAATTTATATCCAAAACCACACGTTTTATAGACAAACAGTGAGCTGACAGAATGCTGTTCAACTTGTCTGTCGTTTCACCTTACATACCCAATACACACTTTTATACCTTACACACCGTGCATACCTGAGAGGCTGTTATTAAATCATATACGTCGCTCTTACATGGATTATCAATCCTATATGGATGATAGGGGATAGAAAGCCCTGACTACACGGCTCCGTATCTAGGCATTTATACTGGGCTCGTAAGTCTATAACAGCCAGTAGGCTTTTCGTAGACTCTCTAATGTCAGAGGTCCGAAATGCCGCTACTTACGATACCAATACAATATTTTACTTTACCGCGATATTTCTGGTGTTCTCGGTTTATTCGGTACAGGCCTGGCTTTTTTGTAACTACTAAGTAACTTGCTTCATATAGGTTTGTAGATGATGACTATTGATAGAAGCCTCTTTCGCATTTTGAAATTACTGTTTGCTTGCATGTTTGCCCGCTCGGCTTATTAACACAAATAACATCGAATAAAGGGTCGGCTTATGACGTCATCAGTCAAGTGCCTGTTAGCCATGGAAGAGGTGCTGTATAGGTAATCAATACCCTTTTCTAAAGGTCAATTCTACCCAAAAAAAAAATCTTATCCAGTAAAGGATTGTGGGGACGGTCGAGAATACTTGTATCAATTATCATGCTTTAAAATTAAAATTCCATTATAAGGATCTCAGAAAAACCACTATCTTCTAACATGCGCATGCTTTTTGCAGATTTTAGTGAAATCATTCCGAATCACAGAAACATGTTTTATGTAATATGCTTTGAAACAACTCGGAACGAAAATTTATACTTCTGGCCTGTATCTACTCCTAGTTCTACATTTACCTACTTAATCGGTGTATTAAGAAAGCCAGGGCATGCTCAGTGCATTGTAGGGAAAGGATTTCGTTACCCATAATTCCTAAACAAAAGGGTCGTACTCTGTGAGTACGGTTCTGCGCAGTGTAGGTAATAATTTGTTTATGAAACGATTTTCATTTGTTTATAAAAAAACTTTACGGTACAGGAAGCAGTAGGCTAAACGATTTTCTGTTCTACAGGCTGGAGTTCACGCAGGAGAACAGGTGAGCGGGGCAGAAAGGGCAAAGGTCGAAGGAAAAATGTGGCTGGGAAAGGAGGTATGGGTTCTAACATGCCTTAAACATATCAACAAGAGTTTTCCTGTCGGCAAAGGCTTACAATTCAATTCTTTGAACAAGCACGCGGTTTGCTCACATCAGACTTTGTGGCAAACGAACGTTTAAAATTAAATGTTGAACAAGTAAATTCTTCCCATATCTGAATTTGTGGTCAGTAAACGCTCAAAACACATTTGAACAAGTACGCTTTGCCTACATCAAAATTTGATGCAAGCAAACGGTTAACACGTAAACCGTTGAACAAGTATGTGTTTGCCTACATTAGAAACATATAAACATTTGAACAAATTGGTTTTGTCAAAATCAACGTCTGTGTCCAGTTACTGTTAAGAAATAACAAATGAAAAAATAAATGAAAAAAGTACTTTAATTGTTGATATTGTGCTTCATGCTTAAAAACAAGTGATGTGGGAGGTTTACGCTGCTTTTTGGGAAAACCCCAACCCTTTGTTTGGTATCTGCCTCGCTCTCCTACAACTAGTCATTAAATAAAACGTAATTTGGTGGTAAAGCCGTTTTGTAACCCTTGTGCTTAACCCCTTTATTTACACTCATGTTATACCTTCGTGCTAGTTGTGGTGTTTCATATAAAATATTGAAATTAATATAGAAATCCTAATTTTCTTTGTAAGATCAAGTGTAACATTTATGTAACACTTTCATATATATATATATATATATATATATATATATATATATATATATATATATATATATATATATGTATATATATATATATCGTTACATGGAATTTTTAACTTATATGTAAATTATCACACCTGGATATATTTTCTTAATTGCAATGCCAGGCAGGCTTGCATGAGTTCAAATTTTCAAATACAAATGCAGCTACAAAGCGCTGTCTCCAAATAATAATAGTTATAATAATTTTTCTTTATATTCACTTAAGAGGCAACATATCTAAGCATTAATGCCTAATCAAGGTACCTTTCATCTACTTAAACATTTAAAATTGACTTAAACCCATGTAAATAAATTAATCGTTATTTAAACATGAGAAACTACTAAAAATACGCTTCCCTGAATAGACGGTTCTTTAAACGACTCATAAACAAGTCAAACGAGCATCGAAAATTGAACATGAGTTTGTTAAAAATTTCTGGCCCAACATTACAAAAGCCCTGCCACCAAACATGGATAGAAACCCTGCTGTCAGAGTAGGTAAGGACTGACTAAAGGACTTTCACGTAGAATCATTTTTTTTTTTTCAAAAATATATTCTTCCATGATTGGTTTCGTCAGCACCATATAGGCTGAGTTATTCATACACTCACCTATGGATCCATATCTTAATACCAAGTGGCAAAACAAAGTTCAAGCGCAAATACATTTTTAAGATCATTTGCATTTGCTCTAACCTTTTTTGCTATTTTTATTGAATTTTCATTTACATTTGATAATATTTAATCGCATTGCATTTATGTGCAACATTTGCATTTAAATGCACTGAGTCGCATTTTAACCCAACCCTAAATTAACCAGCTTGCTAACAAAATAACTGTTTCTGGGACGCAGTAATGGAATCTTAATGTCTTTACGGCTTCATCAATTAACGGTTTACACCATAAAAATGATGTATAACAACGGTTTTTCCATAATACACACATAGGATGTGAATATTTTTCATTCGACAAAATCCTTTGTTCATCATGAATATAGAACAAGAAAAACAGCGCTGATATATTACAGGTCAACTGCATCTTGTAACCAGTGCCTTCATCTAAACCTTGTGCCCCATATGCATTTTTTAAATATTATTTTATTAAGACTCATAAAGTCCCTTTACATTATGTTTCATCCGAAAGATGTCACGTCAGGGGTACAGGCGGAGTATGAATATGTTACGAAAGGCTGGTTGTACCCATGTCATTAGGCTTCAGGAATAGCCTGTTGTTACTAAACGCATGAAACAAGGAATATTTAAGTATAAGACCGGATCAGAGGCTAGGTATAAGACTTGGTCAAACAAATAATGCTCGTTTGATAATAATAAAATAATAATAATAATAATAATATTTATCTTGAAATATATTATTAACTATATCATATATTATATTAACTAATTATTATAGTGTTATATACTTTTAAAGGTTATACAGTTATAAATTGGTTTTATTTTCATGTAAAATGGTGAAAAATGATATTTTTTCTGTCTTTAACAGGTTCTGGAGGTAAAAAGAAAACAAATGTAAGTATACAACATTGTTTCTTGCTATCTGGACGAATGTATACAAATCATGGTTGCATTCAATGTGGTGATATTTAAACATGAATATACAAGTTATATTTTTTTCTCGCATTTATACCCACTTAGGAGCATGTCATTGAGTATCTTTGCAAATATCAATTTGTACTGCAAACAAATATATAAACCAGAAACTATACTCCATTTTTTTACAGAATCGTGTTATCATATATCAGATATGTTACACATTTCTCAATTTCACAAGTCTCTAATTTCAAAGTTACTGATTTTTAAACATCAAAACGCCCGTCAGAAGGAGGGATCAAGCATTCTTGTGGTCTTGTATGAAAGATACCTCTGTGATAGATGTGATAGTGTGGGCCATGGGAAAAATAATTCTATAAATCTTTATACAACCTCAGTGTCGGCAGTCTGTCAACAGCATGATATACTGGTGCAATTAAGGTTTAAGTTCAACCAGCTCTTACTGCTGACCTTAACACATAAACTTCTGTCGAAGCTTAGGTACTTCTATAGTAGCTGAGGTGCCACTGTGAGTCAGTGTAAATCATTCTCTATAGTTTTATTACCTCTCTAATAAATCATGTATATAAATGCACAGAAAAGAATACAAATATGCCGTGTCTTTTTGAAACTTTGAACAGACCTATTATTTTTGCTTAAAACAACGGCTGCCTCACAGACGCAATTAATTTGCAACATAAGTATTTTATGATGAAACTTGATTTAAGGATCACATCTTCCCAGGTGTAAGTTTTCACAGGCACGTGGTATGTCAGACAAAAAAGAAATGATCCCGTAACAATTCGTTAATTTTTTTTTCTAAAAAAAGTTCATCCTAGCCGCGCCGATCACCAGAATAATATATAAATATATTTGGGCAAAAAAATTGTTTTCTTAGGTCAATTTTGACACCCCCAAACACGTTGACACACATCGTTGAAACAGATTATATATATATATATATATATATATATATATATATATATAATATATATATATATACGTAGTTGAAACAGAGTATATAAATATAGATATATATATATAATCATAGTATAAAACATTTAATAAAAAATAAATAAAACCTAGAAAGGCATATAAATGACTCGAAATGTACCAATGGATCGCCTCGTTTTTTGAATGTTCAATATTTCTGCGACTTTTACAGTTTTAACAAAAAGAACGAATGACGTAAATTATATTGATGTCTTGTGCAGTGTCTGTCACGTCACTCTGACGTCATGACCTGGTGAACGCCAACCTTTAAAAAAAAGCCAATGAATGACTAGACGGCATTGTCACGAGACAACTTGTCTTCAAGAAATTATTCTGTATATTTTAAGTCGGTCCTGTAAAATTGCCAGCTGCCACTGCTTGGGTTTAAAATAGTATCCTCGTGATAATTGTTTTATGTAATATTTACTCAAAGGATGTAAAGCCTATATAAGGCAGCTGTTCCGCCATTTTTGTTCGAAGTGAAATCAGTATGAAATAAAAAAACATGTACTTTCATCTCTTTATATGTCGATGAACCGTGGTTGGCGTCCTTCCAGTACAATAAGTTCCTCCGTAAAAGACTCCTGTCTATGGTTGCGAGAGTTGTTTATAAGACGTCACAAAGACGTCACAGAGGTCAGTCGCATATGACAATGCATCTACTGACGTCATCAGCGTGTAATTCTTAGTTCACCGGTGATGAATGTATATATTTTGGATTTATTGTCTCATACAAATTTCGACAATCAGCTGAACAGCTCCTGCAGCATTTGTCGGTGGTCGAGATGGCTCCTACTGCTTCCTACATGGTGCCTGTTAATAACATTGTACTTCATGGTTCTTACACTTTCAGCAAATTGTTTTTGTTTCATTACCTTTGTCATTGTCTTTAACGGGAATTGATGACCAGTTTCACCACAACTTTGACATGAAAAGATAATATATGAAAACAAAGCAATTTAGATCACCCATGACAATTTACACATCACACGACTCCCACATTTCCAGAAGATCTTTTTTTACTACTTCATGACTTTTTTTGTACTTGTTTTTGAAAATTTAAAAAATCATGATTAATGTAGGTCGTTTGAACCCTGAGCTAAGTAACTGCTAGCTATACAGTACATATAATTTTTGCACTTGTTTAACCTTGTCTTCGCCGTAAATGTCAATGTAACGGGGACAGTCTCTTAATGCTTAAGTAAGCCTACACAAAGAAAATAATGGTTGTGTATTTTTTGTGCAGTGTAACTGCAGTTACACGGTTCCTGCAGCGTATTTTTGTGTGCGTAATATTAGCCAAGCATCTGTTTATACGGATCCATAATTGAATGAAATAGAAGACATCTTGTAATTTGGTATATGCTGCAATACTTGAAAGATAGAGGTCCTACAAAGGTTCGAGGAAAAATCATTCGAATAATTTAATTATTTTATAATAACTGGGAGTAAAAAGAAATGGGAGTTACAGGCATGATTTTAACAAACCGGCTTCTGTGGCTCAGGGGAAGAGCATAGGGCTCAAAGCCGGGAGGTCGCGAGTTCAATTTCAGCCGAGAACCGGTGAAATTTTCACAGTCGGTCCGAACCCCGGGCGGGCGCTCTGCAGGCCTAATGGCAAGGCCATGCCCCACAGCCGCGTTTCACTCACAAACGAGTGCGTCTTTAGAGGGTCATCGGTGTAATGACCCAGCAATTGGGAAGATTTCACATCCAGGACCTGCCGGTGCGGTAGACACCGGCTTGGTGACACCATGCAGGATATAAAATGCAATGACAGGAAGTGAGTGTTACCGCCCTGTCACCTAGTCCAAAAGCAGAATAAAACTCTGCTGAAGTAAATACTTAGCTTAGAAATTAGATAAATCAGCATAAAAAAATGAGTTGGTTATCTCCCCCAGAAAATTAAAAAAAAAAAAAATTGTGACAAAAAAACTTGAAGAATGTCTTTAAGAAAATATGGAAATGCTTTCAAATTAGACACAAAATATAAGTTAAAGTAAATGAAATTTCGGATTAAATATTACAAATTTCACACGCTCACGAAGGTAAAAAATGGTATAGATCAGCATTCATAACGTGCACGAGGCATAACAACTACCGTAGAAAAAATACTCGTACTCTCCTGTCTGCCAAATGGCGACCCAATATTAAAAATGTTATGGTTTTCCTACCTGGTTTATTTGACAAACGGTACATTGGATCTGTACGCAGCCCACAAGCAGTAGTGTACATGTTGTCTTCTCCTCTTTGTGAAAAACACGCCCGCAAGAAAAGCCACGAGCCAGCGTCAACTTGACACTCCACGTCGCCACACAGGATACATTATGACCTTACCATTCAGGACGCCACCTTGAACCCATCAGTCTTCAAGACTCCTCGTACTTGTTGTGTATGATTCGTGTTTGATTCTACAAAACACCATCTTTCTTGTAGCCTGCAGTGAAGGCTGCGCACTTTTATGGAGATCTCGGTGGAGTTCTGAGAAAAGAAAAGGGTAGGTACATAGTACTGGAACGAGAGTGTACAAAGAGCGCATAGGTGGACAGCTTATCTTACAGTAGGGGGCCTTTTAGGGGCGCTTCTCTTGCCAAGATTACACATGTAATACTTAAATCTTTGGAACATAATTCCTACAGCAGCTTAGGTGCTGAAAGTTTCAGACACATATATACAAACTCACTCAAATACAAAATTTGATGAAAATCTATAATATAATTTGAGGTTTCAAGTCGGTTTCTTACCAACAAGAGTACACCAGAATTGCTATTTAGTCAGCAGGTGTACAGTCACAGTAAAATTTACATAAAAAAAAGGTTTGAGAAAAGTCCCATCTGCACATGTATGCGCCATCTTCTTCGCACTTAACCTCTTTTTCACCTGTGTATGTATTGGTCCATTCCGCTTTCCACCATTTGCGCTCTTTTACTGCCAGGTCCAGCAGGAAAAAGAAAATGATACAAAATAGTCCCCTCCAACGATTAATCGGACATAATAAGCGTTATACCATAACCGTATGCATGTTGTTACTGTTTCAGTCTGGGGTACCCTTAGCGCACAAAATTTCTGCCATGCATTTCGTTGGATATCCCCCAGGTCTTCGTAATCTGGGCAGTGGTAGGTAATTACAGTAGATATACCGGCATGCTAGACAGGTGCAGGTGGCCGCAGCGGATGGGGACAATAAGTAGTCATGCTTCGCTGAATAACACACTGTATACGAGTAATGTTTTCTCACCGGTCATGTTGCTCTAATTGTATTGATTGGTCCGTATTCTGTTTTGTGAACCCATTTTACAAATACTGCACAAATCCATGTTCTATTTTGTACACCCTTATTAAACATATTGACGGTAACAATTAATCAACGAATTTGGTTTGTTTGTATTTTTATACAAACTCAGAACATGTTATTATGTGTCTCATCATAACATGGATTTATATAGATAAATCTGAATTCCATTTTTACGTATTCATGCATCTACGTATTTACCTTTTTCAAAGAAAAGATATCACAGATACCATTATACCAATGCTAATATTGATACCATCATTAATTTAAAGATTTTATTCCATCTGAATCATTCTCCATGTACACTTTCATTGATTTCAATCTAAATTTTGAGAAAAGACGTAAGAAATACCGTTGAATTTATCATTTCCTTTTTGGAAACGGCGAATGTTTAATTCACATTGTGATGGAAGTTTATCAGTTTAATATCCCTTGTTTCATGTCTTCTGACTAAGTATATAATAACGGTTGTATCTGGACAGATATTATCTTCCAGGACTCTTTTACGTCTTTGCGAAGGAATTCAAATCATTAGATGATGTGAATTGCACTTGGCCAGATACAACTATATGTCTATGTGGTAGGGACATTTTGTTGAATATCAAGGGGCGTATGTGTGGGTACTAACTCCATGTGTTGTCCTCAACCTGGCGGACGGATATCTGTGAAATGCATTGTCCCATTCATGTCAAAACAGAAACTTAAGCGGGCTCTCTAGGGAATGGCACAACATCATTCGCGCAGGTTACTGGGCAGCAATAATTACGTATATCCTTGGCTTTTATACATTCCCTGATCCCCTTATATAAACACTCGGGCATAAATTCACGAACCGTTTGGTGAAAAATTACCTTAAGCATGCTAGCAGCCTATCAGATCATAGTGAACCATCCCTGATTAAAATCCTTATCACATAAATGCTCACACAGACTCTTCTTGCAATATATAGCTCTTTTCTATAAAAGTAGGCCGTAGTTTAGGGCATGACTTACCATATAAAAAATGCCTATTTTTTTAAAAATAAAAATCAAGATGAGATAATCAGAACCTAGCAAAGTAGAATTTTTATTCCCTCTTTGAGATATGCTGATGATTCCACTTTGAGTGATGTTTTACAAACTATTTTTTTCATAATATTCAAAATTGATCGAATAATGAAAAATATTTATTACCAATAAACACACCTATTCTGCAAGATAAGAAAAATAAACTTCATTTGTTGATGTGATGTGAATTGCCTGATTATTTTGCAAATATCCTCAATTGTTGCACCTTATCAGAGTCAAAGAAGAAATAGTCAAACTGATTTGATCTTCTAAGTTATTCATTGACAAACTTCACTGTACCGCTCGATTTCCGAGTAATTAGATAAGGAAATAACATATAACCTCTATATACCTAAAGGGAAGATTCAAATGAACATGCCTGCACCATAAATTTTTTTCAAATATATATTTTCTCCATGTTACTTTTTATATACTCTGATATTGACGGCAGTCAGTAAAAATTATTGACGGTTCATGTCCGACCTCAAGAAAACACGCCATATGGTTCATGTCGCTTGCTGGATAAATTTGGATTAAGTACAACCCGAAATACTGGCGCCGATAACAAATCACTGTCAAAAGTTGAGCTACACCACAGTCGCTTTTGAAAGCAACCAAATGCATTTATTGGTATTGGAAAACGTTTATTCCTAATAATAATATAAAATATTTGTGCAAAAGCTTTTTTTTTAGTATGGATCATGGGAAATCTTTCCATGATGCATCGCGTTGGAAGTGACCACAACACTTATACCAGAGGGGACAATCGCATGTTACATTTATGAAATGATCGTATATGTGAACGTTCCATGGTGCAGATGGGTATATTGAACTGCATTAGATATTGGTCAACGCGGTCGGCAGGGGCAATTGGGCCATTTTCTAAAATTTAGCGAAAACAAAGTAGTACTGAGTATGGTGAAGCTTGTCAATAGTCAGCATATGTGGCAATTATCCCTTTTATTTTTATTCAGTTTTAAAGGAGGCACTGAACATTAAACATCTTTTTCTACCGGCCTTTTGACTTGGATCGGGTAGTTTTATTAAGGATATTTGGTACATCAGCAAGTCTGCAGTTTTATATTTCTAATCTTTACGACAAGTCCCTGTAGTTGTGTAGGACCAATCTTACCCGTCATCGACAAGCCCAGTTGTCCACCTCCCAGCCATTAAATCAAGGCGACCACCAAATGACTGCATACCTAATTGCTGTCTTATTCAGTACTAAGTTTAATTATGGGTCAGACAACGGTTACAATAATCTAAAATCAAGTAGTGTTGTACGAGATGGTAACGTGGCGCTCCTACTGTTTGGTTTTAGGAACATACGGACTCACCGAAGTGAAATCGGGCCAAGATGTAGCCCTTAAACATGGGACTGTGCTGGGTTATGGGCTTGGATACCGTAAAAGACGTAAGATAACGCTTTATTGGACGCCTGCCTACTCGCCTCTTGCTACCCTATGTTGTCCGCTGTCTGCCCCATTTAACATCTTTATTTGATTTAATTTATATGTCTTGGGTGTTACGTCATTGCATAAATCTACATATGCCATGATTACAACACTGCGCTTCGTTATTCATTGGGTTTCCAGTAGATGTCGCCCTCTGTCATCCTCTACCACATTGGGGTCTTTTTCAGAAGGCCATGTGTCGTAAACTATTATTATATCAGAGCGTTCATACTGTTTAAACAGATAAACATTCATATACTATATGAGCCAGGGAACAAATTTCAATTCGTAATGAACGATGTTTTATGCGCATTAAAAGCAACGCCGTTTAACCCAGAAGAAGTACCATAGCATAGAGACATCTACTGGGAAACAAAAGAACTATAACAATATTACTGTGCCAGCTTTATTAGTGCAGAACAGTATTAGTTCAGTCTAATATTTTTATTTTTTCATTGAACTGCTTTTTAGATAG
Organism: Sipunculus nudus; assembly: GCA_026874595.1. NCBI lineage: Eukaryota > Metazoa > Annelida > Sipuncula > Golfingiida > Sipunculidae > Sipunculus > Sipunculus nudus. The sequence goes on along the minus strand of CM049314.1, from coordinate 19,238,699 downwards.
TCGAATGGATTCGACAGTATGATTAGCAGTGTATTGCATATATTGTTATATTTGTACCTATTTTTATATGCAAAATCATGGTCTCAACGGTCACCTACTTTACCTGTTTTCTGTTAGATATTGGGGGTTTGGTGAAAGTTAAGCTCCAACAAACATCGAAAGCAAAGTATCTAAAAATCTAGTAGCATCTATAGCCGAATATATAAATATGAAAAGTCTTTTTTACTAAGCCTAACAGTATAGCCTTAAATGAGAGGTGACATCATATGCTTGACAAAGCAATTTAACTATATTGCTATTATTAACTATATATACATTAACACCCTTGGATTAGCCTATAACATAATATTTATATCAACAACAACAGCATATAATGAGAAATCGTAATTGATCAATAACTGCAAATTTTCTAGAGCGGTCAGTTTATTGATATAAATATGTTCAAAGAAAGGCATACAGTACTGTATTGCTATATTGTGTCAGCTGTCACATACCGGTTTTTATACATTATTTTTATGGGTTTCAGAGGGCAAATATCATTACTGGGCCCCAGACAGTTGGTGCAACACTCAAGATGTCGTCCATTATGCGGAGAATACCGGTGAAGCTACCGTACTAGAGGACGGGCTTTATTTTGTCTACAGTCAGGTATTGTTCGTATGTATTAGGTTCCTTACTTTAAACCGTTCTTATTCTGTGCAAGAGAATCGTATACTAGTATGTCTGTAAACACCAGCCCTGTAACATATCCACATCAATGCTAGTACTGACATTGTATGCTCGTTATTGCATGATTTCCCTTTAACTGTAATTGAATGTCACTCGTTTTTTTGGTATCTCAGAAATATGGTTATCATTTCGCCAACCACATAGAGACAGAATTTGGGATTAGACAGAAATGGTGATTCTCATAAGAACTAAAGGGAGTGGAGATATTTAACATGAGAAAGCTATAGGAACAAGTTACTCGAGTAACAACGCCTCCTGACCTAAATAACACAAATTCTTTGTAATTAAGTAAAATACTACAAACACAACTACAAAAAAAAACAAAAAAAAAACAAATGATTGAAGTCTAATCGTTGATTTCTGGAGCTACAGATGACTTTCCATGCAGCATACACATGGGATCAACAGAGATGTTATATTTTCTTTATTTCTAGGTTACCTTCAATAATGCAGCCCAAAGAAATAGCTATTCAATATACGTCAAGGACGGCCCTGCAGATCAAGGCGAACAGTTCATGCAGTGCTTTCAGAGTGTCGGCTGGGTGCCGTCAAATATGTCGTCACGTGAAAATGCGGAGTACCATACGTGCTACATGGGAGGGGTACGGCAGCTCAAAAAAGGAAATCGAATATATCTGCAAAACGAATACGAGAACAGGATCGTTGACTTTAGGAAGCACACTTCCTACTGGGGAATAATCAAGCTAGCTTGAAGGCACCAAATGTTTTAATTCAGACCACGTGACTTTACTTTCGCGGCCATTTCCACGACTTTAGATTTTCCGGCCATCTGTGATCCTGTGTCCAATACGTTGCGTTCCAAACTGTAACTGAATAGCCATGTGGCTGTTTGCGTCAGTGCTTGAACCAGTGTAAGCGGGTATACTTAAAGTACCGGAGTTAGCTGTATTATTTTCAGCCTATACTCGGTATTGTGTGGAATACCAAAACGCCAGTGGTCGAAGTTAATATCAAGGTGACGGTAAGTCGGTCTTCTAATCAAGAGAAAAATTAATACAAATGCTGGATAAACCCTGTTCTGATGAACGACAGTAAACCAAGTGTCTACACAAAAGGATAGCAGACGCAAGGAAAACGAGTTCGTTATTCTACTCCAGTATTTGTTTACTCCACCACACACCTGCGTACCTGAGATTAAGATTGAAACGGGCAGCTAGCCAATGTTTGCCTCGGGCAAAAGTATCATAAATGGCAATTCTAACGTCTTTTTTTGTATGACCAATGTGCTGCTCACATATAAGAGACAAAGAAGGTTTACATTTATGTTGGTAATGAATGTGAAGAGGTGCCGTTACACGCTTTGACATCTTTATTTATAAGACATTTATTAGGTTGATGGGCATAATTGATACCTACAGGAATAACTGCCTGATTTCCTCAAATATTGGCCTACATAAATACTCGAGTCCTGAGTTCCGACAACAGTAATCGGTTTTAATTAATGGGACCATAGTAGCTGGCCGACCTCGATTTGTGTATTTTGTATGGATAATAAGAGCAATGTACTGAATCTATTGCTAAACTACTATAGAACAAACAATATTTCCTAAGTGTGAATTAACATTACAACGCAACCACTGTAAAGACTGAGTCACGTCGAAAATAACGAACCAAAGGGTAAACTATCATTCAGGTACCAATACCATCAAATCGAAAAAAATAAACTCGCTGGAGTACCAATTGGAACAAACTGACAACACTCTGCATCACGTTGGTACCAACACCCGGAAAACAAAAAAATCATTATTGTGTGTTCCAACACCAAGAAATAGAATAAAACTCTTTATAGCGTAGGAACAACAGCAGCTCCTTAAAAAAAAATCTGGATTACGTTAGTACCAACACCGACCAAAAAATAAACTCATATGATATGGGTATTAGCATCAGCAAATCGAAAAATAGTACAAACAAGAGCTGATAAAAAACGTCTGGTTCATGAGTGTAACAACATCAGCAAATGAAAAAAATTCTCCAAAGCGTGGCCACCCGACAAACGAAAAAAAAAACTTTGGATCGCGTGGGTACCAAAACCAGCAAATAAAAATCTGGATCATGTAGGTTCCAAAACCTTCAAATTAAAAAAAAAGCTCTTGATCGTTTTTGTGCCAAAATTCAACAAACAAAAATGATAACCTGAATCTTCTCTGAACCAATACCAGCAAACAGAAATCAAATTTGGATCATGTGAATACCATAACCAGTGAACAAAAAAACCGGATTGCTTCACCCATAGTGTATTTCATAATCACGTATTTTTGATCTTGAAAATGGCATCTGATGATTTGCCACAGTAATTTCTAAGGATCATGCAACTGATCGTTTACTTCCTTGCCTGGCGATGTCCAGGTCATGTGAACAACGAGTTGGATTAATGCGCAGGTTTTCCCATCCTAGCAATACAAAAAACAAACGCGAATGACCCATTCTACGACACGTGGATTGTGCACGTACATTTGTAATTATGTATATATTTACTATAGTGCCAAAGATGACCTGGCCATGAGGCCTGCATTACCTAATCTTACCACGTGTGTCTAGTAGACTCCGAGCATATTGTGCACTACATACTGGTATCTGCGACGTTTCCACAAACATTCATTTTGTTAAAAAATTATGTACGCAAATTGTAAATGTACATTTTAATGTTACTGCGAAAATAATTCAAAACCATTTGTCAGTTTGTAATCTTCATGTAATCAGCATAATTTAAAATTATGGTTTTTGATACCATACGATATACTTATGAAATATCTGTTTGTAAATAATTAAAATGAGAAATTCTATCATCATGGAAGGGTTGGCTCTTAATTAATCCAATCAGGCACTAAGTTTAAACCCTCTTGTAATAGGGTAAATAGATTACCGGCAGCGCTCAAACTGTTCCAAAGGTTGTTCACGTCCACTCAGCGCTCGACAGTGTGTTTATCCTTTCTTATCGTTTCTACTTTTAATGCGACCATATTCATAACGTGACATTTAAATAGAACTTTAGGCACCTTGGTGTTAACTCTTGTTTGGTTGTGATAGAATCCCCCCATGCCTTTGTATATCAGAAACAGAAATTATGTACTTTTGCATTTACACGTCCATCATTTGGCACTTTAACACCGTATGTCATATTATGTTTTAGATTTTAGAAAAAATGAATATGACAAAAAAGTAACTTATGCCACTAGATTGCACTATATTCGTCCACAATACATTCAAAAAATGGGCCTACAAACATCACCCCTGCCATAATTTAGAACTGAACAGAATTTTGGAGTGCGTTTTAAAAGCCAGGCAGGTTAGAGGATATTTGAACTGCCAATTCTGCTGCAATATTTGTAATTTTACAGATTTCCCCACCAAGTCAGTTTCTTAGGTCGGAAATTCTGGGCTTTAATCATTTTTACATTATCTTTTAAAATAATAAATAAAGGTATATTTATTTCTTTATAGGACAAATTGACAATATAAACACTTGCATTTAAACATACATACATAAATAAAACATGAAATACTACTTTCTCTGTCAAATGTATCACACCAGGTTTTCAATTACATGCCTAATTCTGACAAAATATTTGTTGACTTTATATCTCACATTCATAATGTTGCTTCAGGTAAGCTAAAAGGTTCAGTCACTGGTGAAACGAATTTCAGGAGCCTAATTCCGAAACACTTTTTTATACACATAGTTTGCAACACCTTGAAGTAGTGCGAATCAGAGGCCTATACTATGACGAGCGAGAGCAGGGATACATATCGATATCTGGATGCGAATCATTGAGTTAAATATCATGCCTATAACGGGTACATTATTGGTCAGTAAAACTGATTATAATTACACTGTACATTGGGACAGTATTATTGTTTCTTAAGTTTTAAATTGATTGAAGAAATTTTGCGAGGAAAAATAATAAGAAAACTTGACATCAAGACAGGCTGTTTTAAATCTGAAACGGATTTACAGATGCCAACATCTGGAGGCAGACTTGGCAGTGACATCCATGTGTCATGTCATATTATTTGAGGATAAACCTCTGCCTGAAAAAAAAATAGTAATTTTCAAAACATGAACTATTCATTACTCTATATACTTTCATCTACATCAGGAAGAGAGCTATCTATGGACTTAATGTCTGAGTTTGGTTTATATATATGTATATATATATGTATATGTATATATATATATATATATATATATATATATATATATATGACACACTTGTGCACTATTTGCCCAGTGTGTTTGCCTGCGACCATCCCACGTCATTTCCGTCTATGACACATGAGTAGTCATTAAAACTCATGTCCTGGAATATGTAAATCTGAAAATTATCCTTTCAAAGTGCATATAAAATACTTTAAATATTACACCTATCTTTAATAATATACAAATGATTCTACATGTCGGCAATTTGTGCGTACATTTGGTTTGAACATCCTCCTCCTGGTCAACAATTCGCAATTCTGCATATATACACTCTTACCAACTTTTTCCACTCTTCACTTACTTATATCCTCAGAAGGCAAAAAGAACACACCTGGAGCGAATTTATTTCGCAAAAAAAGATTATTTCGTTTACGTAATAATTTACAAAAAACATGATTTAAAACATTCAAGGGTACAAAACACATAAGAAAATATAAGCTGAGACAACAAACGTAACCAGTCTACAAGCGTTGCTGAACTATACGCTGATATCCATTCGTCTTAATATTCAGGTCCTGTCTTTAAAAAAAAAATGTTTTCTCAGGGTGAACTAGGGCCCAGCTTCAACGCTCAGAAATGTTCAATATGTTGCATAAAAATCAGTTTAATATTTCTTAATAGCTTACTGTTTTAATCCTGCATCGATGTGTCATTAAGGCGCTTGGTATATATTTGGAGAGTTACTTTTTGAATAATAAACTATATAAGACATTCCAATAACATTTCATCTTAACGGGCGTCTATTACCATTTATCCATATGTACGCCGGTTGTAGGACGGGCATTGAAATGTTATTGACAGTTTTTAAGAAGCATGAGATGGATGGCAGAAATGAAGACAGATTAAAATCTAGCATAGTAAAATTCATTATATATATATATATATATATATATATATATATATATATATAGTGTATGTGTTTGTGCATTTTTATTACAGAGTATGACGTTATATAATTGTAACATGTAATATCACTGTTTTATTTTATCTTGTTATAAGATACTCCTCCATCGATCGAGTAAGTACGTCAGTAAGATTCGAAAGCAAAGACCAGCAACATGGACTGGTAAACAGGTATTTTGCAGTTTTATGCTCAGATGTTCGATGCCTTTTGGCTCGTGGTATTAAACTACCCTGATACTTGTAATCATATATGGGAACAAAGTATATGAATCTAGATCTGTAGTCTGAGGGGACATAGTTATGTCTACCGGGATCCCGATCAAACTCTACTGTGTTCAACATAATGTCACGGTTCACTAATACGGTTGAGCTGCGAGATTTCGAGCAAAGATGGCCCTAATACCAGTGAATTGCCCGCGCTCTGTTCCGGGACAAATAATTACACTTTCTCACAGTTATAAAGGATCTTTTGACTAAAAACATGTCAGGGGGATCGAGATTATCTCCAATATATAACGGGTTGTTCATGGGTTGTTACCCTCATACTCTAGAAAATAACACCAGTATAAGGTCGTAAACTTTAGCGAAATTGCTGTCAGACAAATCAGCAAAAGTACCCAACAAGTAGTAAAATATAATTACACTCCACATGGTGGAAGTATATTAACCCCCCCCCAAAAAAAAGACTTAAAGAAGAGACATCCTTTCAGTTTCCAAATCTAACTTTTATGTTATTCGATGGATGGTACCGTCTGGCGGCGAACTGAATCTAATAAAGTATCTCAATCGCACTAAAGATAGATCTGCCAGGCTGTTAATAATTATACATGTATCTGACACTACAATATGTGAAATTAAACTTCTATAGCGATTCAGTAACTTTTGCACCAGCTCATGCCTTGTTGGTATGAGTCGTTCGTGCTCCCATCTCACGGCAAATTATAAAACTAAATCACTGTAGTGTGTCTGTTATATTGCATATACATTGTATATACATATATATATATATATTCATTATAAAAACTATTACAATAGCTTAAATATCGATACATCTACCACGACTTTGTAGTTATTGAAAAGAAGAAGATTATAATAACTATCATTTGGTGCATTCAGATTTATGAGAAAACATATAGTAAATGGGTTCTTCCTAAGTTCCTTAATTATAAGAATGAGCTGTAGGCAGCTTATTTTGCTCTCGCCTTTATATAAACAGAAGCGGATCCAGTGGGGGGGGGGGGGTTCCAGGGGGTCCGGACCCCCCCTTTTTCACCCGAAGCAACCTTTTTTAAGGGGTTTTAGACGTAATTTTGCGGCCTGGACCCCCCCTTTTCCAGACGTGATGACCTTTTTTTAGGATTTTCATTAGTCCTCCTGGGTTGGACCCCCCCCCCCCCCTTTTCCTAAATCCTGGATCCGCCCCTGATAAAGACAATTTACGTTTGAGTTTTGCTCGACCGAGCAAGGTGGGGAAAGGGATTGCCAGACATGATGTGTGATTACTTATTACCTATACGCTCCTCACTCAGCGGTTAAACACTGTGGTCCTCCTAGACATCGTTTCGTGTAACATCTGCTTGGTATGGCAAGGTTCTATGGGCAGGAAAACCAGGGTGTGCACATTACACCGAGATACAAATTCGATCAACAGTCGGATTCTTGGCGCTATGTCAGAACGGGTGTTATCAGACCAACGAAAGCGAGTGTCGCATGTTTAACATTTGGGCTGGATGGTGTGGGGGCATTTGTCATCGAGTAATTTTTCTCTGTAAAAAGGGAGCAACCTACATTTTTGTAATCCCCAGACCGTAACCTTTACAAACAATTATGGTGCCAATTTTTCTTAAGGGGCTTTGTCATTTGTCATAGGGTAATATGATTTAAAGCAAAAATAGAGGGCCAATATAAATAAATATTTACAACAGACGGAAATTTTGGCAGAAAGCATCTTAAAATATTCAGTAAAATATATTACATCACAATATCCTAGACTAGACATATAAAGACTGCGTTAAGACGTTTACTCCAAAATTAGGGAGCACCTATAGAGCGCATACCTCCGCCAACACCTGGATCCGCATTACGATCCATCAGACCATAGAAAAATAACTAGTTGTTCCTTGGACACCGGTATAGTGTTCCATACAACATCATTGATAAATTCATAAAAAATCATATAGCGACAACAAGGTTTTCTGGGGTGGTTTGTGCAATGTGTAGGGCGGACTTCAGGTAACCTCTATTTATTGGATACAGTATGTTTTCGTTTTCCCTGGTTTTTACCAGTGGCTAAATAGGTGCTTTATTTATTCAGAACATATGAAAATGACCTTTTTATACTTCCATTATTTTGATTTTGCTAATACATTATTCTATTGTTCCATTCTTGCATCACCGACGACATTATGTCGCTCAATGATATTGAAGCTATAGAAACCCGTCTCTTTAGATCAGTTTTTCCAAAGAGTATCCCTAAAAGTTCTTGGCGAATTCTAAAGAGCATTTTTATGTTTTGGTCATGAGCCAAGAAATAATTTATATTTATTAGGCTGATGATATTTTTTTACATATTTTTTTAACAATAAACAGCAGACAAAAGGGACAACTTTGACTTGATTAAGTGCCAGTTCCTCATTCAAGTTTTGGGAAATACTACCTAGTCCACCATTCACAAAGTGTCATTCAAATTTTGGAGCTAGTGAGATGAAATATTTACAGGAAAAAAATAACAACGTTGATTACATAACCTCAGCTGATTTCTTTGTGCGGGCTGTAGCATACGATTAAGGAGCAATCAGGCCTGAGGAGGAGCAGCTATATCAATTATTTTAATTTTTATTAATAATCTTTTGAAAGCTGTGCACATCATGCAGTTTACAGTAGATGAGACATGTAAAGAACAGATAATTAATATTTAATGAAAGGCATATGTATTGGCTGAATAGGGGAGTGTGTGAGTGTTCACAGATAATAAGAGTATCGGAAAAACAAGGGGTCCTTAGAAAATGTAGAGTTTTTAGAAAAGTCTTGTTGAAGCACACAAACTGAAATTAAATAGAAAAATCTAAACAAACGTTTCATATTGAGCCAAATCATGTTTTCCTACGTGTTTGCAGATTTTCTTCTATCCTATTTTAACTGCAAGCCAATCCCATCCCCCTTGAAGATCTTTTATTAAATTAATCTTGTGTAGCGAGCTGATTTTTTAAACATTTCTGAAACCTAGACATTTAGATTATATCAGTATAATAATAAAAACGGACAAATCTTAACAGTAACAAGAAATACACACTGGTAAGGTTAAATGCTTGTTATTATTCAATTCTTGCCCCCCCCCTTTTTTTTCATTATCCTTAAATGATTTGTAATGGCAACATAAACTGTTCGATCCGTCCGAGCTCGATCCCTGGTATCGACAATCTTTTCATGAACACAGTAATCTATAAACAATGAGTAGCAGGCAGCTTGTACTATTTGTATAATGCAAGCTTGAATTAAGAATGAAGACGAGAGCTATTCTGATATTGTATGATATCTTATTGGTTATGGGATGGTTGCCTACTGGATATACTTGATTGCTAGAGCCATTGAACGCAGGGTATGTCCGATGCAGTAGCGGAAAAGGAAAGTACATCTTTGTTTGTAGCCCAAGTTTTTTAAATAATTTTAATTTTTTTTTATATCAAATAACAGCAGACAATAACTCTTTTGTGTATATCTCCTTAACTAATGCTCATTTCCTTTATATGGTGATCCAGAACAAATTTGATTTAACGTACAAGCTGAAAAAATGTCATGTACCATATACAGAAAACATACGCCTTTAATGTTAATAAAGGCCATAATAAAAAATAACAAAATTGAGTTTATATTACGGGGATCGGTATGGAGAAAGTTAATAGTAAGGTTGTTTGAAGAGCACATACTAATTCCCTTTTAAATACAGTTAACTTTTCTAATATGGCACACTAAACAAATTCTCAAAGAATCTGACCTTAATTCGTCTTTCTTACTGCTCGTCTAACTAACTGCTTAATGTTCCCTCCAACATACACCTAAATAATATATGATTAAAAATTACACGAGTATAATTAAAGCATTACCTGTATATATTTGGTAAATGTTAAAAATAAATGTTGTCATGTAACGTGTCATGTTAAACTGTCAGGAAACTATACGGATGGGAGCTACATACCCCGATAACTCCAAGACTAAAGATTACCGTTGCATTTAGTCAGGATAAAATTAACACTTGTTCCCTGTAGAAAAATGTAACGATACATAAACATTTGCAACAGTATGTGCATCATCTCACTTCAATAGTTCATTTTGGCTGAATACAACATTTTTCTGGCAAAATCATCCCTGCACACGGATTTACAATCTCTAATTCACCTGTTCCATTCATTGTTATGGTTCTGTGTGCAAGAAAACACAGTCCGCGTGTCTGTTTAAGTGTTTATATAAACAAGACTGTATGGCCAGAGGTCTGATCTTGCGCATGCACCATTCCGAAAAAAGGAGAAATTATATGCAATATGAAACACAAGAAACATCGGTTGGCAGTTTGAAAAAAAAAGTTTTTTTTAAAGTAGTGCGGTATGATCATGAGGTGGCGTGCGCGCTGTGTTACATTAGTATCATGCACTGATCTCGTTCGTGCTAGCTTTTGATCACTTGTGTACAGGAGTACTTTTGGACTTTTGGCAGATACCATCAAATATTTAGGAGAAAAAATCATCCTATGTGTTAAAGGGTATAACACTATGTGTATATTAAATATAATTGGAATGTGAATAGGCACATTTGATATAAACCCCCCAAAAAATATTTTAGACAATCCCAAAGTATCCAGAAAGCGCATTTGTGTCTTTTGTACGTGAATAACCTTTTTTATCCTCTTTCCCTGTTTACTTTGTTTTATTATTCGGTCGCAGTTCATTAATTTATTTTTTATAAAGCAATCTAATGCAAGCTGCACGAAATGTCAAAACTGAATAATAAAAAAATGGCACCATGCTTTAAAGGCTTCATAGAAAGGTGAAGGACAAAAATGCATGGAGTGTCACATTTTTACAACCCAAATTTACTCGGAACGAATTTTCTACATATGCCCCTACACTAAGATACGCGATGCAATACCACGCTATCAGTCAGTGGTCTGATTACAATTCTATGCTCTGTGCGCACCCTAGTGTTTCAGCCCAGAGAACCGTGCTATACAAAGTAGCGGTTACAGGAAACGATATCTGGGACGACTGCAGTGTATAAGCGCTTTGTGAGGAACGTATTGATTACAGTCTATAAGTTTTGTCAGTTCCACTTTATATATATGTTGGTTTTTGTAGATATTGTTGCAAAAATAGCTGGTTTTAAAAAGATACCTGCCATTGAAAAAATCAGATACTCTGGCAAATATTCAGAATTTAAAGAAACCGTGACCGTACCTTCTATTGTAGGCTTTTGAGTAAAAGGGTCAGGCCTATTATCGGAGAAATCTGTGTATTCTCTCACGACATACTTATGTTTATTTCCCTTGTTGAGAATTAGGCCCTTCAAGCTCCCAACTACATTCCAAATTTTCTCTCATGAAAAATAACTAAAAAATATACATGGCAAAAAACAGTCGGCCAAGAGGGAATGAAACAGACCATATAAAATAATATCACTAAATTCAATCATGTCATTGTGAAGTGGCTTCCACATCTAACAATTCCTACCTGGGAGAATATTTCTGACACAAAAGGCCTTGAGAAACAGTATATATTTGTATGGGGCCGATCGATTATAGTCGGTCAGTTTGCCTACCTCCTTGTATTGAACACACACAGTACCTCTCTTCTCGGTTGCATGTCCTGGGCGCATGCAGTTTGCATCCTGTCGTCTGCTCGTGAGACCAGGTCCGACCAAATGGAGAACAGGTGACGGCGTTTGTAAATTGCACGCCCTCCCATTGGTCGGACGAAGATAAGATTTCAAAGTTGATTTCAAATACGTCAGCATCCAGGCACGCGCTCAAGTATATTTTTAAGGTTAGGCCACACCAAAGAATGAATAATTATGCTGAATCTAAAAACAAAAAAAATTATGCGAGCGAATTCGTTCTTATTCCTTTGTCCGAATTCTGAAAGCTTGCAAGGAAAATTGGCTTCAATTCTTTCAACGCAAAACTTCTTCGACTGTTTCAAGTAATATTACATTCATTTCATTACATTCAACGAAAAAAAAAACATTTATTTTCCATGCCTTTAAGAATGTTTTATAGGAATTCAGGCAAGTTTACAAATTAGCAACATTACCAGATAATTGATTGAATGTGTGAAAATATTTAATAAGTGAGAGATAAATGTTTCAACAACATCTCATTTTCATTGGTGAAGCTACACAGATCACATGCATACATTTAATATAGGCCGAATGATTGTTTTTTCATATATATTCTTTATAATCTCATTATCAAACTGAGGCTGCCATTCCATTAGATACATCATGTTACTAAAAAGAACCAGAGAGAGAGCTGTAAAATATAGATGTTCGTTCTGTAATGAAGTTTCTAATCTCATTTTAAGCCTTTGAAAATATTTTAGTATAAGAGAAAAAAAAGCAACAAACCTTAGTAATTACCTTATATATATATATATATATATATATATATATATATATATATATATATATATATACAGTCAAGCCCGCTTATTGACATGTCAGTGGTACATGCTTATATTATGATAATAACCGGGATGTGATAATATGCGGACTTCAACATCAATGTCCTTTTGAGTCATAGGCTAAGCGTTATATCTCACATGATATTAAATAAATACAAGGAAACAGAAACGTTAATTAATATTTTTATTGAACAAGGGCAAATCAAATTACGTTTATGCGCACCTGACAATTTATCTCCTGTTATTTTTGTGACGCATGTAACAATAACTGACCTTAATCCGATTGGCACACAGAAAGTGACGTAGGGTCTGGGTCACGAGGTCAAATGTCTGAAAATATGCGGCACAGTTATAACGTTATGCGATGGAAAACTATTTTACAAGAAAATTCTTGCACTTTCCCGACTCTTGCATCTTATTTTCCAGACGTTTTTATTAATGAGTGAAAGTTCAATGATCATCTTTATGATAGGACTGCATGTTCGGGCAGCGGGCATCCTCAAACGATTGTCAAGTTTCACGGCGATTGAGGTTTGGGATCGGGTTTCGTTCTCAGTGCTCTCAAAACCTCCACCTTTTCGCGAAACATTAAAGATTTGTCCCTTACTTCACTATAAATCAGATGTTTGTCTGGAAGTCAGCAGATCTGGTCATACATTATTTCCTTAAATACAGGGAAAGAGAATATATTGACCTTATGTATAATTAGACACTTAACATTACTATTTAAAAATGTTTGACTTTGTTAGTTGCAGATGCACTTTGAGATATATTGTGTCACTTTAAGGTGCTATTTCTGAAGTTCAGTTTTGTTTTCTATCGTTCCGATACAGCTGACATCGATTAAATATGACACAGTTAGTTATTAATTGAAAAAGATGGTGCCAAAAGGGGAATGATGAATGCCTGGTCATTGGGCATATAACCTTTCTTTTACCTAAATATAGAATAACAGAATGTACACTGTATGTTCTTTAAAAGAAATTATGAAAAATGTTGATATTTGAACACCAAGTCATATTGGTTATGTTTAATTACACAGTGGAGGTTATTGACGGTGTATACGACGGGTGTGGTCTCAGCGTTTGATATGAATACACGACTCAATAGGTAATTATCCCTGACTGATATGAGATGCTTTGATTCTCGACTTGGGGAAAACTGCCCTGTAATTTATATCCATCCTATACCGGCTTACGATTACATGAATATAAAGATGACTGTTTCATTTCAACAAAAGGTTTGAGTCAGCAATATTTTCAATGACACCCATGCCTGACTTATCGACATTGCCAGCATAGTTTTCACGGCGACTTCGTATATTCATCAGATGCTAGAAGCAGATTTGGCCGAAGTTTTACCAGCGTGCAAAATTTTACGTGCAAACATGTTACTGAAAAGTTATCATGTAACGTCACCAGTGTTGTTTCTGCGAATTCTTCTACATGAAATTTTTCACCGATTATTTGTCATACTAAAGATGTATGTTTCTTAGAAATAAGCAATATTAATTTCTATGTACGCTCTGTCATGCTTGTCCACAGTTTTCGAAATGAGAGATTTACATTTAGTGTTGGTGGAAGAGGCATTTTGAAGTCAAATAAAGAGAAGAATCAGGTGACATAAATTAACGGTTACACGTATATATGTGTGCGTGTGTGTGTTAAGCATAAATTAAGAATTAAACTGAAAGGGAGTCTGAAGCTGAAACTAAGTCAGGTCGAGAGCTGAACCCATATCCACGTATTAATAAGCTTTATAAAGGCAGTTTGCGTATACCAGGACCAGGAACATAACTTAAGTCATGTGGAAGAATTAATTCAGGAGGTATGTCTCACTATGGGACCATTAAGGAGCAAGATTTATATTTAAGGCCGTTTCTTGAGTTAAGTTTAACAAAATAAATGTTATAATAGAAACGTTACTGTATTGTTATCTGCGTTTACAGGGAAATGGTTACCATTATCCTGTATCGTTATCTGTAGCCCTACCCGTATCTGCTAGAACATGACTTTGACTTCTGCATTTGCTCAGATAAAATCTTCATCACATTATGTATTTCCTTATTGAACTTAATTACACACTTTTACAGTAGAACAAGGAGGAAGTTCAGTTCATATTAAATTGCACGTGCATATCTGTTACTCGGATAGGTTCCAAAAATAACTAATTTACGTCAGCATTGATTCGACCCTGACGCTGACGTCAAATTATATGAAAGTTGACCGGCAGGAAGGTAAAATCGGCAAGACAGCAGACATCAAAGACGCCTCACCTGAACTCCAGATTTAACTTCCATTCTTTTGATAGAACTTCCCAGTGATCTTCTTTCAGTAATATAATTATTTGCTCACCGTTTAGTGACCCTTGGAAGTTTATGATTCCTGGTCAAATGAACCCCCGTCTGCCCTGGGTATATATTAGCCGTGGATACACGGCGTGGGCAGGTTAGCTTGTACTTGAGAGGTGACAACTCATACGCCGGAACGTACTGCAACGGCCATCAATACCGTTCGTAAACAACCCGTAATCGAAACATTTGGCTTCAAGGGAAGATTTAACAAACAAAAACAATCCTTCATAAACCAACGTGAAAATCCATCATTTGGTAATGGGTCAATTTTGTCGCGTTCAAGTTTGCTGTCGTTCAGTAAGCCGTGCTAGACTTTAGTTCATGTGGTCGGAAATTCATCAAAGAGGCAGTGAGATTGATCAATATGCGGAGTTAAAACAGGTTTTTTTTCGCGTTTCTGGAAGGTGTTGTTAGAAAGTACACGAACCACTCTAACGATTGGTCTGGTTCATTTTAAGTGACTTGCAAGCCATGAGGGGTTGTCCACAGATCTAGGGGCAATTCAATTTTTTTTTTCAATTCCAATTCAATACCAATTCAAGAACAATCAATTTGATGGGAAAATATTAATTCCAATTCAAATTTCTATTCTATTCTAATTAAATTGGCAATTCAAACTGTTGCGATTGTTTGAATACATTTCATTGGTGTGTAACAAGTGTTATCACTGCTGTTATATTACTTTTTCACAAGTACACAACTTATAGTTTTGTTCAGCACTGGTTGAATATGCTACAAAACTAAATGAAATATCAGTTATTTTGAGTTGTACCGTTTTATGTGAAAAGGCATAGGAACCAGACAATCATTCCTTTAGATCAGGTTATCTGCCTACATTTGGATAAATGTTTACTGAATTTCAAATTTCATTATGATCTACCGGTAGATATTCTTTTTTGGGTGATAATGAACATTAAAGTTCTCATAATCGTAAGGGGGGGGGGGGGGCGGAGGGGGGGGGGGGTAGACTGTTATCAGGGTCTCCGAGAGAATTTTTTTTCGAGGCGGTACAAAAGCGTTTCCGGGCCTGTCACACCGGTAAAGATGTGAAGGTCCAGGTTCTTTTAACTGTCAAAAAACTGGCTGACTTCTTGCATGCGTACACTCCAGAAAAGGATAAGATGTGTTTACAAAACAAATCAATATATTTAAGAAAAAGAAGCTACTTACATGGTCACCACATAGATAACAGCTAGTCCAATTCTAGTACTGGATGCTAGAACAATAAGATATATCCCAGAAAGTCACTAGACCAGAACAAATAAATAAAAGTATTCACATGCATTATCGCGCAGCTGGGAATGGGAAGTAATAAAAGTTATACATAATACTCATAATTTTCGCCTGTTATTAACATTACTATTGCAGCTCATTTTATATCTATTATATTACTATTACTTAAAAAAGCTGAAAATATCTATATTATATATCATTTTACTATATGAATATTATCCCATCTCTGGTTTTCTGAAACTGTAGCTAAAAACAAACCAGGAAGAGTGATTAAGAAGCATTTAAGCTGTTATCATGCTCTTTGCCCATGAGAGGCATTTGTGTTTGACTTTGACTAAATAGTGCATAGACTGACCTTGAAACTGAAAGAGATCTGAAACTTTTCTTTATCAAAGCAGATCAATTCAATGGAGCCTGTAAACACCAATTCCAATACAATTCCAATTCATTTAATTTTCACTTTTCAATTCAATTCAATTTCAATTAATTCAATTTCCTTTAATTCCATTTTAATTCAAATTCAATTCAGAATTGACTCCAAGTCTGGTTGTCAAACCTTTGCACTCTTATCTGTTCTTATCGTGCGGTCCTCCATACAAGATACAATGGCACTCTGACGCTGTCGGAGATTTTCAAAGGGCGCTCTTTATAAAAGCGGGGCCCCAGGACCCTAGACTACAGGTAAAAAAAAAAGTCAAATGTTCTAAGATGACCAGGCAGTGTATGTTTTCTCCAACATTTAATCTATCATTCCTTTGGTGTAACCCGAAACCCCAGCACAGTTTCATCTGTTCATAACTCCCTCAGAAAAGTCCGCTAATAGATGAACCACAGAACAAAAGAACCAAAGGAAAAACATAATACTTTCAAGGCGGAGGTATCATCAAACTTTCTCTTTGTAAGTTTACCTTAAAGACATGATATGCCCTGTGGGTTAAATTCTTACAGAGGCATATAATAACAGATGTATAAGGATTTTAACAGGGAAAAAAAACAAGGATTATGTGAAACTCCTCAAACATCCGTGTGTGAGGGTATACATACGTGTATGTCCGAGTAAGTATGCGGGGATGCTTGTGCTTGTGCGTGAGTGTTTATCAAATTTGTTTCCTAAAATACTGGGTGGTCTGGAAGGCGAGTAACGTTTTGAAGTCTCTCAGTCACCATCTAAACAGAAGCAACCATCCATCAATAGAATACGCTCATAAGTTATTTTTGATGACCTGACGTCAAAACGACACCTCAAATTGGTTGTTTCTAAGCAACATGCGCATGCACTGCACTACACACCTATATGTCCAGATCTGATTATCGGTCATTCTGAGTCGTATGATGTCGATTGGCCACCCAGGATCAGCTGCTCGCTGGTGCAGGTTCATTGGTCTTGTATGTGACCACGCCTGTGCTTTCACGCTGATGTTTGTCATTTTTGATTGCTGGAGCTGATCTGGGTACGTCGTTTGTTTCCTATGAAGTCGTGTTTTCTTATCTCCTGATTCTTATTGTGTTTATCTAAATTAATAATATGTTTCCTTTCATCAAACATCCTTGTAATTTGTATTTATTATATTCTGATTCACTCTCCAATACAATGAGTTAACATTTTATTTTGTACCTGAATAATAACAGGTTATTTTATTGACGAAAGAAGATACTAATGTTATTAAAAGTATGTATGTTTAATTATATTTTATAGTAAACCAGGATCCATGTATTATTAGGATAAAAATTATAATCCAGAGATTTATACTTGGTACCAACTGATAACTTATTGAACTAGTTTAAAACTAGTTTACTTTGTACCAACTGTTAACTTTTCGAACTAGTTATTCGATCAACTGAATATCAATAATAACTCTATGTGGACGTATATAACAATCGTGAACAGTCGTAAAAATTAAGATTTTTTAAAATTAATGACATTATAAAAAATTACTTCTTTTCAAATTCACGTGCGTATACTAACTATGGCAGTAATCATGGAATTATAATAATGAATATTCGTAATTTATCACAATCGTGTTTTTTTTTAGTAATTGTAATGGTTATTGATGTGTCAACGGTAATAACATTTTCTGCGCCATATGAATAATGTCTTTTGATGGGTAATCATACCAATGAAAATATCTAAAACCGCAGTGTTAAATATATAAATATATATATAAATATATATATATATATATTTATATATATATATATATATATACATTGTTTTGGCTGAGGGTATAGGACGACGTGTCAGTTTTCTTAAAGTAATTGAAATTATCCTTTTTTAAATGATAAAATGGACAGCTACGGCTATCTCTAGAATTCTTGCATGTAGCCGCATAATTACGTGAAATCAGGGCTAGATAATTTTTTTCATTTTTTTTAATATTCCTGACAATATTTTGAGTGAAAAAAAGTCATATTTCCAAGAATAATATAGATCCAACAATATCAAATGGTTAATAAATCCACACGATTATTTGCCACCACTGACAGTGGTAGATTTAACATTGAGCTTGTCAGGCGGGTTTTAGAAAAGAAACGAATTTTAATTTAACAAAGAAATATATTTCTCTTGCACTTATTTCATGATATGTAAAACATAAAATTATATATTATCTGATTATATAATTATATATTTTTTATACCTTTTATATTATTTAATTATATGGGGAACAACCACAGCTGTACGAAACTGTTAATAATAATACTAATACTAATACTAATATAATAGTAATAGATAGTATTTATTTAGCACCAATTCTCAGATAGTCGTACTCACGGCTCAATTCACCCGCACAAACTCATAATTACTTATAAAGCACAAAACCTACCTTCTAAGTCCACTGTCTTCCTCACCTTCTCTTGCGTGTTTATCCATTGTAATTAACTTGAGAAAAACAAATGCCACATATTTAAGACCAAAGCTTGCCAAAAGTGTTTTTAAATTGGTTTTATACGATGTAAGAGTCGTATATTTCCAAAGTGTAGTAGGAAGCGAAACACCTCTCCCGGGGAGTTTCAAGCTCCTGACAACTTTCATATCTTATTTCAGATTGCCATTAAGTCTTTGAAGAGAGCAAGTTTCAAGTGCACGTTAACTGAGAGGTCTGATTTGATCAATCAACCAAGCTGAGTCTTTCTTCACCAGCAGCTGATCCAGTTTACATTATATAATGGTTGAACAGTTTGAGATCAGAACTGAACCACAGTTTTCTCGTGTAGGAATCCAGTTGAAGCTATACACAGGTGTTTACAAACTGGAACAAATATAGTATCGGTGTCCTCTCAACGCACTTGAAGTAGTTAGGCATCCCAGATGAGACGGTACGTCGGCTTCTGTCAACCTCAAATCTGTGATCAAGCGCCTAGCAGCCGTTACCAGACCAGTTTACGTTAATACGTGCGTTTGAACTGCCCGTATCGCCGGCAATATCACCCGTGTCTACTTGCATGTCCCCTTAAGCAAGATTCATTTTATTAATTCTTGGAAAAAGTTGTTTGCAGCCCGTTGAACCTATGACACGGTACGCGGTGTTCATTACATTGCTGAGGTTCCACTAATGTCTATGTGCTCTCACTAATTTTGTTCTCCATCCCTTGCTTTTGTTTCATTGAACAATAAATTCAGAACGGCAATCGAGTCAAAGATTAAAGCAAACTTTCAACGTGTTTTAGAGAAAAAGAATAAGAGACCTTGGCTCTGCAGATATGGCGGTGTGTTTCAGGATTCGTGAGCTAGAGACATTGGTGCAAAATGATACCACGTTTTGGGTGATATACACGGTACTGTTGCTACTTGTGCTGTTCGGGCTCGTCGGGAATGGAATGGTTTTATACGTTTACCGTCGTGTAGGCATCAGAGCACCTTACCAGTTATTTGCTGTAGCTTTAGCCGTTAATGACTTAGTAATATGCACATTATGTACATCTACGTTACCCCTGCTTCATTCTGGTCTCACCCCTATGTATGTTCAAGTGATACATTATTCCCTGTATGGATATGTTTTCTGCAACAATGCTAATTTTTTTCAGTCTTATTGCCATGTATCGCGTAGTAGCAGTTATGAGGAGTGTCCCAGTAAGGTCCTCTATGTTAATCGCCCGCTGTTTCTGCGTGGGGAGTTTTCTTTATTCTCTTCTGCCTTTTATTCTTCGTTCTTTTGGTCGCTTCGGATACACAGGAGCAGCGTATGGCGGTTGTGTGTACGGCTTGATTGAGTATTTTCTTGCTCTGTTAGTCAAATCGACATGTTACCTTACTATTTACTTGCGCATCCGCCGCCAGAGGACCGTGATCCCAAATATCACCATCCCCCTGAGGGCCGTGACCCCAAGTAACATCACACCCCTGAGCGCCCAAGTTTTAACGTACAACCCAACGGCTGGTACATCTTCTACGTCAGGAACCCGAAAAACCGATGTTTTGTCGGACACAGGAAAAGTTCCACCTGGCAGACGTGAGCCAGTGACTGTAACACATGGGGGCACAGCTAGAGTACTGGTTCAACATAACAGACTGAAAACCTATAAGAAAAAAGCTACAAAAGCCGAAAAAGCAGGAAGAACGCTTCTGGTTTCCACATTGGTGTTTCTGGGCTGTTATGCTCCTATAGCGTTTGGAGACCGCCTTGGTTTATTCAGCGCCAAGAATATTCGGTTTCTGATCTTCGCCCAGAATGTTACCAACCCTGTCATTTATTACATGACTCAGTCCAAGTTTAAAAGTGAGGTCAAACGTGTGTTGAAAAAATGTTCATCGTGTTTTTACGGGGACATAAAAACATGTGTATTTAAGGGGTGTATCGATAAATTTGGTGTTTTATTGTCTTTTACGTAGTGGTAGGGATCACATTATTGCCGCGTTGTTCTTAATTTTCCCGATAGCCCCGTCCCTTCGTTGACCCCCGTCCTTATCTCGATATTTTAAGGTATTACCAATATTTCATTGTAAATTATGTAATAGGTATGGTATAACAGGTTTAATATGTATATCTTGGAATTAAATAGTACAGAAATATACAATCAGTCCCCAGCTGTAGGATAGAAGGAACAAAGTAAGTCAACTTAAAATGGACATTTCACCAGGTTGTTAAACCAGTTTATCTCTGTCGTTTTTCTTACTTTTAGGAAAATTTCTCGGCTAATCGTTTTTTCGTTACGTCAGTAGAGCTGTAAAGAAAGACTCTAATGTGCAGGTATTTTTAAATTCGGAATTAGAAGAATAATGCCTCATATATCATACTATTCCCCTATATCAGCATACTTTATGGGCTCCGAATCCATAATTTCCTTTTCCGTCTTGAAACAACATCATTTCTGACCAACAGGTTTTAACCACTACGTAATCCCTTAAAATTTAATCATGCTAATCTATCCTGTTTCCATAAATAATGAGATTTCCTAATCTTAGTTTCTAAATGGATATGTATTGTATTATTTGAAATTCCTCGGGGTATTATAAAAAAGAAAATATTTCGAAATTATAGCGGTTGTGTTATACTTGTTGTACTGATATTATGTACAAAAGAAGTAAATGTATCTTGAGCCTTTGTCAATATTTAAGCCTACTGTGGAATGCATTGTATACATTGAATGTATATTATTTATTATCTACTGTTTCTGAAATAAGACAGGCAGTGTTTTGGAGTCTTGCTCGGTTACATTTATAACTATGAATATTATCAAACTCTTGTATTTTTTGTGAATGTTTAATTTAATTAATAATGAAAGGAATTTTCGTTATATTATATTTTCATTTACTTTTTTCTTTTATAATGAGAAGGGATATATATATATATATATATATATATAAAATATATATATATATATATATATATATATTGTATAGAAAGAACTAAACTAGGTTTATTAGTTTAGTTCTTTCTTTACAGTATAAAAAGGCTCTGATCACCAATCGAGCACTCTGCCATCAGTTTTTTGCAACAAATGATGACCATATACAACTATATATATATATATATATATATATATATATATATATATATATATATATATATATATTCCATGGCTAGAGCGGCAAAATCTCTGCTATTTGTTTGTTTCATTATTATTCATATATACCGGTTTCCCCACTACTTCCAGTGTTATCCTCATTAAGTATTGGTAAATTGGAGGTGTAGTACTCAGAAGCCAACAATATAATGAAAATCTATATGATTTGTTATTTCAGTCTTATCATTAAAGGCATTCTTTTTTTCTCAGTTACCTTGAGCATTATATTAAGGGAACCTAACTTTTAAGAAACCAAAATCTATATTTTAGCCCATAATCTCTCAAAATATATGATATTGTTACCTAATTATGGGATCAGGTGATTTTACAGAAGACCAGAATATTACAAATAAAGATTTTTAAAGTCTGACTCTTGTGTTTAAAAATTAATACCTCTCTTGCGGACAACGGACACAGATAATTTACAATGGAGTGGGCTAAAAAATAAAAATGACGCGGAAGACACGTATGTAACCCCCCCCCCCCCACCCCACATGTATTTCCAAAACCTCCCAAAAAAGATAAAAAAATGCCTGCTATCTCAGAAATAGAATAGCACTCAAAAAGCGCATACCTCCGCAGAGGAAATACAGTCTTTTTTATTGCGATTTGCTCAAACATTTAACAAGGTCTCCACTAGCACGTGCACCATCCCTCCGCCTCAAGTGTTACTAACGGTAGAACCAGGCCCCCGTTACGTTGTCAGTGTCCTCGGTGTTCGGACAAACAGACTAAAACTTCTAGTTTGTTTCATACTGTGTATATATATATATATATATATATATATATAAGTTTATAAAAAGCTAAAACTAATTTTGACCAGTGTGCGAAGATATTCAATTCAAACAGATTTGACGTTAACACCACGACTCCCTCTGACGTGAATCTTGAGCAATGCACTGGTCAGGATTACCGTAAGCGTGATCGAGTAATTTGTAAATTGTAAATTTGAGTCATATGGTATGGTATATACATAAAGCAGATTTTCTTGCATTGTTAAACTACTCAAATGAGCTCAGGTTCCAGCGAATCAGAGTCCAACATTATCAACTCTAAGATTTCTTCGCTGTCCTAACACGACGGTCTGCAAGTATGCACGACAGAACAGACGTTAATTGCGGAGCTAGATCGACCGAGATTTTTTTCAAATTTTCCAAACGCGTGTCTGTGTGCTTATAATGTTGCACCTTAATTTTTGTAGTACGTGTAATTAAAAAATGGAAAGAAGAATTGATTGAAACTCTATAAGTACTTTTACGCTGTAGGTTTGAAATAATGTTTTCTAGTCCAGCAGCCACTGGATTCAACCTTGGTTTAGGGCCTTAAATTTATTTCTATATAGATTTTGTTTGCCCAAATGCCAAGTGTGAAAAATATGTTGTTTGGCTCGCTTTAAGCCTTGGACAACTTTAGCCAATTAACATATGACAAAAATGCCACGAAAATATTACTTAATGCCATAATTTCCTTAACATTTGACATAGAGGTTCAACTAATACATGAATTCTTGGGTATTTTGACCCAGAGAACTCATTCTGGTATTGTTTTAGAATTTTTAGTTGCCTATGTATATCCTACAAAATAAAATAATAAGAGTACACTCGTTCCGAAACACCTGTCTAGTAACAGCCTCGAACAAGACTGATGGACAGTTGATTTGACGTCAGGTCTCATGACAGGTCTGGTGTTAATTTTTTGATCAAACGTTTAGCAGTAAGGACATCGAGAATATGACCAATTAAATAAAGTAATATAAACATGTGACTTTTCTGGTACATATGTTGTCACGGCGTGTGAACTTTGCCGTTTTAACTTTGGTTCATTTGATTCGATCGACAGTGGTGATTTCCGGCCAGTAATACGTTCTTCCCGGAGTGATTATACACACACTGCAGTCGTCCAAGACATCCTTTCGTGAAAACCACTGCGTTGTACAGCATGGTTCCCTTGCTTCTAATACAAGGGTATTAGTAAAAGATTTCCCTCCACGCTGATCCAAATGTAGCTATATAGGTTTTGGCATGTGCTCGTCTTAAGCATGCATGGGCGCAAGTTAGAGGACTACAGGGGAGGAGGGGTTCAACCAGGGGGCATAGCATATAATACCCCCCAATATTGCAAATTAAAATATTATGTCATTTTTTTTTATATAAAAAAGGCTCTAATTTCAATCCGTTAAATATAACTTATTAACAAACCTGTATTGAAAGGGACCTCAAATATCAATGATTTGTAGGTTTAAACCACCAAAATGACTGATAATACACCTGATTCTGAAACCTGCCACTGTATAAACATATAGGAAGGTGGCCCACCTTGCATTTGTGAGAAGATGTAACATGTTAACACATGGTGCAGCTTCTACTGCGAACACCCTGTGTAGCTCATGCACCACAGCTGGAGGTCAATGAGCCAAGCTGCATATGAATTTCGCTGATCCACGCACCGTCGTCCAGATATCATTCGTTACAAATAGGCTTACTCCCGATATCGTTGGAACATATGCACCTACTTGTTCTTATTTAGTAGTGTGTTTTTTCCAGTTTATCCTGAGTATATGACCCTAACCGTTATTGAAAAAGAAATGTTTGCCAAACGTCAGATTTCATGCACAATTTACGCGGAACACAAGGATAAACCAATATTTACTAACAAGATATATTGTTATATAAAAATTAAATGTTTTTTTCTTGTTTGGTGTATTGACTTATTATAAATTTGTTGTTAGACCATTACCTGATATTACTGATAATATCTTAATGAATGGGCGTTTTATATTTACGAAATGTTGAGATTTATATCAAATTATAGGCCAAAACTATTTCCCGAGACTACATCATGATCAGCGAAAATGATGGTTATCCTAGGCAGGTCATACCTCTGAATATGTCTTCATCCGTCTCGTCAACATTGTACAACATAAAAAATAATACTTGCGATAAGCTATCAGTTCAGGTTATGTGTTTATGATAAAAATTACATGATCTTTTTAGTTTTGCTTTTTTATTTTTTTTTTGCATTTACAACAATGCGGAAAGAAGTAGTCTACATTGACCTTTGACCCTAGCCTCTATTGGTTGACACGCAACCGAAGGTCCATGAACAAGGTAGGTACATAACACGAACTGGAACAAAAGTTACTATTAACTGCTTTTAACGGGTTCCTCATAAATTATTTTATCAGCATATCAGAACGTGTTGATGTAAGGTATTATCATGGAGTAGTCCAGAAGCGGACGGTGGCGTCGGCTCAAGGCGGGAAGAAAATGGGGCGTGGCCAGATCTCGCCCTGCATCAGCGTGGGAAAGGAGTTAAGAAGTTGGATGAAGGTTACCCCTACCCCTTAGTGGTTAATCATGGTATACGAGCATTTTAATCGAGTTGGCAGTAAGGGGTACCTTCAAATGGTCTAAATATAAGGTTTTTTATGAATTTGTGATGGTAGGGGTCTACTGATACTTTTTAGTTGGGTTCTGCTCACGACGACCATGGTCAACTTTTGTAATATGCAAATTAGGGCCGCCATTGTCGATAATTCTATTTTTCTTCCATAAATGTCAAATTTTGTTTTAAAACACAGCCAAGAAATTATGAAACGTATCTCAGCGTAACATGCAACAATATGTTGAAGGGTGTAAGGGATAAAAGAGAAGCCTGTGAAGTGACCCTATAAATATGCTATTTTTATAAAGAAAAGATCACCTAAAATCACTTTTTTTTATCCAAAATACATATTTAATTTGACACCTCTTAGTGTCCTATTTTATCAATCAAAAAATTTTGCTTACTTGAGTACAGTGATTGGAACCAGTGTTAATGAAATGAGGATTTGTAATATCCTTTATGTCAAAATCTAATATTTTTAAAAATTACGACTCCAGGTAGAAGGAAAACGAAAAATTTTCATATTTTTGATTATGTCAGACGTTTAGTATGTCAAACTACATGCCTTACGAAAATGCATTAATCCAACAGAAATTCTGTTGCAATTTTTTTTACCTTTGTTACTAAATCTCCTGGCCAATCACCGAATAATTCTTAGTTTTTAGCATCAGAAAGGAGACAAACTGGATGCCAAGGCGAGCGTCTTGCGTGGCTGTCATGGGCTACTGTGCACTATCAGATAAAAGAAAATAGCACGTGCTTTCCGGTTAATGAAAGTATGAATGTATAGAGTAAAAAATGATTAATAATTAAAGAACTAAATTGGAGAGTAAAATTTGATTTCATGGAGAGCTAGTTTCTGCTCTATATTAACGATTAATTCAAAATGATGTCTTATATTATTTGGAATTTATATCTTTGAGATACATTAGTGATATAACAAATATATTTTAAAATGGTTTATAATAATAAAATATTTTTATTTTATAACCTACTCAAGATGAGAAAAAATTAATTAAACAACCATATGAAATGTACATTTTCTTTGCTTAAAGAAGCCAAATCACTTATATATCATGTTGAATTGACATGAAAAATAGCGTTCTCTCATTTGAATAAAGTTTTACCTGCCAAAATGTCGCCTTTAAACCGATGGCTAACTCCTGTACACGAGTGTTAAAAAAGTGGACCAGGAGTCATCACAACTGTCAACAAAAATCTGTGCATCTGCCGGGCCACTTCACCTGTCAAACATGAGATGTCCTGACTGACTTGGCCCCAAAATATAATACAAGTTCCCGCTGGTTGAAATTACGCCTGTTGTGTTTGCTCGGGGACAAGATACCCGCTCTCACAGGGTTGCTACCCATGTCATTTCATGGATTAGTCTTTGTTTGGTACGTGTCGAGCATGCGCAAAATCGGATCTTACGGCACTCAGCCTTGTTATGGTAAACACACACAATGTGTTTTCAAACACATACAATCATAACAAGATGTTAAACAGCCCTATGGGAGGTATTGCGATCGAGCGCTGTGATGATTGTGCTGGGAAACATTTGAAGAAAGTAAAACTGAACTGATAATGTGAAAGAATATGCACACTATTGCTGCTGATTATGTCGCTTGAAAGGTTACTCAAAAAAGAAGGAAATTTCTTTTTCCCCTCCATGATTCGATGCTGCATCGAGACAGTGTTAATTGGCATTATTCTCGGTCATATATGTATATTGCTAAGATATTTTTTTCTATGCTGTCATATTAAAAAAAAAAGACAATGGTCAACTTAAAACCGCATGGAGTCTTTCAGTTATATGAATCTGTGAAGTATATTGTGAAAAAACTATATGAGGAAAATGCTTATTATACACATTTAATTACATCATATGGAATATGTAAGCTGAAATCAAAATGATAGATTACTTAATGAAAGATCAAATATGAGTAGCTTTTTTTAAATATCAGGCACAGGTTAGAACAAAAAAAAATTTAATAATCTGCGGTTTATGAATATATATTTGTGACAGGCCCAGAGTAGGCCTTTTTCGCTTAAAATGATTATGAACGAAGAATGTATGGAGGTTTTAATGTTACTTTTGATTTTTATTGTGAATATAGGAGAGTGAGAAGTTTGTACAATATTTTAAATTAATATACATTTAAACTTATTCATACACACTTATACATAATTAAAAAAGCACGATTTGATTATTCTACTGCGGGTCTGGACAGCTGAGTGGTAAAACGCTCGGCCCTCTCCGCTGGTAACCCTGGTTCGATTCCCGGCGTGGCCATGAGAGTAGTTTTTTTGTGGCCCATCAAAGGTCGGTGGTTTTCTCTGGGTCCTCCGATTTCCTCCACCCTTATCGACCACCTAACGCCAACATCGGAGCCATGGAGAGTGCTTGATATTAGTTATTTTAACTGGTTGTACAATCCATGTAAAATAAATAAAGCTTATTTATACACTACAGCCTCAGATATTGATGTGGGCTTTGAAAACCGAGTTGGTCTGCGTTATCTAGGTTTTAGTATTCACCTACAAAATAAAATTCAGATTTGCTAAATTGAAGGACAGAAGCTTGAGTAGGCCAAATAAACAGACATCAGTTTACAAATCAGTCTAATCCGGGTATTCCTGGTATTGTTTACTGCCATGTCCTCTGTCTAGGCATGTGTTGACGAAACAGAACTGTTAGATGTTTCATGAAATAATATTTGTTTTTCTCTTAAAGCCTAAATGTATTATAGCATAACAAACACCATGAAACTTTTGACACCAACAAAACCAAGACAAGCATATTTTAAAATAGTATAAATATTTTAATATATTTTAGATAACACTCTGAAGAACTATAGAAGCAATGAATGATTTCGACGGGGTTGGCAGCGGCTCGCCCTGCGTCTTTTTCAACCTAAAATATTATAATCTGAAAAATGAACAATACATGCTTATTTTTAAAATTTGTGGCTAAATTTAGCTTCTCATACTGTTGTGTCATCCCTATATCTTAATGAAAGGGTTCTTTATTTATAAAGTATACCGGATTCCCAGCAAAACTGTCTGTCTTGTCCAGCATTCGACCTTTCCTACAATGCTCCAGCCACCCCTGTAGAAGGAATTCTTGTTTTCAACCAGCCGCCGCCCCCACCCCTACCCCCCCCCCCCCCAATACAAACAAAGAATTTCTTTTAGATTTTTGGTTAATGTGGAATTATATTTATGGATTTGCATGTACCAGAGTTGGGTCCAAAAGTACTTGTACTCGAAGAACTTGTATCCATGAGTGCTATTTTGAGTACTCAGCACTCGTACTCGAGTCCCTTCTTCAAAATGACCTAAGTACTCACACTAGTACTCGAGTACTATGTAAGTACATATACAACACGAGTACTTTATGAGTACTATTGAGTACCTCAGTTTATGCACATTTAATAATAAAATTATATATATTTATACACAAATCATACTTTCATACAAACATACATACATATCCATTGTTAAGATTGTTTTTTTATGAAAAATCATCCACTAATTTCATGCATATAAAATTGACACAAGAGTGGCAAACAGTAGCAGGTAACCAAGTTGCTAACCCGTTCAGAAGGGTGTCAGTTTTAATGAGCGAGGTCTGGATGGGCGAGCGATTCCTGGGCGTGGTTCTTACGTGATCCGTAAGCTTAGAAGTGAGAACCAAAGACTATAAAATGGATGTGTGCATTAGAGTCCTAGCCTGCTGTATAAGATGAAACCCACACCCCAATTAGTTTTGCACACTCAGTCATAGGTGTTAATTATGGCTGTTGGGTTGTTGTTGGCAAAGATATTACCAACATAACGAAGAAACCCCTAATCACTGCTGGCTGGCCGGTTATAATAAACTTCACCAGGCTATGCCAATTACAAGACTTCAATATTCAAGCTGGTGTTCTAGCCTCTGCCCCTCCTCCCTTGTCACTTGTTACATAATGTGTAAGACTTGCTCTTGGTACACTCCGTCATAGTCAATGGCCCTAGCTGTCATGTACTCTCCATCATGATATCTCTCTCTCTCTCTCTCTCTCTCTCTCTCTCCCTATACATAATTATACCCAGAAATACCAAAAAGATGTATGTTTGTATAACTCTTTATTTACACATAGAAACTCCTAATAAAAATTGGCATAAATGAATACAAGGAATACATAAGGGATCATAACCGCCATTCATATTGAGTATATCAGCTTCTTACATGTGGTCTTGCAAGCCAGAACATTAATTTTTATATGAGGTATTTTTTAATACCACCTATTTATGATGAGATAATATTTATACTGATTATAAATTTAATTAGGGGATATCAATTAGTGGTGTGCCGATTAATCGATTAAATCGACGATTTATCGTTTTCTTACAAAATCGATTAAATTGATTGCATTTTTTGCATAATCGATTAAAAAAGATTATGTAAGCACATGCAAATAATCTAATCCTATCACGAACACAAAGTGACAAAGTAAAGATTTGCAACCCTTAATAACATTTGGAAAAAATTGCAGAAAAAAGTAGCTCCAATCTCTATTCGAACCCTTCTTTTGTTAATATATTTTTTCAATACACTACAGACATCTGTTGGCACCGCCTATCACTAAAATGTTACCGTCATGTTGACGCACTGGACCCCAACGCATCTGACCACTGTTACGTGCAGTGCCCATGCTTGTCGAAACAGGTGTTTTGCTAGGTACTCTATTCTGTATTTGACCTTGCCATTTTTGAATAACATGCTGTTAGCATGGTAAGCACGGATTAATGTTGAACATTCCGATAAATGCAACTCCGAAATATTTTTCGACGCATATATTACTAGGTTATAGTTTTTCCTTCAGTGCGACATGCAGTCGCCATAAGCTCTCTACGTGTATTTTTCCGTCTATTATTATCTTTTAAACAGAAATGTCGATCTTTGGTACATCACCAGCAGTATATTATGAATTAATACACACACACAAAACATCATACACCCCAATATATATATATATATATATATATATATATATATATATATATATACTGTATCATTTGATATAAATTTACAAATGTTTTCAGTCATTTCTGATAATAAATTCTAGTCCACATAGGTTGAATCGCTTCCCACTTAGAAGCGTATTTTCTGGATCAATTTATCACTGCTGTAAGTCTCACACAACTTTAAAGCATTTGAGACAGTTGATTTGCTGACTTGTCCCTCCCGAATCACGAGAAGCTATTTCCTGGTCGGCCACCCAAAGGTACGGGTCACAGTAGACTATGTTTAGTGGGTGAAGCAGACCGTCTTCCTTTGAAACAACATCTCTCACATAGTGCCCGGATGTGGTGGTCTCCACTATCCGGTATGAAGGGTAGTCGGCCACCAGGATATTACTGTTTTTGAACGAGCATGCAGCCTTTGGGTCGTTTATCTGGTTATCGTCATCTCCAAACGTGATACTCCTCTTAATACACCCATTTGTCCCCTGTATTTTAATGCACCGTTTTCTTATATAGGTGGTAAGTACGACAGGTTCGTTCATGTACTCGCTTCTGCTCAGAGTAACACTTTTTATTCTGTATCTGGCGGATTTAAATCGAGAGATCACTTCGCTGTTAAAGGTGAATTTCTGAAGTCCAATATGGGACCCAACAACCATTATGCAGTCATTATCCAAAGCACAAATGTCAGCCAAACCAAAAAACAGAGGCAGATCCTTCGTCTCAAAAGTATGTTTCACGTTCATAATTACCTTTCTCGGGATACGTCTGGTGTCGATTCTTGACATGTAAGTCTCAGTGCCCAAGCAGAAGTAAACAAAAAGGTAAGAGTCTTTTGTTGAGATACTAACTTCATCATCTTGAAGGAATAAACTATTAGGACTATGTTTGGTATGAATCACATGGACGAGTTCTCCTTTGTTATCTCTCTCACACACTGTGTGGTCAACATCACACACATACCAGATATGACCGTCCACTCCGGCTGCAAGTTTTCTGACTGGTCCATCCACCTTCACAGAAAGAATCCGCTTTTGGGACTCAGTCCAAATAGCCATTTTAAACGGATTTGGTAGTGTTTCGGGTATCAAACTACATGGCGTGCTGGTTTCGTTGGGCTTAAAAGACAGGATGACCGATTCACCAAGGTCTGCATCGAACTTTTCCATGACAGTCCTTTGTTTGGTGAGGACCTCTGACAGGTCGCTATACGTTTTATCTCTTGCTGTAATGACTTCCTCTGAGGCAAGAACGGTAACAGGATGATCCGCCACCGTCTTCTGAAGTTCATCGAGTCTACTCTCTTTCATCACAGTCCGCTTCTTTTCCTCAACTTCAGTCTCTGGTAACTCTGGAAATTTTTCTTTATACTCATCAATGTGTGATATTTCTTCATCTATTTTCATCTTTAGACATTTCAAATGTTCAGCTTGTTTCTGACGTAGCTCAACCACACCCTTTATTTGGTCTCTGATTTTGCGCATTGCTCTCTCATGGTCCTCATAGGTCTTTGGATTGTGACAGAACCCATCCTGAATCAAACATGACTCGCATAGTTCCCTCGGTGGCTCACAAGAGAAACAGATGTACAGATGACCAAGGGAGTGTTTTCGGCAAACACTGACCACTTTGTCAACTTCAATTTCTCGGACTACATGCTTACCGTATTTCGGTATTTTCAAATGGACCTTGGCACACGGATCACAAAACCATTTGTTACATGTTTTACATCTCAGCTTGCAATCATGCTGTTTGCCAACCACTTTGCAATAACTGCAGTACCTTGCTTGATCCTCAAAAGTCGTTTTAAACTTCTCCAAGAGAAAATTATTACGCAGCTTTCCAACGTCTCTACCTGGCACTTTTGTTTCAGTTTTACATTCCGGACAGACTATCGTGTTTCGCAAACAACCATGGCTCATAATGTTTTTGAGACATCTCTTGCAATAAGAGTGCAAACACTGTAATAGTTTTGGATCTTTCCCCAACATACTTTCAAGACATACCGCACACTCTAATAGATCCTTTGCGTTTTCCTCTTCTGCCATTTTCTACAAATATTAATTCCCTAGCTCTGTGTTGTCAGTAACCTGTTCTGTTTCACAATAGTTGAAAAAAGAAGATCCAAGTTATTAAATATTTATCCCTCGCAAGTTTTTCTCAGATTTGTCTTTCCCACGATCTCCTGTTGGTCGTCTAAACTTATTTGAATCAATTAATAGTGTTCATTTTTTACATGCAAACGATCCGAGAAATTATAATGCAAACATATAGAGTGTCAAGACATTGTTATCTAATTTCACGGTACGTGATCATTGCAATATGCAGACTAACCCTGAGAGCTGTCACACGGCTGAGATTATTCATGGATGTAATTATGAATGTGTCGAGTATCTATTTATCTATCAGAATGTACAGGATGCCAGGCAAGTAAAAATAAAAAGATAAACAAAATATTGGAGACCGATTATTTTGTTTTGTCAAGTTTCTTGTAATTCAAAAATGACAAAATAGCAAGTTCTCTTCGTGGAAATAAAGAAGAAAAGAAGCCATGGCACAATATGTATTGAGATTAAATATAGGTTAGATATTTAAGATTCAGTTGAAAAATAACCATAAATGTCTGTGTACTTGTTAGAATAAGCACACTTTTACGTCAGACGTTTTCAAAACCTTCAGTGGAAGTAGTCGCACCGCATGATAATTTGTGGCATAGAAACATGCAGTATCCAGTTTTGACGCGAGTATACAATATATATATATATATATATATATATATATATATATATATATATATATATATATAACAAAAATGTGGTTAGATAAAGTATGACTGATTCAGAATTGCCTGTTTACGTAATCGTAAACTGCATATGCTGATTTTTTTTTTCAGTTTAGGTTGTATGTAGCGGTTACCTTTCGATTTTGATATAACCCTGATTAGAACTGCTCAGCCCCTGCTAAGAACTGCTCAGGTTCTCAACTTCATGAGACGTTCCAAGATATGTTTATCGGTTTATCAGTGGTGAGATTCCAGATATAACAGATATCCCTGGAGGGTTAAATATAACTTGTGGTACCTTTATATATTATATAGGTAAAACATATATATTTGAGTAATTACATTCTTTGACAATATAACTTTGAAACAAACACTATTCCTTCCTTTTTCAAAACAACTAATTTACAGCAGCCCCCATTGCCCCCCCCCCCCCCCCCAGCGCATGCCACTGCATTCTATGTTTTGTATATATTGTGCTTTTTCTCTATTTCGACATTCAGAACAAGAATCATACTACGATTAATAAATGGCAATTTATATTCCCGTTCACTCCTATAAAAATTTAATGTCTGAATAGATTTCTCCGGGAAAAGGAATTGGACATTGCCGATTCATATAATTGTTTAAATAAATCTTTTTCAAATTTATCTAAGTCGCCATTATTCTACCTGATCGTGCCACCAGAGTAGGGCATACAACATGCAGACCTGACCGTACTATAATAAATAGCATAAAAAGCAACTCGTTCTCGTATAGTTCATATAGTGGCTGATCGTTTGCGCTGCGATAACTCTTTGGAGAAACAATGTCAAATATCTTGAGATTTAATATGAAATGACCCCCTTAGGACATATTTGGCATGGTCCCAAGGATATTTACGAGGCGAGACCACAGAGGAGTTACGTAACATGGGGTGAGTACAGATTTTCGAAATATGACCGAAGAAGTGCCCATGATGCGTCATAACTGACTGAAAAGATTGTTTCCTCTGAGCGATATTTGGTGTGATCTTCAATATATATCTTCTTCCACTCCTTATTTGCCGTTGAAAAGGTCAAGAACAATATGACATTTGTTTTGTTTTATTTATAAATAAGAAATGATTGAGCCAATTAAATTGAAAACAACCTGTGTCTAACATCTTTAAGTATTCACAAACGAGGACGAGACCAGATACAATATATATACAAGGGCCATGAATCCAATTCTGGTGTATTCCTAATGTAGATTTGAGTGTACTGCTCACCACTTCCATGGTTGTATCTCAATCATGATCTGTCCCCTTTTATAGGATCCCCATATTGTCAATAAATGTCTTACCCATGGCCAGTATAAACAAATTATTCTATCTCAAAGAAAAAGGAGTATTTGAATGAAAATGTGTTAATGGGCTCCAGTTTATTTAAAAAGTGTAATGTAATGTTTACTGGATATTATCCCAGCACACCACAAAGCTTCATCAACATTCTTTCTGAACATTTTTAGCAGGTTTCCTAACCGGCAAAGTAACCAAATAACAAACAAAGACAAACATATTTTACTTGGTGGAGATATAATTATACATCGGGATGTTTCTAACATTCATTCACTTGAAACATGTATGTTGGAAAGCGGGCGACTCTGTATGTAATTTTTTCCATACTGACAGTCCAGAGATCTCCAAAGACATTAGAAAAGAGGATGTTGAACGTAGACATGTCGAACCGATGACACCCTCCGTATTTTCTGAAGCGATGTCGGAAGTTGCAGTGTTTCCTTTCAGATGGAGCAATACACTTTTGATCCAGAGCACAAAGCACGGCCCATTTCAGTACAGTCTCAAATATTTCCTTCGTGTTGTAGACGATGATGACGCCGGCATGATGTTGTTCATAACGTTTGCTGGCGTTCAAGTCCATAGGTAAATAGTCATTCATGCCCGGATGTGTAGTTGCAAAAATTGAATGTCGAGTTCTTTTACCTGTAAGTCCTCCTCCTCCCATTTTATTGACCCAATGTAATGCTCTTGAGAAATCTGAGTTGAGAAATCTGGTTGAGGTGTCGACCCACACCACAGCATCGTGGTGCTGTAGGGATTCCTATGGGTAAAGATCAAGAGGTTTTATACACAAAAAAGAGTATATAATAGCAAAATAGAAATGTTAGATTAAGACTTTTGGAAAAATTGGATAAATTAAGGAAAACATATCACTTACAGTAGCTTTGTACTGGAAGGCAAAAGCATAGGAATATATGTATATATTGCATGTTGCAAATTACAAGCTTTGGATAAATTGTATAGATTTCTAACTGATGTGATTGTGGGAAGATATGTATGAAATGTGTATTGCATGAGTTTTGCAATACAATATATTAATAAACAGGCATTTTATCCGTTCATGCCGCGACATTATAGGTCAGTATTTAGCTTAAAAAGTACCTTTCCCATCTCACAGTTGCCATTTACCGGCTAGTTTTTGGAGTCAAAGTTACAAGAAAGATCTGGTTTTTGTTCCTCTTAGGTAAAAGTGAGAAAGCTAAGTGTTTTGACTTGTCTGTACATTTGTAATTAATTTCATTGGTAAAGCTTCGCTTCTAGCACTGGCTTATTGTACCCAAACCCATTTTAATACGCGTGTATCTACATTTGTCAGAGGTCACCCGGTTTCCTCTGTAAGACAATATAACATGCAAATAACGAGAAGTTTTGGTTAGCGTATCGATTCGTATCGAGATACTACTATATCGACCCAATCGCAAGTGCATTTTTTACATCATATCCAGCTTATCATATTACAAAATACAATGACTGTCAGTTTTTGCGTAGTTAAATGAGGAGTTGAGCGGAATATGAGAACTCCGATACGTAACATCTGGTAATCTTAAAGTTTAGTCATCGGCATAAAATAATCGTCTCGCTCATAAATTTGACAGAAAGCAATTAACTAATTGCTACATTCTCAACCTATAAGCAAAACACCAACCAGAATCACTACACATACTACCCATAACCATAATTAACTACATATTAATCACAATCAAATAAAACCATGTACACAGCAACAAACACAACTAGGCGATTTCATCGTTTTACGGAAACACAAATTTGGTTCCAAAGTGTCACCTAAAATTTACATTGCACAGAGGTGTAAACGTATTGATTTCTTACATGTATGCAGATGATTTTCCAGGAATACAGATTAAGGTTTTTCATATGCGAAGGATACAATTCAAAGCTGAACTTCCGGTGGACAACAAAGCAGATCGTCTTCAACTTTTCAACCTCTTTACTTGTTAGCCCGAGGTCATAATAGATGATGGTGTGGTTTGGGAAGAACCTTTGAATAGAACCAATAGCGTCCATGCTCTCCTCAAAGTGATTGCTACTGGCTGCAGTGACAAATGTGAAAGTGTCTAACTTTACATCGCTTAGTTTTACAAAGTCTTGACGGTTGAAACCAAGATGGCGGATCATGCTGCTGCTCACGTTGAACATGCGGCCCTTGACTGTCTCGCCCGTGGACATTTTCGCTTCGTACTAATATCATATAAATAGTACCAAAATAAATGATATGCTGTTTTGTTATTTATTTATTTATTTATATACATTATTTTACGAGGGTATCATACAAACCCAATTAGTGCCAAGGCACTAATCTCACTTGGGGCCCTCGAGAATTATTACAAATAACATTTTTCTACATACATAGCTAAATACCACAGGCACTTGACATGATAAACACAGCCTATGGGCGATAATAGAAGTACGACAGCGTCCCTCCCTTCCCTGCTGTTCAAGGATTTCTTAGCACTAATAAAACTAATTTTTCCTTACTTTGAGTTGTATTTCATCTGATATATATGATTATCTAATTGAAAAACTGAGTCTTTTAACATGACTTCTTGGAACCCGTTCTCTCGGATGAAGTTATAGCACAAGGTATGCAGGCTGACATCTTGTATAGTCTCGACACCAGGGGTCACGTCGGGAATCCCCCCTTTTCACCAATGAAACTTTTATTAAATAGACAAATTTGAGGGACAAATTTTAATTGAATGATAAATGTATATCACATAAAGATTCACCTTCAATAATTACCGACTAATACTGACGTTAGGCTAATTTTGGGCTATGTTTACCGATAACCGTACCGGAAGTACGGAAATGCAATCTCGGGCTGAATAAATGCCGTGCTCTGGCGTGTTGTAAACAAAGCCACATGGACGTTGTGGCTATATTTTGGTCCAGGCACGTGATACTAAGTTTAAAGATCCAGCGTCACGTTCAGCGTCTATTAGATCTAGAAAATGTCGACATCAACGATGAAGAAAGGGCAGGAGAACGCCTGGGAAAGAATCAAAGATGGCCACAACCTATGTATACTGGGTCAAGCTGGAACTGGAAAAAGTTGGATCTTGAGGGAAAGTGTGAAGAAGCTACGGTCACAAGGTATATGTTTACAAACTTTATATGTCTGTTGAAATAAAAAAAAAAATATATATATATATATATATATATATATATATATATATATATATATATATTATTATGATAATAAAATAAGGGTTTATCGTAGCTTTCAGTTTCAAGACCGGGGGCCTTTTTGCTTAAGGGGGGGGGGGGGGTATTTTTGCACTGTTTAATTAAATAATAGACCTGTTAGTTGGCATTTTTATGTTAAAAACAAAAGTTAAAGAGGGAGGGAGCAGGAATAAGGCCCCCAGAAAGGTTCAAAATAATCCCTGTTTACTTATATATATATATATATATATATATATATATATATATATATATATATATATATATATAACATATGACAAGTTAACTGCAATTTAAGTGCTATTGATATGTTAACCTCTCTATTTATTTATAAAGTTGAGAATTTTGCAATAGAGTAACTTTTACCTCAATGGAATGTTTTTTCATTAAAACTTTTCATTGTAGACACATAAATGAAACATACATGGTTGCACAGAGTATATGTGTCTTATATCATACAGTGGAACCTGTCTTAAAGACCACCTCGTGTAAAGACCATCTGCCTTAAAAGACCACCCTTGAATAAACCCTAAGCCTTCACCTTACTGATAACTGACGTGTCTTGTAAGACCACCTGTGAATTAGGACCACTTTATAACAGTGCTTGGACACTGATGTTTAATTTCTCTGGTAATACTTGTAACACAAATTACTTCGGCATCATGTAAATTGTGTTGCTTTTCAATTGTACATTGTGCCAATGTTGTAACCAGACTTAATCATCATTTATTTTTAAAGGGGGAGGGGTTAATTACCACTAAGGTTGGGCATCTACTCTGTTAGTGAGGCTCATAACTGTGGAGTGTGTATGTTTGTGTGTGTATGTGTGTGTGTGTGGGGGGGGGGGGGGGGGGGGCTTCTAACTTGTGGGAAGGCCGGGTTTTACCGAGTGCCCATTTTGGGACACTTTCCTTGGAATGTATGATGAATTTCTACCACTTAAAACACTAAACTATCATGATCTTTAAAAGACCAACTAAAATACCTCCTGAATATGACATTATATTCTTATGATAGCCAGGATAGAATACAAAATTGTACACTTTGTTGAACTTCCTAAGTAATTATTTATTCCTTTAGTTTCTTGTAATTTTGTACTGTTTATAATATTTTGATTTAAACCTGACCATTAATGTAAAGCCATCGTTTCAACTATGTCACAAGACTAATATACATTCATAATATATTGTATCTTTTGGATACAACTGTAATTGTAATAAATCTATTAAAAATTTAACACAACCATTGCCCCCCCCCCCCCCCCTAAATTTTTGGATTTGTCACCAATGTGTAATATACCACTTTCACACACATAGGACACAGAGGTACATATGTTACATGGATTTAAATTGATATCAATAATTCAGGCAATAAATAATCTACAATTAATTATTGTAACATTTTGTTCATCATGTTCAAAGAAATCATGAATATCAGCCTAACAGCCATTCAAATAATGATAAATAATTAATCATTAGATTTAAAAAAAATTCTACCAAACTGTGTATTTATATTCAGACATAAATTCTGTAATGTGTGAAAGAGTGACTGCTGGTGTGCAGGCCCCCCCCCCCCACACACACACACACAATTCTGTAATGTGTGAAAGAGTGACTGCTGGTGTGCAGGTCCCCCCCCCCCCCCCCCCCACACACACACCTATAATTACATTGGGATACTGTTTTTGAGACTGATAAGAGTGACAAAATGCTTTTTAAAAAATATGGAAATAATGTAAATATGCACTTCTTTGAAAAAATGATTGTAAACAAATTTTTATTTTAGATTTAGTTCATCTGGTACTCATTAATATTTCTTTTCTAACCTACCAAGATATTATGATCTCTTCCATTCTAAACAGTTGATATTGTCTTGCAAAGTATCAAGTGTCTGTGTTCACCCAGCTGTGGCGCCCTTTTATTTATTTATTTATATTTGGCGCAACTGTCGTGACCCCTGGGAAAGAAAAAGGCTATTTAATTATACAAACAAAGCATTTTAAGGCAGTATTTACTCAAATTAGCCACGTGTTATATGGGGGTTTCCCATCGTGTGCTTGTTTTGTTTACATCAGAGCCAAGGCAATCTAATGACAGAAGACCATTCAGTGCGGGGATTCCCGGTACTTCCGGTTGGGTTATGGGTCATAATGTTATTTTAATGAATGCAACTGGATCTAATCTTATTATTGGGTCACCAATCACCATTGAGCTTTGTATGTTAATGAGGACTATTTCTTACCTCTCCGCTGATCCGACAAAAGGAAGCCTCTCTCGGGAAAAAACTTGAATATTCATTTGTTGTTCTTGTTGATTCCCGACGTGACCCCTGGTGTCGAGACTATACAAGATGTCAGCCTGCATACCTTGTGCTATAATTTCATCCGAGAGAACGGGTTCCAAGAAGTCATGTTAAAAGACTCAGTTTTTCAATTAGATAATCATATATATCAGATGAAAGACAACTCAAAGTAAGGAAAAATTAGTTTTATTAGTGCTAAGAAATCCTTGAACAGCAGGGAAGGGAGGGACGCTGTCGTACTTCTATTATCGCCCATAGGCTGTGTTTATCATGTCAAGTGCCTGTGCTAAATACATATAAAATCTCAATATGTAAATCGGAAACTGATTCAAACAGAAATACATAATGATAATCGACTGTCTAAGAACATGGAATAATAAAGTCGACGATTTTACATTATGCGATAAAATTGAGCATATATCAAGATAACTAAAATACATGGCATGGTAGCTAAAATAAAATATTCTAAGATGACACTCTGTGGTCAGTCTGTACCTGAAATAAATATTGCTTAAGTGCCCGTTTAAAGGATTGTAGTTCCCCTGAAGCTTTTACTGATTCTGGAAGGTCATTCCACATACTGGCACCTGTGTATCTGAAGGACCGCCGCATGGTCTCCGTGCGAGCAAAAGGCAGAGCTAGTCTAGCCTGAGAATTTGACCTTAAGGAATATCGAAAGTTCTCTGGTTCGAAAGAAAAAAGACTAAGCATATACTGAGGAGTGAGACAGTTAAAAACCTTAAACATTAGAGTACATGTGTTATATTGGACGACATTCTCAAAATTGAGCCATTTTAATTCATAAACATAGCATCACTACTGGTCTCTATAGGAAGACTTAGAATAATATGCGCAGCCCGTTTTTTGCTACGGGAGAGGCTGTTTATGTAAGAGATACATGCCTGTCCCCATATGTTTATACAATAACAGATGGAAGGTAATATGTAAGAATTGTAAAATAATACTTTACATCTACGGTTCAGGTACTGTTGAGATCTCCACAAAAGGCCTAATAGCTTACTACATCGGTTATTTAAATGCGTGATATGAGTACGCCAAGACAATGAGCTATCAATATAAACACCTAGAAGTTTGATTTGATCCACATTTGGTATCATCACACCATTTATATGTACATTTAGAGTACCTGTCTCAATCTGTCTCTTACGTTGAGATGAACATATTAGCATTGCCTGTGTTTTTTTAGTATTGATGACAAATCGGTTAGTTGTGCACCATGTGTTAACTTTTGATAAAATCTGTATTCAGAGTTCCCTCAATACTAGATACATATTTATCAGATACATATAATGTTGTGTCATCCGCATACATTTCCATTTGAAAATGAGTTAGAAGAAGTGGTAAATCATTAATGGAAAGAAGAAACATGAGGGGGCCGAGGATTGAGCCCTGTGGTACTCCAGACACACAAGGAACGGGAGCTGATATTTGCCCAAGATAACTAACGGATTGGACGCGGTCTAGAATGTAAGATTCAAACCATTTCATAGTGGTATTTGAACATCCATATAATTGAAGTTTTCTAAGAAGTATATCGTGTGGAATTAAATCAAAAGCTTTAGAAAAGTCTATTGCTACGCCACCAACAAGATATCCTTGATCAACAGAATTAACCCAATCATTGACTATTTTTGTAAGGCAGGTTTGACATGAATGCTGTGTTCTGATGTATTGCACTTACTTTAGCCCTTTTCAACGATCTGGGGAATTCCCCAGATCTCAAGGAAATATT
The DNA here is from genome assembly GCA_026874595.1 of Sipunculus nudus. Lineage (NCBI taxonomy): Eukaryota > Metazoa > Annelida > Sipuncula > Golfingiida > Sipunculidae > Sipunculus > Sipunculus nudus. The sequence continues at coordinate 19,196,842 of CM049314.1, read as the reverse complement.
GAATATTTTCGTAAGAACAAGTGCTATATGAGAAGCTGCCGCCTTTAGAAATCGAGGGGAGATACCATCTAGGCCTACCGCTTTGTTTGTACCTAGTTTCCGTAATTCATTGTATACAAATCGACATGAAATCATTGGTTTATTGAAATTATTTTGGTTGTCTACTTTTTCATGTAAGTATGTTAAGAGTTCGGGTGTTGGTTCATAGTCTGTAACACTTGTATCAATATATCTGTGAACAGCTTCTGCGAAATGAGAATTTAGACGTGTAGCAATTTCAGCTGAGTCTGTTAAATCTTCACCGTTATGGTAACTCTTTAAATTGCCAATATGTTTAATGCTTTATCTCTCAGTGCAAAAGATTATGAGAGATGATAGAAGTTATGAAAAACTCGCTCCAAGGCCTGAGTTACAGCTTTAGACCAACCCAGTCGATGCAATGGTTAAACATAATACCTCCCACTATCATTTAGAGCCAACAAACTTTCTCTGGCTGTGTCGCACCGCTGAGAACAGATACTACAACCTCGCGGCAAATTAAATAAACCTTATTACGGCTCTCTGGTCGACTATTAAGTGATTAGAGCTGGCACTGAGTGACGTGGAATCACGTTTTATTTTAGGCATTCTATTGGCAAACGTAAAACCAAAGCCCTGGCAGGGCTAAAACAGCTTATGATATCCTAATTTTTCTGACTCCGTGGATAAATCAGGATTGCTTTACGAAAACATATATTTCTTTATCACGTGGCTACTCTTACTCCTTTACAATAGACAGTGCCGCTAACAGGCCACAGACCTAAAAGAGGTCCTCAATTACATTCACAAGGTGGTAGATAAAGTTACAAGTGATTTCTGTGTAAAAAACAAAAGTTCCATTAATGACATAAAGCGGTACGGATATTATTAACATACCTGAAAATGCACCATTTTGTCCTTTTTTGAAAAAATTAAGATGTAAAACAGACCAGAGCCAAAGAGAAAGAGGAACACACACTTCTGTCGATATCCCGTCCTTTTCAAACTCATTTTCTCAGTGGAGACTTCCAACAAAAGTCCCATGCACCATATAAGATGGCCGGCGCAAGATAAATTGCGTCCGGAAGCCTGCTTGATACAGTGATCTTCTGAGCATGCGCAACACGTTCATTGTTGAATCATAAGCGTTGTTTTCCATTTGATCAACAGTCATCAACAATTCCAATATATATGTGTGTGTTAGTGTGTGTGTGTGTGTGTGTGTTTAAGGCATTAGAACTAATAAGACCTATTTGAAACACTGGCCCTCTTTCGCTTTGCCAAAACATTATATTACATGGCAAAGTTGACTTTAGAAGCCAATATTTGGGGGCAAACGAATCAGAACAAGCAAAACAATATCGCGACATTCTGTGGCGTGATGTTATCAAAATACATTTTGGTTTAAATATGGGCAACCATCTATGAAACATAATGCACATACTATATGCGTAATGTTGTATACCTGGCTGGTGCCGGAGCGGAACGCCAGCGATGTGCCAGATACTCTTCATATCCTACGGATGGTACTGATAGTAAAATGGTATTTGTTGTGTTCCTGATACAAAAAGAACAAAAGCCAAGCCTGACATTGAGAGATTGATTGTTTAATAGTAACTTTGATGTCGGGTATCGGTCTACTCGTTCGGGTACAATATGTATTGCGATACACTTAATTCGATCCGCGATATGTATTGAGGATACGCTCCATTTTTCTTTCTATTCTCTTTTGGGGTGGAAAGGTAATCATATCAGAGGGTGAGACAAATTTATCGTTTGATAAATGGCTTAAGATGCGTTATATGTAGACAGTAACATTTTCAAGACCCTTCTCCGGAACCTCCTTTACTGAACATACTACGGAGGCGTTATCTTATTATCCCCTCCCAACGAAGTTACGAAGGGGATATAGTAACGCCTCCGTTCGAGCGTCCGTCCTTCTGTCCGTCTGTCCGTCCGAAATTGCCTTGTGGATCAATTTCAAGCCAAACCTTTTGCCCAAAACCTTTCATCTTGCACATATGGCTTACCCACCCATGGATGAAGAAACCTATCGATTTTGAGGGCACGGGGTCAAAGGTCACTGCCACAGCACCCACTTCTTGAAGAAGCTTGTGAACCCATTTTAAGCCAAACCGTTTGACCTTAACCTTTCATCTTGCACAAGTGGCTTACCCACCCATGGATGAAGAAGCCTATCGATTTTGAGGTCACGGGGTCAAAGGTCTCCGCCACCGCACCCACTTCTTGAAAAAGCTTGTGGACCCATTTCAAGCAAAAACGTTTGACCTAAACCTTTCATCTTGCACATATGGCTTACCCACCCATCTTTGAAGAAATCTATCGATTTTGAGGTCACAGGGTCAAAGGTCACAGGCCACAGCACCCACTTCTTGAAAAAGCTTGTGGACCAATTTAAAGCAAAACCGTTTGACCTAAACCTTTCATCTCGCTCATATGGCTCACCTACCCATAGATGAAGAAACCTATTGATTTTGAGGTCTCTGGGTCAAAGGTCACGGCCACAGCACCCACTTCTTGAAAAAGCTTGTGGACTGACTTTAAGCCAATTCGTTTGACCAAAACCTTTCATCTTGCACATATGCCCCCCCCCCCCCCCATGGATGAACACACCTTTTGATCTTAAGGTCATGGGGTCAAAGGTCACGGCCACAGCACCTACTTCTTGAGAAAGCTTGTCTTCCCATCCGTCTCTATATACTTTATTGATTAATTTTAAGCAAAATCATTTAATCTTAAGCTTTCTCCTTCACATATGCCTCACCCACCCGTACATATACAACTTTTTGAGTTTGACGTCAAAGCTCAAGCTCACACACCTCCCCTCCTCATTTTAACACTTGCGTAATACACCCCATATCATTATGCTCCCATGCGAGGGGATGCTCCGCTTTGCGGTGCCCTTGTTAAAGTTCGAAACCAGGGTACAATAAGTGGCGCAACCTGCACCTGACATTGACACATCAGTTACATCACCAATGTGTCCAAAGTTTGATGTAGATAGCCACAACAGTGCTTGAGATATAGGGTAATAGATATTATGTGGGCAAACACTAAAAATCTTTATAAGAATTGGTCTTTCAATCTTTTGTTCTATAAAACAAAAAAATGTAGGATAATTATAGTCCGTCCCACCAACCGTGACGTTAAGATTTTTCGTGATATCTTGAATAAGAATTAAAATATAACAAAGATTTTTGGTACGGAGTTACACAAGAACGCGATCTAATTTTCTGACCAAAAAATGCTACATACCCCAGATGAATAGCCTGTAATGAACAAAAATCATAATCAAAGAGAAACTCAGCTGGCGTTTACGACATTTTGTGACTGGTCAACTGACATGATTCTGCCTCGCACGCGCGTGACGTCATAAGCGGTGTTCAATTTTGCAGGTGGGAGGTTCCCGTTGTTTGGCGATGTGTAGTGATAAAAAATTAAACATTGCACAACAGTACTAGTACAGTCATTTTGTAACATAACCTCACACAAATTGCAACAAAAGCTATCTCATTTGTTTTGTATCTCAGAAGGTATCCTTTTGAACATATAAAAAGTCTTAAGATATTCTCCTGGGGGAAACTAGTAAAATTTAGGAATATCCGAAATCGCCGCCAGAAGGCCTAGAATCCATAAAATTTAATTAATCAAAAGGGTATAAATATGTAATACGACATTTTAAGGGTTTTTTGGGGGGTCACAGAATCCAATTCTGGTCTTTATTTGTTAATTTAAAGTTCCTAAGACTCATATGTGGGGGTCGATGTGGAAACGGTCTGAAGCATGGGGGTGCGGTAGGGGTGGGGGTTGTAGCACGACTCAGTTGGCATTTATATTGAGCAGGTAACCCACTTAACCTGTTACAATATTATTGTAGTAATTAGATTTTCAACAAACATGAAGAGGGCTTGACCGATATGCTGGGTTAAAACGGAATTGTTCTCGCCAGGTAAGGGTAGTTAGAAAGTATACTAAAACAGTCACTATTGGTCTGGTTTATGTCAAATGACGAGTCGCCTGCTTTTGAAACGCTCCAAGAGGTTATTAGATGCAACTGTCAGAGTAACTGCAGCACCATCAGATGCACGTGCAAAAATAATCACAAAGCGTGTACCCTGGCTATGACGACTGTGGTTGATTATCAGGTAGGAAGCCTTTTTTCATGTCATGAGCAAGCATTCAATAATTTCATACTACATTTTTATTTTCCTTTTAATTAAAGTTTTGTTGTGTCTGTAGGTAAAATCTTATTTCCTTTAGATTATTGTAAACACATGTAAGTTGACAATGCATAGCATTGATATACAAAATGTACACATGTAGCACCAACCATTAATGCAAGGCCACCTGTTTCTTAACGGTAATACATAACTAATATATAGTACAAGTAAAACATTTTACACAAGGACATGAATATGCACAGGTCACAAAGTACAAAGGCAAAACAGAGTGCAGTTACTTTGATCCACTGAAGTCATTTTTTGTTATTGTGGGATAAATTTATACACATGAATATATGCTAGATAACAGAGTGCATGGATCTTTGAATATTATTAATAATTAATTTTGAATTGTCAATTCCAAATTTCTAGTTTCATTTTTCTTTGCTTTTCAGTTACAATTTTAAAAAAATCGGTTTGCAGTAGAATGACTTTTTGAGAAGAAATTGAATTTGGTGGCTTAGTTTTTTTTTCAAGAAAACCAGCTGAAAGTCCGGGAATAGTCTAACAAAACGTTTGCTGATCGGGTATTTTCATGATTTGGACGATCTCTTTGGATTGGACTTTCTAATGATGTTAAATGAAGCGAAAATATTGACGACTTTAAAAGAAAATTGAAAACGTACCTTTTTTTCGACTTAGATTTTTATTAAATTTTAACTCTTGTGTCATAATATAATTTAGTACTTTTGTAAAGCGCCACTGAATAAAAATATTTATAAATGTAGGCGCTATATTAAATGAATAAAGTATAAATTTAAAAGTCAGAGATTTTTTATCCGAGTTGACTGCTGGAAACCATGTGCGTAACTGACAACAGAAACTTTGTGATAAGAATGGACAAGATGACGTCTGATTTAACATGTTCTTATTACATATCTACATGATTTTATTGATATTGTGATTAAAAAAATCTAAAATATAAACTAATAAAGATAACATCTGGGCGGAAAAGGTAGTATAAGCTAGATATTGGTTGATATAATTGATCTGAACTGATAAGTAAGAAAATTGTTGCAAATAATACTTTGTGATCTAACCATGTGTTTTCTAATGGTGAAACTGGAGCATGTGAGCAATTTGTAAACATGAGATCTATTCCATTTCCATGATCTATGGTTGACATGTTGATAAGTTGTTGACAGTTCAGAAGTTGGAACGTTTGTTCAATTAAATCCAACTCTTTTTTTATACCATTTTATACAGTTGCCTTATAATTAACGTCCCAGTTTACAGGTGCAAGGACTTATGGTGGGGGAGGGATTTTGAGGCGCTGAATAGTGGGAGTTTCAACATCTCTGCATTTACATATGGGATATGAAACTTAATTCAACAGTTCGTACAGGAAAAACAATAGATGCATAATTACTGAATATTTATAAATCAACAGACAGACAGGTAGACGAACAAATCTGATCACATTATTTCCCATTCTCCTTGGGCAGGAAATTGATGAACAAAAGTTTGCATTAGTTCCTCACTTTTTATTTTATCATTTTTTTTAAGTTTATAATTTTTATACATTTGAAATATCATATATATTTGGATATACATAAATAAGTCAATTCGAAATTCTACATATCATCGTCATTTATCGCTAATTTTGCTCATATAACATCACATTATGCAAACTGGTGGATTTAATCTTATTTCGAAATTATTCAAAAGGAATTAAGAGCCACAATACCACAACATGGCATCTTGTAGATTACATTGGAGATAAAACAGCGTTTCAGTTTTCGAAATACAGTTCAAGCAATAACAATTATTCCCTTACACTTTATGTATATTGCTGTGGGGGTAATGGGAGTGATTTGTGAATAACTGTGCACCTTCGACAGCTGGGGGGGGGGGGGGGATTATTGACAATGCAAGTAGATCTTGGCAATGAAAGTGAATACAATAGAGCCCCCTCCCCCAAGTAAAATTTAACCTCGCCTTAATTGTGAGCTTTGATTTCAAATTTCATACTTTAACCGATTAAATCCTTATGTGTATATGCTGTGAAAATCAAATCAGCAGTGCTTACTAGAATAAAATGTGCCATGGTCAAAGTTGGGCAAAATTTAAGTTACTAATTATACACTCATGCTAATAATTTTAAGAATTTACAAAAAGTTGAACTAATTTCTTTCATACAATTAAATCTTGATTAAATAGTTGTTAACTTGAAAAAAAATCTCCAACTATAGCAGTTACCATGTTAAGACAAAAAATATATTTCTTTATGTTTTGATAAGGTATCTTATTAATGCTATGGTCCATAATTTTGAAAAATTATGTAATATTGACCTATTTTTGGCCCGTTCATAGGAAATATATAGCGGAAATTTATAAATGATTATAAATATGAACAAAAACAGACGAGAGGTTTTGATTTTAGGCAGTCATGAAGTGTAACAACAGGTTTCTCTTTAAATTCTCGAAGGACCGAAGTCGCATTAGTCCAATTTTGGGCTTGGTAGGAGAAGTAAGGGAAATTATGGACATCGAATTGTATGTCATATTTTGGATTTGTCGGTCTAATCGTTATAAAACGTGCCAGTCAAACGGACAGACAGACAGACGGACGGATGACAGACAATGGATCATAACTATAGCTCAAATGACTTATAAGCGGCTGAACTTAAAAATTGTAATGTATGTCAACACTTTGGAGATTGATAAGGTTTTCCGGAGATCTTTGGTTATTGTCGACATTTTCAGATAGTGTTGCTCATGTCATGATGTCCCTTTAATTCACAGATTGCTGATTTTATATCTGTACCATAGTGTCTTATAGTTCATGAAATACACTTTATTTCAAAACTACCTGAACAAGAATAAGCAAGAGGTTATAAGACAATAACCAAGAGATTATTCATACAACACCGTTTGAACGCTGATGTATATATGGTGAAATAAAAGGTATTTTCTACTTTGTCAAATTTGACGATTTTCAAACTTTCCCCGCACACAATTGCTAAGGACTTTTTTTCTTTCATTAAGGCCATACTAAGGAATCAAAATCAATTGCGTTTGCTTTTGTTGCAATTTGTGTGAGGTTGACCACTTATTTCGGGTAAAATGTCTGTACTATACATCACTGTCATTAATTACATGTATACATGTAGCCCGTGCTATATGACTGTACATGAATTACACCCCTGCTCTCTCCCTTCGATAAGTTCGATACGTTCTTTCAGAGTCTGAGGACATCCTTTTTAAGTTTGAAAAAAAAACAGACGCTTAAATTAACAATACAATTATTATGATATCTCGGCTAAATATTAATAAAACGGCAAAAGCTTGTACACCGTGCATGTGTGCCCTTGATTTCCCCCCGGCACGTGAACCGGGCCTGCAGGACCTGCGAAAACAATTTACGATGTATCACCGGCGGCTCTCTGAGCGGGGGTCACGCAGTCCTTTAAATCTGATGACAATTTCAAGCTCAGGCATTTTTTTTCGGTATGTTCGCCCATTAACAAAATTCCTCACTCACTCATTTGAATACGTACATGACCTTTTCTGGCAAAGTTTAAAAAAATGGCTGTCGCAAGCATAGTAATTGATTAACATGGTTTCCAGCCTGCCTTGCGTTGATTTTTGTTCCATTTCCTTGGAAATGAATTTAAGGTTTTGCGTTTAGGCCTCATCTGAATTTATTGGTAATCGCAAAAACATATATTCATAACCACGCACTCCCCTGTTTTTAAATGGGACACATATACAATGGTTATCCCCACATACCAATTTGTGTAGAATGTTATTTCTGAACATATGGTTTTATTTCTGCCTGAATTTAGTCTTAACCTGTGATGTGGGCCAGGACAAGGACAAATCTTTAGTATCTAAAATAATCTAAAGTGTCTGGGGTCAACCCAACCTTGAGTGGGATCGCCCACATTGCAAGGCAAGTACGCCTAAAGCGGTCAAAAGTTAGGAGAATATTCCGGCCACCTCATTTCAAGTAGGTGTGGCAAGATGACAGTGCCGCTTTCTCGGGGTCATTTTGTTTAATGTATTAAAAGTGGCAGTTTTTTTTTTACAAATGTATATAGATTAGCACAGGCTGTGGCTAGAAAACTTGTAGTCCATGAACTGAACGCTGACGGGCTTCACAAACACCCGTCGAGGCTTTTGGGGTGGATATTTAATTGTGGGGCCCGTCAGCGTTCAATTCTGGACTTTATATATATGCAGTTGAACAGCACTAATGTCTATGCAGTGCATGGTATATATCATATATATATATATATATATATATATATATATATATCATTCTGCGTGAACCGACGAAAAGTGTTTCACCATATCATGTTCATCAAGCTTTTCTGCGGGCAAATTAGTAATATTTCCATAAATCAATATAGGTGAAGATGCACCAACTATATTTAACTTAAAGGTCAGGTGTGTCTCCATGTGCGCGTATAGGCCTACATATAGGTCTATCGTGAAAAAAAAAATCTAGGTATTTCCATGTGCACAGTGCGAGTATAGGCCTATACGTATATGCGTGAACTGGCAGACGTATACATTGTATATTTGTAGTGGACAGAGCAGACCTTCCACAAAAACATGGTGAAGTGGCGTCATTTTACCCGAATCCGGCCCTGATTTCATGTAGACCCTATGGCGATTTTCACGCATATATAGACTAATAATATACGCATTAATATATACGCTGACGGACACATGGAAACACCCCAGTTATAAAATCATACGGGCGATTTTTTACGTATATTCCACCAGTTACATTAATGAAGCTTCGGGCCCCATAAAATGGAAGAGCTCAACTTGTGCTGCTGACTACGTTGACATCTGCTGGCCTCTTCATAACGTATATTCAGGAAAATTTACGCGACGACCCTGACTTCACGGTTACGTCATTCAATTATGACGGCAAAGTTTTCACATGCAGCGCTGAGTTGGCCATGCAGTTCTCACCTAAAAAAAAACAACTCGGCGTCGTGATGTTAGTTTTTTTTATAAATTTTCGCTAACTTCATGTAAAATTAGGTCGTTTTCTCGGCATTCGCCTTACCGCTATAGATACACATGATAAATCCAGGGAGGGAAGAAAACGCGAAAAAACTTAGTGTCACGGTTGGTGGAACGGACTATAAATTAAAGATCATACAGATTTAATTACGCTTTCTATGACACCGAAGATATCACAGCTGAAGTGCTATAAAGCGTTGTTACTTGGGGGAAATGATTATATGGCACTTTGACAATAAACATATATATTAGTTTATTGGAAATTAAGTTGACATTTAAGTTATACTAAAACAACCATTAGTATTGTATTGTTCAGTTGCTATTTTATAATGTTTTAATTATCTCTAGTTTATCTTTGCTTAGCATCTTGTAAGATTCAGAATGTCATACTTAAAACCATAAGTTTTAAGGATAAACTGGAATGCTATTTTAGTTTAGGTTACGAATTTTATGTGTGGCTTGCTAATATATCTTACGATTTGTTTTTATTTCTTAATTATGGAAATAGGCAAATAGACATTTAAAGGCTTATCTGATAAAGTATATCTTAAATAAATAAGTAAGTAAAATTAATACATCTTAACCATTAGGATACTGTATAACCTTAAATGTCATTAACAGGAAAGGATTTTTCAGATGCTGTGTAGGGCACGTTCACCAGCAAAAACAGGACTGATGATACCATGCAGTATGAAGTCATGTCCAGGCGTAGTCCATCTCTGGACCCTTGTGTCCTATGTTAGACCTGATGGACGGACACGTAGGGTCCATGGCACATCTGCCAAATCCTAAGAGCACCATCGTTACAAAATATGTAACGATGGGCTTGGGGTCCTCCGCTGAGATGACAGGCCTAATCGCTTACAAAAACTGAACCTATCTTAAAAACTTATCTAGGGAACCGTTACTTACCGTCTACAAGTTTGATTGTACTTTCCTACTTCAAAAATATAATATTTTGATTCTTTTTCCTCACGGATCCTCTAAGACAGGCAGTCATGACCTGTTTACAATATGGAAGACCTACCGCGGTGCACTGTAGGACGGAATCGCACTCTCCATGCATATGAAAGCCTGCTGTATGTCTGCATTCACTGCAATCGGGCCGGACCCTAAGACCTTGAGATGGTATCCAGCATTCACGACCTCTTTATTGCCAAAAGGAAAAGTCTAATAATAAAAATGACTGGATCTGTTCTTTATCTTAAGGAAAATATCTAGAAATCGATGCCATAAAGATCTATTAGGCTTGCTGCTTTCCCTCATACAGATGTGGTCAATTTGATCATATTGTCTGACAGTGGCGGATCAAGAGGGCCCCCCCCCTTTGAGCTGAAACATCTCTCTTTTTACTTAATTTTTCCCAGATATTTGTAATTAATTTTTCATTTTTTCCCAGATTATTTTATTCCCTAGCTATTAAATTATAAAATTAACCACAGTTTGTTACTTTCTAATTCATAATGTACATATCTGTACGTGATATGCTCAATAATTAAGACAGCACCCGAAATTTCTTTACCGACGGATCGAGTCTTTCCTTTATAACACTCTGCCGGGTCATAACTTCGAGGAAACAGTTTATAATTTTTTTCAATATTTTTCAAGACCCTCCCCATGTATACCACTAATAAACATAATATATATATATATATATATATATATATATATATATATATATATAACAGAAAATTGTTAAAAAAAGAACAAAAGAACTTATTAATTCTTAATATACCCACTTTCCGCTAACCCATATTAGCACTCCCTTGTTCTCATATTTCTGGATCCGCCACTCTATTTCTACATCTTGTTTGTAATATTTCTCTCTCGCGCTCACTTTGTGATTTTTTCCTTCCGTCCCCCTCCCCCAGGCAAGATATAAACATATAATAAAGGATTTATCCCGAATACATATTAAAACATGACATTAGACAAGAAAAGAATTCATGAAAAGCCTATTGTACAATCAATTTAATTTCTCAATAATTTTTTTTTATGGAAGCCATAACCATATATACAGCCTTTTACGATTTTCACAAACACGCTTGCATATGCAGGGAAATAAAAAAATATGGTGGACAAGATGTGTTTGCCCAACCAAGCACTGTAATGTATATAAACGATCTTATTTTAGGCGTTTTGTATTAAGATTTTACTTATTTGTGTGATCGAAATAGCCAAAAACTGCTTATTGTTACATCCAAAATTAACACAAAATTATGCACAAATGTACTTGCTATTAATGCGAAGTATATATATATATATATATATATATATATATATATATATATATATATATATATATATATATATGGCTTAGACTAAACGTTTGCCAAGGTACACAAACATTGCATTGCACCACTATTCACATTCTGCAAATGTCATTTTTTTAACCATAACATGCAGATGTACTGGCCCGGGGCCCGGCCTGTGTCTTACTCCGCTGGGTCGGTCCATTGTCCAATATAAAATGTTGTTTATCTGAAAACTATATACTTTTGAAAAGCTAAAGAGAATTCACCTAAATTCAAAATTTATTTTCGGTAGAGATATTTATGTCTCATGTGTCAAGTCTGTAAGCTGTCTTGTGCATGCCTACATCTGCGCAGTGAGGTAAAAACTCAGACAGCGTCATGTTACAGGAGCGCAATCATTTTAAGAAATCTATACGATTATAAACAAGATGCATATCGATTGTCACAGAGGAAAGAGCTGGTTTTTTAACGTAACTGTGAACGGGGAGTATTTATTTTATAATATGAAAAGGCCTGTCTAAATCTTTACTTATAACCAATAACGTTTAACATAAACGTTACAAGAAAACCATGAACTTTTTATCCGTATATATTATCCGTATATTATTGTATATATCTCAACTCTATAAATTTGAGTGGCTTTTTCATAAGACTTTTATCAGGAATTCAGTTATTGCGTTAATTCTCACTTAACATACATAAACATAAGTGTGTGCATGTGTGTGTGAAAGGAGCTCATATATATATATATATATATATATATATATATATATATATATATATATATATATAGGCCTTATATTATCATGCATGCTTTTCGCTGTATTCGACATCTAGTTCTTAACAAAAAATGTTGACGGAGCGCATTTTATTTATAACATGACATGTATACAAAACAGTTATCGGACTTAGCGCATTCTCTTATAAAATAAATATAAATATAAAAGGATTGCATTATTTTTACAGCTGACATACATTATAAATCATGGCATGCGCTAAAGCGGGCGGAAGCGCAAGCGGTCACGCGGAATTTCCAAAAGAGACATGCTTGGCGGAATGTGGAATCGCTATGGAAGATGAAGAACTTATGTGGTATTTTATATTTTTGTCTGAGACAAGTACCGCTGTTTAGCGCAAATTTCATAAAATAATCATGATTGTGCTTGGTGAACAATAACATATTATTTAATAAACAAGTATATTATATGTTATATGTTATAACATATATATATATATGTAATTTATACAGATCAATTAATTATATATAAACATGCATATGCATATGTAAAGTTCTTATAAATGATATATTTTCTTACATATTGTAGTGTATAAGTAAGTTGTTATTTAAATACATTTTACCAGATTTTCAATAGACACAATAAATATTTACTATAGGCATGCGCACACGCCCGGCATGCAGACATCGCTCCATGCATGCAGTGCATGTTTCGGCCCTCATATGCTTTCTTAATAGAAATTTTAAGAGGAATTATCTCTTTTATACCTGAATTACCTTATATTTTGTTTCTCTATGACCAGTACTAAAGTACTAACATGTATCAGGAATTCCTCGATAGACAGGAATACCAGCGGGAGCCTCTTTTTATTTTTTTAAAAGAATGAATGCCCCTTTGCGACTTAAGGTATATGTGTATTATACACAATATACATATTTATGTCCTTAAGCAGAATCACGATATCCCTGACTTTTTACATTTCTTTACGGAAATTACAAAATTAAATTATGAATATAGTAAAACATAGGCCTACTTTACCTCTCCAGTGCAGTTTAATCCGGTGCCGACAGTCTTTAATTCTTGTGACAATTAATAAAGTATCCGACCTTTCTTAACTATTTGATCATCTGGTATTTTTATTGTGAGAGTATATATATATTCAGAGAGTATATATATATATTATAGTGTTGTTTTTCTTCAGAGTTATACCGCTCTGGCCTAGTCTGTAGGCCATAGAGCACTTTATAACGGAGGGTAACTCTACCTTCTCTCTCTCTCTCTCTCTCTCTCTCTCTCTCTCTATATATATATATATATATATATATATATATATATTAAACATTTTTAGCTTTTATGCGCATTTGATTGTACTTATTTTTATATCCCCACAAAGATGAGTATGCCTTATTATAGACTATGTATAAATAAATGGTGTATTCCTACCAGTATAAGTCGTTATTTTTGCTGACTTTTTATGGATAAAAAATTTATAATGTCATGTTTTCATATTTATTCGGGATAAATCATTTTTTATATATGTTCCATGTTTATATATAGTTTGGGGAGGGGGATTGAAGGAAGAAACACACAAAGCGATTTCAGGTGATTTTGATAATGTACAGTTTTCAGTAAAAAAAATCATTTCCAGTGTCATTTAACAAGTGAGGAAAAAAAATTTCCAGTGTCATGTACGAGAAAGAGAGAGGTAGAGAAAGAGAGAGATATAGAAATGTTACAAACACTCCAATTGATACAATATAATCAAATTGACCACATCTGTATGAGGGAAAGCAGCAAGCGTAATAGACCTTCATGGCATCGATTTCTAGGTATTTTCCTTAAGATAATGAACAGATCCAGTCATTTCTATCATTAGGCTTTTCCTTTTGGCAATAAAGAGGTCGTGAATGCTGAATACCATCAGAGAGCTCTGATACCATCTCAAGGTCTTAGGGTCCGGCCCGATTGCAGTGAATGCAGACATACAGCAGGCTTTCATATGCAGGGAGAGTGCGATTCCGTCCCACAGTGCACCGCGGTAGGTCTTTCATATTGTAAACAGGTCATGACTGCCTGTCTTAGAGGATCCGTGAGGAAAAAGAATCAAAATATTATATTTTTGAAGTAGGAAAGTACAATCAAACTTGTAGACGGTTAGTAACGGTTCTCTAGATAAGCCAGGTTCAGTTTTTGTAAGCGATTAGGCCTGTCATCTCAGCGGCGGACCCCAAACCCATCGTTACATATTTTGTAACGATGGTGCTCTTAGGATTTGGCAGATGTGCCATGGACCCTACGTGTCCGTCCATCAGATCTAACATAGGACACAAGGGTCCAGAGATGGACTAGTTCAGGCGGTATGTGGGGCCTACTGTCAGATTGAAATAAAAGCGACACATTTTGCATTTGTTTCTTATATGGCCACCAGGTGGCGATAATGTAAAGTAACCCAGAAACGGACCAGACATGCTGCCTGTCGGATCAAGTGATCCTGATGATCCAGATTCACACCGGACTTCCCGCTGTGATGACCATTTCAATAACAGGACTTCCCGCTGGGACGGGCATCTCAATAACTCGACTTTCCGGTCCGTTTTGACGACCATCTAAGTAACACGACTTCCCGGCCCGCAGTGACAACCATCCAAGTAACACGAGTTCCAGCTTTACCATAAATCTCAATAAAACGACGTTCCGCTGTGATGACCATCTAAGTTACAAGACTTCCCGCTCTGACGAAAGTCTCAAAAACGGGATTTCCCTCTGTGACGACCATCTCAATCACACCTATTCACCTGTATCGATCATTTCAATAACAAGACATCGCACTGTGACGACAATCTCAATAACAGGGCTTCCCGCTGTATCGATAATCTCAATAACACGAAATCCCGCTGCATCAACCATCGCAATAACACGACTTTCCTCTTTGACGCCCATTTCAATAACACGAATTATCGCTGTAATGACCCTCTCAATGACATTTCATCCCGCTTTGACGACCATCTGAATGACGAAACTTCCCACTGTGACGATAGTCTCAGTAACACGATTTCCCGCTGCATTGACCATCATAATAACACGATTTCCCGCTGTATCGACCATCCCAATGACACTACGTCCCGCTGTGACGACCATCTCAATAACACGACTTCCCACTGTGACGACTATATCAATAACACGACTTCTCGATGTGACGACGATCTCAAAAACACGACTTCCATTGTATCGACCATCTCAATAATACGACTTCCCGCTGTATCAACCATATCAATTACACGGCTATCCGCCTGGACGACCATCTCAATTTCACGAATAAGCACTCTGAACTGCCCATGTGAGTGCTTGCAGCACTCAGCGGTCTCTGGTGGCGGAGGAGTGAATCACTTACGTGTATACCGTTGTTACAGAGTACGAATCAACAACACAGACAGACACATTAACGTGAGGCAGGCTTTACTCCGTACTTTCGTAGCTGTGCAGTCAATGTGCTCTTATACATAAAGTCCTAGTGTGCTTAACACACAGTTCTCTTTTAGAACAGGCAGCGAAAGTTCTCTTCTGCATGGTAATATGACATTTGTGCAAATTGTGCTTTTATTTTCATATTTTCGTTTCATATTTCATTTTTTATATTTTAAACCTGAAATAAAGATTTTTGGAAAATATTTATACCAGCTGCTTTTTTTAATTGTATTTACTTTTTTAATACGATTAATGTTGCGGAGACAACCGCTTCCATTTCATGTTGCAGAATTCCATTTCGGATTCGGACTCCTTGTGCAAGGCGGTACACACTATTATCCTGACGCCAGCCAGGTCCATAACCGATGGTGCCAATTGCTTTCATGAGAGCCGCAAGGGGAGCACGTTAAACTGTGTATAATCTAAAGTTCTTATTTACGAGGATTATGAATCAATGCACACGTGCAATAGATTGAGACAAAAATATTGATCACTATATTTGAACCTGCATACTAGTCAAACTACATGTTAATGTAATGGCCTATGGCAATGCCTTTGACTAGAACGTTATATTGTTAACCTTTGTGTGCACAGTACCTTTTTTACGAGTGTAAACATACCCAGCTCATGCTTAAAGATATAAATACTCTGGATGAACAGCGGCTTGAGTACTGCTCACTTCACTAGGAATGGGAACCTAATAGTATTGACAAATGCATTGTCTTGATCATGGGTATGCATAAAAGAACAAGTCGAAAAAAGAGCAATCAATCATGCAGGCCACTATCAGTGGGTCAGGCTAGATCATATATGAAGGGTACTTGGAACCGGGCTTTGCGTCAAACCTGTATTAAAGTAATTCCATGGTTTTGATTAAGTGAATCATTCTAAACGTGTTCCCATGTCACTTTTGTTGTCTTTTATATATATAATATTGTATAATAATAATATTATAACTATAATATAAATAATATTATAATAATATAAAATAATAGATATGTTGTCATTAAATATCAATAGTTACTATATATTGTAAGTCTTCATATTTATAAATCATATACCTTGTAAATGAACTAAGTATAAGTTAAAAATACCCACAAACTAAACTAAACTGTAACAGCTAATGACAATGTTTTTGCCTAGAATGTCATATATATATATATATATATATATATATATATATATTATAACCTATGTTTGCACCTTACCGTCATATATACATATGTATGCATATCCAGTTTTTATAAATAAACATATCATATACTTTATCAATGAACTAAGTACAAAAATATGTTTGTGTGTGCGTGCGGGTAAAATTTGTGGAAAACAGTCTTATAATGCACAGCTTCTTTTCTAGATCATTATTTTCTTTGCACTCTGGTAATTATTTATTTTATGAAACTGATGCTATGAAGAAGAATCTCCAATCATAGTCCTTTCTTGTGGCTCCTAAAGTACAGCTATCTGAGACAAATTATAAACCAGGTACCAGATAGATTCCGAAAGGACTGTTTTCTGTTACATTCGTCATTCGCTTGTTCACAGTACACAATTTGCCAAATCGATTGATCAAAGATTTTCTTCCAGGTTCTATCTCACGTATCAATACTTCCCTCCCTCTTATAATGTCTTATAACTTGCGAATGTAACCCTAGGTTGAATAGTTGCTCAAACATAAAAATGGTCCAATGTCTCATGCCCTTCCCACTCCAGATCATATAAAAGACAAATAATATAAAATGTGACAAATGCACGGACACACAAACATTCTTCACGTAGTGAAGGCTGGTTTTATCAGCTAAGGACTATAACTAACACGTCATGTGCCGCAATGGAACTCGCAGCTACGTGTCACAGGCTGTAATAATAAACCTATTGATCCCTACCTGGTTGTACAATGTTTTGTTTTGCTTTGGCAACTGATCCCCTTTAACATCCGTGTACTCTCTTACGTAGAACATAATCGTTAGCTGAAGTGAGTGTTAAGTGTTTTTGTTGTTACTATTAACGCGCCTCAGAAACGTCAACAACGCAAAGCAAGCGAAGCCGAGCGTTTGTTTGCCTGGCATGTTAAGATTAACACGGATAACGATTATGCGATCAGTGTATGTTTTTACTTAAAAAAATATGTTTCTGACTTTTTAAGAAGAAACCCCAAAAGGGATAATCAGAAATCTGTGGATTTTGGCGGAACGGGATAAACAAGGATGTCTGTAACTTTATAAATGATTGAGCGTATCGAAATATGAACATATTGAAAGCTCTAGAAGGAAAGAAGACATCTTGAAAAGACAAACAATGCAGAGACATTTATTAAGTTGAGCCACGTAAGTAAACTAACAAGATATTATTTTTATCAATCAAGTAGCCTCCTGTTACACTGATTACTGTTGAGGTTCCCGTGTTGACCGACAGCTGGCACACTCTGTCGGATCCCTGAGTAACTACCCTTTACTTTTGCACACTTATCCCTCCTATCTTAATTTTATAATTTATTCCTTGGCTGTCAATATTGTAACACTGGTGTTATGTAACATATATTTTGTTTGCCTTGAGCGCTTAATATACGTAGTAATAATTCCAGGTTTAGATTTGAATCCTTTTGCACTTAATATTATATTTTAATGATTTCTAGTACCTCCGCTCAAAATTTAAAGTTATTTAATATTTTATTCGTTTAAGAGTCCGCATGTTCTACCACACCAGGACAAATATGGATGACTCCACTTTGTATCGAGGGAAGGTGTATAGACTTGCATGCAGCAAGGGTCGGGAGCAAGTCTACGGCTTCAAGTTCAGGATATAAATAAATACCCAACACTGAATGGACAAAATTCCTTTGGGTAGCTATTCTTAGAATGTAGCATAAATTGATTTTGTGGCACATTCATGGATTCATAAAATCACATAATTTAAACAAAAATCCTTAGAATCCTAGAATGTTCAAACTTATATTTCTTTTTAACCCATTATGCATCATGCTTACGTCATGGGTATTCCATCTCTTAGTGGCTGGTTAATGAACAAAGATATTATGTCCACTGAAGGTATATTTCCTGCTTTGAAATTTACTGGAAAAGTGTGCTAAATTAGCTTGTATGTGATTTGTGATAAAATAGAATTTTAATAAGATAGTACTGTACTGTAATGTATTGCGCGTAGTCAGATGTGTTCTGATGGTGGCTGCCAAATTAAATATTTTTAGTAAGTCAGCTTTGAGATTCATGAGAAAAACATTTTGCTTGATCACATTATGTTATAAGGACACATAATATATGTGTTGCTACCGTCAGGATTTAGTAAGAGACTGTTTTATTCCAGTTTAGCATATATCCTCAATATCAATCAGTAATTCCATTGACATCATCTAATATCGTCCACAACGTACAATTAAGTGTAAATGCTGACTTACACTGCAACATTCTTACACAGTCTGTGATTGTCACCATTCTCATGGGTTCTACCTCTTTCAGGTAAAACTGCATAATGGAGAATAATATCCAGGGACAGAGGATAAATTATGATAAAGGACATATTTCTCCAGGCCAGTTAGTAATAAAAGAGACTTCAGCATGTCTTCAGCAACACCTAATCTAAAACAAAATTGACATATATGCCTTGACAGAAACCTCATTGTAAATAGCTCCTCCTTCTTACAAAGTACAGTCTGTACCAAAGAAAGCAGGGCGCAGGGGTGGTGGAATAGCTTTTATATAAAAGGAACAATATCATATATGCACAGAAGAGATATATCACTTTCCAAATATAGAATGTGCGGACTCTAAATTGTAAACGCCAACAACAAGTAATTAATTAGCTTGTTAATTAGTTGTTAATTATTTGGCAGAAGACTATGTTGTGAGAACTTGTGGTGGTTGAAGATCTTAACATCAGAATATACAACCAAATAATAATGAAACTACATTTCTGAGGGACATGGTTTGATTTAGGCAATAATATAAACTCTCCACCTGGGCTGCTGGTCCTACATTTGACCTAGTGCTATCAGAAAGGCCTCATACATTGTAGGAAACATCCAACAAGGACATTTCATACCACGTCACTTTTATAGATTTTGATATGGAAGTTAGACCTAGAACGATAAATCAAACAATCAAGGAAAGTTTATGAAAAAATATACAAAGACTTGTTTGCTTAAGACTTAAATTAATTACCAGGTAAAATCGCGTTGGTAAGGACCAACATGTGTTACGTAACAACAATTATGTTTAACCTTTGAGAAATAAACTTATTTCAATGAAGACTTTTTAAGGTAAAAAAAAAGAAACAAGCCAATGGCTAACTGATGAGCTCAAGCATGATAACACAATAAGAAGACAAAAAGAAAAAAGTTTGGAAAAGGAGATGTGATAAATCAGTCTACAGAGCTTTTTCACATTAAGACGACAGCATGTTAATTACAAACCGTAACATGCAAGACAACAATATTATTGGAGTTGTTTCAAAATCATAAAGGTGTATACAAACAATATATAGGATGACTAATCAGCTACTGTTCCACAAAGAAACATTACCTTTACCAAAGTGTTCTGGTATTTTTACCCTGAGAAGTTCAAAACTTCGTCATATACAAAATAGCCAAACACATGGATGGGCCAGCTTGTGGCCAGTTTTTTTTAACATACTATTAGAACGGGTAAAATAGGGCAATGTCAAGCTATAATAGGACAGGCAGCTCCTCTGAAATAGGTTAGTTAAAAGATCAGACACATATATGGAAAGTTATTGATAAACAAGAAGTAATGTATGTCATCCTACTTGATTTAGGAGCAGCGTTTACCACTGTTAATCACTATTTGTTGTTACACAGGTAAAATATGGATACAGTAACAATGAGAACACACTGTTTTGACAACAATCAAACATTGTACGAAGAATTCAGTTTTACTAGGGGACGAACATCAGGAAAGGCAGTCTTGATCTCTGGTGTTCCTGGCGGATCTTTACTGGGAACGGTTTTATAAATATATATTGTTCACAGGACCTAAAGGGGATATTTTTCGGGCACATGCCTTATTTTTGTGATGCTGATTACACACAAATTATCTGTTTTTTAAATTAATATCACAACTGAGTAGGAATAATGTGTAGCATTTGTTTTTTTTATACAAAGACAGTTAGTTAAAAATGGGAATTTGCAGTTCTGATAGGTGAACATAACATTACGGTAAAACCGGCGATGAACAGACAAATGAAGTGCGTAGAACATGTTAACAAAGAGTTGTTGTTCTTCTCACCTTACACTGAAAACTATTAAAAGGGTTAAAAAATCATTAACAATATGTACTATTCAGTTTTAATTCATCGGTTATTTATTAGCCATTGGATTACTGCAGAAGCTTTTTGCACATGAATGTTTTATGTCAAAACTAAAGTTGGATCAGAACATGGCAGCTACAATAGTATGTGGCCTAAGAAAGTATCAGAACGTTTCTCCAGCACTTCAAAATATTCACCGTCTTAAAATTATAAAAAAAAAATCCATTATAAAAATCTCATGTGTATTTATCAGTGTCAATAAAATAGCCCCAGCATATTTGCAATCACTCATTAAAAAGAACATACGAGAGCTTTCAGAGTAATAAAAAACTGCTGGTTCCAAAGCCAAATTGGCTTATCTTTTGCACATGCAGGTTCCTGTCTGTGGAATGATTTATCGACTATGGTCAGTCTCTTACTTTTTTTTTAAAATATCCAGACTTAAACCATATCATGCTGCAAATCATATCATATTGGTTAAAGTCCATATAATCTTATTTCAATTTACAATGTTATTCATAATATGTTTTAACGCTGCACTATTTTTTACATTATGATGATGTTTATTGTGTAAAGCGCTTTTAATACGTTTTGTATTCATTATAAGCAAGGTTATGTAAATAAATATTTTTATATGAGTAGTATCATTATTAAGAGAATAAATAAATTCCTAAACATGGATGGCCTGTCTTCAAACATTAAACTAATAGAGCTTGCTATATACCTAATACGTTTTTAGTAATATTATGTTAAATAAATTAAACCCATAAACACGTAGCTGTCCCATGTACACACTAAGCAAATAGGGAAAGCTGGTTTACTAACTGCACCTTCATGCAATGTCTATTAATCATAGAACGCCTTTTTAAGTACGAAGGGTCAGAGGAATTTTTCTGAAGGTCTTCATGGTTCTTTACGTGATTAAGGACTGGAATAACAGAGATTAATATACAGCAGAGGTCAACGCAAGTTCCGAAATGCAAAGAGCAAAGATGCACCCTAGCATATAAACCACAATAGTCAAGCATTTTAAAATTCACAATTCAGGTTTCTTATAATTCCATTAGTCAGACCAGATGAGAGGAACATGTAAGATGGACATAGGTAATTTCGTGTTTTATCTTATCCTGTCTTAAAAGATCATATTTGTAAAAGATTATTGAAAATTTAAAGTAGATACAAGACTCAAAGAAGAATTAACCCCAATCACGGACCCTCCTTTTATTGCCAATTCAAGCAGCATTAAATACTTGAATTAGCTGTTATATTTGATTTTGTCGAACTATTAACTCAAACCTGCTCCCTGTTAACAATATGTGTGCTTAAGGCTAGTTTTGTTTTTCTTCTAACGACGCATATTATGTCCGTAACTACGGATTTTACGAGTCTATAGTCATTACTTTTATTCTTTTTTTTTACAGAAAGAGATTCTCATTCTTGTCAAGTCCCGGAAGAGGACAGACGTTCTCCTGGTGAAAGAGGTGATTAAATTATAAACGAATAGACTAAGGGATATGTTCAGCTTTATTGTATCGGAATCCTACATTTGAATATTATCGCATCGAACAATTCTAGTTTTAAATTTTGACCAGATAATGAACTAATAAGAATCTTAATACCCCACATTTACGATATTTACTCTGATGGTATAGCTATTGTAATCGAACAATATATATATATATATATATATATATATATATATATATATATATATTTATAAATTATGAATGCAGGCTGACATGGCTCTGATCACCTTGAATTTTTGGTTTAGTCTAGACCTATTAATATGACACTTAAGTACCCTAAACTTTCTTATATTTGTCTTATTTTCATTCATACGATAAGGTTATCATTCTGAATCGATTATAAACAGAAGCTCTTGCTTCAGGTGCTGTATCTAGAGAGGATCATGGTGACCAGGGCGGGTGTGAAAGCCATGCCAGTATCTCCGGAAGTGGCCATCTTGACGGAAGCTCGCCGGGGCGGATAAGATCTGCCCCAGCTCATTCAGGTAATCATGTCTGTGTAAAGATATATATGTAAAGTACATACTGATCGAAGAGCTAAATGGGGGAATACTTAGTAAAAAAATACAACATTTGACAATTATGCAAAATATTAAGTTGTATGAACTTAATTTATTTAATTCAAATGTACATCGGCGTTGAAAAGCAACAGTAGCCATGACACAGCTATTGGGCATGGGTATTACCTAAATAAAATGTTATAAGAAATATAAAATGACAACTCATAAAAGAATTTTAATCTGTAAAGGGTCATAATGCAGATAAATAAGGTAATGAGGAACACGTTCTAGTTCGTCGGACGTCATGCTAACTCATGACTCTAGTGTTTCAGAACATAACTGCACAAACTCCACAATAATACCAACTGTAATTGTCCTTTTATGCTTTACTATCTTTATTTTCTTGTCACGGATATGATCAGGCCGAATTAACCTCGGACTCAATGTTATTTTAATTTTGGACCATATTTGAGACCAGGGTATCAGGAGGATTATATAATACAAACAAACAGTACCCATCTACTCTTATCAGCATCAGTTGACAACAAAGAGACAAGCCAGAGAAAAATGCTTAATATCAGTCTATTTAAACTTTACATGAAACTTAAAGTAGACAAATAATAGAGACTGTCCAGTGCACGGTTAAAGTCCAATAATATCCAAAACGTATTATTTTCGTATTAAGTAAGCTCTCATCCGTAGAACACATTCTTGAATATGCGTTTGATCCGATCCTGAAAAAAAAGGAAAGTTTCGATCTTAATTCTCCAAAGTTATTGAAACACTGCCAGCTATTTCTTACCAGGCAAAGAAGAGATGTTAGAAGCTTTACTACCGCAACACATGTACACATCACCAATTTATTTGTCCCTATGTTTAACATTAAATAAAAGAACCATAAGGAACTCCTTGAGTGCGAGTTAAACACCATTAATAAGGGAATTCCCTTACAGGAGTTACTTGGCCTTTGAACTGAGCTCGTCTGCACAAAACCGAACTATACAGGAAAGTCATCAGAATTGCGCATGTGTGCATACGTCACGATTGGGGCAAAGTAATCTAAAAAAATAACTGGTTAAAAATTAATTGCCCATGGTTGTATTTAAATTTCAATAGTGCATATCCATCCCCCCCCCCCCAAAAAAAAAAATTAATGTAGGGTAACTATATAAGGCATGTCGTCGGTTGGCCCCTGCTCCAAACTTATTAGCCATTAAGTCCAAATTTTAAAATAGCCAGTCCGTCATGCAGATAACAACCATCTCTCCTCTCAGAGAGCCTCTTACCACTTGAATCGCACCAGTGGCTAGGGTGCCTTGGAAAATACACTCAAACAACCAAATCTGATTCCTAAGTTAAAACGCAGGTCAGGTTTTAATGAATTTACAACTTAAAGTAGCTCCGTGTGAATTGCCTATAAAGAATAACTACAATTGAAATAACTGACTTGAAAGCTCATATGAGAAAGGATGTGTACCGAAAGCCCAATACAAAACTATTATAACAACGGCAAGTGAAACTGAACCAACCACACTGGTGCCAAATCAATCTCAATAATCAGTCCCAATGCACTATTATGTCGCAAATGTTCTACAAATGCATCTTATAATAACAGGATGTGACACTCTCCATATTACACGTTATTCGCAATTACATATGGTGTCGTCAATTGGATTAAATGCATCGATGTGATTCTAAGCAATAGTTTTCACTTATGGGGCAATTCTAGTTTTCTCCTTTGTCAAATAGCTTTTATGCTAACAAGAGACAGAATTTTGTTCTCCTTAATATGCTTGAATCTTCGAATCAGAGTCATTCCTGGCCATTCCTGGTTTAAGGCTTAACTGGGATTATCATTTGAATCGTTTTCTGGCCAGTTCTGACCGATGGTGACCAGATAAGGCTTTACCTTCTCACTCAAATCTGTCATATTGTATTAACAAAACATGACATGCCAGATTCGGGAATATTTTTTTATAGTCACGGCTTTAGTTAAACCCACTGTGAAACATAAATCAATCACTAACTGTTGGCTTGTTCCGCATAATTCAACAGTCTTCTGATCCTAATTTTAGAATTACACGATTCACAATGTTTTAGTTAGGTTAATAATACTTATTTTTCATATGTTTTGATTCAGCAGTCACTGGCATAAGAGCTTTTGATTTTGATATTTTGTATTCAGAGATTTAAATCATATTGTAAAAGTTTGTTGGTCTTCTGATGTAACGAAACAGGAAAATTCATTTTGATCAATTAATTCTCGGAACCACATGAGCTAGTCATGTTAGATTTTAATAGGCTATTTTGTTAACTTATTGGTGATGTGGCTGTGTCTGCAGTATAAATTCCATAGCATTTAGCATTAACAATGGTTCATCACATCAGCTATAAAGCAATAACACATTTCCGGTTTCTGTCCAACTTCCTCTCCGTAACCGACCATATAATCCATTACTACTTATAATATATGACGAATGTTCAGTTTCAATTCTAATCCTTCGTTTATTTAGCAAAAACATCACAGATCCTATACATTCATTATATTCTTTTGGTCACCTTTTATGTGAATATAGACAGAGAGCTCTTATAAACCTCAGTATCCACAATTGTCTATTACAATCAGTCACCTAAATAATTTATTACACAGGCAAATACTTCTAAAGTATGTACTCATAGGGGACAACCTTCAACCTCATAAATTGTACCTTCACGATTCAAGGAGCTGTGCATCTTTCCCTGGTTCAAAACATAGACCTATCCTGTTTACAACACCCACTGTATATTAAATCAATGTGGTACAGATAAATCACAGTATAAAGTGTGCTCTCGGTAACAGCGCCGCCTCAAGGCATGTCTGAAGACTAATCACATTTCTTACATACTTAAGGGAATAGGCACAGGTCAGAATGCAAAGCCTGTAAAGAATGCCATACTACATGTCATAACATGTTTATTTGGTTATACCTAATGGCTTTAATGCAGTCCGAAGATTGAACAATGGTCCACTACAATAATGGACGACTTATTTACTTCTCAGCTAAATATACACACATAATATAAGGGGTGTTTTTAAATAGTTCAAAGAAAAATTGAAACAAATATAGAAGCTCAAAACACTTCAGCCATTTTAACACTCTTATGGATTGAACCAAGATCTAGACTTGTTTCACTGAATTCAATTGTAAGTGTCTATAGCCCACTTCAAACATGATCTAGGTTCTTCATTATACTGAGTTTATCATGATAAATCAGTTGCCCATGTATTTAAGTGCGCCTTATTCATGCGCCTTCACCTGATAGCGCCCCCTGCTGGTGAATTTTTTTATTCATCACAACTGATGCGCAACTGATACCTTTGCATGATAATAATATAGATAAGTATATATATATATTAAAAAATGCCACGCAAAGTAAGTATAAATTACAGTATGTATCTGCTGCTATCATGTTAAATGCTAGAATATGTATATTTTTATATGACAATTATTGGCCTAGAAGAAAGGAAGCATGAAGTCTGCTCAATAATGTTATGCCCATTAAAAGGAAACCGAAATTTATAAAACGATTCCGAGTCGATGTTTAAGCTACGCGATATTTTTAATGCCAGTGAATTGTATCACGGTAACATTTTTCGTTCACATACGGAACAACCAATTTTGAGATATAAATGACACTTTAATCAACATCATATCGTTTCGTGGCGCTGTGCTTGAGCGCCAAGCGCGTGAGGGGCATTGCAATAAATAAATGAGTTCTGTGTTTGACCTCTTGTTTACTGAATCTTCTTTCTGTATGCTGTAAAGTTGTAAGAATTATCTTTTTTTAATGTAAATTATATCTAGAGATGCAGAGTATGTTTTAGTAGTTCTGAAAATACACGTTTGTTATTGTTTATATAAGCCTCAAACGACAACTCTAATTGGATAAAATTTTCATTGAACTTAAATGTTGTATGTAAAGTAAATCAGTAACTTCTAAAAGTAAGTGCGACTTTTCATGTTTCTGTATTATGTGTGTTGACAAAAGAAATACATATGTATCTGATATTATACATTGTCAAGAAATAGAATCAGACATTACTACATTAGCCGTGGGTAGGATGTTAAAAGCGATTTTTATTTGCATGTCTAAAAAAACATATTTTCTGACACATAAATATGTATAATACATACCTTTTGAAGATTCCGTGTTATGAATTTGACATTGCGTGTAATAATAGAACATTAAAGATAAAATGTATAAGATGTTTTGTTATGTTTTCCTCCTTTGAATATTTGTATTTTGTTCAAGAAATGTGTAATGTATTGTCTTTTCATACTCTTGTTACATCTATGTAAGTGTACTTTATCAAGATAATCGATGTCCAGTTAGTGAAAGCAAAATGTATCATTATATACAGTATATTTACAGATAGAGAGCAGCATGGTGACAGGATGCTGAGGCCGCGATCTGCTCCCCCTCTGGAGAGTAAGGATATTATATCGTTATAATCACGAGTTCTGTTGAATGCCTTCACCTGTTACTTATATTAAATATTACATCCTTTTCTTACACAAATGATTGGCTTAGTTGAACATGTTCAGCTTTGTCCATCTTTGTTACATAATACGGAACGGGACTCGGGTTTAATTAGACTTTGTTGAATACCACATGAGTATATAAACTGAGTATAATTTAAAAAGTATCCTTGATTGCACCCACTTCAAGAACAAAAAATATGTAACTTGCAGATTTATAATAGGACGGTCTGTAGCAAGTTGACACATTTTATTAATAAAGAGAAATAATTCATTCATATACATACATATCATTTCAATATTAGTTCCTTATATTAGCAATCATTTACACTGAGACATGTGGTACTTACATTTTTTTTGTAACATGTAATGTTAATGTTCGGCTGATATGGACAGTCCTGTTAGATAAAGTAGCATGGTGTGCCAAGCCGGTCCATTCTACTTAAACAGGATAAGGGATGCTGGCCTGGCCATTATTCCTGAGATAGTTAGTAGTATGTTGGGCATTTACGATAATTTCCTTTTATTAACTGCATGAAAATATTCATGAATAATGACTGATAAATATGTAGGAAATATATAGGATGTTTAAGGTAAAATTATTCAAATACATGACAGTAAGAGATATAGCGGATACATAGAAATTATAGAAGACTTTCGCTTAGCACTGTAGAAAGAACTAAAACATTTTGATATTGCAAAGGCAAAGGCGAAGTTACTGTTAGTTTCCCATTTAATATGTGTATTTTTGATATTTTCTAAAATATTTAATTTGAACACAACCCTGCTTCATAGGTGTATTAAGTATTTAATTTGAATTATATTTAAAGTAGCTTCTACTTCACAGAAAAACGCTTTTTGCCATCATATGAAATGGGCCTAAATCAGACAGCATATGCTATAACATTAATCTATAATTTACTTATACGACGGACAGATACACATTTGTATGTTTTGATTTACAGTAGAGCTGCACCCCAGAGACCCGCCCGTGAACTTGAGTGATACCGTGTCCTTGCACAGCTCAGAAGGGTTCATCAACCAGAACGATCGTGAATAAAAGTAGCGAGATATGAACTTCTATACCCCATAGGAAATTTGTGTACATAAGGAACAATGAGGTCATCTTAGAGCACTGCATTGGCTTATTTCATCTCATAACCAAAAACACAGCACGGCTGCCATCTTTGTCTGTTCCATAAATTGTCTACTATAACAAATGCATTTGTAAAACACATACCCCGAATGTCTGACCCTGGATTCAGTTTTAAAAAATACTTCAGGGTTGTGACGACAAAAGTGATCGGGTATTTGAAGACATTCTGAGTAAATTCACAATCATCGCCCTCGCGTCTCTCTTTTACAATTTTACAGGTGTTAACTTGTTGATCTAGAAATAATCTTAATTTATTTTTTTTACACTACTTTATCACATCAATTCATACATGTATACATACATCATAAATGATATAAACATACAATACAAATATTTCTGTTGTACCGCTCTTTCTTCATTACATTCTTCTCTCTCTCTATTCCCTGCCCTTTTCTATTTGTTTTGTATCCACAGTTTATTTCGCAGTTCTTTCCATTTTTCCTCATGTTTCCCGACTTTGTTTTCTTTTTTGCAATTTTATATTCAATTTCTTCGACCCCTTTTAACTTTGAAATATAACCCTTTAAACTCAACTCATTGTCTTCTCTTGATATATACACATATTGCCTGAACATATTTAAAATCTGATTTATTAACCATTTATTGATCTATTTCCTCAAAAATACCTAAAGTGAGTGCTTTGTCTGTAACCGGTGGTAACACTATGCCTGCCTCGTTTAACCAAGTCATTAACTGTAAATATAGTGTGATTGTCACAGGACATCTACAAAAAAGATGATGTTGATGTATCGTTTCCGGTTCTGAAAAACAGTATGTACACATACGTGTTTCACAAAGACCCCATTTATATAACAAATCATTACTAGGTAAAAAATTATGCACAAGTCTAAATTGAAACTGCCTGGAGTAAGTATCAATGGAAGTTTTGTAGATATTTTGACAAATATGGTTCCACTGAACATCTTCATACAAGTTTTCGATTTTACGTTGTGCTGTAGAAATTTCTTTCACAGAGTCCACAAAGGTTTCATACACATGTTTTGAATTTATACTGTCCAGCGTTTTCATTCCTCCCTTTGCACATATGTGAATAATACAGGAAAGTTGATACGTTTTCTTATCCTCACACGTCAAAGTAATCCAATCCTTTGTAATTGCATTGACCAAACAGTGCCAATTCAGGTAATGTCGTTTAATGAATTCTTCATTCCCAAAACTAAAATCTCTTCACTGTTTTATGCTTCCTGTATAAGTGACAACGTTCCCCACCGACCTTATGCCCATTTTATTAAGCTCTCTATTATTCAAGGATTTCTCTGCGGTTGTAATTCTCTTATTATGCCACAGAGGTTGAATTAGCACTTGTTTCTTTTTCAAAGGATTGGCGCTTGCATATAAATAATCTTAATTTAATGAAATAGTCAAATGTCATGATATTGGCATTATGTTCTAAAAAAAATAATGCTTTCTATACAGCAAATAGTCACTCAGCAGATTCACAGATTATCTTGTAATGTTTAGTACTGGGCGAGTCTATCTTTTGTATTTAACTTTCAATGAATGATTTGAAGTAAGTTATATTGCCGAACAAATAACCAATTTTGGTTATTGACATATATCCTTGTGCAAGTATTACATTATTAATGGATCTTAGGATTGAGTGAACCTACTGGTATAGTGATCTACAAAAAATACCTGGTCGTCTCTTATGGTCTGCAGAAAAATTCAGGAATAACATCTTTTTTAAGAAAATGGAAAATTATAACCACCATATGCAAGAATACTACAATACTATTCCTATTCATTAAATGTTAAGTTAAAATGAATTAAGATATGTTTAAGAAACCATGTTAGGCGTTTTTAGGTATATGAGTATGTTCATATGCATGTATGTCAGTTTTACTAATGATATCGATAGTTTTAATGAATTCTGCTTTGAAGCCCAGAATGAGCTCATAGTGATACACGTAGGTCTCGTGCAACAGAGCACAAACAATTTAATAACCTTTATAGCAAATTGCTTTTTTTCTTCAAGATTGTTTATCAATCATTTGCATTGTTGCAGGTATTTGAAATAAATGACCTCATTTAAACTATATTCCTGTTTTTGTTGATTTTGTCCACGCAAATGTGTCAACAATTCTTCCAAAATATCTCCAGGAAAATTATAATAGCGTCGTTTACTTTTTTAATTATGATTTATTTTGCGGAGACAACCGCCTCCATTTCATGTTGTAGAATTATCCTGACTATTATCCTGACGCCAGCCAGGTCCAAAACCGCTGGTGCCAATTGCTTTCATGATAGCTGCAAGGGGAGCATATAACACTGTATATAATCTAAAGTTCATATTTTTCGAGGATTATGAACCAATGCACACGTGCAATAGATTGAAAAAATATTGATTACTATATTTGAACCCACAGACTAGTCAAACTACATGTTAATGTAATTGCCTATGGCAATGCCTTCGCTTAGAACGTTATATTGTTAACTTTTATGTGCACATTACCCTTTTTTTACAAGTGTATACATACCCAGCTGATGCTTAAAATGTAAATAATCTGGATGAATAGCGGCTTCAGTACTGCTCACTTAACTAGGAATGGGAAGCTTAGAGTATTGACAAATTTATTGACTTGATCAAGGGTATGTATAAAAGAACAAGTCGAAAAAAGAGCAATCAATCATGCAGGCCACTATCAGTGGGTCAGGCTAGATCACGTATGAAGGGTACTTGGAACCGGGCTTGTAACCGGTATTAAAGTAATCCGACAAGTTTAATCAAGTGAATCATTCAAAGCGTGTTCCCATGTACTATTTATTTTAAGTCTTCATATATATATAAATCATATACCTTGTAAATGAACTAAGTATAAGTTAAAAAATACCCACAAACTTAACTAAACTGTAACAGCTGATGACAATGTTTATGCCCAGAACGTCATATATATATTATAACCTATGTTTGCACCTTACCGTCATATATACATATGTATGCATATCCAGTTTTTATAAATTAACATCATATACTTTATCAATTAAGTAAGTATAAAAATGTGTGTGTGTGTGTGTGTGGGTAACATTTGTGGAAAACACTTATAATGCACAGATTCATTTTATAGAACATTATATTCTTTCCACTCTTGGTCAACCATTTATTTTATGAAACTCATGCTGTGAATCATCAATTATGGCCCTATCTTGCGGCTCTCAAAGTACAGGTATCTGGGACAAATTAAAAGCCAGGTACCAGATAAATTCCGAAACGTCTGTTTTCTTTAACCTTCGTCATTCGTTTATTCATAGTACACAGCTGGCCTGATCGAATGATCAAAGACTTTCTTCTAGGTCCTATCTTACGTATCACTACCTCCCTCCCTCTTATAATGTCTTTGAACTTGCGACTGTAACCCTAAGTTGAATAGTTGATCGAATGGGCTATTGTCTCATGCCCTTCGCACTTCAGATCATATAAAAGACCAAAAAGATAAAATGTGACAAGTACACGGACATATAATCATTCTTCATGTGGTGAAGTCTGGTTTTATCAGCTAAGGACTTTAACTAACATTCGGTGTGCCGCAGTGGAAATCGCAGTTACGTGTGACAGGCTGTAATAATAAACCCATTGATCCTTACCTGGTTGTACAATGTTTTGTTTTGACGTTGCTTTTGGCAACTAGTCCCCTTTAACACCCGTGTGCTCTCTTACGTAGAACATAATAGTTAGCTGAAGTGAGTGTTAAGTGTTTTTGTTGTTAACTATTAAAGCACCACAGAAACGCCAACTTACGCAAAGCGAGCGAAGCCGCGCTTTTGTTCACCTGGATTTTTTGGATTAACACGGATAACGGTTATGCGATCAGTGTATGTTTTTACTTTTCAAAAAGTATATGTTTCTGACTTTCTAAGAAGAAAATCCCTAAAAGGGGTAATCAGAAATCTATGGAATTTGGCAGAACGGGACAAAAATTATACAAGGATACCTGTAACTTTATAAATGATTAAGCTTATTGAAATATCGACACATTGAAAGCTCTTGAAGGAAAGAAGACCTCTTGGGAGGACGAACAATGCAGAGACAAATATTAGGACGAGCCTCGTAAGTAAACTCACTATGAAACTATTGTTATCAATCGAGTAGCCTCCTGTTATTGTTGACGTTCCAGTGTTGACCGACAGCTGGCACACTCTGTCGGATCTTAGAGTTACTACCTTTTACTTTTGCACACTTGTCCCTCCTATCTAAATTTTATAATTTATTCCTTGGCTGTCAATATTGTAACACTGGTATTATGTAACATATATTTCGTTTCCCTTGAGCGCTTAATATACGTAGTAATAATTCCGGGTTAGCATTACATTTTAATGATTTCCAGTACCTCCGCTCAAAATTTAGTTATTTTATATTTTATTTGTTTTAGAGTCCGTATTTTCCACCACACAAAGAACACGTATGGGTGACTCCACTTTGTATCGAGGGAAGGTGTATAGACTTGCATGAAGCGAGGATCGGGAGCAAGTCTACTGCTTGAAGTTCAGGATATAAATAAATACCCAACACTGAATGGACGAAATTCCTTTGGGTAGCTATTCTTAGAATGTAGTATATATTGATTTCGTGGCACATTCATGGATTAATAAAAATCACATTATTTAAACAACAGTCCTTAGAATTCCTAGAATGTTCAAACTTTTTTTTTATTTCTTTTTAACCCATTATGCATCATGCTTACGTCATGGGTATTCAATCTATTAGTGGCTGGTTAATGAACAAAGACATAATGTCAACTGAAGGTATATTTCCTGCTTTGCATTTTACGGGAAAAGTGTATTAAACTAGCTTGTATGTGATTTGTGAAAAATTAGGATTGTAATTAGATAGTACTGTATTGTAATGTATTGCGCGTAGTCAGATGTGTTCTAATGGTGGCTGCACAATTGAATATTTTAGTAAGTCATCTTTGAGATTCATAAGAAAACATTTTGCTAGGTTATTTAATGTCATAATGACACATTATATATGTGTGGCTAACATCAGGATTTAGTAGGAGACTGTTTTATTCCAGTTTAGCACATATCCTCAATTACCAATCAGTTTTTCCATTGACATGTTCTAATATCGCCCACAACATTCAATTAAGTGTACATGCTGTTTTACACTGCAACATTCTTACACAGTCTGTGATTGTCACTATACTGAAGGGTTCTACCTCTGTCAGGTAAAACTAGGGTTATTGCTGTGTTAACCAAGAAGCAGAATATACCTCGATGTTACCTGTACAGTCGAGGTGGAAGGAAAATCTTTGAAAAGATAGAAGTTATCGCAAGACAGAGACATAAGCATAATAAAATTAGGAACTGCATACTGATGTCCAGGTACAGAGGATAAATGTTGATAAAGGACATATTTCTCCAGCCTACATTCGAGCTGTTATGGCAAAGATCAGGTCAGTTGGTAACAATAGAGACAGTCTTTAGCAACCCCTGATCCAAAATAAAATTGACATATTGCTTTGACAGAAACCTCGTGGGAAATAGAACCTATTTCTTAATAAGTACTGTTTGTACCAAGGAAAGTAGAGCGCAGGGGTGGTGGAATAGCTTTGATATAGAAGTAACAATATCATATATGGACAGAAGAGGAATATCTCTTTCCAAATATATAATGTATTGACTGTAAATTTAAAACACCAACAACAAGTTTTTTAGTTGTATGGCTGAGTACTTCGAAACCAATATTGTGAGAACTTGTGGTGGTTTTAACATATGCGAACCATTTAATAATGAAACTCTACTTCTGAGGGACATGCTTTGATTTAGGCAATAATATAAACGTCCTACCTGTGCTGCTGGTCACACATTTGACCTAGTACTATCAGAAAATGCCTCATTCATTGTAAGAAACATCCAACCAGGACATTTCATGCCACGTCAATCTTTTTTATAGATTTTGTTATGGAAGTTAAAACTAGAACGATAAACAAACAATCAAGGAGAGATTATGAAAATTAATGACTTGTTTGCTTACGACTTAAATTAATTACCAGGTAAAATTGCCTTGGGGTTTACTAAATGGTGTCATGTAACAACAATTATGATGACTCCTTTGGCAAAAAAAAAACATATTTTAATGAAGACTTTTTAAGGTCAAAGAAAGAAACTCAACACAATTGCTAACTGATCAACTAATGTTCCGGAGAGAAACGTTACCTTTACCAAGGTGTCCTGATAATTTTACCCTTTTTCAGAAGTTTAAAACTACTTCATATGCAAAATAACCAAACACATGAATGAGCCTGCTTGTGGCCAGCTCGTGGAACATACTATTAGAACTTGTAAAATTGGGCAATATGAAGCTGCATATAAAACTGCAAAAAAAGCTGCATATAAGGGACATCAGGAACACCAGGAAAGGCAGTCTTGAGCTAGGGGATCTATATTGGGAACGGTTTTATATATATATATATATATATATATATATATATATATATATATATTACACAGCCCCTATAGGGGATATTTTTCAGACACATACCGTTAGTTTTATGTGTTATGCCGATTACACACAATATAGCAGTCATTTAAATTAGGATCACAACTGAATAGGAATAATCATATAGCAAAATTAAGAAGCTGATGAAATTTGAAAAATGAATATATTTTTTATACAACAGCAGTTAATTAAAATTGGGGAATTTGCAGTTCTGATAGGTGAACATAACATTACGGTAAAACCGGTGATGAAAATTTGGGATATTGTATGAACAGACTAATGAAGTGCAAAGAACATGCTAAAAAATGTTGTTGTTCTTCTCATCTAACACTGAAAAATATAAACAGGGTTAAAAATCATTAACAACATACACTTTTCAATTTTAATTCATCGGTTATTTATTTTAAAGCATATAAATGTTATATATTGTTACGAAGACAAATAATTCAGGGGAAAACATGGGCCGGTGTCGAACCCATGTCGGTGGCGCACAAGTCCGGCGTCCCAACCGCTTCGCTAGAAAAGCAAGCTTCACTAGCGAGACAGTTCGGTCCACTTTTACGTCACCCCGTAACAATATCAAAACTACAGTTGAATCAGAACAAGGCAGCTCGTAGAGTGTGTGGCCTAAGAAGGTATGAGAATAATTCTCCAGTACTTCAATATATTCACTGTCTTAAAATTAGAGAGAAAAAAAAATCAATTATAAAAATATCGTGAATTTATCATTTTAAATAAATTAGCCCCAGCAAATATACAATCACTTCTTGAAAGCTTTAGGAGTAATAACAAAATGCTTGTTCCAAAGCCAAATTGGATCATCTTTTGCACATGCAAGTTCCCGTCTGTGGAATGAATTATCAACTATGGTCAATCTCTTACTTTTTTTCAATCAAGACCTAAACCATTTTATTCTGCAAATCATATCATATTGGTTAGAGTCAATATTATCTTAGTTCAATTTATAATGTTATCCATACTATGCGTTAATGCTGCACCATTTTGTTTACATTATGATAATGTTTATTGTGTAAAGCGCATTTTATACGTTATGTATTCATTATAAGAAACGTTATGTAAATAAATATTATTAAATTACACGTAGTATTATTAAGATAATAAAAAAATTCCTAAACATGGATGACCTAACTTCAAACATTCAAATAATAGAGCTTAGTATCTCCCGTGTACATAATAAGTTTTTAAGTATTATCTTGTTAAATTAATTAAACACATTAACACGGAGCTTTCCCATGTACAGATAAAGCATATAGGAAAAGCTCACTTACTGTACCTTCATGCAATGTCTATTACTCAATTACTCAATCATAGAACGCCTTCTTTGGAATGAAGGGTTAGAGGAATTTTACCTGAAGGTCTTTATGATTCTTTACGTGCTTAAGGACTAGAATAACAGAGATCAACATACAGCAGAGGTCAACAGAAGTTCAGAAATACAAAAAGCTAAGATGAACCATAGCATATACATCACAATAGCAAAGCATTTTGAAATTAACAATTAATGTTTCTGATAATTCCATAAGTCAGACCAGATCAGAGGAACTTGCAAGATGGACATGGGTAATTTCGTGTTTAATCCTATCCTGTCTGATAAAGATCATAATTGTAATAGATAATTGAAAATTTGAAGTGGATACAACACTCGAAGAAGAACAAACCCGAATCACGGACCCTCCTTTTAATGCCAATTCAAGCAGCAATTAAATACTTGACTTAGCTGTTATATTTGATTTTGTCGAACACTTACTTTAAACCTGCTCCCTTCTTAACAACAGGTGTGCTTAAGGCTAGCTTTTTTCTTATAAGGACTGCTATGATGTTAGTAACTACGGATTTTACGAGTCTATAGCCATTACTTTTATTCTTTTTTACAGAAAGTGACTCTCATTCTTGTCAAGTCCCGGAAGAGGACAGACGTTCTCCTGGTAAAAGAGATGATTAAATTATAAACGAATAGACTTAGGAATATGTTCAGCTTTATTATATCAAAATCCTACACATGAATATTATCGCATCGAACAATTCTAGTTTTAAATTTTTGACCAGATAATGAACTAATAAGACAAAATGTATATATATATATATATATATATATATATATATATATATATATATATATAAATTATGAATGCAGGCTGACATGGCTCTGAACACCTTGAATTTTTGGTTTAGTCTAGACCTGTTAATATGACACTTAGGTACCATAAACTGTCTTATATATAGTATATTTTAATCGGACTAACAAAATTTGTTTTATTTTCATTCATACAAAAAGATTACCATTCTGAATCTATAATTAACATGAGCTCCTGCTGCAGGTGCTGTATCTAGACATCATCATGGTGACCAGGGCGGGGTTGAAAGCCAAGCCAGTATCTCCGGAAGTGGCCATCTTGACGGAAGCTCGCAGGGGCGAATAAGATCTGCCCCCAGCTCATTCAGGTAATCATGTCTGTGTATAGATATAAATGTAAAGTACATACTGTTCAAAGAGTTAAATAGCGTAATACTTCGTAGTGAATACAAAATTTGACAGTTGTGCAAAATTTTTATTGTTACTTTGTATGAACTTACAGGCGTTAATAAATTATCTTTAGGATACGGAGCAACCCTCACGGATGACCTACAAATTCATTTAATTCAATTGTTCACCGGCGTTGAAAAGCGGCATGTATATTTATATTTATAACACATAAAAATGTAACAGTAGCTTTAACACACCTATTAGGCATGGTTAATACCTAGATAAAATGTTATGAGAAATATAAAATGACAACTCATGAAAGAATTACCCTCTGTAAAGTCTCAAAATGCAGATAAATAAGGTAATGAGGAACACGTTCTAGTTCGTCTGACGTCATGCTAACTCATGACTCCAGTGGTTCAGAACATAGCTGCACACTCTACTTTACAATAATACCAACTGCAATTGTCCTTTTTATGCTTCACTATCTCTATTATCTTGTCACGGATATGATCAGGCCGAATTAACCTCGGACTCAATCTTCTTTTACTTTTAGACCATAATTCAGACCAGGGTATCAGGAGGATTATATGATAAAAACACACATTACCCATCCACTCTCATCAGCATGAATTGACAAAGGGACAAGCCAGCGAAACAAATGGTTAATATTAGTGTATTGTAACTTGACCTGAAACTTAAAGTAGACGAATAATAGAGACTGTTCACTGCACGGTTAAAGTCCAATAATATCCAAAACGTATTATTTTCGTATTAAGTAAGCTCCATCTGTAGAACACATTCTTGAATATGGATTTGATCCACTCCTGAAAAGAAGGAAAGTTTCGATCTTAATACTCCAAAGATATTGAAACACTGCCAGCTATTTCTTACCAGGCAAAGAAGAGATGTTAGAAGCTTTACTACCCCCAACACATGCATACATCGCCAATTTATTGGTAATAAAAAAACCCTTAGGAACTCCTTTAGTGCGAGTTAAACACCCTAAATAAGGGAATTCCTTTACTGGAATTACTGGGCCTTTGAACTGGGCTCGTCTGCACAAGCCCGTACTGTACAGGAAAGTCATAACATAAAAAATAACTGATTTGGAAGCTCATACGAGAAAGGATGTGTACCGAAAGCACAACACAAAACTATTAGAACAACGGCAAGTAAAACTGAACCAACCACACTGGTGCTAGATGAATCTCAATAATCAGTCCCAATGCACTATTATGTCGCAAATGTTCTACAAATGCATTCTTATAATAACAGGATGTGACACTCTCCATATTACACGTTATTCGCAATTAAACAAGGTGTCGTGAATTTGTATGAATGAATAAATACCATCGATATGATTCTAAGCAATGGTTATCAGTTATGGAGCAATTCTAGTTTTCCCCTTTGTCAAATAGCTTTTATGCTAACAAGAGACGGAATTTTTTTCTTTAACATGCTTGAATCTTCGAATCAATGTCATCCATGGCCATTGCTGGTTTAAGGCTTAACTGGGGTAATCTTTTGAATCGTGTTCATGCCAGTTCTGACCGATGGTGACCAGATAAGGCTTAAACCTTCTCACCCCAATCTGTCATGTTGTTTTAACTAAACGTGACATGCCAGATTCGGGAATATTTGTTCTAGTCGCAGCTTTGGTTATACCCTCTGTGATACATAAACCAATCACTAAGAATTCTTGTTTCGCATTATTCAACAGCCTTCCGATCCTAATTTTAGAATTGCACGATTCACAATGTTTCAGTTAATAATACTCATGTTTCATATGCTTTAATTCCGCAGTCACTAGCATAAGAGCTTTTTATTTGTTCAGATTTCATTTATTCAGAGAGATTTAAATCTTATTGTAAAAGTTTTTGGCCTTTTGATGTAATGAAACAGGAATACATTTTTATCAATTAATTCTCAGAACCACCTGAGCTAGTCATTTTAGATGTTAATATGCTATTCGGTTAACTTATTAGTGATGTGGCTGTGTCTGCAGTATAAATTCCATAGCATTTAGCATTAACAGCATAAACAATGGTTCATCGCATTAACTATAAAGCAATAACATATTTCCGGTTTCTGTCCAACTTCCTCTCCACAACCGACCATATAATCCATTGCTACTTATGATATATGACAAACGTTAAGTTTCAATTCTAATTCTTCGTTTATTTGGCAGAAACATCACATATCCTATACTTTCATTATATTCTTTTGGTCACCTTTTATGTGAATATAGACACAGACCTCTTAAAAACCTCAGTATCCGCAATTGTCTATTACAATCAGTCACCTTAATAATTTATTCCACAGGCAAATACTTCTAAAGTATGTACTCATAGGGGACATAGAAATATAACCCAAATTATAAACTGACCTCACCGTGGTCTCTTAAACCTCATTAATTGCACCTTCACGATACAAGGAGCTTTGCATCTTTCCCTGATTCATATAGACCTATCCTGTTTACAGCACCTGCTGTATATTAAATATATATGGTACACATAAATCACAGTATAAATTATTCTTTCGGGCAACAGCGCCGCCTCAAGGATTGTTTGAAGACTAATCACATTGTGTACATAAATGTTGGAATAATGCAATCATCACTATAATGCCTCTGAGAAATAGAAAGTCTGGTTGCAATTTTCAAGGTATATGTATTAACACATTCTGCATTCTCTAAAGGCACAGGTGAGAATGCAAAGCCTGTAAAAAATGTCATACTGCGTGTCATTACATGTTTATTTGGTTATACCTAATGACTTTAATGCAGCCCCAAGATTGAACAATGGTCCATTACAATAATGGACCACTTATTTACTTCTCAGCTAAATATACACATATAATATAAGGGGTGTTTTTAAATAGTTCATAGAAAACATTGAAACACATATATAAGCTCAAAACACTTCAGCCATTCTAACACTCTCACGGATTGAACATACCATGATGTGGAACTGTTTCACCGAATTCATATTGTAAGTACCTATAACCCACTTCAAACATGATCTAGGTTCTTCATCATACTGAGTTTATCAAGATAAGCCACTTGCACATATATTTAAGCACATAAATATGCGCCTTCAGCTTAAAGCGCCTCCTGCTGGTGAATTTTTGTATTAATCACAACTGATACGCAACAGATACCCTTGCATAATAATAATAATAATAATAATAATAATAATTATGATAATAATAATAATTTAAATATATATAAATGCACATAATTTGTATAAATTACAGTATGTATCTGCTGCTATCATGTTAAATGGTAAAATATGTGTATTTTGATATAACAATATTGGGCTAGAAGGAAGGAAGCATGATTTCTGCTCACCATATTATGCCCATTCAATGGAAACACACGATTATAAAACGGTTCCAAGTCAATGTTTAAGCTACGCGATATTTTTATTTTTCTAGTGAACTGTATCACGGTAACATTTTTCGTTCACATAAGGAACAACCAATTTCGAGATATGATGACACTTTAATCAACATCATGTCGTTTCGTGGCGCTGTGATAAAACGCCTAGCGCGTGAGTGGCATTGCAATAAATACATTGTAAATGAGGTCTCCAATTACTGGATCTACGTTTTGTATGCTGTAAAGTTGTTAGAATTATCTTTTTTACGTAAATTATATCTAGAGATGCCAGATGCGTTAAGAGTATGTTTTCGTAGTTCTGAAAATACAAATTTGATATTGGTTATATTAACTCTAAAGTTACTCGAAACGGTAACTCTGATTGGAAGAAATTTTCCTTGAACTTATATGTTGTATGTAAAGTAATTCAGTAACTTCTCAACGTAAGTGCGACTTCTCATGTTTCTGTATTATGTGTGGTGACCAAACAAATACATTTGTATCTGACATTATATATAGTCCAGAAATAGAGTTAGTTGTTACCACATAAGCAGTGGGTAGGATGGTAAAAGAATTTTTATTTTTCAGTTCTAAAATAACATATTTTCTGACACATAAATATGTATAATACATACCTTTTGAAGATTCCGTGTTATGGATGTGACATTGCATGTAATTATAGAAGATTGAAGATAAAATGTATAAGATGTTTTGTTATGTTTTCCTCCTATGAATATTTGTATTTTGTTCAAGAAATGTGTAATGTATTGTCTTTTCATACTCTTGTTACACCTATGTAAGTGTACTTTATCAAGATAATTGATGTCCAGTTGGTGAAAGCAAAATGTATCATTATATACAGTATATTTACAGATAGAGAGCAGCATGGTGACAGGATGCTAAGACCGCGATCTGCTCCCCCTCCGGAGAGTAAGGATATTATATCGTTATAATCAGGAGTTCTGTTGAATGCCTTCACCAGTCACTTATATTAAATATTACCTCCTTTTGTTACACAAATGATTGGCTTAGTTGAACATGTTCAGCTTTGTCCAACTTTGTTACATAATACAGAACGGGACGAGGTTTAATTAGACTTTGTTGAATACCACATGAGTATATAAACTGAGTATAATTTAAAAAGTATCCTTGATTGCACCCACTTCAAGAACAAAAAATATGTAACTTGCAGATTTATAATAGGACGGTCTGTAGCAAGGTGACACATTTTATTAATAAAGAGAAATAATTCATTCATATACATACATATCATTTCAATATAAGTTCCTTATATTAGCAATCATTTACACTGAGACATGTGGTACTTACATTGGGATTCTTTTTTTTGTAACTTGTAATGTTAATGTTCGGCTGATATGGACAGTCCTGTTAGATAAAGTAGCTTGGTGTGCCAAGCCGGTCCATTCTACTTAAACAGGATAAGGGATGCTGGCCTGGCCATTATTCCTGAGATAGTTAGTAGCATGTTGGGCATTTACGATAATTTCCTTTTATTAACTACATGAAAATATTCATGAATAATGACTGATAAATATGTAGGAAATATATAGGATGTTTAAGGTAAAATTATTCAAATACATGAACGTAAGAGATATAGCGGATACATAGAAATTATAGAAGACTTTCGGTTAGCACTGTAGAAATAACTGAAACATTTTGATATTGCAAAGGCAAAGGCGAAGTTACTGTTAGTATTGCATTTAATATGTGTATTTTTGATATTTTCTAAAATATTTAATTTGAACACAACCCTGCTTCATAGGTGTATTAAGTATTTAATTTGAATTATATTTAAAGTAGCTTCTACTTCACAGAAAAACGCTTTTTGCCATCATATGAAATGGGCCTAAATCAGACAGAATATGCTATAACATTAATCTATAATTTACTTATACGACGGACAGATACACATTTGTATGCTTTGATTTACAGTAGAGCTGCACCCCAGAGACCCGCCCGTGAACTCGAGTGATACCGTGTCCTTGCACAGCTCAGAAGGGTCCATCAACCAGAACGATCGTGAATAAAAGGAGCGAGATATGAACTTCTATACCCCATAGGAAATTTTTGTACATAAGGAACAATGAGGCACATCTTAGAGCACTGCATTGGCTTATTTCAACTCA
Organism: Sipunculus nudus; assembly: GCA_026874595.1. Taxonomy (NCBI): domain Eukaryota; kingdom Metazoa; phylum Annelida; class Sipuncula; order Golfingiida; family Sipunculidae; genus Sipunculus; species Sipunculus nudus. The sequence continues at coordinate 19,153,687 of CM049314.1, read as the reverse complement.
TAACCAAAAACACAGCACGGCTGCCATCTTTGTCTGTTCCATTAAGTGTCTACTATAACAAATGCATTTGTAAAACACATACCCCGAATGTCTGACCCTGGATACAGGTTTAAAAAACACTTCAGGCTTCTGACGACAAAAGTGATCGGGTATTTGAAGACATTCTGAGTAAATTCACAATCATCGCCCTCGCGTCTCTCTTTTACCATTTTACAGGTGTTAACTTGTTGATCTAGAAATAATCTTAATTTTATTATTTTTTTTACACTACTTTATTCACATCAATTCATACATGTATGCATACATCATAAATGATATAAACATACAATGCAAATATTTCTGTTGTACCGCTCTTTCTTCATTACATTCTTCTCTCTCTCTATTCCCTGCCCTTTTCTATTTGTTTTGTATCCACAGTTTATTTCGCAGTTCTTTCCATTTTTCCTCATGTTTCCCGACTTTGTTTTCTTTTTTGCAATTTTATATTCAATTTCTTCGACCCCTTTTAACTTTGAAATATAACCCTTTAAACTCAACTCATTGTCTTCTCTTGATATATACACATATTGCCTGAACATATTTAAAATCTGATTTATTAACCATTTATGATCTATTTCCTCAAAAATACCTAAAGTGAGTGCTTTGTCTGTAAACGGTGGTAACACTATGCCTGCCTCGTTTAACCAAGTCATTAACTGTAAATATAGTGTGATTGTCACAGGACATCTACAAAAAAGATGATGTATCGTTTCCGGTTCTGAAAAACAGTATGTACACATACGTGTTTCACAAAGACCCCATTTATATAAAAAATCATTACTAGGTAAAAAATTATGCACAAGTCTAAATTGAAACTGCCTAGAGTAAGTATCAATGGAAGTTTTGAAGATATTTTGACAAATATGGTTCCACTGAACATCTTCATACAAGTTTTCGATTTTACGTTGTGCTGTAGAAATTTCTTTCACAGAGTCCAAAAAGGTTTCATACACATGTTTTGAATTTATACTGTCCAGCGTTTTCATTCCTCCCTTTGCACATATGTGAATAATACAGGAAAGTTGATACGTTTTCTTATCCTCACACGTCAAAGTAATCCAATCCTTTGTAATTGCATTGACCAAACAGTGCCAATTCAGGTACTGTCGTTTTATGAATTCTACATTCCCAAAACTAAAATCTCTTCACAGTTTTATGCTTCCTGTATTAGTGACAACGTTCCCGACCGACCTTATGCCCATTTCATTAAGCTCTCTATTATACAAGGATTTCTCTGCGGTTGTAATTCTCTTATTGTGCCACAGAGGTTGAATTAGCACTTGTTTCTTTCCAAAGGATTGGCGCTTGCATATAAATAATCTTAATTTAATGAAATAGTCAAATGTCATGATATTGGCATTATGTTCTAAGAAAAATAATGCTTTCTATACAGCAAATAGTCACTCAGCAGATTCACAGATTATCTTGTAATGTTTAGTACTGGGCGAGTCTATCTTTTGTATTTAACTTGCAATGAATGATTTGAAGTAAGTTATGTTGCCGAACAAATAACCAATTTTGGTTATTGAAACATATCCTTGTGCAAGTATTACATTATTAATGGATCTTAGGATTGAGTGAATCTACTGGTATAGTGATCTACAAAAAATACCTGGTCGTCTCTTATGGTCTGCAGAAAAATTCAGGAATAACATCTTTTTTAAGAATATGGAAAATTATAACCACCATATGCAAGAATACTACAATACTATTCCTATTCATTAAATGTTAAGTTAAAATGAATTAAGATATGTTTAAGAAACCATGTTAGGCGTTTTTAGGTATATGAGTATATTCATATGCATGTATGTCAGTTTTACTAATGATATCGATAGTTTTAATGAATTCTGCTTTGAAGCCCAGAATGAGCTCATAGTGATACACGTAGGTTTCGTGCAACAGAGCACAAACAATTTAATAACCTTTATAGCAAATTGCTTTTTTTTCAAGATTGTTTATCAATCATTTGCATTGTTGCAGGTATTTGAAATAAATGACCTCATTTAAACTATATTCCTGTTTTTGTCGATTTTGTCCACGCAAATGTGTCAACAATTCTTCCAAAATATCTCCAGGAAAATTATAATAGCGTCGTTTACTTTTTTAGTTATATTTTATTTTGCGGAGACAACCGCCTCCATTTCATGTTGTAGAATTATCCTGACTATTATCCTGACGCCAGCCAGGTCCAAAACCGCTGGTGCCAATTGCTTTCATGATAGCTGCAAGGGGAGCACGTTACACTGTATATAATCTAATTCGAGGATTATGAACCAATGCACACGTGCAATAGATTGAAAAAATATTGATTACTATATTTGAACCCACAGACTAGTCAAACTACATGTTAATGTAATTGCCTATGGCAATGCCTTCGCTTAGAACGTTATATTGTTAACCTTTGTGTGCACATTACCCTTTTTTTACAAGTTTATACATACCCAGCTGATGCTTAAAATGTAAATAATCTGGATGAATAGCGGCTTTAGTACTGCTCACTTCACTAGGAATGGGAACCTTAGAGTATTGACAAATTTATTTACTTGATCAAGGGTATGTATAAAAGAACAAGTCGAAAAAAGAGCAATCAATCATGCAGGCCACTATCAGTGGGTCAGGCTAGATCATGTATGAAGGGTACTTTGTACCGGGCTTGTAACCGGTATTAAAGTAATCCGACAAGTTTAATCAAGTGAATCATTCAAAGCGTGTTCCCATGTACGCTTTCATTGTCATTTATCTATATGATATTGTATACTAATAATATTATAATTATAATTATAATATTAATAATATTATAATAATATATAATAATACATATGTTGTCATTAAATAACAATAGAGACTATTTATTTTAAGTCTTCATATATTTATAAATCACATACCTTGTAAATGAACTAAGTATAAGTTAAAAAATACCCACAAACTAAACTAAACTGTAACAGCTAATGACAATGTTTATGCCCAGAACGTCATATATATATTATAACCTATGTTTGCAGCTTACCGTCATATATACATATGTATGCATATCCAGTTTTTATAAATTAACATCATATAATTTATCAATTAAGTAAGTATAAAAATGTGTGTGTGTGTGTGGGTAACATTTGTGGAAAACACTTATAATGCACAGCTTCATTTTATAGAACATAATATTCTTTCCACTCTTGGTCAACCATTTATTTTATGAAACTCATGCTGTGAATCATCAATTATGGCCCTATCTTGCGGCTCTCAAAGTACAGGTATCTGGGACAAATTAAAAGCCAGGTACCAGATAAATTCCGAAAGGACTGTTTTCTTTAACCTTCGTTTTTCGTTTATTCATAGTACACAGCTAGCCTAATCGATTGATCAAAGACTTTCTTCTAGGTCCTATCTTACGTATCACTACCTCCCTCCCTCTTATAATGTCTTAGAACATGCGACTGTAACCCTAAGTTGAATAGTTGATCGAATGGTCTAATGTCTCATGCCCTTCCCACTTCAGATCATATAAAAGACCAAAAAGATAAAATGTGACAAGTACACGGACATATAATCATTCTTCATGTGGTGAAGTCTGGTTTTATCAGCTAAGGACTTTAAGTAACATTCGGTGTGCCGCAGTGGAAATCGCAGTTACGTGTGACAGGCTGTAATAATAAACCCATTGATCCCTACCTGGTTGTACAATGTTTTATTTTGACGTTGCTTTTGGCAACTGGTCCCCTTTAACACCCGTGTGCTCTCTTACGTAGAACATAATCGTTAGCTGAAGTGAGTGTTAAGTGTTTTTGTTGTTAACTATTAAAGCACCACAGAAACGTCAACTTACGCAAAGCGAGCGAAGCCGCGGTTTTGTTCACCTGGCTTTTTTGGATTAACACGGATAACGGTTATGCGATCAGTGTATGTTTTTACTTTTCAAAAAGTATATGTTTCTGACTTTCTAAGAAGAAAATCCCCAAAAGGGGTAATCAGAAATCTATGGAATTTGGCAGAACGGGACAAAAATTATACAAGGATACCTGTAACTTTATAAATGATTAAGCTTATTGAAATATCGACACATTGAAAGCTCTTGAAGGAAAGAAGACCTCTTGGGAGGACGAACAATGCAGAGACAAATATAAGGACGAGCCTCGTAAGTAAACTGACTATGAAACTATTGTTATCAATCGAGTAGCCTCCTGTTATTGTTGACGTTCCAGTGTTGACCGACAGCTGGCACACTCTGTCGGATCTTAGAGTAACTACCTTTTACTTTTGCACACTTGTCCCTCCTATCTAAATTTTATAATTTATTCCTTGGCTGTCAATATTGTAACACTGGTATTATGTAACATATATTTCGTTTCCCTTGAGCGCTTAATATACGTAGTAATAATTCCGGGTTAGCATTACATTTTAATGATTTCCAGTACCTCCCTCAAAATTTAGTTATTTTATATTTTATTTGTTTTAGAGTCCGTATTTTCCACCACACAAGGAACACGTATGGATGACTCCACTTTGTATCGAGGGAAGGTGTTTAGACTTGCATGAAGCGAGGGTCGGGAGCAAGTCTACTGCTTGAAGTTCAGGATATAAGTAAATACCCAACACTGAATGGACAAAATTCCTTTGGGTAGCCATTCTTAGAATGTAGCATATATTGATTTCGTGGCACATTCATGGATTAATAAAAATCACATTATTTAAACAACAGTCCTTAGAATTCCTAGAATGTTCAAACTTTTTTTTATTTCTTTTTAACCCCTTATGCCACATGCTTACGTCATGGGTATTCCATCTATTAGTGGCTGGTTAATGAACAAAGACATAATGTCAACTGAAGGTATATTTCCTGCTTTGCATTTTACGGGAAAAGTATATTAAACTAGCTTGTATGTGATTTGTGAAAAATTAGGATTGTAATCAAATAGTACTGTACTGTAATGTATTGCACGTAGTCAGATGTGTTCTGATGGTGGCTGCAAAATTCAATATTTTAGTTAGTCATCTTTGAGATTCATAAGAAAACATTTTGCCGGATTATTTAATGTCATAATGACACATGATATATGTGTGGCTAACATCAGGATTTAGTAGGAGACTATTTTATTCCAGTTTAGCATATATCCTCAATTACCAATCAGTTTTTTCATTGACATGTTCTAATATCGCCCACAATATTCAATTAAGTATACATGCTGTTTTACACTGCAACATTCTTACACAGTCTGTGATTGTCACTATACTGAAGGGTTCTACCTCTGTCAGGTAAAACTAGGGTTATTGCTGTGTTAACCAAGAAGCGGAATATTCCTCGATGTTACCTGTACAGTCGAGGTGGAAGGAAAATCTTTGAAAAGATTGAAGTTATCGCAAGACAGAGACATAAGCATAATAAAATTAGGAACTGCATACTGATGTCCAGGTACAGAGGATAAATGTTGATAAAGAACATATTTCTCCAGCCTACATTCGAGCTGTTATGGCAAAGATCAGGTCAGTTGGTAACAAAAGAAACCTCGTGGGAAATAGCTCCTATTTCTTAATAAGTACTGTTTGTACCAAGGAAAGTAGAGCGCAGGGGTGGTGGAATAGCTTTGATATATAAGTAACAATATCATATATGCACAGAAGAGGAATATCTCTTTCCAAATATATAATGTATTGACTGTAAATTTAAAACACCAACAACAAGTTTTTTAGTTGTATGGCTGAGTACTTCGAAACCAATATTGTGAGAACTTGTGGTGGTTTTAACATCAAAATATGCCAACCATTTAATAATGAAACTCTACTTCTGAGGGACATGCTTTGATTTAGGCAATAATATAAACTCCCTACCTGTGCTGCTGGTCACACATTTGACCTAGTACTATCAGAAAATGCCTCATTCATTGTAAGAAACATCCAACCAGGACATTTCATGCCACGTCAATCTTTTTTATAGATTTTGTTATGGAAGTTAAAACTAGAACGATAAATCAAACAATCAAGGAGGGATTATGAAAATTAATGACTTGTTTGCTTACGACTTAATTTAATTACCAGGTAAAATTGCCTTGGGGTTTACCAAATGGTGTCATGTAACAACAATTATGATGACTCCTTTGGCAAAAAAAAAACATATTTTAATGAAGACTTTTTCAGGTCAAAGAAAGAAACTCAACACAATTGCTAACTGATCAACTAATGTTCCGGAAAGAAACGTTACCTTTACCAAGGTGTCCTGACAATTTTACCCTTTTTCAGAAGTTTAAAACTACTTCATATGCAAAATAACCAAACACATGAATGAGCCTGCTTGTGGCCAGCTCGTGGAACATACTATTAGAACTTGTAAAATTGGGCAATGTGAAGCTGCATATAAAACTGCAAAAAAGCTGCATATAAGGGACATCAGGAACACCAGGAAAAGCAGTCTTGAGCTCTGGTGTTCCAAGGGGATCTCTACTGGGAACGGTTTTATATATATATATATATATATATATATATATATATATATATATATATATATATATATTACACAGCCCCTATAGGGGATATTTGTCAGACACATACCGTTAGTTTTATGTGTTATGCCGATTACACACAATAAATATAGCTGTCATTTAAATTAGGATCACAACTGAATAGGAATAATCATATAGCAAAATTAGGAAGCTGATGAAATTTGAAAAATGAATATATCTTTTTATACAACAGCAGTTAATTAAAATTGGGGAATTTGCAGTTCTGATAGGTGAACATAACATAACGGTAAAACCGGTGATGAAAATTTGGGATATTGTATGAACAGACTAATGAAGTGCAAAGAACATGCTAAAAAACGTTGTTGTTCTTCTCATCTAACACTGAAAAATATAAACAGGGTTAAAAATCATTAACAACATACACTTTTCAATTTTAATTCATCGGTTATTTATTTTAAAGCATATGAATGTTATATATTGTTACGAAGACAAATAATTCAGGGGAAAAAATGGGCCGGTGTCGAACCCATGTCGGTGGCGCACAAGTCCGTCGTCCCAACCGCTTCGCTAGAAAAGCAAGCTTCACTAGCGAGACAGTTCGGTCCACTTTTACGTCACCCCGTAACAATATCAAAACTACAGTTGTATCAGAACATGGCAGCTCGTAGAGTGTGTGGCCTAAGAAAGTATGAGAATAATTCTCAAGTACTTCAATATATTCACTGTCTTAAAATTAGAGAGAAAACAAATCAATTATAAAAATATCGTGAATTTATCATTTTAAATAAATTAGCCCCAGCAAATATACAATCACTTCTTGAAAGCTTTAAGAGTAATAACAAAATGCTTGTTCCAAAGCCAAATTGGATCATCTTTTGCACATGCAAGTTCCCGTCTGTGGAATGAATTATCAACTATGGTCAATCTCTTACTTTTTTTTCAATCAAGACCTAAACCATTTTATTCTGCAAATCATATCATATTGGTTAGAGTCCATATTATCTTAGTTCAATTTATAATGTTATCCATACTATGCGTTAAGGCTGCACCATTTTGTTTACATTATGATAATGTTTATTGTGTAAAGCGCATTTAATACGTTATGTATTCATTAAAAGAAACGTTATGTAAATAAATATTATTAAATTACAAGTAGTATTATAAAGATAATAAAAAAATTCCTAAACATGGATGACCTAACTTCAAACATTCAAATAATAGAGCTTACTATCTCCCGTGTACATAATAAGTTTTTAAGTATTATCTTGTTACATTAATTAAACACATTAACACGGAGCTTTCCCATGTACAGATTAAGCAAATAGGGAAAGCTCACTTACTGTACCTTCATGCAATGTCTATTACTCAATTATTCAATCATAGAACGCCTTCTTTGGAATGAAGGGTTAGAGGAATTTTCCTGAAGGTCTTTATGATTCTTAACGTGCTTAAGGACTAGAATAACAGAGATCAACATACAGCAGAGGTCAACGGAAGTTCAGAAATACAAAAAGCTAAGATGAACCATAGCATATACATCACAATAGCAAAGCATTTTGAAATTAACAATTAATGTTTCTGATAATTCCACAAGTCAGACCAGATCAGAGGAACTTGCAAGATGGACATGGGTAATTTCGTGTTTAATCCTATCCTGTCTGATAAAGATCATAATTGTAATAGATAATTGAAAATTTGAAGTGGATACAACACTCGAATAAGAACAAACCCGAATCACGGACCCTCCTTTTAATGCCAATTCAAGCAGTAGTTAAATACTTGACTTAGCTGTTTTATTTGATTTTGTCGAACACTTACTTTAAACCTGCTCCCTTCTTAACAACAGGTGTGCTGAAGGCTAGCTTTTTTCTTATAAGGATTGCTATGATGTTAGTAACTACGGATTTTACGAGTCTATAGCCATTACTTTTATTCTTTTTTTGCAGAAAGTGATTCTCATTCTTGTCAAGTCCCGGAAGAGGACAGACGTTCTCCTGGTAAAAGAGATTTATATATATATAGAAATTATGAATGCAGGCTGACATGGCTCTGAACACATTGAATTTTTGGTTTAGTCTAGACCTGTTAATATGACACTTAGGTACCCTAAACTGTCTTATATATAGTATATTTTATTCGGACTAACAAAATTTGTTTTATTTTCATTCATGCAAAAAGATTACCATTCTGAATCTATCATTTACATGAGCTCCTGCTGCAGGTGCTGTATCTAGACATCATTATGGTGACCAGGGCGGGGGTGAAAGCCAAGCCAGTATCTCCGGAAGTGGCCATCTTGACGGAAGCTCGCAGGGGCGAATAAGATCTGCCCCAGCTCATTCAGGTAATCATGTCTGTGTATAGATATAAATGTAAAGTACATACTGTTCAAAGAGTTAAATAGCGTAATACTTCGTGGAAAAATACAAAATTTGACAGTTGTGCAAAATTTTTATTGTTACTTTGTATGAACTTACAGGCGTTAATAAATTATCTTTAGGATACGGAGCAACCCTCACGGATGACCTACAAATTCATTTAATTCAATTGTTCACCGGCGTTGAAAAGCGGCATGTATATTTATATTTATAACACATAAAAATGTAACAGTAGCTTTAACACACCTATTAGGCATGGTTAATACCTAGTTAAAATGTTATGAGAAATATAAAATGACAACTCATGAAAGAATTACCACCTGTAATGCAGATAAATAAATTAATAAGAAACACGTTCTTGTTCGTCGGACGTCATGCTAACTCATGACTCCAGTGGTTCAGAACATAACCCCACACACTACTTCACAATAATACCTACTGTAATTTTCCTTTTATGCTTTACTATCTTTATTATCTTGTCACGGATATGATCAGGCCGAATTAACCTCGGACTCAATGTTCTTTTACTTTTAGACCATAATTCAGACCAGGGTATCAGGAGGATTATATGATAAAAACACACATTACCCATCCACTCTCATCAGTATGAATTGACAAAGGGAAAAGCCAGCGAAACAAATGCTTAATATTAGTGTATTTTAACTTGACATGAAACTTAAAGTAGACGAATAATAGAGACTGTTCAGTGCACGGTTAAAGTCCAATAATATCCAAAACGTATTATTTTCGTATTAAGTAAGCTCCATCTGTAGAACACATTCTTGAATATGGGTTTGATCCACTCCTGAAAAGAAGGAAAGTTTCGATCTTAATACTCCAAAGATATTGAAACACTGCCAGCTATTTCTTACCAGGCAAAGAAGAGATGTTAGAAGCTTTACTACCCCCAACACATGCATACATCGCCAATTTATTGGTCCCTGTGTTTAACATATAATAAAAAACCCTTAGGAACTCCTTGAGTGCGAGTTAAACACCCTTAATAAGGGAATTCCTTTACTGGAATTACTGGGCCTTTGAACTGGGCTCGTTTGCACAAGCCCGTACTATACAAGAAAGTCATAACATAAAAAATAACTGATTTGGAAGCTCATACGAGAAAGGATGTGTACCGAAAGCACAACACAAAACTATTAGAACAACGGCAAGTAAAACTGAACCAACCACACTGGTGCTAGATGAATCTCAATAATCAGTCCCAATGCACTATTATGTCGCAAATGTTCTACAAATGCGTCTTATAATAACAGGATGTGACACTCTCCATATTACACATTATTCGCAATTACAATAGGTGTCGTGAATTTGTATAAATGAATAAATATCATCGATATGATTCTAAGCAATGGTTATCAGTTATGGAGCAATTCTAGTTTTCCCCTTTGTCAAATAGCTTTTATGCTAACAAGAGACGGAATTTTTTTCTTTAACATGATTGAATCTTCGAATCAATGTCATTCATGGCCATTGCTGGTTTAAGGCTTAACTGGGGTAATCTTTTGAATCGTGTTCATGCTAGTTCTGACCGATGGTGACCAGATAAGGCTTTAACCTTCTCACTCAAATCTGTCATATTGTTTTAACTAAACGTGACATGCCAGATTCGGGAATATTTGTTCTAGTCGCAGCTTTAGTTATACCCTCTGTGATACATAAACCAATCACTAAGAATTCTTGTTTCGCATTATTCAACAGCCTTCCGATCCTAATTTTAGAATTGCACGATTCACAATGTTTCAGTTAATAATACTCATGTTTCATATGCTTTAATTCCGCAGTCACTAGCATAAGAGCTTTTTATTTGTTCAGATACTATTTATTCAGAGAGATTTAAATCTTATTGTAAAAGTTTTTGGCCTTTTGATGTAATGAAACAGGAATACATTTTTATCAATTAATTCTTAGAACCACCTGAGCTAGTCATTTTAGATGTTAATATGCTATTCGGTTAACTTATTAGTGATGTGGCTGTGTCTGCAGTATAAATTCCATAGCATTTAGCATTAACAGCATAAACAATGGTTCACCGCATTAACTATAAAGCAATAACATATTTCCGGTTTCTGTCCAACTTCCTCTCCACAACCGACCATATAATCCATTACTACTTATGATATATGACAAACGTTAAGTTTCAATTCTAATTCTTCGTTTATTTGGCAGAAACATCACATTTCCTATACTTTTATTATATTCTTTTGGTCACCTTTTATGTGAATATAGACACAGAGCTCTTAAAAACCTCAGTATCCGCAAATGTCTATTACAATCAGTCACCTTAATAATTTATTCCACAGGCAAATACTTCTAAAGTATGTACTCATAGGGGACATAGAAATATAACCCAAATTATAAACTGACCTCACCGTGGTCTCTTCAACCTCATAAATTGCACCTTCACGATACAAGGAGCTTTGCATCTTTCCCTGGTTCAAAATATAGACCTATCCTGTTTACATGCTGTATATTAAATATATATGGTACACATAAATCACAGTATAAATTATTCTCTCGGGCAACAGCGCCGCCTCAAGGACTGTTTGAAGACTAATCACATTGTGTACATAAATGTTGGAATAATGCAATCATCACTATAATGCCTCTGAGAAATAGATAGTCTGGTTGCAATTTTCAAGGTATATGTATTTACACATTCTGCATTCTCTAAAGGCACAGGTGAGAATGCAAAGCCTGTAAAAAATGTCATACTGCGTGTCATTACATGTTTATTTGGTTATACCTAATGACTTTAATGCAGCCCCAAGATTGAACAATGGTCCATTACAATAATGGACCACTTATTTACTTCTCAGCTAAATATACACATATAATATAAGGGGTGTTTTTAAATAGTTCATAGAAGACATTGAAACACATATATAAGCTCAAAACACTTCAGCCATTTTAACACTCTCATGGATTGAACATACCGTGATGTGGAACTGTTTCACTGAATTCATATTGTAAGTACCTATAACCCACTTCAAACATGATCTAGGTTCTTCATCATACTGAGTTTATCAAGATAAGCCACTTGCACATATATTTAAGCACATAAATATGCGCCTTCGTCTTAAAGCGCCTCCTGCTGGTGAATTTTTGTATTAATCACAACTGATACGCAACAGATACCCTTGCATAATAATAATAAGAATAATAATAATTATGATAATAATAATAATTTAAATATATATAAATGCACAAAATTTTAGTATAAATTACAGTATGTATCTGCTGCTATCATGTTAAATGGTAAAATATGTGTATTTTGATATAACAATATTGGGCTAGAAGGAAGGAAGCATGATTTCTGCTCACCATATTATGCCCATTCAATGGAAACACACGATTATAAAACGGTTCCAAGTCAATGTTTAAGCTACGCGATATTTTTATTTTTCTAGTGAACTGTATCACGGTAACATTTTTCGTTCACATAAGGAACAACCAATTTCGAGATATGATGACACTTTAATCAACATCATGTCTTTTCGTAGAACGCCTAGCGCGTGAGGGGCATTGCAATAAATACATTGTAAATGAGGTCTCCAATTACTGGATCTAGGTTTTGTATGCTGTAAAGTTGTTAGAATTATCTTTTTTATGTAAATTATATCTAGAGCTCCCAGATGCGTTAAGAGTATGTTTTAGTAGTTCTGAAAATACAAGTTTGATATTGGTTATATTAACTCTAAAGTTACTCGAAACGGTAACTCTGATTGGAAGAAATTTTCCTTGAACTTATATGTTGTATGTAAAGTAATTCAGTAACTTCTCAACGTAAGTGCGACTTCTCATGTTTCTGTATTATGTGTGTTGACCAAACAAATACATTTGTATCTGACATTATATATAGTCCAGAAATAGAGTTAGATGTTACCACATAAGCAGTGGGTAGGATTGTAAAAGAATTTTTATTTTTCATTTCTAAAATAACATATTTTCTGACACATGAATATGTATAATACATACCTTTTGAAGATTCCGTGTTATGGATGTGACATTTCATGTAATAATAGAAGATTGAAGATAAAATGTATAAGATGTTTTGTTATGTTTTCCTCCTATGAATATTTGTATTTTGTTCAAGAAATGTGTAATGTATTGTCTTTTCATACTCTTGTTACACCTATGTAAGTGTACTTTATCAAGATAATTGATGTCCAGTTGGTGAAAGCAAAATGTATCATAATATACAGTATATTTACAGATAGAGAGCAGCATGGTGACAGGATGCTGAGGCCGCGATCTGCTCCCCCTCCGGAGAGTAAGGATATTATATCGTTATAATCACGAGTTCTGTTGAATGCGTTCACCTGTTACTTATATTAAATATTACCTCCTTTTCTTACACGAATGATTGGCTTAGTTGAACATGTTCAGCTTTGTCCAACTTTGTTACATGATACGGAACGGGACTCGGGTTTAAATAGACTTTGTTGAATACCACATGAGTATATAAACAGTGTATAATTTTTAAAAATATGCTTGATTGCCCACTTTTCAAGAACAAAAAATATGTAACTTGCAGATTTATAATAGGACGGTCTTTAGCAGGGTTACACAGTTTATTAATACAGAGAAATAATTCATTCATTTACATACATATCATTTCAATATTAGTTCCTCAAATTAGCAAACGGTCACACTGTGACATTGTTCTTACGTTGAGATTCATTTTTTGTAACTTGTAATTTTAATGTTTGGCTGATATGGACAGTCCTTTTAGATAGAGTAGCATGCTGCGCCAAGGTAGTTCATTCTACTTAAGAAGAATAAGGGATGCCGGCCTGGTCATTATCCCTGAGATATTTAGTTGTATGGTTCACATCTACGATAATTTCCTTTTATTAACTACATGAAAATATACATGAATGATGACTGAGAAATTTTTAGGAAGTATATAGGATCTTTGAGGTAAATTATTGAAATATATGACAATAAGAAATACGTCGGATTCGTAGAATTTATAGAAGACTTTCGCTAAGCACTGTAGAAAGAACTGAAACATTTTGAAATAGCAAAGGCAAAGGCCAATTTGAATCCCACCCTGCTTCATAGATGTACTAAGTATTTAATTTGAATAACATTTAAGGTAGCTTCTACTTCGCAGAAAAACGCTTTTTGCCATAATATGAAATGGGGTCTGAATCGGACTGCATATACTTTAACATTATTCTATAATTAACTGATACGACGGACAGATACACATGTGTATGCTTTGATTTACAGTAGAGCTGCACCCCAGAGATCCGCCCGTGAACTCTAGTGATACCGTATCCTTGCATAGCTCAGAGGGGTCCATCAGCCAGAATGATCGTGACTGATACGAACCTCTATACCCCAAAAGAAATTGATGTAAATAAGAAACTACGAGGTTATCTGAAAGCACTGCATTGGCTTTTGTTCAATTCATTACCAATAAAAATAAGAATATCACACACCACATACGCCCACCATCTTTTTCGGTTCCATTAGATCTCTACTATTACAAATGCATTTTTAAAACACATACCCCGTATGTCTGACCCTGGAGTCAGGTTTAAAAACACTTCAGGGTTCTGACGACAAAAGTGATCGGGTATTTGAAGACATTTTGAGTAAATTCAAAATCAACGCCCTCGCGTCTCCTTTTTGCCATTTTACAGGTGTTGACTTGATGATCTAGAAATAATCTTACTCGATTGAAATAGTCAAATGTTATGATCTTGGCATTACGTTCTATGAAAAATAATGCTTTCTATTCAGCAAATAGGCATTCAGCAGATTCTTTGTTCTGCACAATAAGTGCACAGCTGTGCCTTGTTATGTTAATTAAAGTGCGAGACGGTCTTTTATATTTAACTTTCAAATTTAGAATGAAGGGAAGTTAGGTATATTGTCGCACAAATAACCAACTTTTGTAATTGACAAATTTCCTTATGCAAATAGGATTGTGTGAGCCTACTTGTAAGTTATTTACAACAAATACAATTTTGTCTGTCATGGTCTGCAGAAAAAAAGCAATCAAGAAATAACATTTGATTTTAGGGATGCTTTTAGGCAATATTTTAGGTGGCTTTAGGTATCATAGGAGCATAATCAAATGCTGTATGTATGTCAGTTTAACTTATTAAACAGATATGGATTAATATAGATTCTGCTTTGTAACTCAAAATGAGCTTATAGTGACACATGTATGCTTCGTGCAACAAGGGGCAAACAATTTAAGATCCTTAAAAACCAAATGTTCCTTATATTCATGATTGTTGTTCAAACCATTTGCCATTGGTGCAGGTATTTGAAAAAAATGACTCTTTTAAACTAGATTTCCGTTTGTGTTGATTTTGTACACAAAATAGTGTCAACCATTGCTTTCAAAATCTCTCAAAGGATAAATCCTATTCCATTTCTCCATTTTTTAGTAAATATTCGAAAGATCTGTTATTTATATGTAACTTCGCATTTAGTGCAATCCGTACTTATATCTGTGTCACTGTGCAACAAGATAATACACTCAATAATTTCGAATTTGCATTAACAGTCAGTCTGTATCGGTTCCTATCGAAATTTTGTCACATTCCCTTAATAGGAAAGTAAAGGTTCGATACAATGCCATATTGTCTTGGTTTCTCTCTTGACAGGTAAGAGCACTTCACTTTTATTAAGTATTAACACTAAACCATTGGTGTATTCACGTTCCTTGAATGTTTAAAAGACACGATTATTGCTAAAAATATCATGCAGTATTAAATATATATCGCAGCTAAAATAATATGCAGTATTCATTTTATATTCATTTTACGCAGGTTAAAAGTAATTAGTCTCATAACGGTATTTCATAATTGCAAACTGGAAAATGGAACTGAACGTATCTCGTTTCTCAGTTGACAGTCTCTACTTCGCATGAGACATGTTTGAGCTGGTTTTAATAAAGTTTTATATAAACCACGTGTTGGAGGTATTTCGTACATGTCTGGAGACGGACGACTTGGCTATGCCGGACGGCCGTATAAAGTATATAACAGCAGATATTACATTGATCAATACAAATAAGAGATACATAAAAATAAAAAAGGACGCTGACATCCGTCGTATGGTCTCCCTATTTTGTCCAGTCGTTTCGTCCTATGCCACTGCATGGGAGCAAATGGTAAAACATATTTTGGTGCTTAATTGATATGCCTGTTGAGCGTTGACCCAGGCACGAAGAGAAACCAATTTGAATCAAATAAGCAAATCTGCAGTTTATGTTTAATAAAAGTTAGGTAAGTTTCTTTCTGTTTAAAGCGTGAACAGGGTTTTGCGTAAATGTAAATTTGTCTTTTGTAATCATTGCTTACAAAATTAAGAATTTCATTTATAGGGTGTTAGTAAAACTCACTGTGCAATCTTTTAACCATTTTTTGTTTAATCTGTCTTCATTTCTTGTATCACGAGCTCCTGTGTTTTAATGATTAGCCAAACAAGGACTGCAGTTGTGCAGAGTATTCTGTTCCAGTATTCCTTATCCTAAGAATCATTAATATTGATGTGTCTTTGTCTTATTTCGAAACAAGTATAATCTGTTCTTAAAAATATTAAGTATTTATGTAAAAGGACTAAAAACGAATTGAATATTATACAACTTGACCATTCTTTGTCAGAACGTCTGATTTATACCAATTTATAGTAATGTTCTTATATAAAATGCAGTATTCTCATTTATTTTCCTTTATATTTGTTCGTAAGATTTACTTTTTTAAGCACTTAACAGAGCCTAATAAGTCAGCTTTTATAGCCTCAAACAAGCGCCCATAACGTCATGGCCGTGCACTTTCATCTTTTAATTGACATTTTTAATGTCTGTGGTCTCAAAAGTGCGCCCAAAACGAGGAAAATCTGGCAGTCTTTTAAATTCTTTCTATTTCATGATTATCTGTTTTTATTAGAAGATTACACTGGAAAGTCTATCAATTGAGATTAATACCTTTATTCTCGTTCTTGACCATGTAGTATGAACATCTACATTTACTCAGTTAAACATGTGCTTGTAACTTCAGATCGAAAACGGGTTAATTAATCATGTCCGCCAAGCACCTTATTCATATTGCAACATGAAGAGGCTCTTACAAATTACCCAGTTGAATATCCATTAGGATGGTGGCATTATAGTTCTGGCATTGGATTTATAACCCCAAGGTTGTGCCTTCACGTCCGGCTTGGATCGTTTTGAGCGCTTAATCTGTTGATCAAAGTTTTTCACATAAGGGTGCGCAATCTCCATCTTGGAGTGAATGGCTTCTGGTCATACGTGGTCATACACAGGCAAATTCTGGAACGAATAGCCCCATAGCGGCTTTATATAGAGTGTTTATTGGTGTATTTTCCCTGGAGAGGGATTTAAGAAAGAACAGCCCAGATTATCAGAAAGTTAAATTTTGCAATCGGGAGAGAATGACATTGCCGGTGATATCGGCCTATTTTGTCATTCTTTGCAAAGACATGAATTTTAAGTTTGCGAGATTCGGTGTGATCCCTAAGGCTAGACGTCGTCCCCCCTCCCCCCCCCCCCCCCTAGTTTGAGTGCTAGTGTGAAAGGGGCATTAGGATAACTATAGCTCCCAAGCTGTCATGGAAACGTACGCAGTTATGTTATTTAGAAATAAGCGCTTTAAAAGAACATATGGGCTCTGGTTTATGCTGTTTTTTATGTGCAAGACCATACTTGTGACTGTATAGATGCTACTAAGATCACATAATTCTACCCCGCAGTGCTTAACCTTGTAGTGTAAATGAAACCGAACGCTCTTACAGAGACACTGGCTTCCGTGGTCGTGACCTAGGGTAAGCACAAATCTTGGGAGATCATCAGTTTGAATCTCAGTTGTGATTTACTTCCCGTCGGTTCCTACTAGGGCTGAGTGCTCTTTAGGCTTAATATGAAGACTCTGCCCATGGTCATATTTCACTGACACATGAACACATATTTCCTTGGTTCCAGGGTGTTATGACTCAGCATTATACTTGATTACACAACCAGGTGCCGCAGTTGTTGTACACCGAGCCTGGTTAACGCCATCAATCTCACGATGTCGACAGGGAATTTCGGGAAAGAGCCGTCTTTTGATATTTCCCCATAAAGTGGCAGAAAATTCTATAATTAAAGTTGCATCGTATTTAGTTTACAGGCGTTTGTGGCCTACAGACACACAGCCGGGAGGGGTTGCATCTACCTATTATACCCAGGAACATACTGTGTGGACGCAGGAATAGATTTTCTGTACATAGTGGGCCCTGTGCAACTGAATGCAGTGACAAGACCCATAACTTGTTCATTAGGTATATAGTGTTGTCTATAAGCTTAGAAATGAGGAATCGACAATTAACTTAAAAAAATAAGACAGTTTAAAAATAATAATCTCTTTTGATTTCTGTTCTGTTATACTTTAAATTTTCTTATATATTTATGATTTTCAGATTTCTAGTGTACGTGTATTTTTTGTCTACATCCATATCAGATGTTCCTAAATATCATTCAGCCGAATACATCCATGCCATGAATAAAACATCCTCCTCTATTCTATTTTCCGTTATCAAATACAATGCATAGGAGCAGTACAAAGGACACAACAATGCAGTGCATCCTCTTAAATGAGTCATATATGTTTAAAGTTACTTTATTGTTTTCTATTGTTAAAGGTTCGGTATATTAGAAAACAGAAAATATATTGTTCTTTGTAAAACAAGGCCTACAGGCCTAATGCGAACATGTGCAAATTTTAGGAGTATGAATGGAGGTTTATTTTTAAAATTTAATATTGATCCTCCTAAGTCCTGCATATCTACCTTAGTCATTATGATTTCAGCATTATGGACGTTTCTGACCTGCAAGTTTCGGACTAGGACATTTTAAAACCAGAATATGGGTAGTCGACAAGCCACTCTGTGTATCCGCAGAAATCGGGTGGGACGGGTGAAGTGAGGCATGGATTAAGTGGCAAGGGGAATAGAGCGTGGTGTGTTGCATATTAGCATGGATGTCTGCAGCTTAAACGTGAATGTAGGTGGTGCCACCTGTCATAAAATCGAGAAAATTGTCCAGGGTGTATAAACCTGCAAAATTTCAGGTGGATAAGTCAAACCACTGCCGAGATACGAGTGATTTTATGCAAAGGCAGATCAACAGATGGATGCTGTGCATAAGTGGTTGCAGGTGGCACCAAGAGCTATGTGAGATCCATACACATACAAGATTTTGGCCTAATCGGTCAAACGGTTCCCGAGATATGAGCTTGGATGTCTGCAGAGTTAATGTGAATGTAGGTGGCGACACCTGTCATAAAATCGAGAAAGCTGTCAAGGATGTATACAACTGCAAAATTTCAGGTGGATAAGTCAAACCACTGCTGAGATATGAGTGATTTTATCCCAAGGCAGATGAACAGATGGACACTGTGCATAAATGGTTGCAGGTGGCACCACCAGTTTTGCCTATGATGAAGAGTTATGTGAGATCTATAGACATGCAAAATTTTGACCTAATCGGTCAAACGGTTCCCGAGATATGAGCTTAGATGTCTGCAGAGTAAATGTGAATGTAGGTGGCGACACCTGTCATAAAATCGAGAAACCTGTCCATGATGTATAAACCTGCAAAATTCAGGTGCATAAGTCAAACCACTGCTGAGATATGGCCGATTTTATCCCAAGGCAGATGAACAGATGGACACTGTGCATAAATGGTTGCAGGTGGCACCACCAGTTTTGCCTATGATGAAGAGTTATGTGAGATCTATAGACATGCAAAATTTTGACCTAATCGGTCAAACGGTTCCCGAGATATGAGCTTAGATGTCTGCAGAGTAAATGTGAATGTAGGTGGCGACACCTGTCATAAAATCGAGAAACCTGTCCATGATGTATAAACCTGCAAAATTCAGGTGCATAAGTCAAACCACTGCTGAGATATGGCCGATTTTATCCCAAGGCAGATGAACAGATGGACGCTGTGCATAAGTGGTTGCAGATGGCGCCACCAGTTTTGCCTATGATGAAGAGCTATTTGAGTTCTATACACGGGCAAACTTTTTGCCCAATCAGTCAAATGGTTCCCGAGATATGAGCTTGGATGTCTGCAGTGTAAATGTGAATGTAGGTTGCGACACCTGTCATAAATCGAGAAAGCTGTCAAGGATGTATAAACCTGCAAAATTTCAAGTGGAAAAGTCAAACCACTGCTGAGATATGAGTGATTTTAACCTAAGGCAGATGAACAGGTGGACGCTGTGCATAAATGGTTGCAGGTGGCACCACCAGTTTTGCCTATGACAAAGAGCTATGTGAGATCTATACATATGCAAAATTTTGGCCTAATTGGTCAAACGGTTCCCGAGAGATGAGCTTGGATGTCTGCAGAGTAAATGTGAATGTAGGTGGCGCCACCTGTCATAAAATCGACAAAGCTGTCTAGGATGTATAAACCTGCAAAATTTCAGGTGGATAAGTCAAACCACTGCTGAGATATGAGTAATATTATCCCAATGCAGTTGAACAGATGGACGCTGTGCAAAACTGGTTGCAGGTGGCGCCACCATTTTAGTGTATGTTAAAAAGCTATCCAAGGGCTACATTTGTGTAAAATTTTTAGCCTGATCGGACAAATGGTTCCCGAGATATATGGGTTTATGTGTGGAAACAGACGCACAAATGGACACTGGGCAGCAAGGAAAGGTCAGAGGTCAACCAAAAATTAAGGCGCAGCAGTTCACATGTGACCTGATGATAAACCCGATTTGCTTAAAATGCAAACCAAGTTTTTTCAAACAGTTGAAAGATATAGTTCCAATAATCTGGGAATTCTGCATCTAAACATTGTATCCAGACGTCTAGACGCTGTGTCTAGACGTCTAGACACATTGTCTAGACACCCCCTGCCCCCTCCCCGAGCCAGGTCAGTTGCCATGGTGATGTATGAACCCCACCTGTTTGTACTGAGTGACCTCTTGACTTGGCTGCATGAAGTCAAATCTGTTTTCAAATACAGAAAGCCTTTTTCAATTGGCTACAATGCTTTTTTAAAACTGTATTTACCCAATCTATTCTTATAAAACTGGCAGAACCCTACCATAGAATAATTCTTGTAAAGTTTAAACCAATCAGCTGAACAGTTTCATCATAAATCAGTGTATAAACTAGAAGAGTTTGAAATTACATTTTCGCTTGTAAAAAACACATCAATGTAGGTGGCACCACAAATACCTCAAAATCAGATATGACATATGTGACAAACATTGGTATAAAAATTGGTCATTATAGCTCTAGCCGTTTCTGAGATTTTAATTTTAGAGTGCTTTTTTTGACAGATGACTAAGTTCAACCTCCTGTAACTCGG
Source organism: Sipunculus nudus (assembly GCA_026874595.1). Taxonomy (NCBI): domain Eukaryota; kingdom Metazoa; phylum Annelida; class Sipuncula; order Golfingiida; family Sipunculidae; genus Sipunculus; species Sipunculus nudus. The sequence continues at coordinate 19,132,448 of CM049314.1, read as the reverse complement.
CCAAAAATCTCCGAACTGGAACCATTCGAACAAACTTGAGAGAGATTGTTCCGGAGATCATTTCTGTGAAATATTGGACAATTTGGCTAGACAGTTTCAGAGAAGAAGATTTTTAAAGGTTTTTAAGCTTTTTCTCTATAAAATCTAAATTAATGCAGATACCCAATAATAAGCTCAAGGGCACCAAGTTTCACATGTGACGAATTCTTACATGTAATTTGGAGCTGCTAGCTCCGACAGTTTCTAACTTACAGCCATGGACGGCGGAAAGCCAGCCCTGGACGGCAGACGGCGGACGGCTGACGACGGACGGACGACGCTGCGCCATCGCATAAGCTCACAGGTTCGCTAAAAAGTAACTAGGAAATATGGTGCACTTTATATCTCCCTACAGAGAATTTAAGGACTTTATATTTTTCATTTTCTTTCTGTATTAAACTTATTCCAAGGAAATAAGTGGAATCACGTTTTAAGCTGTACAGAGTTGTGCCTTGCCTGATATTCTTGGTGCTCAGAATTCCGAGTTCGGCTAGTAGTCATGGGTCAACATTACCTTAGCTCTGGTATTCAAGGAGATTGCCCGGGAACTCCTGGAATTCTTAATGAGAATTTTTTTAGACTTTATGATATATGCTCATCTGACTGTCAAAGTGCTGAAACATGATTGTTTCTATGAATCAAAGAAAATACGTCACAGCAAATTATTTTCATGATTAACAGGAGATTTATCAAGGACCCTCTCGGGTATTAAATCAGAAAGTTCTAGGTTCAAAATGTGAGTTTTGTGACCTATCTGAATATCTGGAAACTTAATATCAGTTGATTGTATAATATGATTGATATGACCTGATTTAAGGTTTTCAAGGATCGCTCACAGATACATTTGGACCTTCAGGGTGTTCAAATCATGTTTTTCATATACCTCGCAGAATATATATAGGTTACAGTGACATCATTTCATAATTTCAGGGAAATTTCCCCGACCTCCTTGAATGATACGTTAGATTATTTTCCTCATGGCCTGATGGAGATAATTTGTACCAACTTGATGCGCAGGGTGCTCAAATCATTTTGGCCCGTTGCATGCAGAACATAGGTGTCCATGGCATAATTTTGGGTTTCCAAGGAGATTTGCCTGAGGCCTTAGAGGATATGATGTTAGAAGATTCTAGACCTAACGGATCCAATTGATGCCCTGTCCTTTTTTCTGGTTGTGCAAAATAATGTTTTGGTCCGTATAGATAGCATAATATAGGTCAAAATGAACAAATTTCAGGTTTCCTAGGAGTAACATAGAGCTCCATGTATGTCAAGTAAGAAGTTAACAGTAACGATTTGTGCCCTATTAACGGAAGACGGACAAGGGTGATCGATATAGATCTGACGCATAGTATAAATACACACAAAAAAAATGTATATATTATTTGTTGTTCAATACTGGAGTCGTGCAACATGCTTGTAGACATTGTGTTTATGATATAGATGTTAGTTTTAGAACAATTTATTAAATTTACATCTTGGGACTCTCGCTCGGTCTGATGTGTTGTTCAAATACTGTCACAAAGGACGTTGCAAATTCTTTATATTAGTTCATAAAATAGCTTATTTAAAGTCGCAAGTTTCCTTCTCTGAAAATCAGATAAGCAACATGCCCACATGTTACAATACCATTAGGGTATAGTGGTGAGTAATCCAATCACTAGATGGCGCCTCTGTTCGCAGATACAACCACTTTGAAACGGCAGCTATGCGAAACAATGGTTTATACTGACGTCAGGTAGCGCTGCACAACTAACATCGATATATGTGGTAATGGGGTTCAATTTCTCACGCTAAATTTGTCTCCTCAGGCTACTATAAAACATTTAATTTTTCACGTGTCTTCGCATGAAACTCACACATTTTAAAATACGTAAATAATCGCAAAAATCAGAGACTAATTAGGGTAAAATGTTTTTTTATTAAAAATGCAATCAGATCAATAAGCAGTATGTTGAATTACACAAATGAGCTAAACATGTTTGTTTTTTGTCCACGAAAACGTTGCTCTGCTTAAAACACCATACAAGAACCTTCCGTTACTCTTTGCAAGAAAGAAAACAGGTATTTTGAAGTTCAAAGTACCATGTCTGATATATGTTTATTAATGTATCACTAGTCCTTTTTTCTGAATTAACGTTCTTGTGTCTTTGAAAAACTGGTTACGCTGCAGATAAATGTTTACTTTAAAGCTTCAAAAGAAATCATATTTCACATCATATCATATAAGTGGGAACACCACTTAATACTCAACATATACAGAGGTCCCCAAAAATCTTCTCAATAACAGGACTTAAGGTAGTCTTGAGCATCTAAAAAACACCATTTCCCTCTGTGAAGGCCATCACAATAACACATTTACAAGTAGACGAACATTCCATTGACACAACTTCCAAGCCGTGACGACATCACGACAAGCACTGTCACGAAGCTCCATGTAATAACAAGGCGATCATCCTGCTGTGTCTGCCCGATAAGCACCAACATTCCGACATGTTATTTAATTTCTTATGGCCAATCATAATAACATCGGAATCAGTAAATAAGTACTTAATAAGCACTTAACTAGATTAATAATATGTTAAAGATCACCTTGTCATGGCAACACCTATGATTATGTTAACCACTCCGTCATAACGACCACCTCAGTAATACGCTCATGCAGTTAATACATTAATCTCGGATATTCGACATCCCGATTATTAGCAATCCCCTGCTATAACCAAAATCTAGAGGGTAAGACCACCGACTTAATACGGTAATTTCGGTTAACTACGAGTGAAACAAAATGAAGACGTTTTAGAGTCCGAGCCAAAAGTTGGTCCTATTGCCGGGGTTGAAATATACAGTAATATCGAAAAATACGTCCTCGTCAAATCCTGCTGTCCATACATACAACGGCTGTACAAACAGTTGCTTCGATCATAGTTGTAACCTATCACTCTTGAACGAGAACAGACGCAGTAGGCATATTGATTATAAAAAAATGTTATTTTAAACTTTTAACGCAGGTTTCGCAAGTCAATGATGTCATCATACCATGTTATCGACAGATGTGTGTAAGTTTCGAGTTATTTATACCCCCCAGCCAGCCATCACACACATATACACGAGATATTTTTTTCATGCACACGATTGTTTTTTTTTTTTTTGTTAAGGAAATAAGAAGTTGTGTCCCCCCCCCCCCCCCTAAAAATAAATAAATAAAAGAATGGATTCATCACCAAACGTAAAAACAACTTAGTATCTCAATATTATACTTAACTAGGGATCACAGACGAAAATATAAACTTAAATTTTGGAAGTATTCCTATTAGCCGAGAAACGTTAGATATCCATTCCTTAAGATAAATTACACAGACAAACAAACAGACGGAAAGTACAAACGCATCCAAACAATTATTTAACAGACATTTATACTTTTAAAGTTGTCTTAATTGATTATGAATTGACTGTAATTGATTATAATATATTTTTATCTTTTTTTAACGATATTGTACAATTTTATTTTCTTACATAAAATGGTTTTCGTCGTTCACAATTATATCATGATGTATAATACTTGCAAATACACAGATGAACTTAGAAATATTTTCACAAAATTAACAATACATTGAATTATAAAAGGTTTTCAAAAATGTGTGGGAGACGGAAAGCTGCTTCTGGTGTCCTTGTTTACGCATCAACACGTGCGTTCTTGCAAAGGGAGAGCGAACTCTATTGGCGAAACCGTAAAACAGATAGATGGTGACTTCGCCACACAGATATAACCTAAAGATAAAACACGGATCAATATATCAATATGATAATGGCCTTAACTGCACTTCCGATTATTGGTCCTAGTGGGACAAGTCACCAAACTTTATTACATATATTTTATAGTGATCTAATGGTCTCCTTTGGAGCATACGCCTAGAGCGAAAATATCTTAGCAACGTGTCGAGAAGTTAATGATGTTTAACAAAATGACACCTTTCCAAATGTTTCCATCGATGTATGGCCCCTCAAGTACACTCACACATTCACGCACAAGGGTTGGACATTCGAAAGTAAAACACTAGGCTCTCTCAGCCGGTGACACTGGTTTGGTGCACGGCGTGACTCTGAGGGTAGGTTGTAGTTGCCCGACCAAGGCCGGTGCTTTTTGTTCTGGGTTCTCCACCCCTACAGACTACCGAACGCCCCAATCTGAGGTATGACAAGTGCCGCCATTAGTTATAATCAAATTTTCAAAACTTCGAATATATATATATATATATATATATATATATATATATATATATATATAAACCTCATACTGAGAAAGAATATAAAGAATGTGTGTACATAACGGCTTGAGTACTGTTCACTTAACTAAGGAGGACCCTCCGAGTCCCGATTAATGTATTGACTAACACACAAGCACTGATCTAAAGATATGACCGAACAAAGTCATCGATCATGTAGTAGGTACTTTCAGCGGGTCAGGCTGAAATATACGAGCTGTGCACTGTGTCTCTTTTAATATGCAGGATCACTGGTATTAAGAAACCCGTATATACATGTTTGTGTGTGTGGGGGGGTGGCCGGTCCGCTGACAAAAATCCCAATAGAAAATCCCTATAGAATGATACTAACCTGACCAGGGGAGAATTCCGCAGGATTACACAGTTGGGAAGAGGGTGTGGGAGGGGCCATTCCCATAAAAAAACTGCAGAAAATTAAATTATTCATTCTGTAACTAGGCTCGGTTCACTAGATCAATAACACATACAACATATTTAAAGGAAAATATGAATATTTCAGTTATTTTTACACTCTTAAATAACCATTGGACAAATATTGGGGTGGGGGGAAGCTGTAGTATTGGCCCCCGACTTTTTGTCTCACCACCACTGGTTCCTACGCCTTATATATATATATATATATATATCTCTGACATAAATATAATTCAGAATCCTTCGTTCTTAGTGTAGAGATGGGCTGTTCACTTGGGAGTATGGGCCAACGTCCAGTGCTATGAGATCTTGAAAAACACGTGCATTAAAGTGCCATGCATAATAAAATAATCTAACCTTACCCAGTGAACTCTGGTTCTGTATGCCAAGGCTTGATCGCACAATGGCATACCTCTGTGCATAGGCGTTACGTGTTACAGGCTCTAATAATAAATTAATGTTTTGACGTAACCTTTAGCATCAGGTCCTCTGTTAAACATCCCACTTAATCTAAAGTGGGGGTCAAATGCTCTTGTTGTTAGATATATCCGCGGCACTTACACGGCGTGTGTGTATATATGTAAACATATATATATAAGAAATAATTACGTTTGACCAGCTGTTTTATTCAGTCATTTATTAAATTCTACCAAGTAGGCTCCATTAGGCACTAGTCTTCTTCTCACTCGACCCCGGACTGAAGACCTCACTATCACGACCACCCCGCTAACGCGACCATCTGCTTGGCCGCGGCTCAGTGGTCGTGTTTCACGGGGTTTCACTGTACACACATATATATATATATATATAATATATATATATATATATATATATATATGGGTGTGTGTAGTTAGCTGGTTAAAACTGGTCCATAGGGATCTGCCTTGAAAACTCGTTAAGGAAACACGCTCTTAAAATAAACCGTGGGTCCAAGTCATGAATAAGTGATCTTGGCCAGCTATTTAGACGACGCCGAAGCTCGAAGAAGCGGAAAAAGAACATTCATGTTTGACCACACCACGTTTCCTTGATAATATGATATGCGTCTATGGAAAAAATCCATGACGCGTGTCCTTTCATTGAACTTTATTTATATTTTAATATTTGACAATCCTTTAATAAATACTTGATTAGTTTAGGAAACCTGTTGTCGTCGTTACCTACACAGGGTCGGAGAACACATAAGTAAAGTTAGGCCATGTGTGTTAACAGACATGAACTTGTTTTATACTTGCATTGTGCGGCGAGGTTCATTAGTACTTGGATAATGATTGACCTGCCATGTGCAAATATAAAACATGGCAACTAGCCAATCAGTCAATAAAATCGACCCGTCTCGAGATACAATCTCCACTCCCTACACTGTTTTTTTGTTCCTGTTAAACTAACAGTTAAATGGGATAAGTGTTCTTAAATAAAGGAACCTCTCACAGTCATAATGTATGATTACTATTTTGTGACAAGAAGAAGAAGAATGTTCAAAAGGCTATTCATGAGATGGAGTAATATTTCTTAAGCTGCTTGCATTTTTGTAAATCAGAAAGTTATCTTTTTGTTTTCAAGGATAACAGATGGAAGATTATTTTTAAAAGAAAAATTATATTGAACGGATCAGGTGCGGATCGAGCAATATGCGAACAGGGGGTGGTAACAATTGGTTGGCGTTCTGGTCACGTGGGCAGTAAGGTGCTGATGCTAGTCGGTTTTCAAGCTGCATTTTGGGTGTTATAAAGTTTCGATGAGCAGGCCAAGGAGATCCACACAAATATATATATATATATATATATATATATATATATATATATATATATAGATATATATATCGATCTTACAGCTTGACGTCATCTTCTGATATCACTGTAATTAACTGTTGTGCAACACACATGAGCGTGCTACCATGTTATCACTGTGAGCCCACGATGGTGAATTAATCGCGCTGTCACATTTTTGACGTTATCCTGTGATATCACAGTGAACACACTGTTGTTTAACAGACATGAACTCATGCCATGCCATCACTGTGAGCTAACGGTGGTGAATTCACTACGCTGTCACATTTTTACGTGATCCTGTGATATCACAGTGAACTCACTGCTTTGTAACAGACATGAACTCACTGCAGTGATTAACCATTAGTTAACAGCTGGTTCACAGCTATGAACTCACACCTGCGATTCTCTAACGATACCACAGTAATCTCAAGTTTAGGTCACGTCTTGAATGCCAGCTGAAACTTAAGCATGGTGACCCGTTTTCTGCGAGCAACTAGCCAAAAATATGACAATGAACCCCCGAAAACCCAGACATTGTACAATCCTCTAACATTACAAACAAAGATATCTTTGGCAAATCTCAATGTTAATTAGGTTATTATTACCTATTTTCTACGAGCTACTGGGCAGAAGCATGATTTTGAGCACAAGTCAGCCAGGAATGTCACAGAACATTACTCTTAGACATACAAGCTTTTTTAATATGACATCTAGGAAAGCCCTTGTCAAGACCTCTTTGATTATGAAATTAGGTCACTATGGCCTATATTTTGTAGACTAAAAATGCACTTGAATTTAGCACTGTGAAAGTTAGATGGGCACAAATCAATACGGCTTGGCCTTGAACTTTGAATTCAAGGAATTGGGCAAATTTCCTTTAAAACCTGAGATTGGATGATGATTAACCAAATTATGTGAGCTGTCATGGTAAAGTCTCCTAGGATATCTGAAATACGGTCACTATGATCAATAATCCACAAGACGTGACAAAACGTGATTTGAGCACCCTATAAGAAAAAAAAATGCACGACTTGTTAAGTTGAAGCTGGAAACTTCTTACCTTGATCAAGATCTCGGGATGCTTCTGAAAAGTCCTATTAGGCCTTAAATGAATGAACATTATTTGAGCTCGTTACTGGTCAGACGGGAATAAATCGTAGCTCTTGAACGTAGAAACTTCTGGGCATCTAGGACATTCCTGGTAAAAATTAAAAAAAAAAACAATAAGGTCACCCTAACCTATTTTTCTAAGGCATATGGACAAACAGCATTATTTTGAGCACTCTGGAGGTCATTCTGCCCATTGTTCAAAGTTCCATAACAAATATTTTTCACCAGATCAAACGTTAATAATTTATTCACCTGTCAAATTCAGCTGCGATGCACATTGATCCTATTGTTAATACCATGGGATGATTGTCTTGAGAGTAATTGTCAGGGGATGGGGATGTTTTAGTCTTTGGGGTAATTATCCAGGGCTAGTTTTAATAGGACCATCATAAAGCCACAATTTGGGAACATGAATATCTTTGTGGTCAACAGACTTGGTCGCATTGGCATAGGAGATTTGCACATAATAGTATAATTATGTGTTCATAAAGGCATTACCGTATTTGTTTAATCTATCTAACGATTGATAGAAAATTCCATGCGTTCTCTGGCTGAACCAATAGTTTGATCCATTCACAACAGCTGTTCACTTGCACGAGAAGAAAAAATAATATAAATATGGGTCAGATAAAAAGGTTATACAATGTCAATATATTAAACATGCTTTGCATGATGAGGCAGCTGGTATAGCACTGACGAACTTAACACAAGTTGGAGATCGATAAGCACCAACACAAATATACCCACTCAGATGTCCTCGTATATGTATACGGCGATATGTCCTCGTGTATGTATACAGAGGAATGTCCTCGTACTTGTATACAGAGATGTCCTCGTACTTGTATACAGAGAAGTCCTCGTAAATGTATACAGAAAGATGTACTCATACATGTATACAGACAGATGTTCTCGAACATGTATGCAGATGGATGTCCTCGTACATGTATACAGAGGGATGTCCTCGTACATGTATACTGAGAGATGTCCTCGTACATGTATACAGAGGGATGTACCTGTACATATATACAGAGAGCGATTCTAAGAAGAGTGCAGAAAAAGGAGACATAGAGGGGGATAACTTGAGTGAGACAACTTGAGGGAGATAAAGAATGAGAGAGAGAAGAGGGCGGGGTGTTATTGGGAGAGAGGGGCTCAGAACAGATGATGAAGTTTTATGCAGAATAACTGTAATATCAGTGCATCTTATGCTAGTTATATTTGCACAGGAGATACACACTCATACACAAATATATACAGTTATACACATTATAGTTACAAAACTAATAATAATAATTATTATAATTATTAATTTGATTGGCATAGTATGTAGTCATAGTGTAGGTAAAAAGGAAGAGTGACGCCTTTGAGAATGACTAATTTGTTTAACCTTCTTGGTTAAATAACATGTTACTTAATATCTTTATAAACATATATATATATATATATATATATATATATATATATATATATATATGTGTGTGTGTGTGTTTAATAAAACGAAAATAAACACAGTATGCAAAATTATCATTGCGCTTTAATCATGTATTCTGTAAGCCACTTGATTAAGACTTTCTTCTTAAATAAAATGCTATATCATTAAAAAATATGATAATACCCTTTTGCAATATTTAAGCTCATAGCATCAGCTGTTTAAAGATTATTGACAAGATTCGGAGATAAAGGGAAATACTTATAAAGCTGAATATATTAAAGGTGACCTGTGACCATATTTCTTAGATAATGGCACATATCGATGAGTAAAGGCTTTATTGTAATTGTGGAACATCCATTTGAATATATTATTTTGTTATAAAAACTCAAAAAGTAGAAAATATTCCGTTTATTGAGGCAGGCTGCCTCATCAACCAAGCATTAGGACTTTTGCACCCAGCCCGCATATTTTTAGGGCTTTTGACGTCATAGTTACCATACTAAACACCACCTGGATTGATTCTTGACAAGTGCACGTATTAGCTTGCAGAGTCGAAAACGAAAGGCATCAGAGCTTTCCATTATGAAAAATAATAATAATGCTAATAATAATGTTTAAGTCTTTTACCAGCAAAATCGTATTTTTGTTGAAATACCAATAAAGGTTGTAATATTTTACACTGTGCATGGAACTACAGATGTCAGACGTGAACAGACGTATCAGATACCGGTACGCCTGGATATTAATTCGTCAGTTTTTTCATGCAAGTCTGTACTAGCAATTACTAGTGCTACGCACGGTTTTGGACGAACGCGACAATCCTTTCGGTGGTATCGGAAATCCACCGGAAATACGCAGATACAGAAATTCACACAAATCGCGTAACGCTTTTAATATATAGATCCATAATATGTATGGTGCTGTGGATAAAAATATTTTGGAACAACGTTCGGAACATGTTTCGGAACAGCGTACAGTCGCACACGGTCGCCCAAACCCAGTGCCAAACATGTGGTCGAGGTCTTTGACAAATAGTCACCTAAACATGTACCATGTTACATGGAAACTGATCAAAAATATCACATATACATACAAATGAAACCGCCCATGGAATCGACCTAAGAAAAGAAAGCAAAAATACCAGTTTTATTTGTTTTAATAGTATATTAAAATATATTAATAGTAACAATGATGGCCATGACTTATACGCAATAAGCATACATACTGAGTGAAAGAATATAAAGTCTTTAAAAACAAAGAGTATTACATAAACATCGATTTTCAAAACATATTAAGTCAATATTATGTGTTTACAACTTTGGTGGTGCCGCCTCATACGTGTACACATCACACTGTACCAATCACGAATTTGGTTAACATTTTCTTTTCATAGTAGGTCTACATATGCATATGTTGTTGAATATTTGTCAAGCACCTCAATCGCATGCAAAGCCCTGGACTTCGTGCGACCGTGTGCGCTGTTTAACCATCACGGATTTCTGCGACCCGGTTGATGTGCACTCATGCATATCAGGTCATGTGAGGGGGGATCGCAGGTAGGAGTCCTCGTGCGAATTGTATTTGGAAAAACAAGGTTCGAATGACTGAATACTGATGATCATGTGATGCAATTTCCTGGATGCCAAAAAAGTAGATCTCTCATATTACTTGGTGTAGTCCATGTAGACTTTTAAAAGCCAACACCAGAAGTCTACCGAACTTCCTTCTACCTAACACAACTCTGACTGCAAAGTTCTGTATTCGCTTTGCAGGTTTAGGATGGAACCTGCTAGATCTGTAAATATATATTGCCCTAATCCAAGTGCGACATAACTAATGCCGGCTCTAGTGTTTTACAAAAATATGTATTGCGATATTTTATCAAGAGCAAAAATCTTTCTCAGATTAAGAGCAATTATAGTTCACTATTTTTTGTAGGTGATTTTTAAAAGTAAGTTCTGTCCAAATTCTATGGTATTTTATTTCATAACATTTCTTAACATGGGTGTCCCAACCATAATGCAGGAGACCTGCACTTAGAGAGCTGTGAACGAAGACCAACATGAATTCCATTTAATCATCTCTCATTTTCAATCTGTTTTGTGACATCCGAGATTTTAGGTACAAAAGTTAGTTCTTCTGCTTTTACCAAAATTGGTCAGTTATTCTGAGTCCTTGCTACTTTTGAAGGAATTGTATACGGCATACCCACTTACATTTTACTGGAAGATGACATGTTACACTGTACTTGCTTAAATGTATAAGGCAATAGTCCTTCTGTATGCTCTTAAGAACTAAGAACTTTTTAATTTTTACACGGAACTGTCTTGGGTCTCTAAGGAACAAATAGATACTGATTACGTACTGAAAGGAGGGTGTCATGGTCGACAGTGCCAAAAGCAGCATTCAACTCGATGGTGATGACGTTGTACCTTGTTGAAGTTCCATGTTCCAGATAATGTCATTCACAATCTTACGCATTCTGGTCTCAGTGATATGAAATTTTCTGTGAGCGTATTGGTATGCAGGAAGAAGAGAATTATCTTCAAAGTATGGATATAACTACAATAATGCTGCATTTTTGGTCAGCTTTGATAAAAGCTAATGCTGCTGATGGGCCTGTAATTCATTAGAATATTTCTATCAAGACTGGTTTTCTGATAAAGGGCAATACGATGGTGTCTTATCAGTTATAAGCAAAAGTTTGCAAGTTATAAATTTACAGTTCTTGTAAGCAATGGAACGAAGATTGATACATATTCCTTTATTAACTTGTTGACATTGGTCATGCATATTCAACACACTCCGCAAAGACTTGTGTGTGTCGGACAGGAAACGTGCCGTGTCAAATCAAAACTGTTCAACACTGCAACACAGTAACATCCTGATCATTATAATTGACTACCTTGTAAACCTGGTAACCGGGCTTTTCTATCGGGATTAGAGGGATGTATTAAATGAGGTGAGGAATGTTGGCTATAATAAGTTAAAATAAAAAAGTTAAAATAAAATATAGATTTTTATGTGGCACACCTTCTCAGTAAAATAAGTTCAAATATGTACACATTTATTTTGCGGCGCTGTGCTTGTGGCAAGAAATTCATACAACGGTGTAGTCACCTTTAAAGATCCGGTCAGCAGTGATGCTAACATTTGCCTTGCGTAAAGAGAAGCGCGGGCATTCATTTTTTCGAATATCTTTGTCTGGTAACATATATTGATATTTTAAGACGTATAAATGATAGTTTGATATAGGGAAGATTGTAAGTTTTAAAAATGAATTAAACGTATGTTTTTAGGCAAAGAACCTGTTCCTAAAGAAAGCAGCTGGAATATGGATCCCTCTTTTCAGCAGAGGTGAATCAACAGGGGTCCATGGGGTCAGAACCCCCACTTTCTTCAGCTGTCGAAACCGTTTTTAAGGGTTTCAGACGCAATTGTTACAACCTGGACCCCATCCCATCCCTCTGTCCGTAGGGGGACGGTAGATGTAAAGGGAATATAAATGCTAAATGTGTTTTGTAGGGTTTAATGAGGTATTTATGGTGGGAAACCAATTCAATAAATGATAGCTTGATTGAAGGCCTGCTTTCCCTTAATTATGTCCTTATTGACATTTTGAAATTCCTTTATGAAAATAAAATATTTATCCTTCTAAAAAACGCCATATTTGATTTTCAAAGATTTATTTTTTCCTCAAGCAATGCAAGTTTTTGAGTTCTTCTTTGCCTCTTTATTATTTGATATCCGTTTATACTACGCCGCGTATAAATATGCAGTTAAACGAAAGCTAGACCAGGTTGGGGCTCAATTATGACAGGGAGTATTACAACAAAACAGCAGACAGAAAAGACCTTAGACCTTGAGGCGGGGCATGTGGCACAAACCAGTTATAGCCCAGGTGAATATCATGCATCATGCATTTCCTAGGCCTGTGTCAATCATGGCATTCGCTCGGCTTCGCCTCGCGATTGCCATGCATGACACACGCCTCCTAAAACCTTAAATGACGCTTAACATTTCACTGGACTATAACCAATACATGTTAAGGTTAAACCTCCTGCCAACATTCATTCACTTTGTATGCCTTTTTCACCGGAGAAGTATATTACAAAAATTGAGTAAATGGATGAAATATAGACTATGCATTGACAACATACATGCAAAAATACCCAATACAAGGTATTTATCCACGAAACATATGTTATATTTTGATAAACCTGTGGATCTTATTTGCTGTGTTATATCGGTATTTTAAACATTAACAGAAACATATGCATGTTCTTCCTTGGATAGTACAGCGACACTTGTTGAGGTCATTTCAACATTATGCCAACGGATAACTTTGATAAATGTTTGATTAACCACTATTGATTGCTGACATAAGAAATGAGTGCCAATGGATTGAGAGTCAGGTGATTTTTTTTTACATTCTCTTACCATGCAAGAGTGTCAGTGACTTGGACAAATATCAGGCAAAACATGCTGAAATCTGTCACTCAAAATGATGTGTACATTAACATTTTTATTAACATTTTTATTCTTATATCGGCGAGGTCACTGCTGGTAACCACATATAATACGCAACGCAGTTTCAAAGAATATTGGGGACAAAAGTGGACCAACTTCCTTTCATAAGTTTTAAATTTTATGGATGTTGATAATATTAGTAAATATCACGTTTGGATAATCGCCTTGGACATTACTCTAAAACTCAGAAAATTCCCTCATAAAGCATGAAACAGTTCCAGGGTGCTTCTCACTATAAGGCGGACGTCCGCCTTACGGTGAGAAGCACTCTGTAACTGTTTCATGCTTTCTGAGGGAATTTTCTGAGCTTTTAAGTCAATATATAATATATCCATTTACAATGACATTGCAGATGCTTATTGTTTACTATCTCTATTAGACCAGCTACTTAATGTTGACATAGAGCCGAATGAAAATCTCAACTGTTACACAATCTGATGTCAAGGTGGGCTTGAACAGAACTACTGTACCACCACAAAAATAACCACCATAATAAATATATTCATTTACGTGGTCGCACCAGTGCGAATATCTAGGTGATATACGAATATAATCAATTTGAGTAGTTATAATTTAGCGAAAATGATATAGCAGTCCCTTCAAGCGTATTTAAAGCTTTCCGTTGGATTGATTCATTCAAATTGTACGTCTAAACTATGGAGAATTCACAGTTAACTTTTATGAAAGCTGCTCGATGAAATTCATTCACAAATAATAAGAATCTGTACGCGACTGTTCCCAGTTTACGTTCTGTTTATTATTAGATGGTGCATTGCTTTAAACATATTTCTAAACTAAGGACATGTATGTTAACTAACATGAACCTGTTGTTAGTACTTTGTTATTTGATAATGATTTATCTGTATTGTACAATGACGTAGGTACCTGGCAACCAGGCAATCTGTCAATAATTTCGACCCGTCTCGCGGTATGATCTGGACCTCTTCAAAGTTTTTCTGATCAGTTAAGTCATGTTTAGGGAAGAGTGGACGAGTATACTTTTCTCAGTTTCAGTTTATCATTATCATTTCTCGGTAACAATACGAAGAATGCTCGAAAATGATTACCACTCAGATGGGACCAAATGTGTATTTTATTATCAGATAGGAATCTCGTTGTTTAATAATACCAGTGTTCGGGGATTATTTTTATTAATCTTACATTTAAAGAGATTTGCGATACAACAAGTATGGTCTTGTTCAATTTGCTATTCAACATATAATAAGAAGGACAACTCATCGAAGTGATTTAAAACTTCAGGCGGTTCGAACCCTGATCATGATGTGAATTATTTAACACAAAAAGTCGTGTGATATGGTCGATAGTGTATGGCAGTGGGATTGAATACACTCAGCTGATGTATAAAGGAGACCTCTGGATATATTACGGGATTTATTATTGTTTAAATGTGCAGAAGAAGAATTTGATATTTCCTTGTCCTGCTACTAGGAGTCTTGCGTGTAGCGTAAGTACTATTTTATCGTTCAAACTTGAAAACAGATGACAAACAAACCTAAGAAATAGAAAACACGGTATAATTTTTAAATATATATACATGTAGTATATTAACACTAGTAAATATACATTTATAATACACTGGTGAAAATATTTCTAAAATTGTTTTCCCGTGACTGTCAATTTTTCGAGTACTTGCGACAATTAACTTTGCAAACCAGATTTAGTGCGGTATATGCTTATTAAAATGATTTATTTTTTTTGTTTATTGTCAAATATTGTTTTTTCTTATATTTATTATTTTATAATCTTTGTAATTAACATATTTAAATAATCTTTAAAAAATTACCATTAATTATTACTTAAGTACCGTGAGTGTTCTACAAGTCACTGTAATCTATGTTCTTTCTTTGATTGAAAAATATTAACAATTTTGTTCAAACAAAATTTATTTATTGACTCCAGATAATTTTCAAAATTTCGTAAAAGTTACGCATATTTTCATATGCTCATATATCACATGTTGTTTCATCAACCCAGTGATAAATGACTCACCTTGATATGTTACAGTCGTTTGCTGTAAAACGACAGGCTTTGGCAATGAATTAATTAACCTCTCATTGATAGGTTCAAAGTTTTGTTTTGCTTGTCATTGCTCTAGACAAGGTAATGATACTCTCCTGTGAATGCATTCATACAGTTTCCATATACCTACAATTAACGGTTCGAACTTTTACGTTCAGAATTATCGTTTCTGAATCTACCTTCTAGGGACTTTTGTGACAGAATGTCGACTTCGATTACTAATTGAACCCTGTATTTTTGTTTTAAAGTTAGGTTCATTAAACAGCCCATTTTATAGTTCCAGAGCTTACCAACAGAGGACACTGGCACACGGGTCTAAATGATTTTATCGTTGACTTGTTTCGTTCTTTCATCGTTCACCCTCTATGCATTTTCCCGAATTTTGGGGATTTATACCCGGCCTTGTGGTTTATTGTGCTTCGAACCCCGTAACAGTATTAATTAAATATTAAAAATTATCATCATATGTTTTGAAGGAAGGACATATTTACATGGAGTTCCTTGTTGAGTCGAAACAAGACAACATGTTATTCAACGTTGAGTGATAATCTCAAAATACATTTTCCTATTGTAAAGCATAATAAATATGAATACTTAAAACAAAATAAAATATGGTTTCCTGGAACATATATGGATCCAATATATTTTAAAATTTGACTCTAATTTTAAGGGTTGTCGGGAGTTTCATTTGCGTAATCCTTCCGGTTTCCATGTGACATCATCATAAGGAAAAATGGCAACCTATGGTATAATTTTTGTATTCTTTCTTTCTATCAACAGTACACAACTGTGAGAAACAGCTTCATTGCACATTGATGCAGTCTTTATTTAACAAATTGGAAATAGGTTTCTGTTCAGGAGAAAATATAGTGTATTATGGCTAACACCTTATATGCCGCTTTGAATCACGAGGGTTTCGGCTTTCAGATCCCTTTCCAAGTGTTTAGTATTGGAATGACCCCATTTTAGGGTTGAAAAGAAAATGTCCAAATCCCTAGAGATGACTTAAATGCAGACATACAAGAACGCAAAATATTGTATAATATGTAAGATCAGGAAAAGAACATGTAAAGTTCACCTGTCTTGATACAAAATAAATCCGATCCACAACCCGATTCAGAGTAGACAGGAATGCCATAGGTAATGATTGCACCTTTCAGCCGGCTATCGAAATTACCGGATTCCTAAACCCTTCAAATAAACATGCCCCTCCCCTTGGGATCATGCCAACACTGAAAAGGGAGCAAAATGGAACGTAACTTGTAACTGGCTATGTGTTTCCACAAAACACTATTAATTTAAGGAAATATAAAATTTGTTCAATGACAGATTTCAATTTATATTCAATTTTATTCCAACTATTGAAAGAACGAATAAACAACCAGATGTGACATTTATCGACAATAGAATCAGACAAAGAAGAGCATCATATATTGTTCTGAGTTACAGACATTGCTGTAACACCTACGGAATTAAAAATATCTCTAAAAGAGTATCGATAGGGAAAATATGCATGCTTTATTTGTAAAAATATAAATACGTACTTCCTACATATGATCTAAAGATCTAAAGAGATGATTCAAATTTATTCTTTTCAAATAATGAATGTCTGTTTTGCATTAAACAAGAAGAAAACCCATCAGTCCCACAATATTAAAGCAATCATAAAAGCCAAATAACTTCTTTTTTTATAGACTGTGTGATCAATCATTGGCGCCTGTTGTGCTTTCACAATTCAGCAATTTGAAAACATAAGTAAATTTCTGGTGACATTACCTATCATTTCTTTTCACTTTTACCAATAGTGCATGCATATTCTGTGGCTGGACAGATATTACCGAAATGTGTATGTATGTGAATAATGGGCCACGTCCAGAGTAATCAAAGCCTGGTGGCGACCCTAGCCTTTACTAATTTTATTTGCATTTTTGTGTGTCCTGGGTTCAGAGATACCCCATTCTCCTTACAATATTTGCCTGTTAAGCAGCCATGGGTCATTTATCTAGAAATGAAAGTATGTGCATCATTTCAGTATATATCCCAGTCATCAGACAATATGTATGGGAAAGTGGTCTAACGAGTTTTCAGAACAATTCTTGACAAAATGGTAGGCTACCCTAGCATTGCACCCAGTCTTTTCGATTAGGACACAAATAGTAGCTTTCCTAAGCAAAGGTTTGATAAATATGCATTGTATTTTGCACATCGGTTAACCATGGCTAAAGCAGGTCACTTGGTAAATGCTTTGTGTTATCCATTTCCAAAATTATATGAGTTTCAGCCATAGAGGTATTTTTAAGCCTTTTTAAAAGCATATATATTCAATTTATCACAGTGGAAATTCATATAAATATTTGGAAAGTATTCGAACCTGTTTGTCCATTTGTCTCATAGTCTTCACCTGGTCATATATTTTTCTTAATCATGTTTTAGTCATTTTGTATTGTTGTGAAAAGGATGTTTATTTGATCATTATTCTATTGTGTTCATTTGATCTTACAACAGTTCTCAAGTTATTTTTATTTGTCAAAATATTTTATGATTTATTATTCGAGGTTTTTACAACTACAAGAAGAAAGCATAAGAAAGACCAGTGAACAGGTAGCTGTAGCGTTAGAATATCAGATGTGAATCTGAGTTGCAAATATTTCTGAAACACAAATGTACCATTAAAAATGCACTCCATTCGACTTCAGTGTTGATATGATATATAAATGAACATCATTTGTGAAATATGAAGACAATCATCATACATACACTAGAATAGCCATAACATTTGTAAGAATGTCATTAAAAATTAAGAAGTCTCAGATGAGTCCAATATCCTGTTCCCAATGGCTTTCTTACATAAAACAACTAGGGAGAGGAAACAAGAAAACACAGCCAGTATCAATATAAAGTGAATGACTTATTTTTAGTAGATTGTGTGATAAATCAGTGGCATCTGTTGCGGTATATTTTTAGCTAGTTCAAAACATTGCCGTATTTCTGGTCACATAATATGAGATTTCCACGCATATTTACATATTCCATGAAAAGTTATAATGAAGACAATATATCAGAATGTTCTTTAATGATAAAATTCTTGAAATTTTGTTCAAAACACTGGCTGGACAGGTAATCCGGAAATGTGTATGTATATGTATAATGCGCCAAGTATAGAGAAATTACTTATTGGTGATTCCCTGGCCTTAAGTACTGTTATCTGCATTTTTGTGTTTACTGTGTTCATATGATATTGCATTCTTCTTACCTGTTAATCTATTATGCAATCAAGTGTAATATGCCTAGAAATGAAAGTATGTGCATCATCATTCCCTATATATTATCAGACAGAATTTGGAGAAAAGTGGCCTAACCAGTTTTCTTTTCAGAACAATTCCTGACACATTAATAGGTTGGCCTAGGATTGTACCAACTATGCTCCATTAAGACACGAATGCTAGCCTTTCAAAGCAAAGGTATACGTATGTGCATTTTATTTTGCACGTATTTTAATCTTGGCGAAAGCAGGTCACTTAATAAATTCTTTTGGTTATCAACATTCGATAATTTTATTAGATTCAGCCATGAACATATGTTTAAGCTTTTTTTAAAAGCGTATATAGTCGATTTCTTATAGTCGAAATTCAATTAAATATTTAGAAGGTATTCAGGCCTGTTTCTACAATTGCCTCATTGTCTTCACCTGGCCATTTTTTCTCCAGTTTTAGTAAGTTTAGATTCTTGTCCCAAGAATATAGACTTATCCATTCCTTATTCTGTAGCGTTCATTGGGTCTTACAGTTTTTTTCTCAAGGTGTTGATATGTGTTATGGGCTTACGACTATCCAATATACTGAACTTCTGCCAGGGTTCTAATAATAAATTATGATCAAAATATGTGCTGATATGCAGAAACTTTGCTTATGTACAAACCTTGAGTGATTCTCGCTACATATTGCATTATTTTACTTTTACGATTCTTTTATGATAGTCTGGTCACACATTTTTCTTGACAGTTACCACCACCCGTCTGGCCCCACTGGATACTTTTTTTGTTTATCGGACATTGAAAATGTTTTCTTCTTAATCCGTTTGCCTTTTAAAGTCTTAGGACACACTTTCTCTACATTGTGTGATTGATCCCCAAGTATTACCTAACTGCTGCGATGGGATCGGTTAGGGTATATCATGAAAATTTATCATTTTCAAAACCGGTTGTTCCTATAAGAATCTAGAATTAGTTTATTCATGTATTTTAACTATATATAAAAACCTATTGGTAATTAAAAACTCCAGCCACAAAAGCAGCTAGAAAGTGTGCCTATAATAGGGACAAATGTGCCCTCCATGTCTAACACTTTTGTGTCTGCATTGGAGATGATATATCGACGCAAGGAGGGCAGGGTAGTTTATAGATATACCTATGTTGAAATATATTTCATATATGTCACGTCACTATAATAATAAATAATCAATAAAAAATTAATATTTCCGTATATATAATATGCATTCTTGCCTATTATATCTTTGTGATAATGCAAGGATTTTTTGGAAAGTCAGTCCAGTAATTTTATAAAATATTTCATGCATATATGTGTAAAATCATATCTCTCATAACTGCCGTAGCAACTCACAAACAGTTTCAATTTACGGTAAAACCATGTTTGGAAGCGTGTGTGTGAAATTTGCAAACTCTTCATTTTTTAGGAAGTTTACTCGTAAACTTTAGATACTTGTACCCTTTTTAAGTTTGGTTACCTTGGTAGTAACTTTACAGCAGAGTACGTCCAAAAGAACTTGTACTCGAAGTACTCGAACTCATGAGTAATATTAAGTACTCATACTAATACTCCAGTACCATAAACGTTCTTATAAAAACTAGTTCTTTTATGAGTACTATTAAGATCTTCAGTATATGCACATATAATAATAATACTGATAATAAAAATACGATTTTTTATATTTATACACAAATGATACATACACAAATACATACATACATACATACATACATATTTATTGTTTACATTGTTTGTGGTGAAAAATCAAACAGTCTAATTTCATGAACATAGCATTGGCACAAGAATGGCAAACAGTAGCAGATCCAGCTGCTCATCCTTTCAAATGCTGACAGGTCAGAACCAAAAACTTAATGGATGTGTTTATTAGACCCCTGACCTGAAATATCAGATGAAACACACATCCCAATAAGTGTTGCAGACTCAGTCATATGTGTTCAGTATGGTAGTTGGTTTGTTGTTGCATTGAACTTATTAACATAAAGATGAAAACCTAACCAAAGCAGGTTGGCCAGTTATAATAGACTTCATCAGGCTAATTCCCATTACAAGACCTTCCATATTCTTGCTGGTGTTCTATGCCCTCTGCTCCTCTAAGCTTTGTTACTTGTTACATAATGTGTGAGACTTGTTCCTGATACACTCAGTCACACTCATAGTCAGTGGCCCTAGCTGTCATGTAATCTCATATATCAAAACATCCTCTATCTCCATCTCTCTCTCTCTCACTCTTTCTCTCTCTCTCTCTATCTATCTATCTATCTATCTATATATATATATATATATATATATATATATATATAAATATATATATATATTGCATTTATAGTTAACAATAATTAAAGTAACAGGATTTTTACGATTGTAGGAACTTCAACTGGAGATACTGGAGGTCAAGAGAGTGGACAAAATCCAAAACACGGTGATATCTCCACAGGTGTCTATCACGATGCAAGTGCTCAGGCGCTAATTAGAGTCCCACCAACTAATTCAGGTAAATAATTCACACAGCGCACTGAATATATATATATATATATATATATATATATATATATATATATATATGTCAAATAAATGTACAGAGCGATATCATCTCATGTAAACGAACTGATAATTTGGAAGCGTCTTTGACAATAGTACTGGCTGAGCTGTAAAGTCATCATATGCGTTTAGACAAAGGTGATGATAAATATAGGCCGACCATCCATTGTATCAAATGCCACAATGCCCTATTGTGAGAGTTCCAAGTCTAAGATGTACATGCACATCAGGTAATCCGAAAAGAAAGGGCATACATATACATATATTACGTAATATCACGTAATTTAAGTTACCGTTGAAGATATAAGACGGCAAATAGGTTATATTAAATATTTGGTGGAGTGAAAAAGGATACTATGAGACAGATCCACCCTACCTTTTCACATTTATAGGAAATTCTGCTTTTATCTGGAGAGAAAATAATACTTATACCTCCTGCTAAAATAATGAAGATAAAAAGTTCTATTCCTTTTAAGACCCGCCACAAGTTTACATTTAAAAAAACCAAATCATTATAGGGGAAAGAAAACCAGGTGATATCATTGTCAAAACATGCCTTCTTTTCCCAAATATTTAGTATTTAGTGCTTACTCTAAACAAGTTAAAATCCATTACATAGAAATAATAGAGACCTGATGATACTACAGACTATATAAGGTGAATTACTTAATTTGTATTAAAAAGAACCAAGTTTCAATAAAGGCATTCATTTGTCGTTAAATTTCGTCTAGAGGTAAAAGACTTCTTCTTAGCATCCATCTATCAATTGCTGGTTCCTTCGTTTTTTTAGCTTAGCTGCCTGAATATCATCTGACCTATAGCGATCGCTCTTTGTCTGTCGTCGTTTATCGCTTTGTCTGTTTCGTCAGTTCCTGAAGGGTGTTGGCGCCACCTATATTTTAGCTCAGCTGACTGTAGGTCATCTGAGGTATAGCGATCACCATTTGTTCGTCGCCCGTCTGGTTGTGCAGCCACCCAGCCGCCTGGCCTGCCGTTCGTTAACAAGGCACAAACGTAAACGTTAGACCTAGGAAATTTTAACTGAATGCCTGGAAGGTGAATGGAAATATTTCTTGGAAAACTGAAAGTAGGTCTGTATTACCCATACCCTCCGAGCTATGGGGTTGGTAAATAACCCAAGGATAATGTTTAAAAATGATACATAAGATCCTGTATCTTAATTACTAATACATTGATCGCCATGATTCTTTGCGTGTATTTTGATCACGGACAGTTTTATCAGTTTCTGCAAACTGGTAGAGCCACCTATATTTGATAAGACTTTTAAAGGATTTTCTCTATTTTGGAGACCTTCAAATGAACTGGTCATCCTTTAACAGGGAACAAAATTAGGCTTTTGGGCTTGGAATCTTTCCTCTTGAAATCCAGGAAGGTCCCTGAAAAATCTCCTTGAATCCTGACAAATTACAGTATGTATCTGCTGCCATCGTGTTAAATGCTGAAATATGTGTATTTTTATATAACAATTATTGGCCAGGAAGAAAGGAAGCATGAAGTCTGCTCCCAATATTATGCCTATTAAAAGGTCAGATTGGTGTTGCCACTTATAATTTTTTCTCTTCTTTTTTAAGAATTTCCATTAAAGCGGACGTTTGTTAAAAAAAATCATAAATTGACACTGTTTGGCCAGTAATCTTCCAGCTTGATTTCCAGGGAGGTCCTTGAAATATCCGTTTGGAAACCTGAAATTAGGACTCCTCCAAGCTACTGGGCTCGTTAATATATCCCCCAGAATAACTCAAACATTGATAGAAAAGCTCCAGTATCTGAATAACTAACGCATTCATCACCAAAAAAAAATCTTTGCATGCATATTGATCATGTAGTGCTTCATGAGTTCCCATAGAATGGTTGTGCCAACTATATTTCGGATTGAAAGTTTGTTTTTATTATTTATGAGACCTTCAAATAAACCGCTGGTCTGTATACATGGAACAATTCTTAAACGTGAATCTGGAATCTTCTAATAAGACATCCCAGGAAGAAAAATCACCTTAGAATCCTGAAATTAGTTCTCTCTTACCCATATCTTCCACGCTAAGGGGCTCCTTAATACCCCCCCCCCCCGAATCATAAAAATTTGCCCCGTATCTCTTTAACTGATTCATTAATCGCTATTATTCTTTGTATGCTTATTGATAATGGTGTGTTTCATCAGTGTCGGGAGACTGGTGGCACCAGTTGTATTTTTTCGAGTCTTTAAACATATTTTTCTCTATATTTTTGAGAAGTTCAAATGAAGTGGTCTAGCTTTTATAGGGAAAAACTGTAACTGTAAGACTTTTTAGTGAAGGCAAATCTCCTTGGAAGACTGAAATTAGATCCAGGCTATCTATATTTTGCAAATTATGATTTAATGATTTTCAGGCACCCGGTCAGTCAAATGATCCAAAATTGTATTCATTTGGCCTAGAATCTTCTAACATGACTTCCAGGGAGGTCCATACTAACTCTCGTTTGAAAAGTAAATGACAATGACCATCAAAGGGATGTGCCTTATCAGGATTGGGGCAAATTTCCAGCCAAGGTGACATCTCCTTTGATGGTCATCAAGATGTAAGTGGACAGGCGCTAATCAGAGCCCAATCCTGTAGTAAAGCGTACCTGTTCTCTTTATAAGCAATTAAAAAAATTAACTCGAGTGAAAATAACACTGATACCTCCTGCTAAAATAAAGAATATATAAAGTTTCATTTTTATTGTGAAAACTTTACCGGTTTTATAATTTTAAAAAAATCATCAGGAAAGAGAGATTAGTAAATGGTGATATCATGGTCAATTCGTAACTTCTGTTTCCCAGTATTCAGTATTTAGTGTTTATGTTGAACCAGTTAAATCCTTTTGAGCAAGGATACTTGCCAGATGATACTGTGAATTACATTAGGTCAAATAATGAATTTTTGGGTGAAGTCACTTGTATGTGTAACTTTATGCAGCTGAACTTGCAACTTATCTCGGTGTCCGGGCTTTATAAATGTTTATAATTTGCTAAAACGTGTTTCGATAAAGGTATTTGTTTTTCATTCTTTCGTCTCGAGGGTCATAAAAGGGTTAATTTATTGTTTTCATCCATCCGTTACGTTTAGGTTCCAACTTTTTTTTAACCTGATCATTGTAAGCATGTTACTGATATACTTGTTCCCTGCGTTTTATGGCAGCCTAATTACCAATTTAAACTGATTATCTTGTACTAAATATTTAACTTCACACCCGACCAACCCCTCTCCAATGGGACATAACACAAGAACTCCAGATTGCTGAATGTGAGCGATGTTATGTGAAAGGATGGACGCGGCCATGTTTCCATCCACTTAGAGGCCGATGTTTTCAAGTCGACATGCACTGATGGTAATGCAAACCAAATGCGCCCGATGCCAATAGCGCCACCTTCAGGCATGTCTGGATATTAAATGCTGTAAAACTCACACTCTCGTCAATGAGAAATATTACTAAAATCTTGCAAGTCACATAGAAAATCTGTAATAATCTCGGAAACAAGGAAACCTTGGGAAATGTGAGATATGATAGATACGTCACAAATCATGTAAAAGCAAAAACCAGTCTGTGTTTTAATCCCTGTTTAATGCCATATCGGTAAATCCCCTACCTTATTAATAACCTCGAAGAATCTTGACCCTCTTTTATTGCTTTGAACATTTATTCATGTCGGGTTGCAAGGTTTGAGACTTGGTTGTCCTATATTTAAAACTATGATTCACACCGTTTAGTTATTTCATCTCATAAAATCATATATTCAACAAAGAAAACATGTATCAAGAGGAATCATATTAATCGCAGAATCTTCAATAAAATGGTACCCATTAATACATCTTAAATATTTGAACATCGTATGCAATTTATATAAAAAACTGAAATTTCCACAAAAAGATTCAGATAAGGCTGTGTATTTCTTTAGCAAGAATGTTGTTAGGTCATGACAGGTATTTTATTTATGCACAATGGCATGTGTGTTTGCATGACTGGGTGTCTGTAAGTGTGTTTTTTATAATAGTTTATTGACAACAGAACGATATACAAGTAAACATTCCAGTAACACATATTTCTATATCCACATTCTGTCCTAAACAGAAACAGTAAATAAGAATATGACCCATACTTGAATTTACTGATACACATTTTGCTATGCCTACACATTTTTTAATATGTTCGTCCAAATTAAAACTAAGCAATATTTCCTCTGTAGCAAAAGTCACACAGAACCTTCCTTTTATTAACTTCCACAAACATTGAACAACCGTACAAGTAACGAAATCATCTCCATAGTATCTATCCCCTCAAAATACTTAGATCTATCATCATCAGGAATTTTCATTTTCTTGTAACCAAACTGTCGTTGGGTAAATATTATATAGAATCTTCCATTTGAAAGACTGAACTCTTGCCTCCTTAACTGCATGACTATGTTTAATCCAAATGAATTCCCAATCAAAGTCTACCGATGGAAATTTTGCTTGCCAAATCTGCTGACAGCTAGGTACAATATATAATTTAACCATCATAGATTTAACCTCCTCAGAGTTAAAGGCAAACCTAATATCCCTGTTATGTTTAGTAATACACAATTTCCTTAAAGAATTATCAAGAGCCACGAATTCCAAGTCTAATAATCCATAGTTGCCTATCTTTCCTTTAATTTCTTTTAAAGAACAGAGTTTCAGATCATGAACTATCTGACCGACATAATATATGCCTCTTCTTATCCAACATTAAAATATATGGGTTTCCATTCGAATGTTATCTTTATATTATTCCATATAACATCATCAAGACATATATTACGTTCCGGTAGTTTTGCATTAAATAACGTTTGTACCATCACTTGGTAAAATTCTGGCAGTTTTTTTAATTTCTCCCGAACATAATTGATTAATTTCTTTATATTTACAATAAGAAACAAGTCCCAAGAATATAGACTTATCCATTCCTTATTCTGTAGCGTTCATTGGGTCTTACAGTTTTTTTCTCAAGGTGTTGATATGTGTTATGGGCTTACGACTATCCAATATACGGAACTTCTGCCAGGGTTCTAATAATAAATTATGATCAAAATATGTGCTGATATGCAGAAACTTGCTTATGTACAAACCTTGAGTGATTCTCGCTACATATTTGCATTATTTTACTTTTACGATTCTTTTATTATAGTCTGGTCACACTTTTTTCTTGACAGTTACCACCACCCGTCTGGCCCCACTGGATACTTTTTTGTTTATCGGACATTGAAAATGTTTTCTTCTTAATCCGTTTGCCTTTTAAAGTCTTAGGACACACTTTCTCTACATTGTGTGATTGATCCCCAAGTATTACCTAACTGCTGCGATGAATCGGTTAGGGTATATCATGAAAATTTATCATTTTCAAAATAGGTTGTTCCTATAAGAATCTAGAATTAGTTTATTCATGTATTTTAACTATATATAGAAACCTATTGGTAATTAAAAACTCCAGCCACAAAAGCAGCTAGAAAGTGTGCCTATAATAGGGACAAATGTGCCCTCCATGTCTAACACTTTTGTGTCTGCATTGGAGATGATATATAGACGCAAGGAGGGCAGGGTAGTTTATAGATATACCTATGTTGAAATATATTTCATATATGTCACGTCACTATAGTAATAAATAATCAATAAAAAATTAATATTCCCGTATATATAATATGCATTCTTGCCTATAATATCTTTGTGATAATGCAAGGATTTTTTGGAAAGTCAGTCCAGTAATTTTATAAAATATTTCATGCATATATGTGTAAAATCATATCTCTCATAACAGCCGTAGCAACTTACAAACAGTTTCAATTTACGGTAAAACCATGTTTGGAAGCGTGTGTGTGAAATTTGCAAACTCTTCATTTTTTAGGAAGTTTACTCGTAAACTTTAGATACTTGTACCCTTTTTAAGTTTGGTTACCTTGGTAGTAACTTTACAGCAGAGTACGCCCAAAAGAACTTGTACTCGAAGTACTCGAACTCATGAGTAATATTAAGTACTCATACTAATACTCCAGTGCCATAAACGTTCTTATAAAAACTAGTTCTTTTATGAGTACTATTAAGATCTTCAGTATATGCACATATAATAATAATACTGATAATAAAAATACGATTTTTTATATTTATACACAAATGATACATACACAAATACATACATACATACATACATACATATTTATTGTTTACATTATTTGTGGTGAAAAATCAAACAGTCTAATTTCATGAACATAGCATTGGCACAAGAATGGCAAACAGTAGCAGATCCAGCTGCTCATCCTTTCAAATGCTGACAGGTCAGAACCAAAAACTTAATGGATGTGTTTATTAGACCCCTGACCTGAAATATCAGATGAAACACACATCCCAATAAGTGTTGCAGACTCAGTCATATGTGTTCAGTATAGTAGTTGGGTTGTTGTTGCATTGAACTTATTAACATAAAGATGAAAACCTAACCAAAGCAGGTTGGCCAGTTATAATAGACTTCATCAGGCTAATTCCCATTACAAGACCTTCCATATTCTTGCTGGTGTTCTATGCCCTCTGCTCCTCTAAGCTTTGTTACTTGTTACATAATGTGTGAGACTTGTTCCTGATACACTCGGTCACACTCATAGTCAGTGGCCCTAGCTGTCATGTAATCTCATATATCACAACATCCTCTATCTCCATCTCTCTCTCTCTCACTCTTTCTCTCTCTCTCTCTATCTATCTATCTATATATATATATATATATATATATATATATATATATATATATATATATTGCATTTATAGTTAACAATAATTAAAGTAACAGGATTTTTACGATTGTAGGAACTTCAACTGGAGATACTGGAGATCAAGAGAGTGGACAAAATCCAAAACACGGTGATATCTCCACAGGTGTCTATCACGATGCAAGTGCTCAGGCGCTAATTAGAGTCCCACCAACTAATTCAGGTAAATAATTCACACAGCGCACTGAATATATATATATATATATATATATATATATATATATATATATATATATCAAATAAATGTACAGAGCGATATCATCTCATGTAAACGAACTGATAATTTGGAAGTGTCTTTGACAATAGTACTGGCTGAGCTGTAAAGTCATCATATGCGTTTAGACAAAGGTGATGATAAATATAGGCCGACCATGCATTGTATCAAATGCCACAATGCCCTATTGTGAGAGTTCCAAGTCTAAGATGTACATGCACATCAGGTAATCCGAAAAGAAAGGGCATACATATACATATATTACGTAATATCACGTAATTTAAGTTACCGTTGAAGATATAAGACGGCAAATAGGTTATATTAAATATTTGGTGGAGTGAAAAAGGATACTATGAGACAGATCCACCCTACCTTTTCACATTTATAGGAAATTCTGCTTTTATCTGGAGAGAAAATAATACTTATACCTCCTGCTAAAATAATGAAGATAAAAAGTTCTATTCCTTTTAAGACCCGCCACAAGTTTACATTTAAAAAAACCAAATCATTATAGGGGAAAGAAAACCAGGTGATATCATTGTCAAAACATGCCTTCTTTTCCCAAATATTTAGTATTTAGTGCTTACTCTAAACAAGTTAAAATCCATTACATAGAAATAATAGAGACCTGATGATACTACAGACTATATAAGGTGAATTACTTAATTTGTATTAAAAAGAACCAAGTTTCAATAAAGGCATTCATTTGTCGTTAAATTTCGTCTAGAGGTAAAAGACTTCTTCTTAGCATCCATCTATCAATTGCTGGTTCCTTCGTTTTTTTAGCTTAGCTGCCTGAATATCATCTGACCTATAGCGATCGCTCTTTGTCTGTCGTCGTTTATCGCTTTGTCTGTTTCGTCAGTTCCTGAAGGGTGTTGGCGCCACCTATATTTTAGCTCAGCTGACTGTAGGTCATCTGAGGTATAGCGATCACCATTTGTTCGTCGCCCGTCTGGTTGTGCAGCCACCCAGCCGCCTGGCCTGCCGTTCGTTAACAAGGCACAAACGTAAACGTTAGACCTAGGAAATTTTAACTGAATGCCTGGAAGGTGAATGGAAATATTTCTTGGAAAACTGAAAGTAGGTCTGTATTACCCATACCCTCCGAGCTATGGGGTTGGTAAATAACCCAAGGATAATGTTTAAAAATGATACATAAGATCCTGTATCTTAATTACTAATACATTGATCGCCATGATTCTTTGCGTGTATTTTGATCACGGACAGTTTTATCAGTTTCTGCAAACTGGTAGAGCCACCTATATTTGATAAGACTTTTAAAGGATTTTCTCTATTTTGGTGACCTTCAAATGAACTGGTCATCCTTTAACAGGGAACAAAATTAGGCTTTTGGGCTTGGAATCTTTCCTCTTGAAATCCAGGAAGGTCCCTGAAAAATCTCCTTGAATCCTGACAAATTACAGTATGTATCTGCTGCCATCGTGTTAAATGCTGAAATATGTGTATTTTTATATAACAATTATTGGCCAGGAAGAAAGGAAGCATGAAGTCTGCTCCCAATATTATGCCTATTAAAAGGTCAGATTGGTGTTGCCACTTATAATTTTTTCTCTTCTTTTTTAAGAATTTCAAACAAAGCGGACGTTTGTTAAAAAAAATCATAAATTGACACTGTTTGGCCAGTAATCTTCCAGCTTGATTTCCAGGGAGGTCCTTGAAATATCCGTTTGGAAACCTGAAATTAGGACCCCTCCAAGCTACTGGGCTCGTTCATATATCCCCCAGAATAATTCAAACATTGATAGAAAGCTCCAGTATCTGAATAACTAAGGCATTCATCACCAAAAAAAATTCTTTGCATGCATATTGATCATGTAGTGCTTCATGAGTTCCCATAGAATGGTTGTGCCAACTATATTTCGGATTGAAAGTTTGTTTTTATTATTTATGAGACCTTCAAATAAACCGCTGGTCTGTATACATGGAACAATTCTTAAACGTGAATCTGGAATCTTCTAATAAGACATCCCAGGAAGAAAAATCACCTTAGAATCCTGAAATTAGTTCTCTCTTACCCATATTTTCCACGCTAAGGGGCTCCTGAATACCCCCCCCCCCCGAACCATAAAAATTTGCCCCGTATCTCTATAACTGATTCATTAATCGCTATTATTCTTTGTATGCTTATTGATAATGGTGTGTTTCATCAGTGTCGGGAGACTGGTGGCACCAGTTGTATTTTTTCGAGTCTTTAAACATATTTTTCTCTATATTTTTGAGAAGTTCAAATGAAGTGGTCTAGCTTTTATAGGGAAAAACTGTAACTGTAAGACTTTTTAGTGAAGGCAAATCTCCTTGGAAGACTGAAATTAGATCCAGGCTATCTATATTTTGCAAATTATGATTTAATGATTTTCAGGCACCCGGTCAGTCAAATGATCCAAAATTGTATTCATTTGGCCTAGAATCTTCTAACATGACTTCCAGGGAGGTCCATACTAACTCTCGTTTGAAAAGTAGATGACAATGACCATCAAAGGGATGTGCCTTATCAGGATTGGGGCAAATTTCCAGCCAAGGTGACATCTCCTTTGATGGTCATCAAGATGTAAGTGGACAGGCGCTAATCAGAGCCCAATCCTCTAGTCAAGCGTACCTGTTCTCTTTATAAGCAATTAAAAATATTAACTCGAGTGAAAATAACACTGATACCTCCTGCTAAAATAAAGAATATATAAAGTTTTATTTTTATTGTGAAAACTTTACCGGTTTTATAATTTTAAAAAAATCATCAGGAAAGAGAGATTAGTAAATGGTGATATCATGGTCAATTCGTAACTTCTGTTTCCCAGTATTCAGTATTTAGTGTTTATGTTGAACCAGTTAAATCCTTTTGAGCAAGGATACTTGCCAGATGATACTGTGAATTACATTAGGTCAAATAATGAATTTTTGGGTGAAGTCTCTTGTATGTGTAACTTTATGCAGCTGAACTTGCAACTTATCTCGGTGTCCGGGCTTTATAAATGTTTATAATTTGCTAAAACGTGTTTCGATAAAGGTATTTGTTTTTCATTATCTTTCGTCTCGAGGGTCATAAAAGGGTTAATTTATTGTTTTCATCCATCCGTTACGTTTAGGTTCCAACTTTTTTTTTAACCTGATCATTGTAAGCATGATACTGATATACTTGTTCCCTGCGTTTTATGGCAGCCTAATTACCAATTTAAACTGATTATCTTGTACTAAATATTTAACTTCACACCCGACCAACCCCTCTCCAATGGGACATAACACAAGAACTCCAGATTGCTGAATGTGAGCAATGTTATGTGAAAGGATGGACGCGGCCATGTTTCCATCCACTTAGAGGCCGATGTTTTCAAGTCGACATGCACTGATGGTAATGCAAACCAAATGCGCCCGATGCCAATAGCGCCACCTTCAGGCATGTCTGGATATTAAATGCTGTAAAACTCACACTCTCGTCAATGAGAAATATTACTAAAATCTTGCAAGTCACATAGAAAATCTGTAATAATCTCGGAAACATGGAAACCTTGGGAAATGTGAGATATGATAGATACGTCACAAATCATGTAAAAGCAAAAACCAGTCTGTGTTTTAATCCCTGTTTAATGCCATATCGGTAAATCCCCTACCTTATTAATAACCTCGAAGAATCTTGACCCTCTTTTATTGCTTTGAACATTTATTCATGTCGGGTTGCAAGGTTTGAGACTTGGTTGTCCTATATTTAAAACTATGATTCACACCGTTTAGTTATTTCATCTCATAAAATCATATATTCAACAAAGAAAACATGTATCAAGAGGAATCATATTAATCGCAGAATCTTCAATAAAATGGTACCCACTAATACATCTTAAATATTTGAACATCGTATGCAATTTATATAAAAAAACTGAAATTTCCACAAAAAGATTCAGATAAGGCTGTGTATTTCTTTAGCAAGAATGTTGTTAGGTCATGACAGGTATTTTATTTATGCACAATGGCATGTGTGTTTGCATGACTGGGTGTCTGTAAGTGTGTTTTTTTATAATAGTTTATTGACAACAGAACGATATACAGGTAAACATTCCAGTAACACATATTTCTATATCCACATTCTGTCTTAAACAGAAACAGTAAATAAGAATATGACCCATACTTGAATTTACTGATACACATTTTGCTATGCCTACACATTTTTTAATATGTTCGTCCAAATTAAAACTAAGCAATATTTCCTCTGTAGCAAAAGTCACACAGAACCTTCCTTTTATTAACTTCCACAAACATTGAACAACCGTACAAGTAACGAAATCATCTCCATAGTATCTATCCCCTCAAAATACTTAGATCTATCATCATCAGGAATTTTCATTTTCTTGTAACCAAACTGTTGTTGGGTAAATATTATATAAAATCTTCCATTTGAAAGACTGAACTCTTGCCTCCTTAACTGCATGACTATGTTTAATCCAAATGAATTCCCAATCAAAGTCTACCGATGGAAATTTTGCTTGCCAAATCTGCTGACAGCTAGGTACAATATATAATTTAACCATCATAGATTTAACCTCCTCAGAGTTAAAGGCAAACCTAATATCCCTGCTATGTTTAGTAATACACAATTTCCTTAAAGAATTATCAAGAGCCACGAATTCCAAGTCTAATAATCCATAGTTGCCTATCTTTCCTTTAATTTCTTTTAAAGAACAGAGTTTCAGATCATGAACTATCTGACCGACATAATATATGCCTCTTCTTATCCAACATTAAAATATATGGGTTTCCATTCGAATGTTATCTTTATATTATTCCATATAACATCATCAAGACATATATTACGTTCCGGTAGTTTTGCATTAAATAACGTTTGTACCATCACTTGGTAAAATTCTGGCAGTTTTTTTAATTTCTCCCGAACATAATTGATTAATTTCTTTATATTTACAATAAGAAACAATAGTCCCAAGAATATAGACTTATCCATTCCTTATTCTGTAGCGTTCATTGGGTCTTACAGTTTTTTTCTCAAGGTGTTGATATGTGTTATGGGCTTACGACTATTCAATATACTGAACTTCTGCCAGGATTCTAATTATAAATTATGATCAAAATATGTGCTGATATGCAGAAACTTGCTTATGTACAAACCTTGAGTGATTCTCGCTACATATTTGCATTATTTTACTTTTACGATTCTTTTATTATAGTCTGGTCACACATTTTTCTTGACAGTACCACCATCCCGCTGGCCCCACTGGATACTTTTTTTGTTTATCGGACATTGAAAATGTTTTCTTCTTAATCCGTTTGCCTTTTAAAGTCTTAGGACACACTTTCTCTACATTGTGTGATTGATCCCCAAGTATTACCTAACTGCTGCGATGGGATCGGTTAGGGTATATCATGAAAATGTCTCATTTTCAAAACAGGTTGTTCCTATAAGAATCTAGAATTAGTTTATTCATGTATTTTAACTATATATAAAAACCTATTGGTAATTAAAAACTCCAGCCACAAAAGCAGCTAGAAAGTGTGCCTATAATAGGGACAAATGTGCCCTCTATGTCTAACACTTTTGTGTCTGCATTGGAGATGATATATCGACGCAAGGAGGGCAGGGTAGTTTATAGATATACCTATGTTGAAATATATTTCATATATGTCACGTCACTATAATAATAAATAATCAATAAAAAAGTAATATTCCCGTATATATAATATGCATTCTTGCCTATAATATCTTTGTGATAATGCAAGGAATTTATTTTTGGAAAGTCAGTCCAGTAATTTTATAAAATATTTCATGCATATATGTGTAAAATCATATCTCTCATAACAGCCGTAGCAACTTACAAACAGTTTCAATTTACGGTAAAACCATGTTTGGAAGCGTGTGTGTGAAATTTGCAAACTCTTCATTTTTTAGGAAGTTTACTCGTAAACTTTAGATACTTGTACCCTTTTTAAGTTTGGTTACCTTGGTAGTAACTTTACAGCAGAGTACGTCCAAAAGAACTTGTACTCGAAGTACTCGAACTCATGAGTAATATTAAGTACTCATACTAATACTCCAGTACCATAAACGTTCTTATAAAAACTAGTTCTTTTATGAGTACTATTAGGATCTTCAGTATATGCACATATAATAATAATACTGATAATAAAAATACGATTTTTTATATTTATACACAAATGATACAAACACAAATACATACATACATACATACATACATATTTATTGTTTACATTGTTTGTGGTGAAAAATCAAACAGTCTAATTTCATGAAC
The DNA here is from genome assembly GCA_026874595.1 of Sipunculus nudus. NCBI lineage: Eukaryota > Metazoa > Annelida > Sipuncula > Golfingiida > Sipunculidae > Sipunculus > Sipunculus nudus. The sequence goes on along the minus strand of CM049314.1, from coordinate 19,097,706 downwards.
ATAGCATTGGCACAAGAATGGCAAACAGTAGCAGATCCAGCTGCTCATCCTTTCAAATGCTGACAGGTCAGAACCAAAAACTTAATGGATGTGTTTATTAGACCCCTGACCTGAAATATCAGATGAAACACACATCCCAATAAGTGTTGCAGACTCATTCATATTTGTTCAGTATGGTAGTTGGGTTGTTGTTGCATTGAGCTTATTAACATAAAGATGAAAACCTAACCAAAGCAGGTTGGCCAGTTATAATAGACTTCATCAGGCTAATTCCCATTACAAGACCATCCATATTCTTGCTGGTGTTCTATGCCCTCTGCTCCTCTAAGCTTTGTTACTTGTTACATAATGTGTGAGACTTGTTCCTGATACACTCAGTCACACTCATAGTCAGTGGCCCTAGCTGTCATGTAATCTCATATATTAAAACATCCTCTATCTCCATCTCTCTCTCTCTCTCACTCTTTCTCTCTCTCTCTCTCTCTATCTATCTATCTATATATATATATATATATATATATATATATATATATATATATATTGCATTTATAGTTAACAATAATTAAAGTAACAGGATTTTTACGATTGTAGGAACTTCAACTGGAGATACTGGAGATCAAGAGAGTGGACAAAATCCAAAACACGGTGATATCTCCACAGGTGTCTATCACGATGCAAGTGCTCAGGCGCTAATTAGAGTCCCACCAACTAATTCAGGTGAATAATTCACACAGCGCACTGAATATATATATATATATATATATATATATATATATATCAAATAAATGTACAGAGCGATATCATCTCATGTAAACGAACTGATAATTTGGAAGCGTCTTTGACAATAGTACTGGCTGAGCTGTAAAGTCATCATATGCGTTTAGACAAAGGTGATGATAAATATAGGCTATAAGCTGTTTATACGCCAGAAATAAAAATAACCTAAAGTGGTTGGATGCTTATATGCAGATGTTGAAAGGTTATAGTTCCAAAATGTCCTACCAAAATAGGTCTTAAGAGTGTGACACATTTTGCGGTCGAAACTAATAGTAAATAATAGAAAACATTCTGATAACTTGGATAGATTGATTTTATACACGGTATAAACACATTGGAAATCTTGTATTTAAATAAGTTGACCACAGACAGAAGGACTACAGATATGTAATCTGAAGATATGAGTATGGATGATACAATCTGTTCAGGTCATACACATGTCACGTGACTTGAAAAAACTGATACTGCTAGTATTCGCAGATATAAGCACTGAAATTCATGAATTTGCATTATGAAATTTTACAAATAATTAAAAATCAGGAAATTACAATATTCAGGACGATGTAATCTTATTTTTACATTCATCAATGCATTTGCATAAAATCTATGTGCATTGAATGAAAATTTGAATATAAGTGAAGATAAAGGCGCAGAAAGTGACGAAAAGGTCTGTTTTGTTCAAGCTGATGGTACAAACGGTCGTGGGGGTAGACAAGATGAAAGAACTTATCAGCAAGATCCATCGCCACGAAGAGGTATGTTTGAATTAAAATAATGATGATGATTATTATTATTATTATTATTATTATTTTCATTATAGCACATTTATAAAGCGTACTGCTCTCAAGCACTAATAAAATCATATTGTAATGATAAAGGTTAAACCCATAAAAGTTCATTTATACAAGTCCCTGTCAGAAACAATTAAACTTGCACTAAATAGTGATACAAATACTTATCAGGTAAGTTAAGAAACAATGATTATGTGTTTACATATATCGGTTTTTATCTTTAAATCCTGGTTATATATTCAATATACAGGTCATAAGCATATCCTAATAAGTATGTGTTCAGTCCGTTTTTAAACTTGTCGAGTGTAGTGGCGTCTCTTAAATCATCTGGTAAGCTGTTCAAAATTAGGTTCCTTTACACATTGTAATTAATTTTATGTTTACTTAATCTAAATAATATGTCTCATATTAAGTGCTGAATTTTATTATAAGTGAAATATATTTTAAAACGCCCAATGACTATATATATCGAACAAAGCAAAGTATATTTGTTGATATAGACTAATCATATTAAGTTTAGCTTTTGTTTCTTCTAGGTGTCATTCGTCAAATCCCACCGCTGGTGCATGGTGCTGTAACCGTACCCGGGGAACGTCTTTCACGTTTACAAGGTGAGATTATTTCTGTATTATCCAGAATTCTGTATGACATTTTAGATAATATATCTTAATTTCAAGAAGCGGATACAGCAAAATGAGAAACGGATATATATATATATATATATATATATATATATATATATATATATATATATATATATATATATATAACTACAATTATCTGAGCATTCTCTGCTCAAACCAAAATGCCAAACTGTCAAGGTCGCCCATTTCCCTCTCAAATAAATTATATGCCTTACATAATTATTTATGTTCAAATTAAATATTAACCTCATATTCCATTGTAATTAAGTAAATCCAGCAAGTATGACTAAGACATCCTCGGGAGTGTGACGATGATGTAAGAAAAGTGGTATTAGGAATCCAAGGGAGTGAAAATGAATTGATAAAAGTAAATTTAAGATAATTTTACCAGCGGAAAAGGTGTACTATATAACCGGGTTTTGCACAAAGCACTATATATACATGTACATGTATACAAACGTACGACAGCAGTCACTGACCAACTTACATATGGTATAGCAGCGTGAACCTGTGGTATGGTGTATAATAGCTCCACTTATCTTATATGCGTATCATAATTATTGCCTGGTTATGTTTAAAATGCATATACGGGTGACTCTGTCCTAAACGCTGTCCTGAGAACTATTATCTATGTCTGAGTACTTTGGAATATTTATTATACGCGCAAGTTATATATCAAATGTGCCTTTGATTAGTTTACATGTGTTTACCATTCTTTATTTCTGCCTAGTTTATATCGATTAGAAAGTTTAATCCGTGTAATAAATGAAACAACATGGTAATTTAATGGAAACCTTATTCTGATAACATGATTATATTGATTTTATACACGGTATAGACATATAGTTTAACATTGGAAACCATGTCACTAATTAAGTTGACCACAGACAGGAGGACTACAGATATGTAATCTGGTCATATGTGTATGAATTTGCTCACGTCATTCACGTCACGTGACTTGAAAAACTGATACTGCTAGTATACGCAGATATTAGCACTGAACTTCATGATTTTGCATGATGAAATTGTACAAATAATTAAAAGTCAGGAAACTACAATATTCGGGATGATTTAATCTTATTTTAACATTCATCAATGTATTTACATAAAATCTGTGCATTGAATGAAAATATAAATGAGGGAAAATGTAGCCACAGAAAGTGACAGATGACTCTGTGTTCTTTCAGCTGATGGTGCAAACAGTCGTGATGGTAGACGTGATGAAAGAACTCATCAGCAAGACCCATCGCCACGCAGAGGTATGTTCGAATTAAAATAATAATAATAATAATTATTATTATTATTATCATTATTATAATTGCACATTTATAAAGCGTACTGCTCGCAAGCAATGATATAATCAAATTGTTATGATAAAGGTTAAACCCACAAATGATCATTTATACAAGACCGAGTTAGAAACGATTAAACTTTGACTAAAGAGTGATACAAATACTAGTCATGTAAGTCAGGAAGTAAGTAAAATGTGTTTACAGATATCGGTTTTATCTTTATCCCCTGGTTATGTTCAACATATACAGGTCATAAACATCTTCTGAAAAGTATGTGTTCGGTCAATTTTTAAACTCTTCAAGTGTAGTGGTGTATCGTAAATCATCTGGTAAGCTGTTCAAAATTGGGTTCCTTTAAACTTTATAGTTAATTTTATGTTTACTTAATCATAATATTGTCTCATATTTAGTACTACTTTTTATCATAAGTGAAATACAGTCGAGCCCACTTTGTGTCATATCGGTTAATAGAAAATTCCGTTTATTGTCACATAAATCTGAAATCCCAAACCATTTCCTATATAAACAATGGTAAATCTGACCGTTTAATGTTATGGAATATTGTAATAATCCCTTTTATTGTCATGCTTGGCACCCTTGGCAGTGATACCAGTTCGCAGTTAACATCACACCAGACGCCAACACGGCGATCTACGAGGCCAAGAGCCTGTAATCGGTCAGGCCTATCGAACGATCACATCTCCAACCTGTGTGCGGCAGGCAAGTGCAGTGATGCATGCAGGTCAATCCCCGTCAACTAGCTAATGAACCACGGTAATCCAGTTCATTGCGTTTCTTCGTAGGCTAACAAGGGCCATGTTTGCTATCACATGTCATACATAATGGTCTTAAGATACCACGGTAATCCAGTTCATTGCGTTTCTTCGTACGTTAACAAGGGCCATGTTTGCTATCACATGTCATACATAATGAACTTTCAGCCTTTGCAAGGCAATGGTTTACACCTCGGTGACGTTTCGCCAAAAAGATATGAAGCACGAGCTCTAAACGTTCCTTACGACTGGAAATCCCCTTTAAGGGTCCACGAAAAGCTGGACGTTTTGTGAGCACTGGAGGAGATACCCTGTCCAAAACCTCAATCGCGGCGAAACTTCAGAAAGTTGACAATGGCATGACGATGCCCGCTCCCCCAACAGTCTTATCATAAAGACGATCTAGAAGTTTGAGTCATTAATAAGATATCCGGAAAATAAGGCGCAATAGTCGGGGAAATAATTATTTAGTAAAATAAATTGCCTAGGCATAACGTTATAACTGTGCCGCATATTTCCAGACATTTGACCTATTGACCCAGACGCTGCGTCTCTTTCTGTTGGCAAGTTGGATTTTTGTCAGTTATTGCGGTATGCGGAACAAAGCTGACGGGAAATAAATTATCAGGTGCGCTTAACGTAATTTGATATGCCGTTGTGCAATAAAAATATTCATAAACGTTTCTGTTTGCTTTTTGTTTACGATTTATTTAATATCATCTGAGACATAACGCTCTTTTTATGACTCAAAATGACATCGATGTTGAAGCCCGTATAATGTCACATCCCGGTTATTATCATACTTTATGCATGCACAACCGACATGACAATAAGCGGGCTTGACTGTATGCTTTAAAATACCCAAAAATTAAATATATCAAACATGGAAAAGTATATTTGTTGATTTAGACTAATCATTATGAATTTAGCTTTTGTTTCTTCAAGGTCTCATTCGCCAAAACCCACCGCTGTTGCATGATGCTGTACCCGTACCCGGAGAAAGTCTTTCACGTTTACAAGGTGAGATAATTTCTGTATTAGCAAGAATTCTGTATAAGTTTTAGATAATATATTTTAATTTCAAGTAGAGGTAATGAGAATCGGATCAATATAACTAGAATTATCTGAGAATTCTCTGCTCTGACTCAAATGCCAAACTGTCAAGGTCGCCCATTCCTTCTCAAATACATTATACGCATTACATAATTATTTATGTTCAAATTGAAGATTAACCGCGTATTTCAATGGAATTAAGTAAATCCAGTCAGTATAACTAAGACATCCTTGGGAATGTGACGATGATATAAGAACAAGTGTAATTAGGGAACCAAGGGAGTGTAAATGAATGTATAACATTAAATTTACCTTAGCCAGCAGACACCTTGGAATCTAATCTAATTTTACCAGTGAAATACACAACACACTTTATACATGCATGTACACGTGCTTCAACAGTTTTGATTTATAGGTGAAATCCCACTTATCTTTGCTTACAAGGTAGAGCTTTTAATTTTTGTATGTTGCAACCACTTTTGTAATAATGCAAAACCTGGCCCTTACCAACCACTATTGTAATAGTTATTGCAATAGTGAACGTTATTACAATAGTGGTTGCAACAGGGGTACAATACCAGTTATCTTGTTGTTCTTATATTATTTCTAGCCTGCCATGCTTTATAATGCATATACGTGTGACTGTCCCAACGTCACTTTGTCTGTTCTCTTTGTCTGGGTAAAAAAAAACATGAATTAAACATGCGCTAGATAACATTTTTTTTATTTCATCATATAAGGACACGCATTCCATTTCATTACCTGCAGTGCTACCTCCTAGGCCCTATGGGATGATAGACAGAGTGGAAGCTGAGATACGACTCCATACAAGCGTCCAGGTACAGGATGACGTGTATGACGGAGCCGCGGGGGTACAGGATGATGTGTATGATGGAGCCGCCCAGGTACAGGATGACGTGTATGACGGAGCTGCCCAGTTTTAAGATGAAGTATACGACCTTCCAAGGGACCAGGAAGATGAACCGACCATCAAACACGACTAGTACTGGGTATCCACCAGTTGGTGTGGTTATCATGTAAACCTATTGCAGAGTATTCTAACAATTACTTCATACGAGTAATATATAATAAGGCTTTTTATTACGTAGGACCCCTGGGTGTGAAATGTACGAACGTACACTTTATAGGTCTCATTTTAAGATGACCGGAGGACGTTTGTGTATTTGCAAAATGTTATTAGAATATAACCTGAACAATGATAAATTTATTTGAACTTTTCCTGGCGTAGTTCTGGTCCAGTGACTGGTTATGGTATGCTACTCTGTTATAGCTGATCTGCTGGGGCTTGCCTTCATACACTAGCCTTTGTACATGTGGTGCTGATCACCCAGGCCAATTAAGCGGACAAAGTTAACATTAAACATCATATAGCAAACTATACCACATAGATTCGCATTATGTAACAATATATGACATACGAATATGTTACCTATGTGCATCAGAGAGGAAGGGTTTTCGATGATCTAGCGATTTTGATGTTACATTTATAGAATTGTAAAATTCCGGTGGAGGGGTGCTACAGGGTATTTATATATTATAATGCATGGATTGCTGCCTCATTTATTAAAAGATATTTATCATATGGTAGTAGTTAGTTGTTGAAGGTCATCATGTTTTCATTCTGGTCAGAAGAATTTAGAGAACTGAGTAATGAATTATGATGGATCAGACTAAACCGTGGAGTATTAATAATTATGTGTTCCTCTTGGCCAGAAATCATGGAAGTCGACTCAAATAAATGATTCCTAAGCTAAAAACGTTGCATAATTAATGTATGAGAGAAACAAAATATATAGAGGAGCACAATAGCCCGAGAGAGAGAGAGAGAGAGAGAGAGAGAGAGAGAGTGTGTGGGTGAGAGTAAGTGTGAGAAAGAGAGGAAGATAAAAATATAATATAAAACATAATTGATATGTTAAAACAAGTAGTGCTCTGTTAATATCGGAGCAAACACTCAGATACCCCACACAAATATTTATGTGTTCAATGGGACACATACAGGTTTAACGTCTGATATCAACGACATTGACAGTTTCATCCGACTTTACGCTTTTCCTTTCTGTTGATTCTGTGTCTTTTTGCGATTCCGCTATCTGGAGAGCATATGACCCCACATACGGCGCCAGAACATCATTCATTCTACCTCTTCTGGGAACCGATAAACATGACTCATTCACTCCTGGGCTGAGAGGGCGGTTACGATCTAGGCCAGGGGTCTTGGTGCGGTGAATTGAGGAAACGGGACGCGATCCAAAAGGCTTGATGTAACGTGTCCGGTTCTCGCTTTAATAATAGATTCTTCATGATCATATCTTTATTATTTCTATTTTGGAGAGGTGGGCAGGGGAGGACTGGAATGGTTTGAACAGTTAAAGAAGCTTAACGGTATTTCAAGACTAAAACAAGGACAAAGATGAAGACTGTAAATTAATAAATAAGAAATACTGATAATATTCTATTAAGTGATAAACTATAGGCACCTGAGTTGTTTCCAGAACACCGTATTCTTTCACGAAATACATTTAACATCTAGAAAGCACCTAGAGACCGCTTACCTCCACCAAAATGTAAGATCCCCAGATTCCGAATAATTCAAGCATCCTGATTAAACTTTGGTGTGTGGTAGGTCAGTGTAGGAAAAGGCTTGTTAATTTCACCAACTCGATGGCTGCATCCGCTTGAACAAAGCTATTCTAAGCCATACGATTGTCCGGGGGGGGGGGGGGACTTTCATCCGTCATGGTAATTCGCACTTGTTTCTCCCTTTGCGAAAGCCTCCTTGGCCAAGAGGTAATAAAATGTCCTCTTTCAATGCAATAGTAGAGAAACATTTGAAAAATCTCAGGATTCGAATTGGGATCTTAGTTACCTTGTAAAATTATTTAAGGGTTCCATGGGTGTTCACAAAATCATCAAAATCCGTTCATCACTGTTTTAATAGAATTCATAACAGACTGCAAACTTTTGTTTTTCAAAGTCAGAAGTATTTCATTGCCTGTTGTAACACATCCCAATAGCCTGCGTGTATATGAGTCAGGATATAAGAACGCACGTTCCATGCAGTAAGCATTGTTTCCATGGTTCAATAAATGATGGAGATATATTGAAGGTGCCCATTCATCTACTTTCTGAAAAAGAATTTATGTGATTTCTGAACTCCTCTGTGTATATATTAATGATCTAAGGGTAATTTTGGTTGTAAACCTATAAGGCTTCCGTGAAGTATATATGAACTTGTTTACAACACAGCAATGTTGATAAATGGGAAAAACATGTAAGCTGTTGTGGTAGGTTGCATATATAAGGAGGTAGAAAGGTCACGTTTTTGCAAAACGCCATTTTCAAAGCTCTGGCTTATCTGACTTGCCTCCAGATGCCCTTGCTGAATTCGTTTTGATTATTTTGGCAGGCCCCAACATATAAAAAAACACTTTGATGTAAACAAAAGAGCAGCATGTGTACAAGTGTGCAGTGATAACCATCTTTCTGGTCGAATTTTATAAAAGCTCCAAGGGATAACCTTAAGTTAATAAAGGTCAGATAGGTGTTTGGACCCCTTTAAATACAAAACACGAAATGAAAATTAAAACCAAATATACCATAGATGTCTTGGATCATTCTCTCTGGTGTTTTGGTTCTCAAGTTTTCCGTTAAATGTACGATTAATAGAACATTTTTATATAGGTATTCTGTTAACACGAAACAATACATAAAAAGCCACCTCTCTACAGTGCCACAACCTTAAGTCTGATCTATATTTTACTCAGATGACTGTAAGTCATCTGAGCTTTAGCGATCACCCTTTTTCCGGCGTCCGTCCGGTTTTCCGGCCGTCCGTCCGTCCGTTAACATGGCACAAATCGTAAATGTTAGACCTAGAAACGTCTAAGTGTACATCCAGTAAGGTCCTGGGCAAATCTCCGTGGAAGCCCAAAGTTATGTCATGGTGACCTAAATTTTGTGACCTACGGGCCGAAAACATGATTTTTAGCACCCAGGCAGTCAGGCGGGACACAAATTGTATCCATTAGGCGTAGAAACCTCTGAAATTTTGGGAGATCCTAGGCAAATGTCCTTGAAAACCTGAAATTAGGTCACTGTGATCTATATTCTGCGACCTATAGGGAAAAGATGTCATATGAGCACCCTGAATGTCAGATGGTGAAAAATCGTATCTGTGAGGCCTGTTTTCTAACACAATATTCTTGGAGTTTCTAGACAAATCTCCTTGGAAACCTGAAATTAGGTCATGGTGACCTATATTTTATGACCTACGGACCAAAAACATGGTTTTTAGCATCCAGACAGTAAGACAGGGCACACTTTGAATTGATAAGGCCTAAAATCCTCCCGAAATTAGCTCATGGTGACCTATATGTTGCGACCTACAGGCCAAAAACATGATTTCGAGCACCCTGAATGTCAGATGGGGACAAATCGTATCTGTGAGGCCTAGAAACTTCTAACTCATTATCCGGGAGTTTCTAGACAAATCTCCTTGGAAACCCTGAAATTAGGTTACTGTGACCTATATTTTGTGACCTATAGAAAAGAGATGTATGAAAACCCTAAATGTCTGATGTTGACAAATCGTATCTGTTAGGCCTAGAATCTTCTTACACCATTTCCTAGGAGGCTATAGGTAATTCTCCTTGGAAACCGGAAATCAGGTCATGGTGATCTAAATTTTGTGACATACGAGACAACAACCTGATTTTGAGCCTCTTGAATGTCAGATGGGCACAAATCATATCCTTTTAGGTTTATAATCTTCTAATGCAACATCCTGGAGATCCTGGGCAAATCTGGTCGAAAACCTGAAATTAGGTCACGGTGACCTTCATTTAGTAACCTACAGGCTGAAAACAGGATTTCAAGCCCCGAAAAAGTCAGACAGGGCACACATTGTATTTGTTGGGCCTAGAATCTTGTAATGTAACATTCTGAAACGTCATTGGCAAATGTCTGTGGAAAACTGAAATAAGGTCACCATATCCTATATTTTGCGACTTTTAGGAAAAGAAGTCATATAAGCACCCAGACAGTCAGTCAGGGCACACATTGTATATGCTAGGCCTATAATCTTCTAATGTTTCATTCTGAGATGTTCTTGGCCAGTGTCCTTGGAAACTGAAATTAGGTCACCATTGCCTATCTTTTGCAACCTATCAAAATAAATGTCACATAAGCGCCCAGACTGTCAGACAGGGCACCAATTGTATCCATTAGACCTGCAATATTTTAACATAAAATTCAGGGAGGTCCTAGTCAAGTCTCCTTGGAAAGCTAAAATAAGATCATAGTGACCTATATTGTGTGATCTATGGGCTGTAAAATGGTTTTGCGCACACAGACAGACAAGGCACAAATTGTATCCATTAGCCGTAGATTCTTATAACATGACATACAGGGAAAATCTTGGAAATTCTCCATGGAAACCTGAAATTGGATCATGGTGACCTATATTCTGCTAGCTATGGACCATAAACATGATTTCAGCACCCAGACAGACAGGGTACAAATTGATCCATTTTACTCGGAACCCTTTGTTGTGAAATCCAGGGGGGTCCTGGGCAGGTCTCCTATGTATCCTGAAATTTCTATTTTTCTGTCCATTTTTTTCAACACTGTAACTTTAGCCATAGGCTACTCTCACAGACAATATATAACATTAATATAAACATGAACACCTAGTCCAAATTAGCTGAGCGTCATGGCCCATGGGTCACTGTGTTTTCGTTCCCTTGGAAAATTAAGGAGAAACCTTACACTTCAAGCGTGCTTTATGTTAAAACTACTATTTTGTTTATATATGGCATAGACAATTGTCTATATATTTCCTATGTACATGCAAGAAATTAAGTAAATCTTGCGTAATTTTTAAAAGTTTTGGATCTGAACATAATGTATCTTGTCAAAACATCAGGAAATATATTTTCTCACTTAACATGCTTAACTGTTATAGCTAGAGAATTTTTTTATAAAACTGTATTTAATCAAACTTTAATCGTTTGCCAGAAATTAGAACATAATTTTGTGATTTTTTTTCAAGTTATTATCATAAATGTAAAGTAAATTCATTCAATTTTTTTACCAACTTTGACTAAGTTACATTTTTTTTCTGTAAGCACTGACCATTCAATTTTCACAGCATAAACACATCAAGACTCACTCTTTTGAAATCTGAAACTTAAAAAAAAATAATAAAAAAACAGTAGCTTTTATTCAAGTTTTCAGACACAATGTCAAGTATTGTTTACAGCAAGTTTACACCGCACGGGGGTGTACAGTGATTGTCGGAGTCCTCACCTAGCCACCTGTTGTGTACTTGCTTCAACCAGTCCACGCAGCCAGCTCCCTTTGCTCAGCAGAACTAGGCTTCCCGTCCCATACCTATCCATTGAGAGGATGTAAAAAAAAAGATGAATGTTATAATTTCCTTTGTTCAATTAATGTTTTTCTAGACTTTTGCTACATTTTTTAATTTGTTTTATGTTACAAGGGATTACAAGGAGTGTACGTTGAATTATCGACGTTAGGTTTTCAGGAATACCTTGCTTCAGTAGAGTTAGAAACTGTTTTTTTTTTTTATTATTATTTTTTAAGGTGTGATAGTCGGTATTAATTAAGGTTGAGATAATATTCAGCATAATGATGTTATTTGTCCCAAATCTAACCCAACCAGCAGCGTGTATACCTGATTTGAAAAGGAAATTTTGATCAATTTAACTTATTTTTTTATTTTACATTAAACTAAATACCCCAATGTACACACAATTTTGGGAATAGGGATCCAAGAAATAATCTAAAACATGCCATTTTTAATGTTTTTATCTTTAAATATAATATTTTTTAAAATTTAGTTAATGCATTTTATGATAAAAAATAGAAAAATATGTTTATGCATAATTTAACATTACCAAACCAAAGATAAATAATGATGCAGCTTATAATCCTAAATTTACTTATATATGCAGATTTTATTTTCATTTGCAAAATATATAATATTGTAAAATTGGAAAATTGAATGTGAAAACATTTATTCATGAAATAAATCGTTATTCACCTGCCAACAATTGACATGCTGAAAAAGGGATTAATATAAACTTAAAATATTTATTTCCCTGCCTCAGCAGAAATAAAGTTTTTCAGTCCTTTATGTCCACCTGTGTCTGTCTTTAAATATTTCTTATGTAACACAGAATCTCAAAAACCTTCTCTGGTTTTTCCATTGAAGTCATGTCAAAGTATTAATTTGGCAATCATATATTTAGTACTTGATTATCACCAAATAGCAGGATCATTTTCTCTAAGCTTTGCAAATACATATATATATATGAAAAAAAAAACAATGGAAATAAGTATATTTTGCATGCTGAAATTTGACAAAATTCAGTTGAGCGCCGTGACCCATGGATATTTGGTTTTTGTTTCATTTAATAGTATTTATCTTGTACAACTGATATTTCTAATTGGAATTTAACATTAGTGTATTTTGTGAAATTTTTGTGAGGTGATATATATATATATATATATATATATATATATATATGTATATATCGGTTACCTTTGCCAAATATTTCGGCCCCCTCCTTCAATCCTGGCTCCGCCCCTGTTACATGTTCAACTTTGACTCTTTTCGTCAGACTTGCATTTTAAAATCACTTCTAAATTATATTATATGCAGTAAACTTTGTCACCTAGCCTAGCTCAGACCCTCTTCGGATCTATCACATGCCATGCCGAGCTAAATGACTAATTGAACATACGAGTTTACCTTAATGGATCCTCAGGGTACCGTCAGGTGCGTTTACACACAGTAATACTAGAGTATGATTTATGGTCACTGGACATACTTAGTCAAAGTTTGTGCCTATTCTTTCTTTTGTATGAACTACCTCCTCGCTCCAGAGGGGAAAAATAACAGGAGTACAGGTTTACTGGTCACAAGGCGCATGAACATGATCCCAGGTTTACTTTAGATTTAGGAGCAATGTGTATACAGTGGAGGAAGCATACACACAAATACAAATACATACACGTGTGTGTAGCTGTGTATACATTGTATATACATGTGTGTAAGTGTGTAGGTGTGCACACATATAATTATGTGTGGGTTTCATGACAGTCAGGTTTGTGATTTTGAAAAATGGTAAACTTCATTTCGTAACAAACCCGTCTAATTTCTAGAAGATAATGACTAAATGATAGAAATGTGTATCCTTGCCTACCCCCTCAGAAAAGCCAGTGAGTACATACATGATGTCAAGCCTACAGTGGTAGATAATACATACTACTCAGAGAAGTTCTTTTAATATAACAACGTCTATCTTCTTCAACTCCATTTTAATTCCACGTTCACAAAGTGTCAAAAGAAGGAGCATCACCCCCCCCCCCCCCCCCCCCGCCATCGCACCACCATCCCACGCGCTACATTTTCCGAATCCTTACCTGCTCTTTGTATTAAATCTATTACAATTGCAGCTACGCCTCTGCAACTAGACTAAACTCCCTTGATAACCGTTTATGAGTACGACCAATTAATCGAGACTTTTACCCTGGCAATTTAGATTTGTTTTCAAATACAAAATGCGTTCTGTATATTCCAGTGCAACAATCCGCTGCCTGATGTCAAAACTAGCATCATAGAGACTGAGCTCATTATAATATGTCCTTCAGCTCCCTCAGGATCGTAGTGAACAGGATGTCCACCATTACAGCGGGGTCTTTATTGTAAATGATCTTTTCTATTGTAAATAAGTTTTGCACTATATAGCAATTACAGTTCCGTGTCAATTTTTACACCGTTTAACTGGTACTTTGGCTTTTCGAGTTTACCCATTCTGAAGAAGTGACATGACGCAAATTTTCAGTCAACACGACTCAGGACATCGATGCTTCAACCACAAAATAAAGGTGTTCAATTTAATGCAAGATACGGTGTATAGTTTCAATACGGTGAAATATGGCACTGCCGAGTGTACATAAAGCTCCCCCGCCGGGTCCACTGCCCCCCCCCCATATTTGCACAGATATACATATAAAGATACAAACATGTTGTAATTGATGTATTTATTCGCATTCTCCGCTGTGCCCTGCGCTATCCATCACTATAAGCGAATACATTGATACATAGGCTTAAGATATGCACACTGAACGATGTTTGGTTGAATGTCGTAGAAGATACATCGTCATTCACTTACCGCATTTTTTTGCTCTATCATTATGTGTCACAACAATGATGAATTATTCAATAAGTAAGTCTTTTGATAAAGATACGAGTAAAGTACGTATTGATAGAAGCAAGAAAGATATACAGAAAGTGTCACAAGCCACAAAAAAAAACTAAATGACGGACGACTGTTTAAAAGTCACGAAAAATATTGCTGGATTCTTTTCAGACTTGCTTGTTTCAGTTTTAAATATTAGTTACTGAAAACTTTCAATTCGTCACTCTTAGAGTTGATGCAAGTTCGGTATATAATATCATATCGCTTCTGGACCACCAGATAACTTGTTTTTAGCACTACATATTTCCAACGATGTTTTCGGTCATGTGTCACAAATCCCCTCAAAACTTGATTAAATTCAAATAATCTAACTGTAGCAGATTTATTCATTTTCAGCTCAATGATCACATGGATTGCCAAAAAAAATAATAATAATAATCCTGCATGCGCATGTGTAAACGGAACCCCCCCCCCCCACCCCACCCCGCTATCCTCCGGACCACCGAAATCCATCATTCATAATATTTTCAGATTCTACACACTTACGGATGAGAATAAAGGACCCATAAAAAAAACAATGTACAAAATACTGACATTGCGTGCCAGGTAGCTGGATTGTTATACATGTTGAGTCTATTACAACACTGTCGCTTATGAAGCCCTGCGGCTGCATGTCGTGCTTACTTTATAAACATACTGTTAGAGGGCTCTTGTCAATATCTATTGATGCACCTTGGTAAGTAAACACATTTTTTAAGGTAAAAGCTGTCGACCTTGAGTATTGGAAATACTAGTGAGTAACGTTTATTTATAATTGATCAGTGCTAGCGACTGGGCTACCCTAATATGATACACATGCATGAATCATTAAAAGGAAGCTGAGCTTGCACTTCCCAAAGTGATAAAAAAGAATTCCATATTTTTAGTGGAGGTAACCGCCTACATTTTTTATGCTCTTGTTTCTAGTTCTTAATCAAAGTATGTATATATGTAGAGTTCAATTTCGGTTTGGGACTATATATGGCAGGGCGGTAGCGCTCGCTTCCTAACATTTCATATCATTGTTATATGCTGTCATCCAGGCCCGTTGTCTATCGCTCCTGCGGGTCTTAGGTGTGTAATCATCCTCATTGCTGGGTCATTACACCGAGGACCCCCCTTCCCAAAGACCCACTCGTTTGTGAGGGAAACACGGCTGTGGAGCACAGCCTTCCCATTTAGCCTGCAGAGTGCTCACCCTGGGTGGAACCGAAAGTGAAATTCCCACCGCCTTGGCCGATATTTGAACTCACGATCTCCCTGCTTTGAGTCCTGTGCTCTACCCCTGAGCCACAGAAGCCGGTTATATTTGTTTATCGAATTATATTATCCAATTCTCTCTATGAACGAGATATGTTTTAGAACGTGAAACGATATTCAATGTTTTTTTGTTAACATTCTATGGAAGACAACCAGGATATACACCGCTGCATACCTGAAGCCATGGTGTGTCCGATCGCTCATATTTTTCAATCATGTGGAAACATGAACTGACCAGGACGTATAACAGAAAAAAAACTTTTTCAAGGACACAGGACTCAACCTCGGTCATTCTGACCGAATATACAAAATAAATGTATGAAGTATAAAATGTTGCTCCCACACTGTTATATAGGTATGTATGTCCTCAGCTCAACAATTACTCACATGTTTACATATCACATGATCCCAGCTGTCATTATAGATATTGTCAATTGATCTTAAACGTTTTGTTTTGACACTGCTTTGGCAACCAGCCGTAGCTAGTTACACTCCAGTGAGCAAAATCCAGTATACAAATACCTGCCAGTGTGAAACATACTGGATGCAGTGTACCGATCGGACCTTACTATAAGCAAAAGCGAATTATTTTCCTCGATTTGTGCACCTTTTTTCTCCAAACAAGAAAGTACTATCTGTGTCGGTTGGATTTGAAGAGTACAGTGTCAAGTAGGGTTCTGAAACGCCTATATATGGATAGACCCGTTAAAGGAAATTTACTTATAGTGCTTCATGTGATAAAACTAAAGTTACTGGAAAATACTGATATATACGAGCCTTCTGATTAAGGCCTAGATCAGTATATAGATGATCGGAATGTGATATATGTATATATTTTTTTTTTATTTTACAAACACTTGAAAGGACACTTGTGAAAGATACACATAAAAACTTGAGTTTTGTATATGGTTGCAGCAGTTCCTGAGCGACCCTGGGTAAGTTAATTTTTATTTCATTAAAAAATCTTACTTAAGAGCCAGCGCAACTACCACCTATGGCATTGCTTCAATCCGTTATTGGACGCCAGGTGGCATACCTTTCCGATACCTTGAGGACAACTCACTGGGTTGTTTTCATTCACTACATTTCGGCCTTTTGAAATCCGTTCGGCAAAGTCAAAAGGCCTTTTGTTTGGACTTTGCTGAACTGATTTCAAAGGCCGAAGCGTAGTGAATGATTTTTAATTGAACCGGTCTTCAACATTTATTTATTCTATGCAATTGATTTAGGGCTTCTTTTCATCAACTACGGCTCTGTGAATGAAAATAATTTTTAGTCCCCTTTTATTTATCTGCTGTAACACGTCTTTTATGTTTAGGTATAAATTCTTGGAAAGCCCACCAGATCAATGTTTCCCTTGTTTGAATCATAGTTTCACTGCGCGTCACCACTGATTTTTATTTAATTGACCCTTTTTTATTATAATCAAAGCATAGTTTATTCAGATGGTAAAATGTTCAATAGAAAGAAATATACCAAATATATTCTGTTTATACGAAGCATATTTGTTTAAAGATAATCGCAAGCTGAGAACCAGTCTGTTCTTTATAATAAGCGTGCATGAACTGTATTCATGAGCAAAAGAAAAAGTTCCAACTATTAAGATACGAAATGGTAAAATGCTTGATATTTCTCTCGGTTATTTTGTGTTTGACTATGTACTTTTGCCATGTATGCCCCTATATGTAATATGCACAAGCCTTTTTACTACGATCCACATAACCACTTTTCAACCATCATCAGTTATCATTACTGCGACTTCCGCTGTCCCACTGACCAAGCCTGAAACAGATATGTCAGCTAACGGTATATATTGACATTATTTCTGTAAAAGCTTAATGTCGAAAAATCACTCATGATTTATTGAAGCACAGAGTGGTGAAATTAGTAACTAACGGAAGATTGAAAGTAGAATTTTGAGATCTTGACCATCCCTATATCAGTACCTCGATTTATGTAAAAAAAATTAACGGAACACGTGTTGCTTTAATATGTTTTGTCAATATATTTTTATGGACCGTGTAACTAAATGATGACCTGCTCTGCAAATTATGTAGATGTAAAAATTAAATTTGTGTTTATATGGTACATTTTCCTCACATTATTCTGATCTAATTGACGCATGATAGAGTGTGCATTTTTTAATGGATGACATACATATCATTTTCATCCCATTATTTTATTACAACGCCATATGTCCCCTTAAATAACCGATCCCGTCTTCCGCTTTCTACTTCTGGATAGACCTTCATTTCTGTCCCATTTTTTCCCCAATTTCTGCTAAAATTATGTAAGGTAAACATCGAATCAGTTAAAATACCAAAGCCTCCCTCCTTTTTCATTTCAGCAAGGCGACAAACCTCTGGTGACTCTAAGAATGTAGAATCAATAATGCACCCTGTAAAAATTCAGTGAAGAATAATTTATTTCAATTAGAAACATAGAAATATGTTCTGGTAAAATGTAGCTAACAGTGAGAAAGAAGACGTTTTGTAGAAAATTCTTAAATGTATTACTCATGTGTCTCTGAACATAGAATTACAGGCTATTGCCAGTGAACAGAGCTCTCCTCAATTAAATGTTAGGGTTACTGCTAATCCTAAATTGGTGAAAACTAGAAAATAATGTACATATTGTTGAAAAAATAACTTTATATAAATATGCCAATAGATGTGATGACCACAACTTTTAAGATAATGTATAAATACAAAGACCAACCAGTTCTAAAAGGTAATGGCAGAAACATAATCATGGAATATAAAAAGAATAAAGTTGACGCTGCGTTAAGGGACCTGTACAAAGAATTAGGTCAGATTTTTATAGCGTCAAAAATAAGTACAATAGCATGGACATGAAATGGTTAATATATGCCAACATAAAAGAGATATATTAATATCACAGAGGTTCAGGATGGTAAGAAACTTAATAATTAGCATTAAGAAACTCTAACTGATAAATACTGTTAACTTGTGATAATAATTTGTAGGTTCTTCAGTCATTCTTGTAACATCTATTTGTAAGCATTGGCCCATCACAGAGAAAGTCTTTAAATCAATAATGATCAATTTGTAGAGGGGATTTTAAATATCAAAGGTTTAGCTTTTTGAAACCGTCCTTCCACTGACCCCAGGAATATATATATATATGTGTGTGTGTGTGTGTTACAGCAAATTGTGTAATCAAGCATTACGTGAAATGACTGAAAATTGCAGGCATTTGATGAAATGACTGATTCACTCAGGCATTTGATGAAATGAATTAAATTTTCAGGCATTACGTGTAATGAATGAAATTAGGTGATTACTATTGTACAATTTTCCTGAAGTGTTTTAGGCAAATAGTGTAACAACCTAATATTAATTCCTTATGCCCTGTTTGCAAATATGTTAGCTTAACCTTTATGTTTGGATTTTGCAGAAAACTTATCTTCTCATATTTATTTCACAATGCTTCATATTCATATTATAATAAGGTATACAATATAAGTCAATATCAATTAACACCCACCTAATTGACCCGCAGTTATGGGAATAATTTTATTACATATATTGAAAAACCGGGTATTTGTGATCTCCTTATATTAACGCTCTTAATTTATTTCCATTCTTTAATACGTAATGGATATTGGTTTTTTTTTTTATACCACGATTTTGCTTTCGCACATCTGGATTTTGAAAATTAAGAAAATTCAGCCGGATAAATTACTAACACCCAGAACTCTGATCTCTGTTATGTAAACCATATCAATTAGGTTAGGAAAATTTTAATCTTTGTTTGGCATACAGTTTACAGGCATACCTGATTGGTTGAAAATCTTTATTTCTTTGGAATAATACAGAAAGTATCAGGGATTTGCTTAGGATTTTCCAATAAATTGCTATTGATTGTTAACATTTTGTGCACTGTACATATAGTATATATTATCAAAATTTTATGAATAAATCAAAGCTCTTCATTTTGTTTTAACAAAATAATTTGTCTCTGTCATATTCTTGCTTTTATATGATTATAATATATTTAAAAATATTATTAAATCAAATTAATTATCCCTGGCATCTCATTAATCACAGAATCTGGTCACTAAACTTACATTTTTTCATAATGATAAAAATCTGAGATGCCAGATATTGACTAACAATATAATTGTAATAATGCACAATTTAGCTTTAAAACTAAATTGAAGTCCATAGATCCTTGTCACAGCAGCAAAATATAAAATTAACTGATTTGTAATTAAAAATTGGTAAAGTATAAATAATAAAACATTATGTATTGAAGAATGATTTATTGACTAAATGGACCAGTTTTGTTAAGACATACATCACATCTGAAGTGTGGACTACGTAGTGGTAAATATTGGTAGATAGAGATAGAGAATGAAGAGTGATTGTTTTGTGGCTAAAAATGATCATTTAATATTATGACAAACAACTGAAGTGTATACTAAATCGAACAAATATTCATTGCATTATATTATTTGTACTTGGCATTTTGTTCATATGTGCACTCCTAGTTTAAAGTCATGTTTAAGTACATTAATTATTGTTACAGCAGCACAAATTTTGAATAAACTAATTTTCATCAGAAAATATATGTTGTCATTTTGTAGAAACATACATAGCACAATAAATTAGACATTTGGTGTAATGACCTGGCCACATATATGTGTATATGCGTGTGTGTGTATGTTGAAGACAAACTTTGTAATAAGGTATTACGGGTAATGCCTGAAAATTTTACTGATTTCATCAAATACCTAGATGATTCAGTCATTTCGTGTAATCGTAAACTGTCCAGTCATTCCACGTTATGATTGTTTACACATGTGTTTATATATATATATATATATATATGTGTGTGTGTATTACAGGCAAATTGTGTAATCAATCATTACGTAAAATGACTGAAAATGTTAGGTCAATAACATGATATAACATATATATATATATATATGTATATATATATATATATATATATATATATATATATATATATATATATATATGCTTAATGGTGATATATAAAACAATAAGGTCATCTTTTAACCAACTAAGCAGTAAAATCACATTTTATTCACAATCACAATAATTTCCTGTGAATTTCTTAAGGAACATATCATAAAATATTTGGTATAAATCAATTGATATTACACACTAAGGAAGATAAGTAAATGGAATCCCTGGATGTATATGCCCAGCAAACATTACGATGTTTCCAAGCTTCTCATTACAGTTCATTCAAGAAAAGAATTACATGTATGATAATTAGCAGACGAAGAGTCATACGAATGGAGTTTAAGGTGGAATGACATATCTTACCACTGCTTAAGGAAACATTAATCCCTGATTCACGTTCAACAAACAATGTATATTGCCCAATATGTGAATCATAAAAGTAGTGTTTGGTAGGGGCTGTTTAAATGCAACACAAATACCATGGCATTATATCACACTATTGTAAAAGATTTAGTAAACAAAGAAAATTTTAAGGCATATCAGATTGGGCCCAAAAGTAATAGAGTGCATTTAAATGCAAATATGAATGATTCAGATGAATAAGATACAACTGTAAAGGCGATTAAGTTTTTTATTATACAACTGCTTCCTGATCTAATGAATAGGTGTTGTATGTCAAATCCTTGGATGCATATATTTCATATAATATCCTTGATATTCATCTATTTTGATTAGTGGATTAAAGGAATATTTTTGGAAACATACCACTGATTTAATGATTGCAAAAAAAATTAATTAAATAAGAAAACTTTTTTCCTACAGTTTAGTTACACGTAAACTTCAAGTTTTTTTGTATAATTCAGAAATTAAATGAATATCTCTGCCGATAAAGCTACTCCCCAATGTAGTCAGCATTGTATAAACAGTAACTTTATCTAATGCAGGGGCTCCTTCGAGTGGAACTGGGCAGAGTCTTGAGGACCAGTATGGGGTTCAAGATTATCCAGTAGGCGAAGAACAAAATGTAGGACAATTAAGTCGCGCACAACGAAGAAGATCAGCCCCAGTGAGATCTGAAGTGGTTAATCGATCAGGTATGATAAATAAGGTCGATAAAGTTGTTTCAAATTTTTTTTGAGGATGTTTCAGTTGTTCATATTAATGGGGTAATCCGATCTCGTAATTAACCTTGGATCTGTGACATTAACATTTACATTAACATTACCATAAGGCCTAAATTCCATTGTCACATTTGTTACGGCGTAATGGTCACTGTAGTGTTCCCAGGCATAAGTAACCATCATAACTTAAGTCAATTTTAGCTCAGCTGACTGTAAGTCATCTGAGCTATGGCGATCACTCTTTGTCCGTCGTCCGTCCGGCCATCCGGCCATCCGGCCGTCTGTCCGTTTACAAGGCACAAATCGTAACCGCTGGACCTGGAATCTTCTTACTTTACATCCAGAGAGGTCCATGAAAACTCTCCTTGGAAACCTGGAATTAGGTCTCTGTTACCCATATCCTTTGAGCTATGGGGCTCTAAAGTACCCCCCAGAATAGTAAAAAATGTCATACAAAACTTCAATATCTCATTAACTACATCACTGACGGTCATGATTTTTTGTATACGTATTGATCATGAGATGTTCCATCAGTTCCTGCAGAGTTGTGCCGCCACCTTTATTTTTCGATTTTGTATGAATTTTTTTCATTATTTTTGAGACCTTTAAAAATTTTGACATCTGTTAACAGGGCACAAATCGTTAAGACTGGACCTAGAATATTCATTCTTTGCATCCTGAGAGACCTATGAAAAGTCTCCATGGAAACCAGAAATTAGGTCTCTGTTATCCATATCCTTTGAGCTATGGGGCCCCAAAGTACCGCCCAGAATAGTCGAAAATTTCATACAAAATCTTCAATATCTCATTACCTACATCACTGATGGTCATGATTTTTTGTATACATATTGATCATGAGATGTTCCATCAGTTCCTGCAGACTTGTGGCCCAACCTTTATTTTTCTATTTTTAACGAATTTTTTTCTCTATTTTTGAGACCTTTAAAAATGGGGACATCTGTTAACGGGGCACAAATCCTAAAGACTGGACCAAGAATCTTCATTCTTGACACAAAGGGAGAACCTTAAAAAGTCTCCATGGAAACCAAAAATTAGGTCTCTGTTACCCATATCCTTTGAGCTGTGGTACTCCATAGTACAGCTCAGAAAAATGGAAAATTTGATACAAAAGCTGAAGTATCTGAACAACTTGTGCAGAGATCATCATAATTGTTTGCATGGATACTGATCATGGAGTGTTTCATCAGTTTCTGCAGCCTGGGTGCGCCACCTCTATTTTTTTTATTTTTTACGAATTTTTTCTTTATTTTTGAGACCTTTAAAAATGTGAACATCTGTTAACAGGGCACAAATCGTAAAGACTAAACCTAGAATCTTCTTTCTTCCCATTCTGAGAGAACTATAAAAAGTCTCCATGGAAACCAGAAATTAGGTCTCTGTTACCCATATCCTTTGAGCTATGGGGCCCCAAAGTACCCCCAAGAATAGTCAAAAATTTCATACATAAATTTCAATATCTCATTAACTACATCATTGATGGTCATGATTTTTGGCATGCATATTGATCATAAGATGTTTCATCAGTTTCTGCAGACTGGTGGCGCCACCTGCATTTTTCAAGTTTTTTACAATTTTTTCTCTATTTTTGAGACCTTTAAGGATGTAGTTATCTGTCAACAGGGTTCAAATTGTAACTACTGGACCTAGAATCTTCATTCTTAACACAGGGAGCCCAATGAAAAGTCTCCATGGAAACCAAAAATTAGGTCTCTGTTACCGATATCCTTTAAGCTGTTTGGCTCCAAAATACTCCCCAGAATAATGAAAAATTTGATACAAAAGCTGAAGTATCTGAACAACTAATCCAGAGACCACCATGCTTCTTTGCATGGATATTGACCATTAAGTGTTTTTATTAGTTTCTGCAGACTGGTGGAGCCACCTGTATTTTTACGCATGTTTTCTCTATTTTTGAGATTAATACAGACACAATCTCAGCCTGTTGGTTAATCTATTTGATGCTTCAGTTCAATGATTATATACTACCATTCAGATGATAAAATTTCCTTTTGCAAATCTCTTCCCAGTCAGCTGAGCGTCATGACCCATGGGTCACTTGTTATGTAAAAGACCTCCGACGCACATGTAATAGGTATGTTTATTTATTAAAAAAACGCCATAATAATGATCTGAGGAACTAACCATATGTGTTCTGCTATGACATACTAGATTAAAATACATCTGTTAGTCTTTGAAGGATTTTTGTAACTTTCGCTTCAGTTTATAAATGTATATTAAAACACAATCCTGTTTAACATATTCAGTGACTTGTCCTTTTCATTTTCGACGTTTTGTGTTTGGTGATAGGATTTAAAACCATAATCTGCTGAATTCATTTCTCTTCAACTCATTCTATAATGGAATATTATCAACACAAACCTGCAAAAAAATAATAGTGACATTTTTGTCATTTCATGAAATTCTCACATAACACATATAAAAATATGCTTAATGTTGAAAGGTGATATTAAACAATAAGGTCAAACTTTTAACAAGCTATGTAGTAAAACCACATTCTGTATCACCATAATTTTTTGTGAATTACTTAAGGATCATTATGTAAAATAATTCGTATGTATAACAATTTACAAAATTGAAGAATTTATCATTTAGGTATTGCTAAATACTACACACCAAGGAAGATAAATAAGTGGATGTCCTGGATCTATCTGCCCAGCAAACAGAACGATGTTTTCCAGCTTTCCATTACAGTTCAGTCAAGAAAAGAATTACATGATTGATTATTAGCAGAAAAAAGAGATCATACGGATAGGGTTCATTGGAGAATGACATATAGAACCACTGCTGAAGGAAACATAAATTCCTGATTCACTTTAAACAAACAATGTAAAATTCACAATATGTGAATCATTGGATTCGTTTTTGGTAGGAAATGTTTAAATGCTACATAAATATCATGGTATTATATCACTTTATTGTAAAAGATTTAGTAAACAAATAAAACATAAAGCATATCAGGTTCGGTTTAAAAGTTGTAGAGTGTATTTGAATGTAAGGGCGAATGATTCAGATGAATAAGATACAACTGAAAGGGGACACAGATGCTATTATGATATTATGAATAATAAATAGTTGATGTATGCCCAATCCATGGATGCATATATTTTATACAATTCTATTGAGATACATCAGTTATGTTCGGTGGACTAAAGGATTACAAGAAAAATGATTTCGTAATCATTCCACTGAATTTATAATTCTAAAATTTCTTTAAATAGATAAGAAACCCTTTTCATACACAATGTATTTCCTGTATAATTAAGACAAAAAATGAATATCTCTGTCGATAAAGTTACTCCCAAATGAAGTCAGTATTGTGTACAGGGTGACTTTAACCTACACAGGGGCTCCTTCGAGTGGAACTGGGCAGAATCTGGGGGAAGAGTATGGGGTTCAAGTTCGTCCAGTAGGCGGAGAACATGTAGATCAAGCAAGTGGCCAACAACGAACAAGGGCTGCACCAGCAAGGTCTGAAGTAGCAGATCTATCAGGTAGGAAAAATAGAGCAGATAAAGTTGTTTAAAGTTTTAAAGAGGATGCTTGATGTGTTCACCTGTAATGCATTCATTTATTGGCAGACGCTACGGCGGTTGTTCTATTGGCGTGGCGTAACAAAAACAACTGAAAACTTTTTTTTTTATATAAATTGTGCATATGTAAGTTTTCTGAAAGACACGATATAACTTTTTAGTGTAACTTTATCAAAACACACTTTCTATCACTATTAAACTAGATCGTCCCTGTTAATGTTTCTATAGCACTATTTTAAAATAGAATAGAATAAAATAGAATAGTTTAGAATAAAATGGGATAATACTTTATGGTTTAAAGTATGTAGATACATTTGACACTTTGTGGAGAGAGCTCACAAATATCATTTCACTACATCTTCAAGCATATCCTAAATCATCATTTTCGTACATGACATATACACCAGCACCTACTTATATACAGCTGGTATGATAAATATCTAGTACACCAATTCATATATAAGCACCTATTTACATCCATATGGGTAAATTTATGAGTGTTTACTGTAATTTATTATTTTTTATCTTATTAATTTTCTTATTTCTTAATTTTCTTATTTCTTAATTCCTTTCTTTTTCTTATAGCATTATTATTGAAAATATACTTAAATGTTCTGCCTTTTCTTCCTTCAGGTGGTATTCCTATCTCGTAATTCACACGGCATCTGTGACATTAACATTAACATTTACATTAACATTAACATAAAGCCCAGTAAGAAGTCTAAATACCATTGCCACAACTGTTACGGTAGAATGGTCACGGTAGTGCCCCTGGGCACAAGTTACTAATTTGAATTAAGTCACCTCTTTGTAAAAGACCCCGGAAACATAAGTATGTTTTATTATTATTCAAAAGGCCATAATAATGATATGCAGAACTAATCATTTACATGCTGCTATGACACATTAGATCAAATTACACCCGTAAATCCTTTGAAAGATTTTACTTTCAACTTCATTTTTATAATTGTTTATTACCAACACAATTCCGGTAAACAATTTTCAGTGACATTGCCATTTGCACTTTGGGGTTTTGGTGTATGGTTATAAGATTTAAAAGCCATGTTCTACTGAATTCAATGGAAAAAATTAGCATGCCTTTAATAGTCATTGGCTACGTGATAGTCGGGTCGCCAGACCAAATATCAACCCTAACCTTGCACTTTGGTACAAAGAATTTTTTATGATTGAATTTTGTTCCCCAGACTGTTGTGATTCTAAATCCGCCGGGTGCCAAGCTACCACCCTTGGGCAATTTTTATAAACGTTGATTGAAAAAAAGTGTATATTTGCTGTTTGGTAGTATTTGACATCAGATGCATATTTGGTCGTGTTATATTTGCTAAATAATGAAGAAAAATGTTATTTCCCAAGATTAATTACATTAGTTACCTCCTTTCTTTTCAATGGAACCGATTTACACAAAGCTGTCAAGCCATCTTGACGGACGCAGACACAAACTTTCCGTGTAAAACCAGCCTCGTTATTAACTGCTGTATGAATATACGTAAGTCAACCCTGAATGTAATATTTATTATTTTTTCCCAGCAAAATAACGTCACTTTATGTCTTACTTCGTTGAAATGACAGTTGGACAAGCAGATTTTTCCCACCAAAATAACGTCACTTTATGTCTTACTTCGTAAAAATGATAGTTGAACAAGCAGATGAAAATGATAAAATACTGATAGAAATGGCAATAGACATGCATATCTGCATGTACTAGAATTGATGTGAAATAATATCTTGTACTGCCAACTCAACGTCATCCGCGTTTGGTGGCAGGATTCTGCTACCATCTGCCAGCTAAGATTCGCTTACAAGAAGCAAATAACAATGATATTGAAATGTATTCAAATGAGATCTGTAAACAGAGTAAATCAGAATCCAAATCAATTTTAAAAAAAACTTTATTACTATGATTTGAAGTAGTTCAAAAGCTGTGGCTTATACGTCCAACCTTGTTGAACTTTGTTTTACACTTGTGCCCAAGCGAAGTTACACAAAGAAAGGTCTGAGTATTGCACAGTCAATACAATTCTGATCACCAAAATCCTTAACCAAACGACTTTGGGTCTAGGTGTCAAAGGACACCACCACATTGGCTCAAAAGAACTTGTTTCACTTCCGTTTCATTGTGAGGTTTCAGTGTTTTATTAAGAGGTTCTGCGTTTCAGACAGGCAGTGAGGGAACATACTACTGAACAGTTGTTCATGTCAGGACCCATCAAATGTAATGCATATGCAAGTTAATGGTGGACTTACTTCGAATTCAACATACCCATGCCAAATAGGACATGTGAGACTTATGCCATGGCTATTGAGTTCATTCCGCAACAGCATCATTCAACGGAGAAGGAACATGCATAGGCAGATACCATTTTAAATCAAGATTAATAAAAGAGGAAGCAAAAGGTTCGAACTCAAAGTGAGACTTGCCTTATCCTTATGCACCAAAATATGGGCCAGTAGAGACTCAAACCTCAGACTCAAACAGATTCAAAATAGTCAAGGTGTTTCCTCAACACAACTAGAACATCTCAACTGAAATGTCTAACGCAATGTCTGCCTTTGGTATCAAAAGCAGTGTTGTAGTTGAGTCTACACCATCCGTGTCCATGTCCAAGTCCAAGTCCTTAAGCTTCCAGTCCAAGTCCTCCATCTTTGAGTCTGAGTCTTTTAGAGCTTGAGTCCAAGTCTGAGTCCAGTAAAATATCTATATTTAAAATATACTAAATTGAACATTAGAGATTATCACGACATATTTCTGTTACAGTTTACATATGCCTTCGCTTTGATGTTTAAATACATGTGGCTTCTGATGTAGGGATAAAGCTGATCAATAGCGTACAAGAGGAAATTTAGTTTGATGCAAAATAATATATTTCTTCTTCATATTCACTCTAGCTTCTATACATATTTCCCATGGGTAACATATATTTCATCCAAAGTCATATGTATATGAAACAGATACTGGATCAGACGAAGCATTGAAAAATAATGCATCCCTTGTAAAACACATCAAACAACTATTTTCCTATGAAAACTTTTATACTGATGAATAAAAGAATTTGTTGGAAATACAAAGTAAGATTCAAAATAAAACGATAAGTAATGTAATGAGAATGGGTTAATCAGTCATAGTATTCTAGCTCTCTTATGCAAACCATTTTGTTGATTTTAAGATGTTTTAACTTATTTATGTGAAATTTAAAACATACAAAAATACACCAAAAATATATGGTATATGCTATTACTAACTACCCAGAGATTTTGTCCCTATAAATGAAACAACTATCATTATTATCATTATTATTATCCTAAATATTATAATTATTACCATTATCATTATTATTATTTAATCTACATATGCCATTTTAATTCTTCATGGATATATATTCCTATGATACATATGCCACCCACAAGAGCCCAAACAACTTATCACCAACTATCACTCCAGAGTTCGACCTAAGGCATATTTTCACATTACGTTATTTCGAGAGATGACAGTCATTTCGTAGGCCATTTCAGATTATTTTTTAATTATTGTTGCATCGTGGCATGTTACCATCATTGTGAAAGTTTTTATCCACATTTTATATCAAGGATACGGTTTGCTAAAAATATATTGTATTCATTTAAATGTAATTTAATTTAAAATGAGCACGATTTGCAATTTTTAATTTGTGCAATTATAAAAATTGCCCAAGGGTGCCAAGCTGGTACCCGGTGGATTCAGATTCAGGAGCCTTTGGAGAACACAACCCAGCAATAAAAAATTCTTCCTACCTTAGTGCAAGGTAACTCGGCAACTGGACTATGATTAGTAGCAAGTCAACCGTTTAAAGCAAAAGTAACGGGCAGCTAAATTTAATATTTGGATGATAACAAAATCTTTCTCGTACATCTAAGCGATTTGGGCAGGTTGTTAAATCAAGAGATCGATGCTAGTGGCATCATTACATGTCACTTTGCTCCAGAAAGACAAAGGACTGGGGTATAAATTGACACACTGAGAGTCGCCTACATGGGCCATTATTCAATGCCGTTTCAGGACTATATACTCAGCGCCTAAACAATTAAACATTAGATATGGAGTAAAGAAGGTAACATGTGTAACTTTTCTTACCTTATAAAGGAATACTGATGTCAAACTTCCAAATACGATCATGCCATATTACTATTACTCGGATAGGATTATACTTGTTAAACTTTAATTTGGATGATTGTAATGTAATCAGCGGTTTTCCAATAATATGATGGTCAGCAGCTCTAATGCGGAACAGGGTAGGGCTATTATTATTATTATTATTATTATTGTCGTCATTCCTATTATCATTGTTATTATCTGAGAAAATACATATGTATAATTGTGTAAATTATCTTTGCAGTGGCAAAGCGAAGTAACAAAAAACTTCGGGCCCGATCTGCTCCACCACCGGAAAGTTAGAATTTATCATGTTTAGTTCTAATTACGTTCATTATATAAACTTTAGTCCCTCGAACTTATACAGATGGACCAGAAAATGAACAACATAAATTTCTTTAAAATATGCATCGGTTCAATTGAACACTGGTGCATTTTTTTTATCCTGGCTCGTACAGGTTTTCTAGAGACGCAGTATTGCATAAATAAACTGTCCAAAACTGCCCAACACATTAATACACATTGTCTCGTTTCCACAAAATGTCTATCATTTTATCCAAGTAGGAATACTTTCACCATTTAAATGGCAATTTACTGGTTCTTGCAAATGGTTTGAAATTATTCAATTATTCGAATTTGCTTTGTTTTTAGCACAGCTGACTTTCAAGCAGGCTAGACTGTAGCGATGGGTATTTGTCAGACCGGCCGTCACTTTCTCTGTCCGTCCGTTCCCAGAGCATAAATCGTAATCATATAACCTAAAAGTTCATAATATCCGGATAGATCATTGTGAAATGTACTTGGCAAAACTGAAACTAGCTCCTAGTGACCTATATTCTGCGAGCTGCATGTTTTGATCACAAAGAGAAAGAATGAACCTTATTGAAACTTTAATACTTATGCACAAATTGAGTTCAACAAAGGTCAAATTTCTCAAGAGCTCATGCATGGAGTTGTTTTGAATTTTACCATGCCTTTTTATAAGTTCAAAACTGATTTCGAGATTGGCAATGACAATCAATCAGATGAGAGTTTCAACTCTGCAACTCTCTTTGAGCTTTTTCATTTTTCAGACTTAGAATAAATGTTAAACGCTTCAATCACCGTCGCCGATAAAAAAATCATAAGGAATAGGTGACTCGTGCCTTAAAATCAAAATGACTTTAAATGTAAAAATACTTAAATAATTGGTACATTTTCTTTAAGATTTCCAACAAAAGCATGGATTGGATTACCTTGAAATTTACTATGCTTATTATTAGAGAAAATTAGAGCTTTTATTTGTTCAGCCTACTGGCGATATCTAAATTATAATTTCCTAGGCAAGATTCAAAATGACTAAGGTACTTATAGCTGACAATTAGATGGCAATATCAACTTTGCAAACATATTCATGTATCTGACTATTATAATAAAACAACCATATAGTAAATAACCATCTGACATTTCTGTGTTCCAGTCTTTAATCAAATTTTGGTGAAAAGCAGATGTGGCAATTCTTTACCTATACGGTATGATAAACAAAAGTGAAATATACCAGGAATTGCTGGAGATGTCTGCACCAATTTTTACTATAATACTTGACATATATGAACATGTATGCTAATGGTGAGGCCACCTAGGTAAACCTGTATCCTGTGAGCCATAACTAACACAGAAAGTTTTAACAGTGTAGCTTTTAGCTCAGCTGACTGAAAGTCAACTGAGATATATGAATGGCGCTGTGTCCGTCGTCCTCCGGGTGATTTTTTTCCGGTTTTTGACATCGTCAAATGACAGTAAATATGCCACAGTTTGTCAGCTGTTATTTCATCTAGTGTCCCAACACCTGGTGTGTTAATTAATAATTATTACTGGTTTGTTCAATTCCTGAAGGCTGGAAATATTTTATTTTTTTTCTTTATCTTGAGACTGCCAAATTATATTGTAAACTCAGATTTCGCAACTGTGGTTTCATCTTGTGCCCTAAAATCTTGTTTATTAGGGCCCGGTTGAATAAGCGGATATCTTGTTGTAATCACCGTGTCCGTCCGTCCGTCTGTCTGTTCTTCGTTCTGTATGTCATTCAAATTTAAAACTCCAGTTTGGATTGACATATGGATTTTAAACTTGACTTTTATATGGTCCACCTCTAAAGCAAGATTTTTGTGGTCATAAGGTCAACTGCCAAGGTCACAGGACCAACCTATAGGACCGTGAATGGATTTAAACCAAACCTTTTATCTCAAACCTTCCATCTTCCACATGTTTCCTCCTTGTCAATATGGGAAGATTGACCTGATTTTGGGGTCACATGGTCAAAGGTCAAGATCACAGGCGCCATCTATTCACAAATTAGTTTATGGATGATAACTCCAGTTTGAGTAGACAGATTGGCTTCGAACTTGACCTCACATTTTGAAAAAGCTCACAAACATATTCTTGTAAACACATTCAGCTGAGCGTCGAGACCCATGGGTCCTTAATTATATAATCATACCATTCATGAGTATTTCTTTGATTAGGGTACAGTTCTGCCACTGTGAACTAATAAGCTATACATGTAATCCATAGGCCAGATATCGAAATCGTCACCATGGGGAACGCTATAAACAAATATAGTGTAAAAGATTGTTATATTGAACACAATGATATGCCTGTTTGACTATAACCTCAACAATGACTGGATATTTATATGTTAGTAAAAAAAAAGGTTCAATGAGCGCTTGCTTAAACAGAGACAGATATGGGTAAATAAAATAAGGTTTCATTCCAGAATGTACATTGGTGTATAAGGTGTCATTTAATGCTAATATATTGCTTGTTCTGTCAATTAAACATTTATTGTCACTTTGGATAACAAACAAAAATAAAATTAAAATTATAAAGGGCAAATGATAAATAGATTATTTTGCTACTGATTGTATTTTAAGGTGTATTGTATTGCAAGGAGTGGACCTTGCTAAAGTAGCACAATTAACGCAGTTAAAGGGGCTATATGATGTGACCATAGTATCCCTATGTTTTTATTTATTCGTTGTATTTATTTCAGTGTATTATGTTTAACATACAGATTCAAACATTGTCAATTTCTCAGGATTTATTAAATTATTATAATGTTATAATAATTTAGACTCATTGCTGTAATAAAACTTTAAAAATTTATAGTAACCAGTTTAAACAAAAAAATGTTTATTAAAAATTTAATAAAAAATGGTTTGGTTTATAAAAAAAAATTGGCAGTAATGTTCTTCATTAATGTGTTACCGTAAGTAAGGATTCAACTCTCTCACGTTTGCATGCCCCTTGGCTTATTATGCGATCATTTCTTGTTTTAAGATATTCATGGTTAGACAATCGATCACGTTATTAAACACGTTTGGTATTCCACGTTAATTCTTGGTTAAACATATATATATATATATATATATATATATATATATATATATATACTCCTTGGCAAGGGGATATGCTGTACTATCCAGCCATTTCACCCCCCTCCCCCGGCATCTCCTTCCGAGCTACGCCCCTGGTACTAAATGTGCATTTGTAATGTATACACTTCGTCTATATCCTTATGATATATGAATCAGTGTTGCTCTATTTGTTGTACCTATAGTTAATACTGTTAATATATGTTATCATTTATATGTTCACCTGGGCAGATATACATTCACTAGTGCATATGTTTTATATCTTGCAGAAGAAATTCACACCGGTACCAACAACCATGGCCAGTGAAAGAATGAAAAATCCACCGTGTTTTTTGCTTCCACCCAAACGAGAGACGTTACCCCTAAGCAAAATGGACCTTTCAACGTGTGGCCCAATTGTTTAGTCTTGGGTAATATTTTATATAACTACGGTACGTGCTATACTGAGGCCATGCAAGCAAACGCCTGCTCAGCGTCTAGGCCAACAGGGTTTACCGGGTTAGCTTTGTAGTTTGTACCGTCATTTCCTGTTTTGGTACTTAGGCTATATTTTTTGTTGATAAATTAACATGACCCTACACTGGGATATGGTGCAAATAAAGTCATTGTAATTATGTATGTGTGTTTTCTTTTGACGAAATGCAAAGAAAATAGACGCGCGGATGAACCTTTTAGACAGTATGATAAATTTTAATAGAAACATCACAGAACTGAAACACATGAATATCTATTTATCTCAATGACCACCCTTTAGGAACTGTTAATTTACTATTTCCTAGACCCTATTTTTCTTTTACCTAGAGGTCACATTTTTTAGGGTTTCTTTAATGAATGTTGGCACATGAAACGAGAACGATTTTTTTAGATCTTACCTTTGTTACCAAATGGCCAATTATGTGTCTTAAGGATTTGCGATATTTGGGAATAGTCATTAAATCGATTGTAACTTACTTATGCTGGTCATATTGTCATGGAAAAAGTACCATTTAATCTTTCTTTTTTTGCTACAGAAGATTCTTTTATTTTGTATTTTGTATTATTTTTTTGTTTTTGTCCAATTAATTAAATATTTTAATATTTTTTTTAATTGTTTTACCAGATATTACTTCGCAACAAGTTTTATGAATATTCTTCATTAACTAGGTTTATTTTATTGTTTGCTATAGTACCTTGATAAAACAATGCGGATTTCTGGATGAATGTCATTTTTATTAAACTCCATCATAGTGAAAATGTTGGGGGTGAAGGAAATAATAAACGGTGCAAGGTTAGGGAATATACTGTAACTTCCTGAATTCGATTCCTTTAATTAAAAAAAAAACCTACTTTAATACTCTTTTATTGCTGTATAGATATAACAGAATTAAGGGTTGTTATTTTGCTTGGAAGACCTGTTCATGACATATATTTATAAATAACAATATAAAAATAGAAAAATTTAGCTTCACATAAATTTCTTTACCAAAAGATTATTTGTATTAACTGATTTTGATTATTTTATTCATCTTGAATTATTTGTTGCTGTATTTTATCTATGTGTAGAACATTCATCTTAGCAGTAAAATAAGGAAAATTTCTTCAGGAATACAGTTATTTGTATGAAACACCAACTCTAAAAAGGCCAACATACATACAGCATCGGTTTAGTAAATAATGCATCAACCATATTTGTCATCCATGTTAATTTACAAAGCTACGACACCCACTGACTAAATCACCAATTTAGCTATATGATTTTTGATGGGTGCAGAAGGTCAGTCCTCTTAAGTAAAAGCTTCCTCTGAATAAAGATATATTTCCAAGTTAGGATTGAAGCCTATAGGCAAGGGTGAATTTAGCTGGATAGATGAACGAATCATACAACTCTCACATCGCAATGAGTGTTGCTCATGGGAAATTACTGTCTTAGGAATATACATTTTGTGGAGAAAACGATGCAGTGTCTGACTAAATCCATTTTGCATGATCAGGAATGTTGCTTGATTTAATTCATATAATTTTGGGTATCAGCTAATTTGCCACTCATGTATCGCGTTAATAAAAGATTGCAGCTTTATTTTTAACTGTGAATGGAATTCAACTAAGATTTAAATTAATCTGGAATCAATATTTTCCCCAACACTAGACTGAAATGGAATTAAAGTTTCTTCCAAATTAATGTAATAGGAAAAGAAGACTTTGAATAAACCATAGGTCTGTTTATCACAGTTTAAAGGCTACCAATTCATGATGAACTGTTCAGGTAAGAGTGCAACCAAATGCAAAGTTTTACATTTTTCTAACAACATGATCTGAACGGATTGGCCAACATCACCCGTCATAATACAGTATAAACCTGAAATACCCTGTAACTAATAAAGCGACATATATGGCACCTGAAAAACCTATGTTTCAGAATCTCTAAGAAAGCATTTTAATTTGCAAGACTATTGCAAACTATGATTTTCATATTTGAATTGTCACATTAAAAGTAAAAAAAAAAAAATACGTGTGTTCACAAGTCTTACCGCTGTAACTTGGCACTAGAGAATTTAGCTGATATATACAGGGCTTGAAAATGGCAATATTTTCCTGCAATCAGTGGGCTCATGCAAGGTAGGCTTTTTCACGTTTATATCTGCCATGTTCATTAAGGAAAAAGAGTTTATGGTGTTTATTTCATGACAATAAGACCGTATAATGGAAGTTACAGTTAATGCTGTGACCATACCTGTATCTGATTTCATTTCGGCACAAAATTGGCTCTTTTGTAAAGAACAAAGGGGGGGGGGGATTTCTTTAATCGTCAGTTCGTTTCAGGTACCAACATTAATTTTCACAAACCAGGGACCTTTAGGTATGAGAAAATTAGGGTGTAGAAAATTCCCCTGAGAGGGAGGTATATAACTCCTAGCCAATGGACTGGATGAGGTCCAAATCGTAACAGCGGGATGCATGCATGACGTTTAGGTACTGTTGTGCCCCACCTGTGACAGTTATAGACCAGATGTTCACAATAATCACTCTAAACCTCCCGAGCCTCTGATCTTCAACAGGATATGATAAACGACCTTGAAAATTTGTTTAAAGTACAAAATTTATATGTACGACCTTGAAAATTAAGTCAAGCTCCATAATTTGTATTAAGTGCAAAGCTGTCATATATGACTAATACTCTTAACCAAGGTTTTTTTAATCAGCCATATTGGGGATCTAGCGGAAACACCGAGAGACGAAAGATTAAAAAGCTAATGTTTTACTTATAAATCTGGTCGATTGTTTTGCATTCAAGAGGCCTGAGAATGTCCCAATCAAACATTCTTGACAAATGCGTGTATCAATTGATATAGAAATTAACAACCTCTTCTCAGGTTTAAAATGTAAACTAGGATGGGTACTTTTGAAATAAGGTCGTCACTTTAGTTCAAAAGGCACGATTTATATACATGTGAAGGTCACAAAAGCGTGACAAAGACGGATTTGAGCAATCCATAGTTTTGTTAGCTCTGGATGGTTGTGGTCTGTAATTTCATTTACAGCTGAATAACCCCTATTATATTATTATTTATACGTTTTGGAT
Source organism: Sipunculus nudus (assembly GCA_026874595.1). Lineage (NCBI taxonomy): Eukaryota > Metazoa > Annelida > Sipuncula > Golfingiida > Sipunculidae > Sipunculus > Sipunculus nudus. Next base: position 19,061,059 of record CM049314.1, on the reverse strand, counting down.
AATCCAAGGTAAAATGTGAAGTGCACTCAAGAATATTTTTTATGTGTAACAATTCAAGAAAACTTGGACTGATAGAAGATAACAATGTCCAAGGCAGGTTTTTTTATTATTATTATATTTCAGAGATTTATTGTTAGAACAATCAGGGCCCTAGGAACTTGCAGGTCGGTCGCTTCCTGTGTTTTTCCATATACTTTTTAATTTACCGTTACATCTGCCGGCGCTAAATGATACTTATTGTTCGGGTCCGCTATATCGACTAACAGAGTCCAAATATGCCAAGGAAGGATTTACAGGGGTGCATTTATCAACTATACTAAATCCTGAGAACTAGATTTGCATCATAATGCTCTTCAACTGACACCATTAAAGCCTCTTTTTCTTTCAAGAATTGTCTACACTAAGGAAGAGAACTGTCTTGTCTCTGCTGCTTCGCGTTCCTTCAAAATATGTAAACCCTCTTCCATAATTTTCTATCCACCCCTGTATCAATTCAAGTGATAAAAGTATTACAAACCCTGTCTATAAAAGCCGTCCACAATATATTATACCCTTCACGACACCCACCCCCTTTTACAAATTCTTACTCCGTTGATAAATTCTTGACGGGACGCTGTCCTTGAAATGGGCCTACTTTCGTACGTGTCGCATTCCTGCGCCCTTATCGAACCCCGAGGTTTATTTCTCCCAGTTTCTTAAAACCGCTTATAGGGGCTGCCATTATGCGTACACACTAAAACCTGGATGTCAGGTCGGGAGGACGGATCCATGTCGAAATATTGGCTATACTGCTATTAATGGTGACTAGCATGTTACCCGATCTTGAGTACTCCACGTCGTTCCAGACAGGCAGATAGATGGCGCTGCAGTAGCCCGGGACAGAAAGAGAGAGAGCTAGAGAGTTGGGGGGGGGGGGGGGGGGGGTTGGTTATTCTCCGGATTCCTGGAAAATAATAATTAATATGTAAGGAAAACTACGCCCCTAAAAATGACTTGACATCGTTCTAGACAGTTCAAGACCAAAATTATATCCGACGGCTGAATACTGACGGTTAGCGTGACAAAATTTGAATTGTTCCACATAGATATTATATGTTAATAACATATAACGGTATATATATACATGTATATATATATATATATATATATATATATATATATATATATATATATATATATCGATGATTTCAGACACATATTCACCCTCCAAATTATATATCATGGATGCAATAAGATTCCAGATTGTACACCCTAAATTTCTAAAATATAATATTACATTCCGGACACGTATACACGATCAATATAATACATTTTAACATTACATAACATTCGGGTATATTATTCTGGTGATCCCATGCACCACCAAGGAGCGAGCTCGAGTTTGTTGCTCCCGATCCCGAACCGGATCGGTGAAGTAAGAAAACACCTTCGCATGCACATACAACTGAACACATATATAACTGGACTCAGTATCAGACTAAAATCAGTTCTTCGACTGAACAGACTTTTTCTGTTAAATGTTTTTGAAACAGATAATCCTTTATAAATAAGGTAGAGCTCTCTAACTAATATATCGTAATATACGTGATATTCAATGCACAGTTACCCCAAATAAAATGTACTTTAACGTACAAGTATCGAGTTCATACTAACAGATTTTACATACATTGTAATTCATGTGTAAATTTCGTTGGTGTTCCATAGCATCGAAAAGTCATATACAGGTGGGAGGGGGGGGGGTGTCCAGGATTTAGTCAGAAAAAAAGGGGGGGGAGGTCCAACCCAGGAGGAATAATGACAAAGCCTAAAAAAGGGTCACCAGGTCTGGAAAAGGAGGGGTCCATGCAGGCCGATATAAATTGGTCTGAAACCCTTAAAAAAGGTTGCGGCGAGTCAAAGGGGGGCGGGGGGTCCTGACCCCCTTGACCCCTCCCCTCCCCCTCCCGATCCGCTTATATAAATATATATATATATATATATATATATATATATATATATATAGAGAGAGAGAGAGAGAGAGAGAGAGAGAGAGAGAGAGAGAGAGAGAGAGAGAGAGAGAGAGAGAGCTTCCCCTAGAAAGAGTGGAAATAAATGATGCTAATTTCCACTTAAACTTAGCTAATAAAGGCTGGTACAGTTTATAGTTGACGTATTTTGGCAGTTAAAGTGACTAGAATTGGCTGTTCATTGTTTCAAGTTATAATGCGAGTTTAAATTATATCTTTTTAATCTTTTTTTTTTTCTTTCTTTTTACAATCTCTTCAAAATAGCACAGTTTAGTAAACTTACAATTTAAACATTCATACACATGTTTATTTATGAAGCTGTTTGTACATGAAGGACTACATTTAACTTTGTAAGTCTAAATTATTGCTTTTTAACTACATCCTCTATCGTGTACTTCTATAGGATACAGTCACGTACACATTTAGGTTCTTTAAACAATTAAGGTTTGCAGTGTTTGTATTAAAATACATTTCATTTTAATGCGTTAAATTTAAACGCGTCGTGTGCATAAGCGGTCATATTTACACCGTGAGCATATGCGATAGCAGTGGTATAATTTCCAGTAACCCAGAGCAGTTCAGGCCCCTACACATGTATAAAGTACACACTTGCCTAAGGTGATAAGACAACAACCACAACACATGTCCTCACGAGGTCAGAGGTCATAACCGGTGCCGCCGAACTGACATCAAGAGGTGAGGTCATATTTTGTATTTTTCCAGTTCAACTTCATCATAATATCATATTTTGGTAGGTAAAGCATACACGAGACCGCCAACCAGCCTTTGGGAATAAAGTTTGGTTGACAGTCACGACTGTTACCCTGGCCCTGGTCACTCCTGTTTTGTCGAGTCCTGCCACTTGGTTCACTGGGAGTGCACGTGCACTTGTGGATAATCTGCGGGGCCACTGTAATCTGGAAATAAGCCAATAAACGAGGGTTAGGGTCTTTCAACACAATGCAAATGCAGGGGCGAATCCAGGATTTAGGAAAAGTGGGGGGGGGGGTCCAATTCAGGAGGACCAAATTAAGAAAACCCTAAAAAAAGGTCCCGTAATTTGGAAAGGGGGGGGGGGGGTGGTTGGTGGTCCAAGCCGCAAAAATTTTGTTTCTGATGAAAAGAAAGGGGGGAGGTCCAGACCCACCCCCCTGGATCCGCTTCTGAAATGCAAAACGAACAGACGGCAAAAAAGTAACAATTAATGGCAAAACAATATATGTTATACATATATGGACGAAAATGGCAAAACTGAAATGGTGTTTATGTGTGAAATGGCATGTTAGCCCAATTTGATCAGACTTTATTATAAGGCCCTGCATCAAAACATGACAGGGCCTAATTATATTGAGTCTAATTAAATCCGGCTAATGGCATATCATTATAAATGGTTGGTCTGGAGCAAAAGAAAAAAAAATTAAATGGAAGTAGCAATTAATGTAGGCCTCTGTATGGCTAGATATTAGACCAAGCAAGTTACGAGTCTAGTGTATTATATACTACTGAGCCACAACAGGGACTATATGCTAGATATATATAATGCTCTTAGGAAATAATGGATCACATTACTTTGTTCTTCAATTTGGCCTTCATAAATGATGAAATGGAAGTGGTACAACATGACCTACTGTTAATTAAACAAGAGTAGATATAAAGTGCAATCCAAGTCCAAAACATCACAATTAATCAACAAACAATTAATCCTTGTCAGTATGAACAACAGGGCCTGTCATAGAAGATTTAAAAAAAATGAAGTCCAATTAATCAACTTATAATCATAATATTAGCCACATTCCATCAATAACACCATCTGATCCACAGAACTGCTAGAAAAAGCAATATGATCAAGATCCATTGTGACATATAAGTTATTCAAAGAAGACATAAATATCACAATGGATTAATCCTTTTTTCTAGCTGTTCTGTGGCTCGGATATGTGGCAAATATTACCCCAACTCATAAAGTTTGGATTTAATTTTATTTTTAATCTATGATGATAAGCTCTTCTGCTATGAACTGACCATTTGTTGACACTTAAATAAATTACAATGTAATGTTTAGAGGACGTTTTTTATGTTAAATAAACAGGATATGTATACAGCTGGTTTTATATCAATGTATAATTTACTAGTAAATTAGTCACTAATTTATTGATTAAATAAGATATATATATCAATGTATAATATTAGGACATAATAATATACTAGTAAATAAGTCTTGGCCTACAACTTAGATACACTGTATCATACCTTGTCTCCCCCCCCCCCCCCTTCCTCTTTTTATTTCTCTGTTTCTGCCTCTCTCTTTCTTGTTCTTTCTCTCTCTTCTCAGTTTTTCTTTCTTTCACTGTCTCTTCAAGGAGTATTAAAAACACCTTGGTCTCTCTCAATCACAATCTTTCCCTTGATCTCTCTAAATTTCTTAATCTTTCTCTCAATCTCTGACCCTTGATTAATCTCTCGATCTACCTATCTCTTAATCTCTCTCTGTCAAGGTCACCATCCCTGTTTTTGCCCCTGGCACTGGCAACTTGTGAATACTTTTATAAAGAATGGATAAACTTACAGTAATATACAGTAAATGTAGGCCTACTTTGTATGTACCTTCAGAGTCTGGACCATGTCTCGCCTGACAGCAGTTCTCATGCTACTTCTTGGAGTATACATTGGTTATCGGCTTATTGATCGTTTTGAACCAGGTAACTGTGTAACAAACTATAAATATATGTAAAATAGCATTTGCCTTATTATAAGCAAAATTTATCACTTTGTATCTAATTGTTGAATACTAAACATCAACAATCACCAGGAAAGTAATGATGTGTCAGTAGAGTCTAGTGACACTTGAGGATACATCTACAATAACGATACATTATTACATTGCAAAATAAAGGTAAATATTGTATTTGTATCTCCAACTGCCTTTTTATAAACACATGAATGATACTGGATTACCTGATGACAAGTGACAAAGTTTTAAAGAAGATTTCAGTCAGTCCCTTGACTCTTTTGTCACAATTATGAAAAATTATTTTTTTTGCTTACTGTGAAATTTGTAAATTGTGGATAAATTTCAATCCTAGTGAAGATAATACTTTCTTCGTACACCATTCTTTTTTCTTCAGATAGTTCGGGAAAAGAAAACTATATAAACCTCATAAATTGAAATTTCTTTATTTCATTCATGAAAAAAGTAGATGTAATATTGTTCGTTGTTCAAATATATTTGTTGACTGGTTAATTATGTGTTTAAGTGATATCTGGTGGATCAGTGAAGGTCCCATCCATATATTTCAGCTAGCGTTAAAGGCAAACGAGTTCTTGTGACGGGGGCCTCGGCAGGTATAGGGGAGCAGTTAGCTTATCACTACGCTCGGCTTGGTGCAAAGCTGGTCATCACAGCACGCAGGGAGTCAAGACTTAAAGAAGTAAGAAAAACACTGAAAAATGCTGTGTCTCACACATTTAGCGTGAGAATCAAAATAATGATCTTCTCTTGTGCTTCCATAGTTTAATTATTTTTTAAAATTGTTTTCCCTGATCACAATTTTTGATGATTGCTAATGTTTGTATATAAAATGTAATGTCTGCTGTGAATATCTCAGTAACTGCTCTGGCTGTAAACACATTTTTTTATGTTTGCTGTTTCATTTTTAGCTCAGCTGACTTTCAGTCATGCTGGGCTATAGCGATGGGTCTTTGTCCGGCGTCCTTCCGTCTGTTCGTCCGGCCGGCCGTCCGGCCGTCCGTCCGTTAGCAGGGCACAAATCGTAACTGTAGGGGCTAGGGCCATGAACCCTATGCAGTCTTAGAGGTTCTAAAAAGATCTCCTTGCAAACCTGAAATTAGGTCACTGCGACCTATATTCTCGAAGTTATGGGGTGTGTTTGCACCCCCCCAGAAATAATTCTTTTAGCCAAAATTTTCATCCAAAACCTTCCATCTTTCACATACAGCTCCCCTACCAACAGGGAAAGAACCATAATTATTTTGAGGTCACAAGGTCAAAGGTCAGGGTCACAGGATCCACTTCTTTGAAACGGTTGTCGACACATTTCAAGCTAGACCTTTCATTCCAAACCTTTCAGCACTGATGTCGCTTCTCAGCCAACAGGGGAAAAGACCTGTTGATTTTGAGATCAAAGGTCAAGTTCACAGCACCCTCTTCTTGCGTGGAGTCATTTTAAGGCAAACTTTTCAATCTATACTTTCCATCTGTCATATATGGCTTGCCTACCAATATGAGAAGAAGCCTATTGATGTTGAGTTCAAAAGGTCAAAGGTCAAGGTCACAGTATTGTTCTAAATGCTTGTGAACATATTTCAAGTTAAACTGTTCAACCCAAACCTTCAGTCTTTCACATATGCCACATCTATGCATCACTGAATTTGATTCAAACTTCATATTTATGGGTCTTTTTGCATGAAGAAATAACTAATTGATTTTGAGGTCAGCTGGTCAGGAGGTTAAAGGTTGCAGGTCTAAGTTATTCACTCATTAGTTGCCAAGTAATTACACCTGGCCAGATGTAAGTGGTAAGTAGTTACCCATCATTTAGAAAGAATCCAGTTGATATGTGGGCAAATGCCAAGGTCATAGGTCAGGGATGTTCCCAATAACTTATTTTGTAGACCATCTCTGTTTTTCTTGTTTTCTTGTAAATATAACCATGGCACTCACAACTGGTACATCTCACTATGTGCCCATAATTGTCAGTGACACTTGTGATATATGACTCCCTTTTGTATCAGCTCATGGAGTGATAAGGATATATCATTAGTGCATAACAAAAACACTGTTGCCGGAATGCTTTGGCCAGGCATTAAGACTATGAGAGTTAAGTGTTAAGGTTTAGCTACTGATTTATAAAATGATGGGAACATTTTGCAGTTTATATCATGGAATCATAGCAATAAACTTAGTTTTCTAGATATCTGAATATTATTATACAAATCATCAGATATACCAGCAAGTGTTTGTTCTGATAATATGTGGGTCTTTACCTGGATTTAGGATGGCTTTATTTGATTACAAGACTCTTAGTGATGCTTTCTGCATTTCTTTTCTTTTAGGTTTTGCAGTTTACCTACCCTGCTGACCCCATTGAATAGCAAGATGATAATTAAAACCAATTGGACTTGCACTTTTTACATTTGCATGTTCATAAATCTGAAATGAGAGCTCTCCAACCTGATCATGCCTTTTGAATTGTTTTGGACATTCATAACTGTTACATTCTTTGAAGCAATTGCTACAAGTTTAGTGTCTTATTGGAGGATGTGTGATATCAAATGTCAGACTTGTCAGAAAACCATTATGTCTGCCAGGTAGCCATTTGAGAAATCCTTTTGCCAGGGCAGTTTCTGTGATTTTTTTTATGATGTTTGGTCCCTTTTAGAGGATGTTTGTTGTTCAATTTCCGACCTGTCAGAATCCAATATGGCCACCAGGAAGCCATCTTTAAATTTCTTTAGAACATATTATCTCAAGAACTATTAAAGTGAATGCAGTGGGATGTATATTAATGTTATCTTGCATTGGGTCAAAGATTTCTTAATAAATATGACCATCATTTATGAAAGCTCAGTACAGTTGACTTGTATTGAATAAAAATTAATATGGAAGCACCCGTTTCACAATAATTCTTGCATGGATTTCCTTGATCTTTTGCTATATTTTGATCTTAAATGTGGCCTGTGTGGTATTCCTTTTGAGACTGACAGGTATCGAGCAAGCTGTGGGATTAGTTCCTGATAGCTCAGCAACCATACATTTTGCCTCAGACCATCATTGTATCCCCAGACAAAGTCTATTGATTTATATATAAAAGTGGATGATAAATATCAATTTTGGGGTCACAAGGTCAAAGGTCGAGGCCACAGGAGCCATCTGTCCAAAAATTAGTTTCTGGATGATAATTCCTGCTTTTATTGATGTATAGATTTCAAACTTGACTTATATATATGTCCCATATATATGTCCCATTGAAAAAGCAAGACCCCAATTGATTTTTGGTCATGAGGTCAAAGGTCAAGGTCACAGGACCAACATCTTCAAAAAGATTGTGGATTGATAGATGGAAGAAACAATAATTGCTTGCCAAGTGTCAGTATATGCTGCTAAAAATGGGGGCCTATTCTTAAAGGGGGGGCCTACTATGTCTGGGGATACTCAGGCACCTGCGGTGCCAAGAAATATCTAGTTCACTATGTTTTAACCAGACATATATGATAAGAATTTATGGCAATGTAGAAAGTTTAAACAAAATTTGCATATAGGTTCTGCAACAATTTTACTAGTTGTGAATCGCAGCCCATGATGTCGCAGGTCATGCTTGACAGCAGAGCTTCATGACCCATGGGTCACTTGTTCATATAAAAGGTTATGTCTGCTGACCAATGAATATCTAGTAACTCCTTGGGCTATGAGCAACAGATTTTGCAGGTATCTTGATCCTATGACTGGTATGTCAGTGTAAACTGCATGTGGTGCTACTTGCGTAGACTTAGATTCTTAGAGTCAAAATGAGATTTTCCCACTTCTTTGAATCCACTTTGAGTCAAAAATATAAACCCTTTCATCATTTATATGAAGGTAAAATATTCCTTAGAGTATATGGAAATAAAGGAGTAATGATTTATATGAATTATTTTTAGATGGTACTTGTGGAATATCAAACATTGTACAATTTAATTTCTATGTTTTCAATTTGCATATACTATGATTTCTCTGTGATCATGTGACTTGCAGGAATATTAACACTTATAATAGCACTTACACCAGACTACAGCGGAAGTAGAATTTACATACACTCTTTACACAGCGCTCTACCCATAGGCCAACTACCTATATCTTAAGCGTGTTTGTTATGACCTTGAATCCTGAATCTCTACACCAGAGGGGAGCACTGTATTTTGGTCCAATCGGATGAGACCCTGTGCTTGAAGACAAAACAGTTTACCATTCAACCGAGGAATATACAAAGCCAATGTTGTTCATTTTGTTTTGAGTTATAGCTCATCGCCCCGGTGACCGTTTGAACAGGCTCCATGCTAGGAGAGAATTGCCAAACACATGATTTCTGGGCGGAGCCTGATGCCTGTCGAGTGTGTGTTGACTTGCATTTGGTTGGCTGCTAGTCACATCAGCAGTTTTTTTCAGCAGACAGGTCCATGTAAAGCACATGGTGATTAAGTACATCATAAACGGTCAAAGCAGGCAGCGGGAAAATCAGTAGCTCCTTTAGAAGTGCAAGATTTCAGCTGCCTTGGGAGCGTAGTAATTACAGTTCACTTAAAATTATTTCAGTGTTACCCATTTTAAAGTGTGGCACAAATTGTAACCATTACATCTAGGTTGTTAAAAATTAATGTGCAAACAGGTTATACAGGTGTTCTCCTGGCAGACTGTAAAGTATGAGTTATGACCTTAAGATGTGTATCAGACATATCTGAGAATCATGGCCCTTGGGCAACAGGACTGAAATTAACAGTGAGGGAATGGTAGATGTAATTATGCAGGTGTCTGGTTGTTAAAGTCCTTTATGAACTGTGTTTGGTGTAGTCCAGATCGAGTTATAATTTTTTTCTGGTTTTGTCCTCAGCAAGGTCTCAATCCACACAAAAGGAAAAATCTTTCAAGAACTCCAAAGATATTCACTCAAACCTGATCCACAGGGCAGGGCATGACTTTTTGGTCCTAGCCATGTGTGAAGAAATCCTGTATTGGAAAAGCAGGAAAGCTATATCTTTAAAAAAAGCAATACAAATGTACAAGCTGTATTATAAAGTTGCATTTTTTCTGTATCTTATTTTACATCTTTCATGAGATATTATTTCATCATGCTATCTCATACAGGACCCTGTATAAATCAGAGCTTCAACATTAATTCTTCTCTGTGGCCTGTTTTGACTGCTCCTTGATGATAAGTTTAATTGTTCCTTATTTGAAATATATGGAATATGTCTTCTGTGTCAGTCAGCTGAATCTGATGTCAAAAATGGTACAGGTGCTGTGTGTACAGTTAATGTGATACATGTGAGGAGAATATATAGACAGCAGTTTGTATGTGTTATATTTTGTATTATTCTGCTTTATTTGACAGGTCATTGCTAAATGTCATGAAGAGGGGGACCCACACGGGGATTATCACTACGTCGTGGCTGACATGGGGGAAGAGGCAGCAGCTGAAAAGGTTATCAAGGTAAGTGACATATAATTGATCAAATTGTTTTCTGAATATCAGGCCTGCAAAATCACTCTATTTTAAAAGAGTGACTCTTTGTTTTGAGGATTTCCTAAAAAATGACACTTATTACTCTTTGACACTTTTTTTTTTCAGCAGCACTCTTTTTTTTCCTGAAAGAATTCTGATATATACTATTTCTCTCTTGCTTTCATAGTCCAGTTAGAATAAAAATGGGACATTTCGGAATTTTTAGTGTGCAAATGTCCAGCATGTGTCACAACATGTGGAAAATGCTCATTTCTTCATGCAGGGGGATGCGTGCCATGTATGTTTCTGATTTTTTTAACAATATGCATTTGTATAAATACACAACTGTGGTATGCAAAGCACATCTTTATTCAGTTAGTGATAAAAAGATGTCTACTTTTTTTTACGGAACACTTATTCTTTCCTTCCAGTCATTTACCTATGGCAGACCTAAATAGTGTTGCTGTGCTGTGTAGGATTGTCTTAGTTATTTCAGATCTGTAAAATAAACACCAGCTCACCTACTGGACCATTCACTACGCTTCAGCATTTTTTAAATCAGTTCGGCAAAGTCAAAACAAAAGGCCCCACTCAAACTTCCTTGGGGTCTTCCACAGCTGGCCTAAAACACAGAATGGAACAGAACATGGGGCTCGGAACAAGGGCTTAATTTACGGAATGGAACAAACATATAAAAAGTGTCATAACTTTAAAATGAGTGAATGTTTCATGACAATATTTATAGTAATAAACGTATTTCAGCATATGCGATTTGTTAAATCTGATTTCAAAAGGCCGAAGTGTTGGGAATGCCACTGGACTAGAAACTTCAGTAAGAGCTGTGGTTAATGATCTATAGATTGATGGGTTGTCAATGCATTGTGGTGCCTGCAGTTAGATAATTATAGGTGGCACTGGTGACACTGCCTTATAGCAGATGCCGTTCTCAAGAGTTGCATTATAGCTCTTCAGACACTGACGAGGCTATAAAACAGTTATATTTATTTACATAACTGATTCAGTGAGACATAATAAGTAGATGTTAATACCATGCTTCATCTGGGCTAATAATTCGACATTTTGATCTATAATTTATGCAAACAAATTTGAAAAAAGTATGTTTTTAGTAACAAATCCATAGCTTAGTTCACAGTAAATATGTAGACTATTGAAATATTAGATATGTTAGCCAATATGTATGTATAAATATCTGTTGAGAAGATTAGTAGATATCATATTTATTTAGAAATTTCATACTTTTAGACAACCAATTAATTCTGATTATCTGACGGTAGAGGTCAAATGACTTTTACCGATAATTGATCAAGAAATCACAAAACTGAATAAAAAATACCAGTTAGTGGTATATTTTTTATTATAATTTATGTAAATTTTTACAGGAGGGTGTGGCCAAGTTAGGCGGTCTTGACTTCCTTGTACTGAACCACATCATTGTGATGCCTCTGAAGGAGTGGGAGGGGAGTAGAGATGACTTTGTGAAGCTGGCCAAGATTATGGACATCAACTTCAAAGCCTATGTACACCTGGCCAGCCACGCCATGCATTACCTGGAGAAAACTAACGGCAGTATCGTGGTGGTGTCGTCCGCTGCAGGTATTGTCACTTCTATATAACAGGTACATTCAGACTACATTCAGAAATGGAGTCTAAACACCTTTTGGTAAAGGTTTTTTTCCACTTTTTGGACACTACCCCCAAATGAGAATCACATGCAAATTAACAGGGGGCTCAATGCAAAATACATAAAAACATCCAAATATGGTGGTTCTCTCATTAATCCCAGTGACATCGCCCAAGTATAGATTCTCCAAACCTTCCCAGCATGCCTTACCAGGAGGTAACTATTGTCTAGTTATCTTGAGAGTAATTGCTAATAATTTCATACATACTGAACATTTAAGTAACAATTTATATCACAAATGAGTCAACACAACTGTATCATGCATGATATGTAGGGGTTGTTGCATGTCCTCACACTGAATGCCAGATGCTGTGGTCTGAACCACGGCTTTGATCAGATCTGACTAAGCTTCAGAGGGTAAACTCTCCACCTTAGGAGCTGTAACACAAATAAGAAAGAACAAATAGATTTGTTTGCGTTACAGGCCTGTAGCTAGACTACTGTTGTGCTGCTTAATCAACAGCATTGATGATTTTTTATTTTTTATCACAATTTGTTAAACAGGTTACACTTTTGGGAAAATGATCATAAAAGATTATGCTAAAACATGCAAAGAATTTGTGTTATCTGCAAAATAACAAAATCCAGGGAAGGTGGAACAGAAAGCAGGATATGTTATTAAACTATCCCTTGAGCACTGGACAAGTGTCAACAATCTGACTGTGACCTTGACTTTTCAATATGGCTGAAATGTGAACTTTTTACAGATATGTAGAAGTATATATTAATTAATTGAAAAAAAATCAGTCATCAGCTGAGTCATTTTTATTTTACAATCACCAAACATGGATTTACAACATATTCCTAACCCTTTTTCTGTACATGGTGTCAATTCATACTCAGGGGGGGAATGGTTGTGATAATTGAATTACTGACAGGGATAAAATACAGTGATGCAGGACTCAAGTGTGGACTTGGACTCAAATCCAGACTCGAGTTAACTTTTTTTTTGGACATTGACTCTATGGTCATGGGCTGGGACTTCTACTTGAACTCAGAGGTAAGGATTTGAGCAATCAGGCCAAATCCATGTGTTGTCCAGTCAAAAAAAAAAGCCCTGTCACATAATATTAAGTCTTGTATACACATAAGAAAGACCACATATACCATGCTTCAGCTCTGCATTGGTGGCTCATTGTAATTAAACATTTAACTTAAAAGCCAGTGTTAACTCATATAAAACTTTACATGATAATCCCAAATTTACGTTTAAACTTTAAAGGAAATTTTCCATTTTAAAAGAGATTTGTGTTGGACTCGGACTCATTTTGAAATAACTCAGACTAGAAGATGACGGACTTGCACTCAAACCTCGATGACTTGCACTTGGACTTGGGTCAGGTGGTGAATTGGCTACATCATTGATAAATACAGGACCACACAGACCACACGGTAATATTGAGTGACTGTAGTAGTACCGTAACACTAGTATGTAAAGCACATTTTTGGTCTTGCAGTAAAATTGGCAAGGGTATGCTGTAATCTGATGATTGACATTCTTGTTGTCTGTTGGATGGCAGTGAGGTCATAACATTGGAGACTTGTTTCATCTGGCACAAAATCAGTGTCATTATATCCGTTTCAGGGAAGCTTGCTAACCCCTACACCGCAGCGTACAGTGCATCTAAATTTGCCCTGGATGGATTTTTTAGTGCACTCAGACAAGAGCTGTATCTAAAGAATGTGGATGTATCCGTCACCCTGTGTGTTATAGGACTGATAGGTAAGTTAAAAAACACAAATATATTAATGAACCTTTGTTGACTTAAATGCATTAATAAGATTAACTTTTCAATATTTGAAGAAATATGAGCAAAAAACAGGGGTGGATGCAGGGCTCAGTGGCCTGTCATGTACAAGAGTGCTTGTAGACTTTAAATACAACTCTCACATGCAGAACCATATAAGAGGGAAATTATGCATTATTTTTTTAGGTAAATATAAACTTATTTATTTTACATGGATTGTACAAATAGTTATTATAACTAATCGAGGCACTCTCCATGGCTCCGGTGATGGCGTTCGGTAGTCTGCAGAGGTGGAGGAAACCGGAGTACCCGGAGAAAACCACCGGCCTTGGACGGGCAACTACAACCCACTCTCATAGCCACGCCAGGGATGGAACCCGGGTCGCCAGCGGAGATAGCCAAGCGTTTTACCACTCAGCTGTCCAGGCCCCTGTCCCTAGGTATTAAGTGTTTACTTCCTACTTCACAGAATGTTAAGGAAAGATGGGGGATGCACATCCTGTGCTCACTCAAAATATACCCAAGATAAAAAAAAGACTGGTATTTACAGGAGAATTAATTTTATGTATACAATTAATTCACAAATTAAAATCTTCAGATAGTGTGAGCAAAAGACTGCAAAGGGACCACTACACAGAATTCATTTTATTGATAGAATTAATCATCAAGTTAAATTTATGCAAGGTGACCATTACTCAATTTAACCTTTTGCAGAATTACTTGATTTGCATGATCAATAAGCAGATTAAACTTATTAGAAAATTGCAAGGACACCATTAATGCTTTAGGGGTATTAATTGCATTGTAGGATTAATTAAAGAAGTTTGTCAGTATCATTTTGTTGAGAAGATACATAAAATATACAGATTTAAAACTTTAGTTAGACAATATATTGAAAATCTTAAAGGGGCCCAATCACCTATAAAGCATGATGAATTAACATGAAAAACAGCTTCTTTCCTGTAAAATAAGTCTGTACCAGTCAAAATGTTGCCTTGAAACCGTTTGCTTAATCCTGTAAGCAAGGATTCAAAACAGTGGACCAGGCGTGATTCAAGGTGTCAACATAAACACAGCTCATGGGGTCTTGTTCATTGCGGAGCCACAACACATGTCAATTAGGAGATGCCCTGACTGACTTGGCCGAAAAAACGTAATACATGTTCCCGTAGGCTGTAACACTGCATGTTGCAGTTCCTAATGGGACCTCTGGTGTCAACATAAACACAGCTCATGGGGTCTTGTGCATCACGGAGCCACAACACATGTCAATTAGGAGATGCCCTGACTGACTTGGCTGAAAAAATGTAATACATGTTCCCGTAGGCTGTAACACCGTGTGTTGCAGTTCCTAATGGGACCTCTGGTGTCAACATAAACACAGCTCATGGGGTCTTGTGCATCACGGAACCACAAAACATGTCAATTTGGAGATGCCCTGACTGACTTGGCAGAAAAAACGTAATACATGTTCCCGTAGGCTGTAACACCGCGTGTTGCAGTTTCTAATGGGACCTCTGGTCACGCGGCCTTGTTATGGTAAACAGATACATGTTTACCAACATGCAGAGACATAACAAGGTTTTCTGCAGCCATATGCAAGGTACTGAGACTGTGTCCTGGGATGGTTTTGCTGGGAAACACTTGTATAAAGCAAAAACTGAACTGATAGTGTGAAAGAATAGGCATAATATCGCTCCTGATTATGTCCCTTTAAATGATGTTTTCTTTGTAGGTACTGATTCTGCTCGTACCGGTTTGACAAACTTTGGCCTGAGTTTCCTGATTGATAAATTGGGCATGGCTGACCCGGGAGACACTGCTCTGGCTATCATCAAGGGCGGGGCACTGCGCGAACGTCAGATGTACTACCCCACTGAAGCGTACTTCGTGACAAAACTCCGGGACATCATTCCAGAAGTACTTGAGGTCATGTTAAGATATCTGTACAAGAAGAGTTAACACATGAAACATGTAGCTGTGGATTCAGGATTTTTTTCTTGGCTTCTTTTTTTCTAAGTTTAATGATTTTGTATTCTGTTATTCTGTATTCTATTGTTATTTCATCAGGTTGTTAACTTCACATAAACAATAAGACACATTTTGCAAAGAAAAGAAAACACAGTAATATTGCCTGGATTTTTTAGATTTATATGAATATGTGTGTGTATATATATATATATATATATATATATATATATATATATATATATATATATATATATATATATAAATAAACATACAAATATAGCTTATTAAAAGAGAAATCAAATTCAACTCACCTTGCAAGTTGAACAACTCATCATTAAGCAAGTATGATGAAAAATATATGACATTCACTTTTATATTTACAAATAATAACGCAAAGTAAATGATTTCATAAAAGGTTATTGTTTGATAACAAAATTGAAACAGGGAGCTTTCCATTGTAAGTGAGGATTGTACTTAGATATACCATCTTGGGAATATATTATGATGTTAGAAAAATAAAGAGAGCTCCATTATGTAATATACCAGTAGCTCCATCAGTTTTATTTGGGGTATTGCACTTCTAGTAAAACATGAAACCTAAAGTGTCAGTAAACTATCACCGGTCTCTTAACACTGGATCCACAGCTGTAATTTAAGTAAAAACATAAAGGTGTAGCACAATCACATATTTTTTTATGCATTTATAATAACCAGGTTATCTTGCTCAGGACTTCTACATATTATCATGAAAAATTATACAAATTCTTGTATGTGTTTATATATGTGTTTTCATCAACCCTCATGCAAAAAATTAAACAAAATTGCACTGAATGAAATAGAACAATCAAGTGCTTTGGGCTGAACTGCCCTGAGGGTAAAACTAAAATGGTAAATGCATAGTCAAGAGTCTGCTTTTAAATATATACAGTAGAGCCCCTTTATTACAGCCACTGGAAGCATAAAAGAGACATTCAGATATTAGAGAGACACAAACGCAGAGATGAGGATCCGCTGACTTGCATTATCATGTTACTGCCTCAGGTGTCTGTAACAGAGGGATGCCTGTAATAGAGGACACTTATACTAAAAAGGTGTCTGGTTGAGAGCCACCTATCAGGGGAATGAAGTAATAGAGAAGTGCCTGTAATAAAGAGGTGTTTGTAATAGAAGGGTGTCTGGAAGTGAGTGGTGCTCATAATTGAAGCTTATTTCTGTAGAAAAAGCTATACATAATGTGGCAAGACTTTGATGTCATCATATTCTTAAATGTATTTAGTGGGATGGCATTATTAAAGCCTTACATTAATAACCTTGTTTACCTGTGCAGTTGGCTCATATGTTAAACATGACAGTTGATTTGAATATGTTTCCTTTTTTTTAGCTCAGCTGACTGAAAGTCATCTGAGCTATAGCGATCACTCTTTGTCAGTTGTCCGTCTGTCCGCTGTCCGTCTGTCCCCCTGTCCGTTAACCAGGCACAAATCGTATACTGGACCTAGAACCTTGTAACTTGAGATTCTGAGAGGTCCATGAAAAAAATCTCCTTGGAAACCAGAAATTAGGTCTCTGTTGCCCATATCCTTCGAGCTATGGGGCCCCCAAAGTACCCCCCAGAAAAGTAAAAAATTTCATACAAAAACTTCAATATCTTATTAACTACTTGACTGATGGTCATGATTTGTGGCATAACTATTGATCATGAGATGTGTCATCACTTCCTGCAGACTGGTGGCGCCACCTGTATCGTTCAATTTTTTATGATTTTTTTCTCTATTTTTGAGACCTTTCAAAATGTGAACATCTTTTAACAAGGCACAAATCATAAATACTGGACCTAGTATCTTAATTCTTGACACACTGAGAGGTCCATGAAAAATCTCCTTGGAAACCAGAAATTAGGTCTCTGTTACCCATATCCTTCCAGCTATGGGGGCCCAAAAGTACCCCCCCCCCCCCCAGAGTAGTCAAAAATTTCATACAAAAACTTCAATATCTCAATAACTACATCACTGATGGTCATGATTTTTGGCATACATATTGATCATGAGATGTTCCATCGGTTCCTGCAGACTGGTGGCACCACCTATATTGTTTGATTTTTTTTACGATTTCTTCCTCTATTTTTGAGACCTTTAAGGATGCTGTCATCAGTTAACGTCGCCTAAATTGTAACGACTGCACCTAGAATTTTCATTCTCAACACACTGAGAGACCTATTGAAAGGCTTCATGGAAACCAGAAATCAGGTCTCTGTTACCCATATCCATCGAGATATGGGGCCCGATAGTACCCCCACAGAGTAGTCAAAAATTTTATACAAAAACTTCAATATCTCAAAAACTACATCACTGATGGTCATGATTTTTGGCATACTTATTGATCATGAGATGTTCAATCAGTTCCTGCAGACTGGTGGCGCCACCTGTATTGTTCAATTTTTTACGATTTTTTCCTCTATTTTTGAGACCTTTAAGGATGCTGTCATCTGTTAACGTGGCACAAATCGTAACGACTGGACCTAGAATCTTCATTCTCGATACACTGAGAAACCAATGAAAAGTCTTCATGGAAACCAGAAATTAGGTCTCTGTTACCCATATCCTGTGAGCTATTAGGCCCCAAAGTACCCCCCAGAGTAGTCAAAAATTTCATAAAAAAACTTCAATATCTCAATAACTACATCACTGATGGTCATGATTTTTGGCATACATATTAATCAAGAGGTGTTCCATCAGTTCCTGTAGACTGGTGGCACAACCTGTATTTGTTCGGGTTTCTTTTATGAATTTTTTCTCTATTTTTGAGACCATTAAAGATATGAACATTTGTTAACAGGGCACAAATCATAAAAACTGGACCTAGAATCTTCATTCTTCACAAACAGGGAGACCCATGAGAATTCTCTATGGAAACCTGAAATTAGGTCTCTGTTACCCATATTCTTAAGGCTGTATGGCTCTAAAATACCCCCCAGAATAATGGAAAATTTGATACAAAAAGTGCAGTATCTCAATAACTACAACACTGATGGTCATAACTTTCGGCATACATATTGATCATGAGCTGTTCCATCAGTTTCTGCAGACTGGGTGCGCCACCTCTATTTTTTTTCAAATTTTTACGAATTTTTTTTATCTTTTTTTTAGACCTTTAAAGATGTGGTTATCTGTCAACAGGGTACAAATTGCAACAACTGGACCTAGAAACTTCATTCTTGTCATGCAAGGAGGCCCATGAAGAGTGCCTATGGAAACTTGAAATTAGGTCTCTGTTACCCATATCCTTCAAGCTATAGGACTCTGAAGTATCCCTCAGAATAATGGACAATTTGATACAAAAGCTGAAATATCTGAACAACTAATGCGGAGATCATCATGATTCTTTGTATGGATATTGACCATTAAGTGTTTTTATTAGTTTCTGCAGACTGGTGGAGCCACCTGTATTTTTGTATCCTCCAAAACGAAGTTTTGCAGATACTATGTTTTTGACCGGGTTCCTCCGCCGCCGCCACGTTTGTTTCCAGAGAGCTCCTCTGAGAAAAATGGACCGATTTTTCTAAAACTTACATCAATTATTGAGTCACATGTGAACTAGTGCCTAACCAATTTGTGTTGACCTCTGACCTTTCCCCTCTATCCAGCGTCCATTTGTGCGTCTGTTACCACACATAAACCCTCATATCTCGGGAACCGATTGACCAATCAGGAAATAAAATTTATACAAATATAGCCCTTGGATTCATTATAACATACACAAAAATGGTGGCGCCACCTGTAACCATGTTTGCACAGTGTCCATCTGTTCATCTGCCTTGGGTTAAAATCCTCATATCTCTGCAGTGAATTGACTAATTCACCTGAAATTCGGCATGCATATACATCCAGGATAGCTTTTTTGATTTTATGACAGATGGCGCCACCTACATTCACTTTCACGCTGATCACATCCAAGCTCATATCTCAGGAACCGTTTGACTGATTTGGCCAAAATTTTGCATGTTTATAGATCTGACATAGCTCTTTATCATACGCAAAACTGGAGGGGCCACCTGCAACCATTTTTGCACAGCATCTGTCTGTTTGTCTGCCGCCGGCTAAAATCACTCGTATACATGTAGTAGTTTGACTTTTCTGCCTAAAATTTTGCATATGTATGCAACTTTGACAGCTTTCTGGATTTGTGGTAGATGGCACAACCTACATACACATTTAGGCTGCAGACATCCATGCTAATATGCCACATACCTCACTCTATTTCCCCTTGCCACTCAATTCATGCCTCACTTCAGTTGTTCCACTCTGATTTTGGCGGATACACTTAGTCACTTGTCGGCTACCAGTATTCTAGTTTTTAAAGTTTACACATTTTTTCTCTATTTTTGAGATATATAAATACAGACTAAATCTTGGCCTGTTGGTTAATCTGTTTAATGCTTCAGTTGAATGGGTATATACTACCATTCCTGATGATAAAATTTCCTTTAGCGAATCTCTTCCCAGTCAGCTGAGCGTCATGACCCATGGGTCACTTGTTATTCTAGTGCCCAGTTTTTGAAGAATCATGTGTTTGATCATTTCTCAGGTATTTTTTAAAGGCATTCTCTTATATACTGCTGTTATTTTGTGAATTTCTTCATAATTATATTGATTATTTGTTTGTTGTAGTTTTAATGTCAATATAAATGGGAATATATATATATATATATATATATATGTGTGTGTGTGTATGTGTAAATATATATATGTGTGTATATATATATATAAATATATATTATATAGGTATATATATATATATATATATATATATATATATATATATATATATATATATATCACGATACCGGCATATATTTGACATTTTTTTTTATTTGCAAGTTTGAATCAGTTGACTCTTTTTATCAGAAATATGTGAAAAAAATTACATATTTAAAAAATTTTCAATAAATTATTATATGTACTTTTCACTTGTTTTGTTTCTTGGTAAAATTGTCATTTTGGGAAAAGAAAACAAGCCTTGGTTTTATGCAATCAGGAAATTTTTTTTTATTTCTTTTGGTTTCCTCATTATACACAAGGTGGCGCTCCACTACTGCTCCTAGGGCAAGTTCCCCCCCCCCCCCCCCCAGACACACACACACACGAGGAAGCGCTCGCAGGGTCCGCTTAATTTCGATATTTTAATTTTGTCATATGTGCTGTAGCTGATGAGGCCCAGGTGGGATACGAAGAGCCCCATTTATAAATGATTTTTTTTTCGTTTTCTACAGAAAATGGACTGGGTATTATTTTTTAACCATTGGTCAGTCAAAGATACGTTTATTTCATGAAGGATGTAGACTTCAAGTTAACGTTTAATGAGCATTTTTTTTTTCAATTGAGCAGAGAAGATACATCCTCATTCAATTTTCTTGCCGTTGTGTCCTTTTAAAAATTGAAAACCTATTCCGGGGCGGTGGGATATAGTTTAAATATTCATTTTAATTTATTTTTTATATAAGTAGTAATAATTCTGCTATTAGCGCACATATATTAGATTTTTTACAAGTATATGTTAACATTAATTTATTCATCCTTTAGGAGCCCTGTGAATATCGATTTCATGATGAACTTTCAGTGATGCTTATCTCGATAATACTTTTGTATGTCGTGATAACCATGGGGGATCCGGGGAGGGAGGGGGGGGGGGTGTTATTGTGCGTGTCTAAATGTAGGTGTGTGTAATTGCAAAAATAAAATCCTCATAGCTACCCCTGTCGTTTTCTTCTGAACAAGGCTTAACAGAATAGTTTTTATTTCTAAGGTGTTTAAAGCCGTGCAAAGAACTGCACAGCTCCACATTATATTTCGATTATGGCTCATTACTGTTCATAATAAGCAAGGCTGTCACCTGTCACTTTGATATTTACAACTTGGTGACATGCTGTCGCATATTATTATTATTAGTAGTAGTAGAATTATATATATATATATATATGTATATATATATATATATAACTTAGTATTATAAATATATTATTATAATTTATATGATAAGTATTATTATAATCATCGTTATATATTATGATTATTATATCACCTGTTTATATAGAATCCTCACCTTGATGGATATTCTCTTGAAAATATCAACAAGTTTGAACGGAAGGTTTTTATTGATAGTCTTGATATTGATAGTATTGATGGTATTGATAGTTTACATGAGATGTTACGGTGCAAAGTGCCCAGCGAGCATACTCTATATCAGAACAGAGCGCCATCTACCGGCGTTCAAAATTCGAAGAAGACCATGCGCGGTGATTGTTTTGAATTACCCATTGAGTGCACAACTTGTCACATTTATCGAGTTATATTTCTCAGTGTTATATCTTGGTATAATACATATATATATATTTATATATATATATATATATATATATATATATATATATATTTATATATATATATAAATATATATATATATATATATATATATATATATATATAGAATTGCTATATTTCTATCAGTTTATCTAGGATTAGTGCAAAACTGGCAGTTTGTCTTAAGTCTTAAAACAGGTATCATGCCTACACACACACTCTTACAAGCACAGAAAGATGTTTATTACTTCATTCAGCTTACTCCTGTTTACAAAGACCAGTGACCACTAATTCCTTATGAGGAGTGCCATTTGATTTATCATTATCCCATACAAGGAGTTACATGGACTGTTGTGTGGTTTCATTGGTCGTACTGTTAGGTACGCTACGATAATGGAAATACACTCCCAAGGATGTATTTAATCCTTTCTCTTTTCCATCGTTTCCATCGTTATATATATATATATATATATATATATATATATATATATATATAGAATTGCTATATTTCTATCAGTTTATCCAGGCTTAGTGCAAAACTGGCAGTTTGTCTTAAGTCTTTAAACAGGTATCATGCCTACACACACACTCTTACAAGCACAGAAAGATGTTTATTACTTCATTCAGCTTACTCCTGTTTACAAAGACCAGTGACCCCTAATTCTTTATGAGGAGTGCCATTTGATTTATCATTATCCCATATAAGGAGTTACATGGACTGTTGTGTGGGTTCATTGGTCGTACTGTTGGGTACGCTACGATAATGGAAATACACTCCCAAGGATGTATTTAATCCTTTCTCTTTTCCATCGTTTCCATCGTTATATATATATATATATATATATATATATATATATATATATATATATATATATATATATGTATTGTATATTAAAAATCAAATTGTATGCTACTCTTTCAGGCAGGCACACATGCCAAATGCAGCCATAGCATGTGTAAATTTGGCCGTGAAAACAGATGAAACACTGATGGTTTGCCTTTCCTTATAATACATTCAATTCACTTGATAGCCAAACTCAGATGTTGAAACCGAAACTGGACCATATACAGCAATTCAGATATAAACATGTCAAAACATGTAGAAAGTATAACGACTCAAGAGATCTGTGCAATATATATGTAACCACATGTATCTATACAAATCAAAGTATGACTGTGATGGTTAGATAATATCTGATTTTGAAACTGATAGAAAAAGGGGATAGTTTCGTTATAAAACAACACTGTTTGAACAAGGAGGAGATAATAAAAACCAGGTACTCATATATTAATTTCTTGGGTTTACATGTTAATCCAAATCTTAGAAATGTTTATTGCATGACTAGTTTTGTTATCAACTGCCGGGTAATTTATAAGGTGATTAAAGATATAAGACACATTGATTGGGCAAATGGGGTTTTCCCCTTTTATTGCTATGTAGAATCACATTTATTTGGAAAATTTTCAAAAAAGTGCCAGGTCTCGTGTATACAAATCCGGAATCATAAGTAACTCTAATATACTTTAATATATAAACATCTGGCACCTGAACCGGAATTAAACTAAGTCCAATAATGCAGCACTTTTCTATAATGCATTAATTTTATATGAACTGCTCGCCCGGAGACCGTAGAGAGACCTTTGAACGAGGATCGGAACATTGCATCTATATGATAAAACACTAATAACAGTGTATAAATTTAAATATGCGTTCTTATTCTCTTTGTTGATAATTCAGGGCTGTATGTGTATTGAGTTAAGTGAGCTGAATATGATTAAGTACTCTTCATAATTAGAGAAAATAAAGAAACAGTCAATCATAGGCAGAGATAGAAACTAAATAGAATATAAGAAATTATTTTTTATTATGCGTGAAATGTGCTGAACATTTTTTACAGCTGACATGAAATTAGCTGTTTATGTGTGAGCTTGTGGGATAGAACGCACAATGTTTTTATTGAAATCAATGTTTATTCAGGAATGATGTGATGTCATTCTGAATAAATGCTTTAATAGTACCCTAGGAAAATCTAATTATTGTTACGACTTTATTTAGGTCCCTGACAGTCTATTAAGCATTTCACATTATTACGGAAAAATGGACATTTTGCTATGGTCAGGATCACTTCCGTTCACTACTTCCTTTATCAGGCTCAACCAGGTTTTCACACGGTTTTCGGCTCGCGGGTAATTTGTCATGTATGGTCAGTTACATTCCCCCCCCCCCCCCCCCCACATACACACAAACATAATGCACACATTAATGTCCCATGCATGGTGTTTTGATGACCCCTCCTGGATCATGAATATCAATGTTAATTTAATCAATAACGATAAATCAATGTACCATTGATATCGAATTATTTGCATTTCTGGAAGAAATCATTGATGTTTTGGTTTCATTCAGGTTATGAGAACTGTGTTGTTTTCAGTTCCATACATTTTTTTAACTGGAATGTAATTTTTTTTAAATTTTTTTGCAAATTACGATTAGCACCTAATGATAGACTTATTTTAATTTCCAGCTTTTTTTCCATATTTATTTCCTATTTGTGCTATAGACGATGTGTCCCGAGGGCCCCAGAGTGAGATAAGTGTTGTTACATATAACGTCACTTGGTCTTTCCGATATCACGTGAACGTCGGGTATATGTGTGGGGAAATTTCCTGACCATGGGGAAAAAAACTGCTGGGGGATAACCACATATACCAGCTGAGCAGGGTAAAGACTTCTTAGACTGCAAAGATGGTTAAGAGAGATATCCATATACATCCCCTGTCACATGTAAATAGCACTGATCAATTCTTCATCGATAACCGCATAAAAAGGATCGGGTTTTAAGGGTTTTATTACATACCAGGCTGCCTTGATTTTATTCTCTGAATTACCCACCGTAGGCAAGGGAATGAAATTTAATATCCAAAATACAAAATATATTTTTTACTTTTGTATTTTGCCATTTTATAATATATAAAATTTAGCTAGCAGATATCTGAGTCTTGTGACAGTGTAGGTGTTCGCCCCGGATTCTGCCAGTGATATCGACACGTGACGTTTACGGATAAAAAAAAAAACGCACGTGGTCAGGATTTGTTTAGAATCCGTGTATACACTCAGCTGATAACGATATGATATGAAGATATGTACCGAGATAAGTTTTGTATCATTTGTTGTCATGTGCCAAGTGTGAATGTTTGTTACATAACGTGTATTAATATTATTTGAACCGTCATTTTATACACCTTTTATGGACACACAACCGTATAGTTGATATAGTTATACTTAGTGTTTTTTTCTAATTACTATCCCATCGAAAAGAACTTTATTATGACTCAAATTTTATATGTACTTGCCATGAAACAAGAATGCCCTTTTCTAACAGAATAATTGTTCATATAAAAATAATATTGTAGGAATATTACTTCTAGTTTAGTATGAGTATTGTATTATATGAATTTTGTTCTTTAAGAGTCGACATGATATTTAATAATATCTAATCAAGTTAAATCATTACTTTAAATATACAAATCCATACATGTAAATGGATATATATGGGGAAACCTACTCTGGATATGGTTTGTAGTAGACGCTTGCTTACAATAATTGATTTTTATTATCTGTGCTTGTGTGTTTGTGTACGGGGGCGCAGAGGGGATTACCTGGGGACTGGTCATGTGACTGTTGATTTTACTCGGGGGGGGGGGGGGGCATTGAAAATATCGTCATGTCCCCTTAACCGCCTAGCCATCGATAATATCTCATCCTAATGATCATTGATCAGATGATCGGTGTGAGGAAGGAGGCAGGCGAGTACAGAGGTCAGAAACCGTGTTAAATCATGCTGAAACGACAGTACACCGCACAGACATTGATGAATTTTTTTTAATATTATATATATAACTAAATAATACTATATACGTCATTATTTCTTCATCTAGGTATAATCCATGTCTCCTCCTAATTTTATAGCTCTAAATTGACACACTGGACGGTATTCTTAATTACACATTAATTAACTTTAGTAACATAAAGATAATTCATATATATATATATATATATATATATATATATATATATATATATATATATATATATATATATATATTGGTGGGGGGGTCTAACATTTAGTTAGTTTTATACAAAATATGTTAAATACTGTAGTGTGCATAATATCTTATATAAAATATTTCATATATTACAACTTTGTTTATATTATATTCTATTATATTCTTATATATTTATATATATATATATATATATATATATATATATATATATATATGCACTTATTAATATGCAGTGACAGCTGCACCCTTACAGATAATACGATAATTATCAGCTGACATTACAGCACACAGTTTACACTTCATGTACTGATGGACGAGCTGATAGCAAAGGAAAAGTGAAAGCGTATTGTTTCTCGGTCGAGAAGGACATTTATTATACAATTTGTTATCCTGATAAATCATAACGTGAGATGATTACAGGGCATTCCTGTTCCCGCTCAGTTCGGACTATATAACAATAAAGAAGATCAATGACAACTCAGGGCCTTAATTTATGTAATAATATACCAGCCCTCCTCATAAAGGCAGCTTTTACATATTGTATACTTATTAATCGATTTATTTTTTCACGGGGTTATTTTATTAGGCGCTTTAGAAAAGTAGACAGTTGATTCTCGTTTCAATAAATCCTCACACTTGTTTTACTTACCTACTTTTATAGAACATTAGCACAGATGACGAGTTCTTACCTCATTTTACGATAATAAATGCAAATCTACCCTAGAAAACTATATTCTGTAAAATATATCTGAATCCTTGGAAAGAAAGAAAATACTATAGGGATTGCCCCCCCCCCCCCCCCCCCCGCGAGTGTGTTGATTTGCTTTATTGACTGATCATTGTCTGTTAATCGTCACACCATCCAGTTTTGTCACTGCCAGATTCAGGACATTTACTTGCATATATGATATGCAGAAATACATACATTACTGTAAGTGCACCGTAAATTACGAAAGGTGATTGTATCATTTAAATAAGATGCATCATATTCATATCCGCGCCAAGTAGGTAGAAATATCATACTTTACCCTCACCTTATCTGTCAGCAAATACAAGCTGTACGTTATAAACAGATTTAATCCAAATGTTTTCGAGAGTTAGGGGAGAAAGCTCAGGGGACAACCCATCACATTTGGAGTTAACCTGGATCAACATAAAACAATAATTCAAAGAAAGCAGTATCTCGCATTGTTCCTGCTGGTTTATTATAATTGAGCTATTGATCTTTATTTGCGGGTGGCTTTGTACTGAAGATGAACTGGGATAGGGTTGTTGAATCATGAGGTCATCTTGTTACGGATCCAGACAAAGAATTAAGCGGATCAAGTGCCATTTTTTTTGTCTCGGCGGCGGTATGCGGTCACTGAGTGCCGTTCTATAGCTAACTTGCTGCTCAATGTGAATACGAATTGAAATTTATCCTCTATCTGCAGGACAGCAAGACCCCTTTTGAAGTAATTCAGCAAAATAAATAAGCTTGCAAAACCTCATTTTATATATTTCTTAAAGGGGCCGTCACATATCCTAAACGGAGCCCGTCCGACTTCTATATGCGAGCTGAAAATGGCATTTTTGGCAGGAATATGGCCGGTGTTTGCTCGATCTCCGCCGCGATTGTAAGGGGTCGGCCCACGATCGCAGGGCACCGAAACCTGTTCTTAATTCAGCGATTTTCAAATGGTGATTTTGAGGTCGCATAGCTCTCAAACAGGTTGCCCCTCGATCGCTCGGCATGCAGTGGCCATCATGCAATCGATATTCAGATAGCAATCCGACGATTTAGGACGAAATTTTGCTTTAAAATTCTGATAGAGGTCGACAGAGCTGCGCGGCCGCCGCATTGGCTCCCTACGATACTCGAACGATCCCCTCCCATATCCCGCCCGACCTGTACAAAGTCGAACGTGCTGCGAGCGCGCTCCGTGCTGGTGTCGGGCCGTCATCGGGCGGCTACTTCGTCCCCCGGCCAGGCTCCTCCTGTCAACTCAGCTTCCAGTTCATGCTCCGATGAAGCGGACCCAGGCTCCCGTGCCATCTTCTTCTTAACGGGTTTCTTGTTCCCTTGGTCATCTTTAGCGGCATTTTAGTAAGCCACAATTACTTAGTAGCTTCGAGTATTCTTCATTATTATAGACTAAAGAAAAATGACGTGACAAAATTTTTACATGCCATATATATTCTCGAGGCGCGGACATCGGACGACGTCAGGCAGGACGTCATACGGAGTCCGCCTGGGCGTAGCCCGGTTGTCTCGCGGGCATCGACAGACCAAATGACCATCGACCGCAACTCGGACGGCGCCTGCCATTATGCCAGGCGGCCGTCACCCGTTTACCTTTTGTTTAGTGTCGGTTGCCGGGCGATTTTTGATCACCATTGTTCAATGGGCACCGTCCGATCCCCGTTCGATATGTGGCAGGTTATATCTTAAGCGTTGAATACGCTCGACTTCCCGCGGGCTTAGAATTCGGCGACTTTCTGGCGATCCACATCATCTGCCGGAGGCCGTGGGATATGTGACGCAGGCTCAATAGATAAAGCGGAAATATTGAGTGTAGTTCTTATATTTTTACCGTAAATAGTCTTTTCGTTCAGACGGCTTTTACCGAAGATTGTTGCATTCGTTTGTGTGTATGTGTGTGTGTGTGTATTTGGGAGGGGTTAATTCAAGGTTAAGTCAGTTTTTATCGGTGAGCCCCCAACCACTCTTCCAGCGCTCTCTTTGCTGTCACTTAATCCAAGTATTCGTGAAGTCACAGCTGGTTCGGTTTCGTGCCTGGTGATCATATGATGGTTCATCATTAACTTTCGATTGATTTACTGTGTGTGACAGGCATCTCTCTCTCTCTCTCTCTCTCTCTCTCTCTCTCTCTCTCTCTCTCGCACTCACTGATTAAAGTAGCTATACGTATATTTTACAAGTTCATATATATTTAAGCCCTTTCATTTGAATTCCGGCAAAATCCGCAAAGAATATATGTGACCTCATCAAATACATTTATGTATAATTTATGTATATTTTTTTAAGCCTGAAAGCGGCAAATCTCAAAATTCATAGCTACAAAAACCCACGCAAGTGGGGGAAAAAAATAAATGCGGTTTCAACTGTACATTTATATTATATTTAACCCCCACGTGCCTATCTCGGTCATGTTTCAGTCATGTACCCTGGTACG
This sequence comes from Sipunculus nudus, assembly GCA_026874595.1. Taxonomy (NCBI): domain Eukaryota; kingdom Metazoa; phylum Annelida; class Sipuncula; order Golfingiida; family Sipunculidae; genus Sipunculus; species Sipunculus nudus. The sequence continues at coordinate 19,031,816 of CM049314.1, read as the reverse complement.
AATAACGATATATATATATATATATATATATATATATATATATATATATATATATATATTATACTCGCTTTCTGTCTTATTCCTATTCCTTCCTGTTATTTTATATCCTGGTGTCACCCTGGTGTACAGCCTTACCATCAAGCCTGCAGGGCGCTCACCCATCGGGCCGACCGTGAAGAATCTCACTGTTACTCGGCTGTGTCCTGAGTCCTGTGCTCTACCCCTGAGCTACAGAAGCCGGTTATAAGAAAACTAAAATTACAATTTTTACAATATAGAGAAAACAAAGATAGAAGTTTCTTTCTACTTCCAAATGCTACCATTTGTGCCAATCTGGTTAATAGAGTGCTTATATCATGTTCTTTGACATAGCTCGCAGAATATAGGTCCAAGTGACATTTTTTTCAGGTTTCAAAGAAAGTTTTACAGATATCTCTATAGATATTATTCAAATTAGAAATTTCTAGGTCCAACTGTAACCAGTCATGCAAATCTGTCCCATCGGGTGCTCAAATCATGTTCCTTCACGTATCTTGCAGAATATAGATCACCATGACCTTATTTTAGGTTTCCACAGAGATTTACCTAGGACCTCCCTGAATGAAACGTTAGAAGATTCAAGGGCTAGCGGATACAATGTGAGCCTCGTCTGACTGACTGTGTGCGCAAAATCATTTTTCTCAACCTGTAGGTAGAAACATGTAGGTCACCATGACCTATTTTAAGTTTTCCAAGGAGATTTGCTTAATATCTCCATAGATTTAGAGTGAGCATTTTCTAAGTCTTATGGTTACGATGTGTTAACGGACGGACGGCTTTACCTGGGTGTTAAAAATAAGAGAAAAAATGCGTAAAAATAAGAAAAAATACAGGTGGCGCCACCAGTCTTAAGGAAATGATGGAACTCTCCATTATAAATATACATGGAAAGAATCATGATTTTTTTTCGTATTAGTTATTGAGATACTGGAGCTTTTGTATCAACTTATTCTTGGAAAGGGGGGGGGGGTACTTTCGAGCGACTAAGCCACAAAGTGACCTTATTTCAGGTTTCCAAGAAGATTTTTTATGGACCTCCACGCGAGTCTAGGTCCAGCGGTTACGATTGACGGACGGCCAGACAGACGGCCGAACGGACGGACTGACGGCGGACAAAGAGTGGTCGCTAAAGCTCAGACCACGTCCAGTCACCTGAGCTGAACATTAATTTAAATATAATTATTATGATTCTTAAGTGGAGGAAAAAATATTATTCCACATTCCGACCCCTTTAAATTGTTATTTTTTACTGTAGGCTGTAGCTTACATAATGGCACATGGAAATAAATTTACTCTACTGTTTTGTAATGATGTAAATCTAAGTTTTGCAAATAATTCAAACATAGTTATAGGTAACACTTCATAAACACATAAATAATCCAACACTATAGTTGTAGATATTTTCTTGAGTAACCTGAGGAAAATAAACATGTGTGTGTGTTAATTATGAGGTGATCATTCGTTTAGCTCTCTTCTGCAGTCTGAATAGTGGTAGTAGTGCAGACGCTCCTGTAGGACCCCACATCCCAGTACAATAGGTTAAATATGTATAGAAAAAAGTATAATACAGTGTAATAAGAGTAGACTCTTTTAACATCTTCACAATTTTCCCTTAATTGCTGTACCCTTAGAAACTTTAGACATTGTGTACTGCATGTACTTGGACCACTTCAATTTTGAATCTTATATACTCTTAAAACTTGGTAGAGTCTTCTCTGGAGATATTCTCACTATTCATAACAATACTCTTTTTAACATTAATTTTTCGTTTGTTAAGGCTGAAAAAAAATATTAGATGAGTTTTATTAGTATTCCGTGTTACTTTATTTGCATTATGTCACTGAACAAGTTTTACTCGACTCAGTATTCATATTACTTTTTTTCATTATTTAAGAAAAAACATTACTTTCATCTGCAAATAATATGGGAAAGAGTACATGAGATACTTTATTCATATCATTGATATGTAAGAAGAATAAGATTTGTCCCAGTACTGAGCCTTGGGGAACTCCAAATTGTGTATTTTCACAACTTGATGAGATTGTAACAGACATATTGTTTGCGATTTGATAGAAAACTAATAAACCATCTGTAGGCATTACCATGCATTCAGGCCATATTTATATAGTTAATATTATTGGCTGATTTACAGGATCAAAAGCTTTACTAAAATTAAGAAATACACCAGTACTACATCATCCATCTCAAGACGTTTCATAATTTTAAGAGTAAAAAAAAATAAAGCAGATTGGTTCCATGTTTCTCCCTTAAACTTTTTGTTAATTAATATTTTTTTAATCTACTATAAACGATTTTCTAGTACTTTAGAGAATAATGATAAAATTGACACAGGTGTGTAATTATTAATGAACATTTAATCACAAAGTTTGGACAATGGAACCTTTCACCTTCTGGAAGAATAATTTTTTCACACGCTCACCTTGAGAAAAGCGGTCTCCCACGGGTCATTTTCAGGAGGAGGTTGTTTCCCTTTTTTCCTTTTTTTTTGGGGGGGGGGGGAATTTTTAAACAGACAGGCTTCCGTCATCCATATTCATCATATTCTCATCAACAATCTGTAAATGGTAGGCTTCAGTTGCAGTGATGCAGACGAATCCATACCATCCTAGTCCGAGTGCAAGGCCGAGTCCATGCTCCACGAGTCAAGAGTACAAGTCGGAGTCCGTGTACGAGTTAATGTCCACCCTCTGCGAGTCAAAGTCATCTGGAATCCGAGTCCAATAAAAATATCTTTACAAAAAAAAAAAGAAATTTACAATGGAACGTTGGGATTACCATATATATTTTTATTTTAGTTTACACATGCTTTTTTTACCTTTAGGTTTAATTTCATTTATCTCCCTAGGCAGACAAACAAACTTGATATGACTCGAGTCCGCCATCACTGCTCAATTTTCTCAATGTCTACATTATGATTGCTGTTGAATTTTTGAAAATAAAGTCTATTTTGACCGAATGGAAATCATGTTATATATTTGAAAATATAATGAAAGTAAATTTCCTATAATAAATGTGTATTCCCTAAAATAAGGGGATGTTGAATTAAATATAATAATTTCCAAGGATGGCATTTTTCTTTTTTGTAAAAGGCCCCTTTGCACAGGGCTGCCACCTTTGAGCAACTAAAAATGACCAGGATGCTCAATGGTCGACTAACCCAAGAAAATCCTTTTTCTGTGTAACTGCTCCATAGCTGTTTCAGCGATACTTGTGCCTCCCTTGAACCTCCCAAAATGCAGCATAAGGGTATTTTCATGCCTGCATTCCCTCTGCTTCCCCTGTACAACCAGCGCGACCACTCTGCCTTCATTCTACAACCGAGAGAAGGCTTGTGCCTCCCTTCTGCCTCCTTTGAGCCACCTTTGAGCAACCCAGCTCCTCGGCGACCTTTGTGCGTTTGTTTTGAAGATGTTCAAAAACTCTTGGCGATGTCTGAAACTCCTGTGTACAACCTTTGAACGACCTACACAGCCATTCTGCCTTCTTTGAGCCTCCTACGACGACCTTGTTAATTTTGTGGTCGCACACGGGAGGCACAAAGGTCGCTAGGCTTAATTGCTGTCAGTGACCCTGTGAATTTTATGAAAATAGAAAATGCAGTATCTATTTGTTTGTTCCGAACATTCAAATCAAGAGGAATATTGCGTTTAACCATATATTAATCCTTATAATTGACCTGTACATGAAGCTGTGGTAATCATAATGACGTCATAATGGTTATCACTTTGTTTGACTCTGCTCTCGAGCTTAATTGCTGAAACATGTTGTAAACAGCGGTATCACGTCGCATTTTGATGAAACTGCGTGCTTGTGAAATAAGGTACAAAAAGGTAGAATATAGTCCCCTCACATACCCTGATTAATTAAATGCAAATCCAATCAATCCCAACTGGACGATTGTCATGGTCGGATCAACGGGAGGGACCCCCTCCCTCCCCCCCCCCCTTCAACCTAGGAAATATAACTATAAAGACTAAACACTGACAACATATGATCCGAAATTTGCCACAGGATGTATTGTTAACTACCTCAGAGTTCGTCATTATAGCCTAATTAAATGTTTCCACATAATGTGAGGGGAACCCCCCCCCCCATTATACCAAACCCGGAACCATTCTTCCAATTTAATTAGTGACAAACAAAGTAAATTAAGCTTTGTATTTCCATAAATTTGTCGCACGAATCCCAGAGTCCTAATTTCCATGGGCAAGTAAATATTAACGTTTGTAAATTCATTTCAATATGGCACTTTTAAATATACAGCTGGTTACACAAGCAAATATGTTCAACGGAAGGGAACATGTCAAACTGTATATGATTACAAAGACATGATGTAGCATGACAAACGGACGGAATGTTCGTAGACATTACCTGGCATTTATATTCAGAAAATTACATTATACATGGTATTTTCTGAAAAAGAACGATGTATTCTAACTTAATAAAAACCAAATACTGACAAAATTGCTGGGTAATATAAAATAAATCATGACAAAAGATTACATGGAAATAAAATAATGGCGAAAGAGGTACAAGACTATACTAATCAAATCATTTCAAAATATTTAAAAAAGTATAATAAATCATTATAAAAAATTGAAGGGGAATATAAATGAAATAGCATCTAAGAATTACAAAGGATAATAAACTAAAATTTGGCGAAAGAGGTACAAATCATGTTTCAAATTTCCAGCGAAAATGGGTTTAGTTGTTAACATTATTCAGGCATCTTAAAATTTCCATGCATAATATTATACACTTTCAATGGTATACATGTATATTCAACATGAAGATTGTGCACAGGGACGTTCTAACAAGATATGAAACTGCATGCACGTGAACAGTGTACGTGATTCCTATCTTTCCAGGGGGTGCTTATCGGTGTTTTGGAGATATTCCTTTAGAAGTCAGCTTTTCACCTTCCTCATCTGCAGAAATAATGTGATATCCGACTTTAAGCCACGGTCACAAAAACCTTTTCGAACACCTGCGATCGCCGTAGGAACGATTTTTGGACCAGTACATATGCGGCCGTAGGTGATTCCAGCGTTCGTAGACCGTCCGAAACTTCATGGCCAGGTCGATGATCTTGTCTAAGATTTTCTACGAACCCATCCTTCGAACGAATCTTTTTGATCGTAGCTTTAATATGTGTAAATATTGATGAACTCAAGTTCATTCCTGCCGAGAAAGGTTCTTATAATGCCTCTATAAGGGATGCATATGAGCTTATTTATCACAAGTTGCAGTAAACACTGTACTCGCGCCAATGTTGACAAACAGAAAAACAGGTGCCAAAATGTGCTTTAGTTGAAAGGTCACCTGTTGCAAAGCGCCGTTTGCAAATATCAGGTTCGTCTGACTTGCCGCAAGACATCCTTATTTTTTTGTTGACTGTGTTTGGATTATTTGGCTCGCCCAAACATATATTTTATGGTCTTTCCAGGGAAGGATAAATAGATAAGTTTGCAGGGAGTGTTCAGCACCCTGGCCCAGGTAAGTCCGGAATGCCAGTAGGCTTTATAAATAGCCCGTAGTAGTAGTGTGTCCTTACTCCTCGGATTCCCCTGGACTATATGTACAAACACTAACCTGCGATTCCTCATTGCGATATCGGTTTTCAAAATGGATTTCAGTATTTTTGTATATGATATTATGATGGTTTAATTGTTTTTTTTTTAATAAATGGCTTCTTCTTGTTTCGGATATTTAAACCATGCAAAGACATTATTCATAATGCAATTATCAAATACCAGGAAGGCAACGTACATAAGTATATATTATATAATAATAATAATAATAATAATAATAATAAATCTCATTAATAAATCGATATTTTATGTGTTCACTTGTCTTTAAATTTTTGTTTGAAGACCTACCTAAATATTTTAAAACGGTGTTTTAGGTTGCAACGAATGCCATACGAAATAGTCATAATTTGATATTACCATGCCCAGGCGTGAACGTTTATGTCCAGTAGTGGTCATGCTGGTCCATATCTATATCACCTGCCTTTCTCACCTGACTGAAATAACAACCATTTTTTAACATTTATAAAGATGTTTGATGCGAAAGCACAATTTTACATTATTCATATATATTTGCCATAAATCTACCTTTAATAAATTAGATTTAGATATGTACTTTTTATATTTTCAATGTCTTCTATGTAACGATTATGTGTCTAGCAGCGTAACATTTTTTTTTATTCTTTTACACTGTATACTGATGTATGTATTCGATATAGCATTATGTCATGCCCACTCTGTATTATGCATGTTTTATTTATGTGTAACCAGCTTTACCCAGGAACCTATTAAAAAACAGCTAATCAGCTGAATAGACTTTCCTTGTGAAACATATTTGAAATGCAGGTAATAAAAATAATAATAATAATAATAAAATACGCATCTAGCACCTATTAGCTTAAGCTGTCTGGAGAGATTTTCTCGAAGTCTAATACTGTGAGTATGGAAATGTGATTGTCAATGTTAATGTACGTATATATATATATACACTCTAAGAAAAAAGGGTTACATGTAGAACCCTTAAGGGTTCTTTAGAGTGGATCCAGTGGGGAACCCTTAAAGGTTCCAAGTGGAACCCTCTGGTCAAGGTTCTTCATAGAACCCTCTCTTAGGGTTATTCATGGAACCCCTAAGGGTTCCATATATAACCCTAACAATGGGTTCTTCTTAGAACCCAACTGAAAGGTTTGTCAGGGTTCTTCATAGAACCCTGTCTTATGGTCCTTCATGGAACCCCAAGGGTTCTATGTATAACCCTAACAATGGATGTTTCTTGTAACCCTACTGAAAGGTTCTTTCTGGAATTACGAAATATTCTTTAGAATATGGGTTCTCTTTACCTAAACCAGTCAGATTTTATGCATTTATAGGGTATTACTTTAAGTTGTGATGTGATGGTGATATTGAGATAAAGCAGCTATATGGTGGAGAAGCACAGTTGGGCAATTCATGCAAACTATTTGGCAAAATATTTCTTAGGATCAACTTCATTTCATTGCTTAAATGTAAAAGGCTGTTCTTGTGCTGTGTTTGTTGCGGTTAAAATATGCTTTGATTCTTAACTGAAAAAAAAACAAACATGTTCCATGTTAAAACATTTTAATTTCCATATCATAAACAACTTTAAATAACTATATAAACATAACCATGCGGCATGGATTGATGATATTGCATATCTTAAAATCGCTAGCGACTCTTTCAAACAGTACGGGATAATGTCCATTCTTCACACTCGGTCAGTCCTAAGGTAACATATATATTGAATCTGATATCCATACAATGTATGCAGTAATATAATCCACGACACACGCAACGGATCCATTGCATGTAATTTACAAGACCGGATTACATCATTTAGACACCTATAAATATGCTCATCACTTTCATGGCCTCGGTAACAACAATAATTAAAACTTTATCTTCATTACCAGTTACTGATCTTTCTAACAGTGTTGATTTTATGGTAATATTAAAGAGGTGTGATGAGCAATATTTCAATAAAATGATCCCTAAAACGGTCAATTTGAGGGCTTGATTTCAAACTTCTCCATACCGAGCATAACACACAGCCGCACCATGCAGTTCATTTTTTACTTTTGTCGCCTTTGACCTTTAATCACAATCCTAGGGCCCCACAGACCCTTACGACTGTTGGCCTTTGTGTTTTGGGTGGATCTGGCAGGTTCAACACCTGCGCATGGAGAAATTCCTACGTGTTTGTCAGTCCCTTAGGATAAACTGTACTAAACATAAAGTACAACCCTATGACACAACATTAGGTTGTTGTCGCGTCCATAGTTGGATCCTCGTCGACGACCATGACGCGATCTACCAGGATTGATGCCCTCTTAGCAGTCAATGGATTCCCTTCCTGAAATCCTTAAACAGTTCACACGGCGTCAGTTTGGCATCAGCCTGCAAAAGAAAGAAGGAAACAATAAGTAAGCAATGTGAACATGGAAATCTGTAGACATTGTCCTGAAACTCACTGTGACCAATGTCTCATCTTACTTATATATGCGACACAGATGGGATACAATGTAATATGTACAATCTATGTATTACCTGGTAAAACTGTTAAAACAAAATATAACCAAGCAACAATAAATAAATGATCCAGATTAAACTTCTTTCATTGTAAAACATGCCTGTGCTTGAAGTTTCAATTTTAATTAAAAAGTTTGAATTTTGAAGGAATAATGAGACATATTCAATAATGCAGACCACACCTACCTTATTCAGGACAAACAGCTGTTCATCTTTCTCTTTAAACAGCCATGGAAGTTATACTGTCGCAGCACTGATGGTCTGTTCTGAAAAGAACAAATTTTTATATGCTATATAAATTGTGTCAACAACATAACACATTTCTGCCTGTCTGAAAAAATGCTGACAAATATATAGCTTCTTTGATCATGCTCTCTGAAAGAACGATAAGTTAATGTTATAAGCATATATATATATTAAAGATTAAGCCATAATCAGTTCATTAATTCAAAATGGCGATATTTTATCAATGCAGAGGCAATTAAACTTATAATATTAATGAAAAAGAGATAAATATTATTTACAGTCGAATCTACAAATACACAGAAAATAAAGTTAATTAATATGAAATATACACATATTATAATCCAATATGAAATATGGTCTATATCAATGCAATGCGACCCATAGTAATAAGGCGAAACAAATCCACATACATATTTTATAGTATACTCATGTGTGCGTTTATTGTGTGTAAGTGTACTTATATAGAAACACACGCACGCACCACCCATATATATATATATATATATATATATATATATATATACATATATATATATGAAACATAAATGTCTACTTGAGTATGAAAACACATCGCTGGCACTGCAGATTATTACACATATATATGACCAATCTGCCAGGGCACCCATATACACAATACAAGAACACGTGGTTTTAACTGGCCTTTTGTCTGGGCATTATTGAAGGCTGAATCTAGGCTTAATGCTGCATAAAAACACTTAGATTTTCTAAACATCAGAGTGATAGCGGGTCTTTGTAAGCGATCCACCACACAGCGACTTACCCGTACCCTTAGAGTCTTCTTTTTTCAGCAATTTTCACTTTTCGAGAGGGACTGGTAAAGCAAATTCAAAATGGCCGTTGTTGAAGTCTTCGTTCAAAGCTGTTAGACATTCGAAAAGGCCGCTGAGATGCTGCCACGTGACAGTAGCCTGCGAATGCCAGCACACATGGAGTGACCAGATGCTGCCAGGCGCCCCCCCCCCCCCCCCCCCCCCCCGCTGTTCGCGCCCAACCAGGCAACTCGTCACCCGTAGCCCGCCCCCCGCTGCTTGGACTAACCCATCTGGCTGATGAGGGCTCTGACGGGATTACTTCGCGTTATTTCTTACGAGTTTAGGGGGAAACTGTCGAGTTTATGTTGTCAGTGTAATGTAAATCTTTCCTTGCATTATGAACGAAAACGATACCGCTATCAGGTGTAGTTACATACACACACACACACCCTCACACACACACACACACACACATATATATATATTAGGGGCGGATACAGGATATTGGAAAGGGGAGGGTCAAACCCAGGAAAACTAAATGTAATCCAAAAAAAATGTCGTCTGCACCGTAAAGTATTTGTTTTAGCTCAAAAGGGGATCCGCCACTGAATATAATTATATATATATATATATATATATATATATATATATATATATATATACATACACACACATACAAATATGTTTATATATTTTTATATTTGTGGTGTGTATATATATGTATATATATGTTTAATTTATTATTTATTATGTAATATATAATATGCTATTATGATTTAATATTATATCATATTATATATTTCTATATCTCTTTTAGTTTTATTATTTATAAATATAATATAACATAAGGTAAGATAAAACAAAATGAAACTATAATACGATTTTATAAAAGATAAGATGAGTTAAGATAATGACATTATTTATTACACAAAATCAGTGAATACAGATTCTAAGTGCAACTGACTAACTCACGTAATGGTACTGTAGGGTTCTATCAGGCACTCCTCTCTTCGGGCAGAACACACAAAGAACCTTAAGTGGGCTATCTGGAACCCATGGATATCAAAAACGGTTCTATCTTGAACTATGGTTCCAGCTGGAACCATACAGGTTATGCATGGAACCCCCAAGAACCTTTTTTTCTTAGAGTGTATATATATATATATATATATATATATATATATATATATATATATATATATATACAGTGAAACCTCCTTGTGTCGAAGTCGAAGGGACCCTCAGAAAACTTCGACACATCCGAGGTTCGAGACAAGCGGGTTTTATATGGTTATAATTTAACTAGAGTTGTCCGAAATATCGAGTCTGTAACTTCGACATAAGCAGGGTATTCGACTTAAGCGAGTTCGACACAACGAGGTTTCACTGTATATAAATATATCGGAATTTTTTTAATGCATGTATATCCCGATGTATACTGTCATTAACGCATGTATTACAGTATATTATTTTCCATGCATGTATCTCGCAAATGTTATTGTTAATACATGTATGTTGGAATGTTGTTGTTGTCAATACATGTACGTTTGAATGTTGCTGTTATTGTTAATACAAGTATGTTAGAGTGTTGTCGTTATTATTAATACATGTATGTTAGGATATTGTCATTATTGCTAATACATGTATGTTGGAATGCTGTCGTTATAATAAATACATGAATGCTGGAATGTTTTGGTTATTGTTAATAAATATATGTTGAAATGTTGACGTTTTTTTATTGTGAATATATGTATGTCAGAATGTAGTCCTTATTTTTAATATACTTGTGTTGGAATGTTGTTATTGTTTTTGTATATGTATTTTGAATTGTTTTCGTTATTGCTAATACATGTATGCTGGAATGATTTCGTTATTGTTAATATATGAAGGTTAGGATGTTGTTGTTGTTGTTAATACATGTGTATGTGTGTTTGTGTGTCACTGTGAATTTCAAATGCATGTTTGTTGGAATGTTCACATTATGGGTAATTCTTGAAACATAATTTAAAGGCGATACGTGAACGTCTTATGCTATTTAAATATTTGAAAAAAATATATAAATAAATTAATAAACGATTTAACTTGGAATGTTTTAATTGTTAAATTATGTCAGCCTTATACTATTATTGTTACTGCGTGTATGTCGGGTAAATATCATGTCCTTGTTTTTTGTCATGTGTGCGGGTGTATTGTCCTAGAATTCCTTTTCGTTCACTCATACATCACATTTATCAACTCTGTGGTAATGTATATATGCATGTCTGTTGTATTTTTTGCTTTGGGATTCCATGATTATCAGACCGGAAAAATGAAAATATAAATAATATGATTCATACTGGCTCGTACTCCCGTTTTGAGACAGTGTACAACAGAGAGAGAGGTCCGGCTACCACACCCACGCGCGACAGTACAGGATTCGACGGTGACACCGCCCGCGGGTAAATATTTTATATTGACATAAACATAAACATACAAAACTTTAGTTTACAGCAAATCATTTTCTAAATTATTTGGCAGGAAGCTAGGGTGGGTTTCGAGCACGTGATCCCATGCCATGGTATTTTGTTCAAATATATGTATTTCATAAAATATTAAGAATTGTGAACACATCAGGTTTGAATAGAATATTTTTAGCTATCGACGATTATAATTAAAATATCAGGGTATATCTGTTGTAAAAATATATCTATGTATGTGTTCATATCACAAGGGGTGACAAGAGGTCCTAAGGTTTTGTTATGCATGTTTGTGTGTGTTTGTTTGTGTTTCTAATAAAAAAAAAGGGTTGACCAGGTCGCATTTTACCACTGGGCTCGGGTCCACATGCATTGTTTTATCTGGTGACGGAGGGATCCGACTGGGAATTTTGACGGCTGGAAATTTTCCCAGGTGGTCGATCCTCAGCGAAATATAAATATCTTGAATCTTGATGCCGATGGGCCAGTGGTATATAAACGAAATATTAATGCAATTGGGCTGATGATATAAATAAACATCGAAGCCGATTGCACGTACCGGTGGTGTAAATAAAATCTTTGTGCCGGCTAGATGAAGTTATTAACATAATCTGGATGTCGATAGTCCGATGGTATTAAATTTTGTTATTTCGATGGACCAATGCTTTAAATTAAATATAAATACCATTGGGCTGATGGAATTAATTTTTGCTCGCTTTCACTCAAAAGTCCAAGCCTATAGTCCCTCCATGCATGAGTGACCACTTGACTTCGTTGACAAATCGGGATTCCCCCTGTCTAGATTTCTAGCTTTGATTGACTGATCGGGATTCCCCGGTTAATATTGCTTTGACTATAACTGAACGGCATTCCAATGTCCTATAAACCAACTTGCTGTGTGTGTAATGTTGAGGATTTGCCAACACTAAAGCTCACAGAAACAGAACCGATATCAAAAAGAGCAGAAAGCCGACATCAGGACATTGGCTACAAAGAGGAACATTAAACAAACCTGAGAAATGCTGGGATCTTCTGTTGTCATGGATGGAATAAATTTACATCATGCTATAGACAACACTGAAGGGATGCATCCTTACCTCATGTTCTGTATCTTTGTGTTAAAATACCTCATTCTATGACTCATTTCTACCTTGGATGTGTTTGCAGATTTATGTAATGCATGTATATGCAACACACGGGCATTATAACCTGAACACGTTTTATTATATACTTTATATATACATTTACTTTGTATATTCACATCTTATTATATATATATATAAATATATATATATATATATATATATATATATATATATATATATATATATATCAAATATTTATATCTTCATTCGTTCAACAAAGAATAGATACAGACGGTTATATACTTATAGACTTAGCCTTTATTGCTATGATAAGTACAATATTAATTTCAACACACATGTAGTGCATTAACAATTGATAAAGCGTGTTGAAATTATTTATTTATATACACTATTTTTAGTGGATATTATATAAATATATATCTGACATCTACGAAATATTTCCCAAGGTATTTACAGGGGGCGTTTAAGGTATACCACCTACTTACTATTTTAAAACCAGGGCCGTATTCATAGTATATTTAATAACCACCGCGTCTAAATTGATCCGCGTAACGACCATCCTAAACATGCAAACCATGCAAACTTTGAATTGCTCTCATGGTATTTTTTATTAGTATTTACACACGTGCATGTTTATGCCATATACAGTCATGTCCTGTTTTGCCTTTATTACATATATGTAGGACATGGTTTAATGACGTGACATACTTACGTAGAGTGTGTGTGAAAAACGCTTACCTTGGTGATATTGACAGGTGCGTGTTTATTTTTAAACCACAGCGGGGGCGTCTAAGGACCATACAAAGTGTATACTACATACTTTTTTTGACCTGGTATGTACTAGTATGTCAATGAAGACGTGCTGGGTACATTGCTCATACGATCTTATTGTATATAACCTATACAAGGACATCCGGGTTCGCCGAGGCATGCTGTGATTGCAGAAAGTAAAACAGACACAAAAACCGCCCCCGCTCTGGTTACGTCTTTACAACATTTAACAGTATGTTCAATATTTTACATATACGTAACTGGCTTATATGACTCAATGATAACGTGGTTATTGCGAACAAAGTTAATTTTAACAAGCACTATTTATGATAGAAATAACTATCTACAATCTTACTACTACAACTATTACTACTATTATTAAAAATAATAATAACAACAACAATAATAATAATAATGATAATAATAATAATAATAATAATAATGACAATAATCATAATAGTATTAATGATAATAATTATTATTATGATAATTAATAATTAAAAATAATGATAAAAATAATAATAATACCTATATCTGAAAATCATGCACTATATTACCAATATAACTGTTTCCCATTTTTAAGTTCCCCAGTATTTTTTGTGTATATTTAATGTTTTTCTTTCATGACATATAATATGTTAAAAGGGGTCTACTAGATATTTACATAGCTAATATCCCAGGTATTTTTATGAAATGCACGTATATGGTGCAAACTTACATGAGTATTTATAGTATATTTTGCGTGTTGTAAATTATATAAAAACATATAATTAGTATTGTAATAATATAGTAGTATTTGTGGTAGAAGTAACAAGAGTATTAAGTATTAGTTTAATTATTATTCGCAATATATGAGTATACCTCTTTTATACACACACACACATATATATATATATATACAGTGAACTCCCGCATGACGACCACCCCGTTAACACGAACACCCCGCTAACGATTACCTTTATTGGTCCCATAATTGTGTAATATAAATTATCATATTAAAAAACTTCGGTAACACGACCACCCCGCTGAGTAAAGTAAAACTGACAAATCATATTTCAGTGATCAAACATTGACTTGCATTATGGCTAAGTCAAGCTATTTGTTTCATTTGTGTTTCATTTCTATGTAAATAAAACTTTTGAATCATATTCATGTTTGTTATTTATTTTTCTTTATATTTTATTTTTTTTAAATTAAACAGGGACAACAAGTTAACAATTACTTGAAATACCCATATTATCGCCTGTGTTAATATACTGGCAGACTATTGTACAAGCATCCCGCTAACACAACCAACTCGCTAACACGACCACTTTGCCTGGTCCCGCAGGTGGTCGCGTTAGCGGGTTTTACTATATATATATATATATATATATATATATATATATATATTAGTAGGAGGTCGAGTTGTAACATGTTTTTTATAAAGGTGCACTGATTTCAAGCACCATGTAGACTTGCGTCGTTATGGTTTGTCGGGTTCGAAGGTTTTATGCTAAAAACCAGATATAAATATATAATTGCTTTCACGCCAATTGCCACAAACCTTTTGTATAAGTGTTTAAATATAATATACCCTGAACGCAAAATCAGTGCAGAATTTGTATGGTTACCACATGTATAAATGTATATATATATATAATTTGAAGGAAGCCCGATTTTTTTCTAAATTCACATGAAAAAGTCACTTGTTTAAGTAGCAAAGACTTATATTGTACTTTCAGTTCGAGCTGAGGACTAAAGTGCTGAAAACATCGGGTTCAAAGCTCAACGGAAAACCAACGGCTATCGTATGGTAAAAGTTCACTCGATCATATCGGTATACGTGTACAAAGGACAGATATATATATATATACATATTGTATAAATTCTCAATCACAGACACCATATTTGATATCCAGCATGCACTTTATCTAAAGAGAGTCCTTCTTAAAACTGGTTGTCATCATCTTACAGCTGTTGGAATTAGGGTCTAAATTGTAAAAATATACAAAAGTATTGGTATGTGAGTGTCTGTATATATATATATATATATATATATATATATATATATATATATATATATATATATTCCTTATAAAGAGATATAACATTGGCGGCGAAACCGGGGACTGGGGGAGTCGGGCCCCAAAATGTGCCATTGGGGCTGAGTCCCCTCCCCCCAATAATTTAATGGAAAAACATAAAGTGTACCAGTATTTCTCAGTACAGTTAGTATATTCTCCTGTACAGAACTGTAATAGACTACCCCCTCCCCTTATCAACCCCATAAGTGTATATATGGTATATATATATATATATATATATATATATATATATATATATATATATTTTATATATTATATATATCAGGGCCTTAGCCTCGGGGGCGGGGGTTGGGGATGTGGCAGCCCCCTAGGATTTTAGGTGCAAAAATATAGCAAAGTTGATATATTTTTTTTAAGTAAGCATTGACCAATAGATGACAGCAAAATGCACCAGAATGCAGTATTAAACAGTTTTTCAAACTTTTCCATACCTTAAGGAGGGGGACATCCCCTCCCACCCCCTCCCCCTTCGGGGGCTCTGTTCCCTCGCATCTGCTTAATGCCCCCCCCCCCCTGCCATTTAGGTCAGACTACGGCCCTGTCTATATATATATGTGCTGGTCACTGGAGTATTGCAATACAAAATAGAAAAAATCTGGGTTAACAATCACAAATTGTCTGACCGAGCTCAAACTGCCTCTGTCACCTCATGAGTCGGCATTGTTTCCTAAATAGCGATGTATCACACAATCTATACAGGCAAACCAAGTAAAACCAAGAACAGAAAGATGTCAACGACTGCATGTAAACTTCTGCCAGGAGTTCCATCAAATTTTGGTGTAAGCCACACAGACCAAGGAAATGTAAGAATATAACCCCCCAAAAAAATGAGAGTCAGAGTTCAACAATCGCAGTAAGAAATCATAGGTCAGCATTGGTCGCCAGTGAAAGTATAGTGATCTTAATTGACATATCACACTTCTAAAAAATTTCAATTATCTACTTCATGAAACATTTTTACGGAAATGTATGTACTTTAATGGACGTGTTCCATGTGGATAAATAAACTGGATGTGTTCATAGAGTATGAATACCTAGCTACTCCCCCCCCCCCCCCCCCCCCCACATCTGGGTTTTGCTGATCCAGCTTTCCAATGTTGTGCACCATGAAACGCGTCAGTTATAGGGGTTCACCTGGTGGAAAAATGAAATATCTCACCTCCCGGAGGAATTAAGGAAGGGTTTCAGACAGTGATATGCTAACTAATCGATTACATCAATGATTGGTCGTTTTCATTCATAATCGAATAAATCGATTGCATTTTTGCATAATTAATCACAAACGACTCGTACGGTTTGCACATCCAAAAGGGTCATATTATACCGATAAAATATTCTTATTCTGTCAGAGAGATATAAGAAAGACGGGGCACAAAACAGCGTATAGTATATATTAAGCTAAAATGTGTGCAATTTATACGTGTAAACAACCCTGCCATTACGTTGACCTTTCAGGGTGATGCTCACGTTAGACTGAATTCACTCAATCAATATTTCAGTTATAATTCTATATAGCATGTTTCACGTATAATGATTCATAATCGGTCATCGGTCTTGTTTAATCTCCCAATAATCGAATATTATTTTAGAACCGATTCCTACAACTAGTTTCAGAAATGGACACTACTTTTAGGAATACCCTGACTTCCTTACATGATTCAAGCCGTGCAGGAAGGGGTACTTGAATTGTCTTTAGTGTGGGTGGAGAAGAAGGAGGAAAAGGGGGGGGGGGGGGGGGAGGTCGTGATCAAATCTGATGTTGTTCCTGATTTCTTCAAGAATTCTGAAACTGGTTTTAAGTGATGCCATTTGTCGTGACAGAGGAACAGTGGAGAGTCTGAGAATCTCAAAAAAAAAAAAAACGGACACAGCGAATAAGGACACAGCGACGATAAGTGAAATGTTCGACGGACTCGGGGATAAAAAAGAATTGGTGACGAGCAA
Source organism: Sipunculus nudus (assembly GCA_026874595.1). Taxonomy (NCBI): domain Eukaryota; kingdom Metazoa; phylum Annelida; class Sipuncula; order Golfingiida; family Sipunculidae; genus Sipunculus; species Sipunculus nudus. The sequence continues at coordinate 19,014,298 of CM049314.1, read as the reverse complement.
TTTGGGCGCAAATTATCTTTGATTGAGCTATAGGTGGAGATTATAAAATACGAGGAAAATCGTAATCTAGCCAGAAAAAAAAAACATATGTCTCAGTTCTTATAATGGTGCATGTAGACATTTAGTCTTTTCACTGATATATGTTTGAGAATCCTTTGAGGGGAGAGAGGCAATATATCACCTGTTAGTAACATTACCTAATACTTCACGTTCAACCACGAACAAATATCCACTAAAATGTGAAAGGTGACTATATATAAGCGTATATATAAGAAGAAGCGTAATACGCGTCATATATCTGCTCGTTCCTGCGTATATCAGTACACGTACACCATATGTTGCCTGTACATAAATTATTCTAAAAGGGCGCGTGCACCAAAGCGGAAACTTACAAGTAGTACTATAAACACAGGAACAAGGCCAACCACGGTTACCTCCCACACAGGTCTTAACTTTAAATAGAAACAAGATCGAGCCGCCAAACAAACTGAATTGGACTAGTATTGTCACTTGTTAATATGAAAGGTTGGGGGGCATGACCCGCATTGGTTTTTTTAGTTATTCATAGACTTTCTACCACTACAAAACAGCACAATGGTATTTTAACAATTTTTAAAATGTTGAGTGCTTTAGGGGACTGATATGTTTTAATGGTTATACACACCCACGTATGGTACATGTATACACACACACACACATATATATATATATATATATATATATATATATAAATTAAATATATAGCCTACATATAATTTATATCTGTAACATCGATCTGTAATGTGTGTTTGCATGTGTTTGACTGCTACCATCGGTCTCATGAAAATGAAAGTTGTATGTCATATGATATGATATTATATATGTAAATATAAGATAAGATATGATTAGACAGGAGACACATGCATTCATATTAATAACACATAGGGGCCTACATAATTACATATCCATATATCATAGCATAGGTTTCTCCCTCCGGTAGTACGATTATTTTTCTTTAAATTTCAATATAAAATAAAGCAAAGCTGAAACAGTGAAAAGCAATGCAACATAGCTTCGAAATACCTTTGGAAGTATTGCTGTGCACTATTTTTTGCAGTCGCCGGAGGATCTCTGGAAGTACACACCCCCATAAACGAGGCCCACGACTGAGCGATAATGGGGAGTCTGCAATGAAGTGTACGACCGTGGAAATTAGGTCAAGGTCAAAGAACTACTATATTTGTCACTAAAGACTATGCCCTGAGGTCAAGTTTTGAAAATCAGTTATATCGGAGATATAGAGCAAACAGGGACGAAAAAAGGGGATGGGGAGAAAATCATAATACTTCGACCTAAATATTGATGTAGGAATAAACACATCAGTCCCATAAGCCTCTCCTTCATATGGATATAACTATCTAAATTTACTACAAGCTATTTTTTTTTTTTTTTTTTTTTTGCGTAACCCATCTAACCCACCTAACAGACCAACAAACCAACATTAAAAACAAACAAACATGGATGAAAGATCACCGCCTTCACGGAGGTAGTGAGTAGTTATGGACGTGGGTCTTCTACTCGTCTGCACCTCAGGAACTTATTGAAAAATATGAACGAAACTGAATTTACATTAACAGACAATATTTATGTCTTCACGTTTTGAATGAAAATATATTATCAGTTTCATACGCATTTTGTGTCTCAGTGAAAGTACGAAAAGTAATCAAGAAATGTATAGTTGGCTGAAGATTTACAGTGATATTTTTCAGTTTCATACACGCGATCCAACTAACTCAACGTCACGTTCAGCTGTGACAGCTGTTTACCGAAAAAATGTTTAATAAGATTTCAACCGAATAAACGGCCCGTTCCTTCATTTAATCAAAACACAATATTCTTACATCTACTTCCTCTATACGGAAACTGCAAAACCAGTATATCCAAAACAAAACATTACCCACTGACAAGATTTTGTTAAGGTTTATTGGCTTCATCTGAAAATTTAGCTTAAAGAACGATCTGTAACAGGTATGACGATATTGTCACTGTTAAGGTAAAAGAATCACCGCAAACTCCCGCCGATCACAACTGTAAACAACAAATAGATTACGCTGTTACGGCCAGCGCTGTAACACGACAACCCCGGTATGAAGCTCAGCACTGAAACATGACAATCCCGCTATGACCACCTCTTTTATATGACCATCCCGCTGTGATGATTACCTGTGTAACACGACCAACACGCAATGATGATGACCACCTCTGTTACACGACCACCCCGCTATGATGACCACCTCTGTAACACGATCACCCGCTGAGATGACCACCTCTGTAACACGATCACCCGCTGAGATGACTACCTCTGTTATACGACAACCAAGATATGATTAATACCTCTGTTATACGACCACCCAGCTTTGATGACCACCTCTGTTATACGAACACACCGCTATGATGACCACTTCTGAAATACAACCACCCCGATATGATGACCACCTCTGTAACACGATCACCCCCTGAGATGACTACCTCTGTTATACGACCACCCAGCTTTGATGACCACCACTGTAACATGACCACCAGGCTATGACCACCTCTGTTATACGAGCACCCCGCTATGCATAGTTGGGGCCAGGTACTTGTACCTGTACCTGTACCTCGGTACACATTTCAGAGTACCTGTACCTGTACCTGTACCTGCCAATCAGGAGTAGGAAGTACCTTGTACCTGTACCTGTACCTGGAACTAAAGTACCTGTACCTGGTACAAGGTACTACAGGTACATTTTCATATTTTCTTTTTTTTTTAAGTTTTTTTTTCTCTTTGAGTATTATAATAGTAAGTTCTAATTAAATATACCTTAGCAAATGACTTTAATATTGTTTGGTAGAAAATAGGCATGTTAACTTGCAAATACGTAAATTTATGCCGCTGTTATTAATCGTAAAAATGTCTTTGAAGTGATCCTAAAATAAATGTACCTGTACCTAGGTACTTTCTAAAGTACCTGTACCTGTACCTAGGTACTGTTACTTGTACCTGGTCCCAACCCTGCCGCTATGATTATCTCTGTAACACGACCATCCAGCTATGATGAACACCTCTGTGACATCGACCACCTCTATATGATGACCACATCTGTGACATTGACCACCCCGCAATTATGACCACATCTGTTAAACGACTACCCCGCTATGATGACCACCTTTGTAACATGACCACTAAGCTATGATGACCACCTCAGTAATACGACCATCCCGTTATAATGACCACCTGTGTAACACGACCACCCCGCTATGATGACCAACTCTGTGAAATCGACCAACTCGTTATGATTGCCACCTCTGTGACATCGGCCATCCCGCTATGATGGCCACCTCTGGCACAGATATGTACGCAGATGACGTCACTATATTTTGTTATGGAAAAGAATTCTAATGAGGCTGAGATTTAATTAGCGCACTGATAACAACCCGGTATGATTTAAGTCTTTTCACCCTATACTATAATAAACTGAAGATTATGTTTTTTGGTAAAATATGAATGATTTGCTAATCAGAAACTCCTGGCAACTATTTTAGATTCAATTCTGCTATGGTCTATGAGATTATTTTACTATAATTATATTATAATAGTTTATGCTAATTTTTATATAATAATAATATATGCTAATTTATCCCGAAGATCATTCACGAACTATAAGTAAAAAAATCGGCAAAAATATATTTATTCACCGTATTTTAAGCTTTCTCTCACTCCAATTCTTTTCCAAGCTTATTTATTCAGCCACATATTGAATATTTAATAAAGCATTGGCCGGTTAGCCATCATTTACTAATAATTTGGTCCAAAAGGTTCAAAAACAGGGCTGCTCGAATTAAAACGAAAACTACTATAGATAGACGTGCTTGGACCGGTTCGGTCCACAATTTTGGACTTGAACCAACCGGACCAGCAACACAAAATATCGGACCGTCGGTCCCTGAACCGAACCGGTCCTTACCGGTCCGGACCGCCCCTCCTGAAATGTAATGGTTTGTGCTATTGATGGATTTCTTTCATGTGATAAGTTTCAACCGGCAACCCTTGTTGTGAACAATTTGGTTGTGTTTGTAGGCAACTAAGAAGTAAAGACTCCTTAACCAAAATAATACTAAAAACACTGGCAGAAATTTTCTTTCAAGACAGATGTTCTAGCTAGTGTAGACATATAATTGCAGGCTATATAAATGAGCTTGGTGGTGTCAGCTGGTTTGTTTATTTATTTATTCATTATCAGTTTTGGCTAAGCTTTAATAATTTTATCTTGTATAAATTTCTTTTTATTTAAAATTAAAAAAAAATATTTTTATAATAATTATTGAATAAATGGACGGGACTGCTTGGACTAGTCCACAATTAGTACCCGACCGCCTTCAGCTGGACCGGACCAGGACCGGGCCGCTGTGGTGATGGTCCGGTCCGGTCCAGTCCGCACCTCTAACAGTAGAAATAGAGACGCTTTGATGCCGGTTAATGAATAAGGATGGATTCATGTACATCAGAGGTACACGTTCTCTATTGCAGGATTAATGTATAAATGTGTTTGCTCTATGGTTTCCGGTTCACAACAGTATAGTTTTCATTTTGTTACTGATACTCACAACCATGCCACCCCGGTCCTTCCTAAACCTAGAACGAAATATCTGAGAAAAAAAAGTCTTCCCTGTTTGCTGGGCCAAACGTTTAGAGAACTTTTCTGGCACATCACATATTGTACAGTTTCATATATATGTGTTTGTGTGTGTATCCCTCCTTTGCATGAGTATCAATTGATCATATAAGAATAATAATTACATTATTTCATGTTGCGTATTCTTAATAGCTGTCTCTATTATATTTTGGTCTTTGTTGTAAAACAAGGTATTGTACTGTTTCATTGCCTCGTACCTCACAAATCGGAAATATTCTTACAGTTTTGGCTGTTTACATTTTTTATTATTACTGAGCATATAATAAACATTCCAAATATGCGAGTAAGTTTTTAACATAATAGTTACTATTTATTAATCATATTTTTTATAATTCTTAGTTACTTTTTTATAAAATGGAACGGGGCCCCAAGGTAAAACATCTTTAATATAAGCTGATTGGTTCATTGCATTTCACTTTATAAATATGAAGTAAATACAATTAAAATATACATAAAAGACGACCGTTTCTGCATATACAATTATATATATATATTAAATCTTAAATAACGACCACCATCGGGAACTCAATGAAGTTGTCTTATTTTCGAAGTGGTCGTCTGAGTGAGGTCTTATATTATAAAGAACCAAAAAAAATCGGGACCGTGAACAAGTGATTGTTATTTGAGTGGTCTTTATTCTGAGGTTGTTGTTAGGCACAGTTTAACTGTATATATATATATATATATATATATATATATATATATATATATATATATATATATATATATATATAAACCTCTCATCGGAGGGGAGACACTAATTGTAGAAATCACGAGAGTCCGATATGCTTCATACATTTGAATTTTCTAAGTTTATGCTAGGATAGCTTTAAATAAGAATATGTTTCGTTTACTTATGGTTCATAACAAATGGAAGGATGCCATTGGTAACCATGTCGTTAAAATTAATGTCAATGTGGTTCGGGCTGGCTAACATTTTACGTAATGTTTATGAAACAATCACAAGATAAATGTTAAAAACAAATCCGCTGATTAATTCCAGGGATTCCAGCAAGTTTGTACCCGCAATGCCTACATGTGTTCAATCTGAAGCGTGTCAGAAGAGAATGATCACATGAAAGTATATCAAGTGTAAACAGCGATAAGACACGTTTATTCCCTTACTGGTAGTTTGTTTCAGTTTCATGCACGTTCCATGAAGGTCATTAGTTAATATGACCCCTCAAAACTCGTTACAGTCTTCTGTAAATTTATAAAAACATGTATTGATTTCAGTTTCGTACACGCACACAACTGATCAGTTTATTTACTGTATTGTCTGAATGATATGTATTGTCTTATTGTTATGATTGATGTGGCATGACCTAATGATATACCCGAATAAGAAAGCACTCAGAGACCGCATACCTCCGCCAACATTCTGGATCACACGATCTGGATTATTATTTGGATTCGGGTTAAACTTCGGGAGGAATTTGTGATGTGAATCATACACTCAGAATTTTATCTCATGTCAGCTCTGCCTGTCAGAGCAAAGGCCAGTCAATATTAGGTCACATATACACACATTGAAGGCGGTGAGAACTTTCACTCTGTTCCGCACTTTAGGATCCCCTGACACAAGTGAATGACGACGGCCTGGATTTCACTATCTCACTCTGGTTTAGAATCTTGTAAGCAAAACATTTAAAGATGATCGAGATCACTTCTTGAGTAAAGTCGCTAACAGACAAACCAACCAACAACAAGAACATAATACTTCCTCACACATTGTACATAATTTCGGCCAGCCTAACGTAGATGTTTTTCTATAATCACCCCGGTTAAACACAAGACACAAATATATTTGGATATCTTACCCAAGGTATGGCGATTTTTTTATTGATCACATGTGAAATAATATTCATTTTTTTTTACATATTCATAAATCAAATGAAGTGCTTGTAATGTAATTTAATTGGCATGCAAATGGGGGATGGACCTCATTTTAACATATCAAATGAGACAAGAATTATGATAATATAGATCTATGCGACACCATCCCTGAAATTGCTCTTGTGCTTGTATACATGTAAGAAAGACCAGACTTGGGGAGAGAGTTTATTATCTGGATACAATCACTAAATCTTCTTAAGAAGCCGGAAAATGAAGCTGAAAAGCTTGATATCCAAAAGAAATAAAACACTAACTGTAAAAAGTCTGTGTCCGAAGGAAACAAAAAAAAAAGCTGTCGAGATGAAGCTTACAACATTTTCTAGAAGATGCCAAAAGGAACGAGTTATTCAAATAAGTCAACAGACTAGTGTCTAAAATAAGTCAACAGACAAGTGTCTAAAATAAGACAACAGACTAGTGTCTAAAATAGGTCAACAGATAAGTGTCTAAAATAGGTCAACAGAAAAGTGTCTAAAATAGGTCAACAGAAAAGTGTCTAAAATAGGTCAACAGACAAGTGTCTAAAATAAGTCAACATATAGCTGTCTAAAATAAGTCAACAGACAAGTGTCTAAAATAAGTCAACAGACAAGTGTCTAAAATAGGTCAACAGACAAGTGTCTAAAATAAGTCAACAGACAAGTGTCTAAAATAGGTCAACAGACAAGTGTCTATAATAGGTCAACAGATAAGTGTCTAAAATAGGTCAACAGAAAAGTGTCTAAAAAAGGTCAACAGAAAAGTGTCTAAAATAGGTCAACAGACAAGTGTCTAAAATAAGTCAACATATAACTGTCTAAAATAAGTCAACAGACAAGTGTCTAAAATAAGTCAACAGACAAGTGTCTAAAATAGGTCAACAGACAAGTGTCTAAAATAAGTCAACAGACAAGTGTCTAAAATAGGTCAACAGACAAATGTCTAAAATAAGTCAACATATAACTGTCTAAAATAAGTCAACAGACAAGTGTCTAAAATAAGTCAACAGACAAGTGTCTAAAATAAGTCAACAAACAAGTGTCTAAAATAGGTTAACAGACAAGTGTCTAAAATAAGTCAACAGATAAGTGTCTAAAATAAGTCAACAGACAAGTGTCTAAAATAAGTCAACAGATAAGTGTCTAAAATAAGTCAACAGACTAGTGTCTAAAATAAGTCAACAGACTAGTGTCTAAAATAAGTCAACAGACAAGTGTCTAAAATAAGTCAACAGACAAGTGTCTAAAATAAGTCAACAGACAAGTGTCTAAAATAAGTCAACAGACAAGTGTCTAAAATAAGTCAACAGACAAGTGTCTAAAATAAGTCAACAGACAAGTGTCTAAAATAAGTCAACAGACAAGTGTCTAAAATAAGTCAACAGAAAAGTGTCTAAAATAAGTCAACAGACAAGTGTCTAAAATAAGTCAACAGACAAGTGTCTAAAATAGGTTAACAGACAAGTGTCTAAAATAAGTCAACAGATAAGTGCCTAAAATTAGTCAACAGACAAGTGTCTAAAATAAGTCAACAGATAAGTGTCTAAAACAAGTCAACAGACTAGTGTCTAAAATAAGTCAACAGACTAGTGTCTAAAATAAGTCAACAGACAAGTGTCTAAAATAAGTCAACAGACAAGTGTCTAAAATAAGTCAACAGACAAGTGTCTAAAATAAGTCAACAGACAAGTGTCTAAAATAAGTCAACAGACAAGTGTCTAAAATAAGTCAACAGACAAGTGTCTAAAATAAGTCAACAGACAAGTGTCTAAAATAAGTCAACAGACAAGTGTCTAAAATAAGTCAACAGACAAGTGTCTAAAATAAGTCAACAGACAAGTGTCTAAAATAAGTCAACAGACAAGTGTCTAAAATAAGTCAACAGACAAGTGTCTAAAATAAGTCAACAGACAAGTGTCTAAAATAGGTTAACAGACAAGTGTCTAAAATAAGTCAACAGATAAGTGCCTAAAATTAGTCAACAGACAAGTGTCTAAAATAAGTCAACAGATAAGTGTCTAAAACAAGTCAACAGACTAGTGTCTAAAATAAGTCAACAGACTAGTGTCTAAAATAAGTCAACAGACAAGTGTCTAAAATAAGTCAACAGACAAGTGTCTAAAATAAGTCAACAGACAAGTGTCTAAAATAAGTCAACAGACAAGTGTCTAAAATAAGTCAACAGACAAGTGTCTAAAATAAGTCAACAGACAAGTGTCTAAAATAAGTCAACAGACAAGTGTCTAAAATAAGTCAACAGAAAAGTGTCTAAAATAAGTCAACAGACAAGTGTCTAAAATAAGTCAACAGACAAGTGTCTAAAATTCTAATTTCTAATTTTATCATATTTGCTGCTCGCTTGTATAAACAATTAATTTCATTGAGACGAAGAGCACGATTCAGTTGATGGAATGGCACAAAACACCTGATGGAAACGAATTTACTCAATGGCGAGATTCGTTACATGCCCAAATCTAATAAAGAGTAATATTGCCTTTATTTTATAACAGGCATTTTTTTTTAATATTATATTAAGTAGACTAATTTATAACCCATCCGTTCTTGTTGATTTTACACTTCCGGTACAGGAAGTCAGCTTCCGGTGGCTAGGATTTCGAGGAAGAAAAATAATACTGACAGCTTCGTTTATTTAAAGGAAAATCGGAAACGCTATCATGGAACAGTAAATCAAGCATAATAAATTTGCTCAATTTGAATTTACGGGTCTGACACATGTATATAGAGAGGGATCAGGTGGAAGAAGATATAGATGTACATGTGGGAGCCGGTAATACTTTGCAAACTTTTCCCGACGTTTATCTCTTATACAAATATAATAAACCGCCAACCTAACACTTTCCGTGAAGCGAACGAGACCCGGAAGTCCCATGTAAACAAAGAGATCATGCACTGTGTGTACTTCCGATGTGTTCCGTTTGAGGCCGAATTCCTGATATAACTATAAATATATATATATATATATATATATATATATATATATATATATATATATATTTATATTACTGGACTACCTCCAATGCAAACTTCAGTATTACCATAAAAAATAGAAAAGAATACCATAAAATGATATACTTAAACATTTTTTATTGTGCTGCTAATTGTATGATGTATTTTGGCCGCTGTTTCTTACTGTTGAACACTCAAAACACAAACACATATAAATCGAGCTTGCGGGATACCGGAAGGACAACGACAATCGTTTTGTCCCTACGGGTATTTATACTTATCATGAACATGGGACTGTGAGAATGATTTGTGTAAGCTGTATAAGCTGTGTAAGCTGTATTACACGTCTCTTCTATTCTCATATTTTATTCTAGTATTCTTAAATTAAAATTCTAATTATATTTATCAAAACAAGGTCAATTTAAAAACAATGAGAATTTATCATGGGTACAAACGATTTAAGTGATAATTAATGTTTTATGAGGGGGGGGGGGGGGAGGTACATAAAATGTGAGTGCGAGTGCATGGACAGAATAGAAGCGGGACCCGAACTGCGTAAAAAGGGAGAAATTATATAAAAGTACGTGCCAGACACCGAGAAAAATAATAGCTTGAACAATGTGAAACCGGCAGGGTGAACATGGCAGCCGTTCTTGGAAACTTCAGGCAGAAATAGCCACGATTTATACTGTGTGTCGGAACTGTATTGTTTGCCAGAGGCGAGATAGTTACATTAACACAAACAATATGTTTACACGTGGTGGTTAATCAAATCAAAACAAAAAGTCAGAGGAAGGATTTCCAGGAAGCGTTGATTGCTTTGTTTCCATGAATTCTCGGGAACTTCCTGGCAGTTCTCTTGCAGATGGATGGTTTTCAGGAGTGCATTAGTGCTGGCGGTCCGGAATATCACATGAACTAAACTCAGCCGGGAATTTTAATCTGCTGGTGGTATTTTATACAGTGAATGTTTACTCTGAGGTATATCTGCGGACAGATGTATAAATATAATCCTCGGTCATCACCCACGTGGACGGGATTCCCTAATTAAGGCTTTGTAACAGGTAAAAATAAACCCCTTGTAATGTTAAAACAATCGGGGTACGATTCTAAATATATGACAATTTTTTTAAACGTTATTAAAAAGTTATTGTTCATAGAATACGAAATATTATGTAGTAGTTTATCATACAACAATTCTAATTCTATTAAATTTTATAAAAAAAAAATAATAATTTATAAAAAGACACTTAATAACCAGCACATTTGCCATAATCCACCTTAACTATGCACATAAATTAATATAAATACATACATAAATATATGTATATTTATATATGTATATATATATATATATATATATATATATATATATATATATATATATATATATATATGTATAAGGTAAAGCCATGATAGTCTAGCGTCGATGATTGACGCCTATCAGATATACTAAATTATTTATCATCAAACAAACTTTGGAAGAGCACACTGCAGGATTTTTCGTCAGGTATATAGTGAGCGGGAACGGAAAGAGATGTGTTTATATGCAGTAGAAATTACAATGTATTAAGTCCAAGATGCAAGAGAAACAGTATAGTTACATTTTGATTGGATATTAAGTAATATATATTTACCATGTTGCCTTCTGTGGCATCAGAAAGACAGAAAGACAGAAAGACACTGAAATATCAATGGAAAGATATAGGCAAATAAAATATATCCCTGCAGTCAAAATTGTTAAAACACGAAATACAAGCAGAGACTATGCTCTTTTTTCGGTAATAATATTATGACGTCAAAAGATCCCTGTGACGTCACCAGTGCACTTTGATGATTGTTGCTGCACACGGCATGCATTCTGTATTGAGCATGGGCCGATACTATATACTAATGAAGGGAGGGGATCAACTCCCAATCACATGAATACAAGTATGCCGGGAGGGCTTGTAGACTTTTAACATAACTCTCTTATGCATAGGGGGGAGGGGAAATGGACCCAGACGCAAAACCCGATACTGTTGTTCTTCAGTGTAAATTAATTGTAAATCAATCTATTCAACAGAGCGGGCCCCCTCTGAATCCGCCCCTGCACAGACACGGAAGATGAATGGCATCAGATACAGCGGGACTTAACTCATTTTAAAAATATATATTAAGACATATTAAGACACACCAAGACGAGGCCAGGAATAATTCACTAAGCGGGCATTAAGACATGGTGAATTTCTAAAATACTCGCTGATATGTCAATATTTCACTTCTTTGCCTATTTAGTAGGTTTAAACACCTGGTCGAACACCTAAACGTACTTGTCAGGCATTAAGATATACATCTGCTGGTCTAAAAATAAACTGCAGGGAGTATTTAAAACCATATAACGAAAATTATGGAAATGTGAGGCTTGCTGTCTTGTATTGATCATTTAGATGATAAAATCATATATAACAATGAGATGATTATTAAGATTAACTGCCCATTGTTATTTTGTATTGCATCGTGTTTTTGGATGACTGAAGTCATTTGATGTATTATGTCTTTCCCACATTACTTTGAAACCAAAACGGTTTGCGCTTTATGGAAATACTGACAATGAATGAATATATCCTGGTGTAGTTCTTATGAATTAAAGAATCATAATTGTTTGTAATACCTGAGTATATTCCCTTTACCAAGTCAAATGACGTTCTGTACACTCGTTTTACTCGTGTTTTTCTGTCCTGACGTAGCTGTGTTTTCCCGCCTTCTCAGAACTCAACCTGACGGCTTTTACAGTAACGACTTTTTGTTGAAACGCATTTAAATAAAATAAACTGCTATGGTCCGTCGGTATGAGATTGAAATAGAGGAAAATAATGGAAATCCGGGGACTTTTTGCTTCTACAAACCGTGTCAGTGATACCCTGACATTAAATAAAGAAATAATAATGTGATAAGAAAATTATAAATTGTATAATTTAATTTTGTTTTTCGTTAAAGGGTGACCGAAAACAGGGGTAGGGGACACGACCCCAAACCCCACGCCCTCTGGATCAACGCTTGCATGGTTATCTGTGTATTTGTCCGTCTGTACACATGATGGCTCATACACATTGATACGCCACCAGATACTTCCGCGGCGACTGTCCGTGGTAAACACACAGTCTCTTGTCCCCCAGAGAAGTGACCACTGACTTCCAAAATTCGAATGGGGCAGTCCTGACTCTGGTGAAAGTCCTGTATGAGATATCTGTCACTGTGAATTTCAAACCCACACTTCGCAGAGTTCCGGTGTAAGTCAGGTCACACTAGATTAACTGAGCTGAAAAATACTGATTAGAAAGGCACTGAGTAGATCGCATACCTCCGCCAAGGTAAAATAATCCAACTAGTTCAAAAATTAAATTGGATTTTCCTTGGTCATATCTTTCACTCATAGATAAAGTTTTTTTTTAATCGCTCGAATATATAATCCTACTATGAGACAAATCAGACAAACATAAGACAAGAATAAAAACGAAATCTTCTGGTGAAGGTAACAACTATGTGGAACCAACCCTTGCTGGCAACACATCTTACCCCTGGGGGTAACTTTAAATTGATTTTACATTACCCCATACGGTTTCAGATTACACCTCAAAACAGTTATTTCTTATTGTTCATTTACTTAAATTTCTTATGATTTCATTACATTTTTTTCCTTCTGATTTCTTGAAATAGGTTGCATCCTCGTATATCATATCAGCATGGAATGTTTCATACGCTTTGATTAAGTTATCTTTTATTATATTACAGGGCTTTTAATAGGAAAAAAATTGAAGAGTCCGGGACCCTCAGGCATAAAGTTTCGAGAGTTCCATCTGAGTTCAGAGCGTCCCAAGAGGAGATGATACGTGTCGAATATTGAAGAGTTTTGTAAAAATGAACCATTTTTTGTATTTTATGTAACTATCATATCATTATATGATTAGGAATCGTATCATTATATGAATATATATGCTTATAGCGTAATGTAAGCGTCAGTTATCAGTATTTATACCACTGACATGTTCTTTTGCGGCAGCCGGTACTGGTCTTTGACTGCTTCAAAGTCCTACAGCTAAAAGATGAAAAGAACAAAGTTGAAAAATTAGATAAAAATTCATTTAAAAAAATCGGAAATTGTAGGTGGCACCCCCAAACACGTGCAGCAGTTACAGACCATCAGTCCCATTAACCATACCATGTTTCATAACAATAAACCCAGTGTTTTTTTGCTATTATAAGCTCTGTGACCTTGGATAGTAGGTCAAGGTCATCCTTCTTCAAACTTGACCGAGATTTTGTTGATATGCATCAGCACTAAAGAAATGAAATTCCTGTGTTGAATACTTTTGGATATATCCCGCTCACAAGGCCAAAGTTGAAAAATCCTATAAAATTTCATTAAAAATAGGAAGTTGTAGGTGGCGCCCCCAAACTCGTGCAGCAGTTACAAACCGTTAATCGCAATAACCATACCATGTTTCATAACAATCAACCCAGTGATTTCTGAGAGGTCCTTTTTTTCTATTTTAAGCTCTGTGTCTTTAAAAAGTAGGGCAACGTGACCCATCTTCTAAGTTAACCGAGATTTTGTCGAATACATCTGCACCGAAGAAATAAAATTCGTACGGTGAATTATTTTAGATATATCCCGCTCACAAGGTAAAAGTTAACGGACGCCAGCAGGACGGACGGACGGTACGCCGGTGTAGCGATTTCAGATTACCCCTATTTCAGGTTACCGGGGGGGGGGGGGGGGGTAATCTGTAATCGATTTCAGATCACCGTACGAATTAAGGTTACCGGGGGGGGGGGGGTACCCCCGGTAACTTGAAACCGATTTCAGATCACCCCCTCTCCCAAAAAAGTAAATAAATGATTATTTATATACTACTCTTATACATTAACTTAAGTAACCTGACAAGAAAAACAACAACTAATACTACTACTACCACCTTTTATAATAATAAAAATAGTAATATTAACGATGGTGATTATTATTATTAAATTGTCATTATCCTTGCAGTACAAAAGGTACAAAACTTTCTCTCTCCGGTTAGATTATAGATACACCAACTATAAATTAAACATGCAGTCTTGCACATTAACTTATATGAAAATTACATCCGTAATTTAAATGTTTTCTTTTGTGATCACTAAATACGGCAACTGACAAACATGCTGCAGCTATCTTCCTGGTTATCGTCCAATGGGTATTAGACGGACCGACATATATGCCAGTACTATGATACGATCCGTCTGTAAGACGGGCGTTAAAAAATCTTTAAAATGTATAAAAAATCAAGTTAGTGTAACCAAAACATGACCAAGTGAAGAGATCCATAATATACACCTGCAAATTTAATTAAAATTGGATGTGATTAACGTTTTTGAGATAAAACGTGTTATGAAGAGGTTATGGACAGAGAGACACATGTACGGCCCGACGGAACTGACCACTATATCACTAGTCAGCTGAGGATGTTGTTAATAAATATATCAGGAGCCGTGAGCTCTTACTTACACAAAAAGTAATCATATTAGCTTGATCATCGAGTGGGGTAATCTGAACAGTAGGGGGGGGGGTTAACCTTAAATCAAGTTCAGGCTCTCCCGGGGGTAATCTGAAAATGATTTCAGTTTACCGGGGGATACCCTGAAAAGGAGAGTAATCTGAAGTCTTAACACCGGCACGCCGGACGGCTTGGGTAACGACAATAGCCCATTAGCCTAAGGGCTGAGTGCTAAAACGAATAAGGACCGTGAACAAGTGGACTTAATTTGAGGTGGTTACCAAACTGAGATGGTCGCTAGGCGAGTTTTTACTTTATAATATATAATATATATATATATATATATATATATATAGAGAGAGAGAGAGAGAGAGAGAGAGAGAGAGAGAAAGAGAGAGAGTATATATAAATAGCCATGCTGGTTCATTGTTTATCGAGATGGAACTAGAATACACAGAAAAGTTGGTTCACTGCCGATGGGAATCCAACTTCCGGAAATCGGATGATGATGGGTTCGATTCCCATAGGAAGTGAACCGACGTTTCTGTGTATTCTAGTCCCATCTATATATTTAAAATATATATATATATATATATATGTGTGTGTGTGTGTCTAGTAGACTAGAAGTCTAGCAGACTGCGGTAAAGCCATCTCTTAACCAGCGGGACTTTTTGTGAAATATCCTTAGCCTTTATCCTGACAGGCCGGGGGCGTTAACAACCTCTGTTAGTTTATATGTATACACTGGTTAAATTTAAAGAACCCAAACTTATTCAACCTACAGTGTCACAAAGATGCCGTGAGCCAATGCTTTACAAAAAGAGAAGAACTTTGTCTTTTTTATAAAGAAGAGTTTTGTCATTATGTAGAATATTAACATATTATTGTACATGAACAAAAGCAGAGAGAAATCAGGCCACCGGGTATTTGTTGAAGATTTTAGGTTAATCGTTCAAAAATTTCAGAACATAATACCTTAAAATACATGTGTAGTAGCATTGATCATAAATAAATGGGCCTTGCTAAAGTGTTGGACAGAAAATTCTTTCCCTATTTATTCAAAGTAAAACAAACTAGTAATAATAAAACATACATGAGCAAAACAAATTATGACTCATATATTCAATATATATAAGACAATTATAGTATAATACCCAATATATTTATAACACTGTACACATTAAAAGGTTGTAAAATATGTACAACACGTCGTTATTAAACCTATTGGCAGCAGAGTATGCCGAAATATGGAAGGTATCACGTGTGCGGAATTCAATAACGATTGATAAATGATGTTCACTTTTTCCTTGCAGCCGCCCACATTCCCTGTACGCGAAATACAGATTTTGCCATCTTATTCATAAATCTGTTTCCCTAAGCCAGAAGGAAGAATGGACAAATATTCATTTGCAAAGAAGCTTCAGCATATAGATTACGTCAGCTCTCTCTAGGTGGTCTTTGTGGTAGATAGAAAAACCTCTGCCGGAAAAACAAACAGAAAGTCAGGATGTATCCTTCATGCATATAAGACTTTTTTTCTTAGATAAGTCTTTATTCAGAAATGGTTGCACACCAGGGGTTCCAAGAAGAACCTTTGATGGCTATACCCTTAGTCCCTCATGAAGAATCTAAAAGGGCTTCTTGGGAAAGTTAAAAGTAGTTTTGTATTTGGGGTTCAATATGACAACACTTCCAAAAACGAAATCCGTATTTAAAATTCCAGTTGGAACCTTAAAAGGTTCCCCACTTAGTCCATTGCGTAGAATCTTTTCGGTTTTCTGCCTGGCGCCACTTTTTTCTTAGACTTTATCGATTAGTAAACATACAACCAGAAGCCAAAATGATACTTGTATAATCTGAAAATTTATTTTAATAAAGGTTTTATCATACTCGTGTACATCCGTCTGGTCAAAGCCAAGACAGATTTACACTGTACAACAGAGAAAATAACCGACAGAGCAATCGGACTAAACACTATTTACCAGTAGGCGGGTGACATATCAATGCGAGTTTACTACAGACTTATATCTACATAATCACACACACAATCACACATTCATATTGACCTATTGGCTTAGTGTTCCAGTCAAGCATGTACCGTTGTTTCTTTGCTTCCTATAACCGGCGGGGCTTTTGTGGAATAAAAGACAGATACTAAATATAAGCTAGTCCGGAAATTCTGATGCTCTTTGTATAACATTTTATATTGCACTGTTTATATACCATTCAGAGATAACTAACTCGACATAAGCCTTAAGACTGATGAACAGTTCCCAACAAAATCCCTATTATTATCAGGTGAACTGATCAAACAAATTTACAGAATCTGAGCGCAAGCTGTTTAAACACTGACAAGCTTACGTTATGATATTCCAAGAAAATGACATAACTGTTGAACAAATTCTTGGGTCGATTGACTCCATGGAACCATACATATTGTATATATAACCTATAATTATGACCAAGTAAATTTCTATATACCAGTTATACGGCACAAAACCACATGGACTCGGCAATGCTCGGACGCCATGCGCAGCGAGTCTGATGCGGTGTATGGTCCACAATGGAAGCTGAAGAAGACGCTGCAATCATCGCTGTATGCCAGGTAAAGACTTAAGCAAGCATGGTTTCTTTTATCCCGTATTAGTATATGATTTTTTTCAATATTATATATATCATAAGTTTTATTATGGTATGATTATTAATGTGCTGACATTTTTCCAAGTATATGTGCGCTCACTTAAGGTCAATTCAATATAAAAAATAAACCACGCTGACTCAAACGCGGATCCGTTAGATATGAAAATTAAACTGTTCGGTCGTGATAAACGATTATTTAGTTGAAAAATAATGTTTCATAGGCTTAGGCAAATTACCATTGTCTTAAACAATTAATATGGAATAAATGAGTTTACAAAGAAATTGCAATTAGTCTGTGGGCAGGACAGTCATAAAGTCCAAGAGTAATTCACGATATGCACTATCCATAGATATAGAAATATAAGCTGAGATTGTTGTTCCTGTGGTATATTAATAAAACATGCATATAAATATGCGATTTAAGGATTTTTCATATGTAAAATTTATAAAGTGATGATTAGGTGGATACATTTTGAACATTTAAAATTGAGCACAGAAATTATAAAACAGAAATAGGCCAAGACAAAGCCTGACAACCCTTAGATGCAATCTGCTCTGTAAGAATTGAAACTTGTTGAATATAGGCCTGTGTTATATTTTCTTGTGAGTTTAAACCAAGTTAACTTAACATGCATCTTGTGTTGAATATATCTCAAATCGGAATATCATTATTTAAAACGTAAGAATTCATGGATTTAGCTGAACATGCAGATTAGGCTGCCAAAACAAGGTCTGATCAAATTAAGGATTAGATGAGCATGATCAGATGCTTACAGGTAATTTATGGCCACCCCGCGTTCTACTCTCCCTATCCATCTTCCTAGTTGCATATCTGTTCATTTTGCATCTGTTCAAATGCACTAAAAGTTTACTTAAAGTTTAACTGTTTTAATATCAACGACCAAATATTAAAAAAAGAAACTGTCAAATGGTAGTCGAATTACTTGGCCTTGAATAAGTCCCACAGAAGGAGAATTAAATGAAACATGAATAAACATTCAGTAATCTGTACTTCGGTATTTACCGACTCCCAGAAATGATAATCATGAACCATTGATACGATAGAATTTAGTGGCACATGGAGATGACTTCATATTGGTATTACCCTTTCCATTTGCACATGACGCATTCAAGCAATCACTGTTACGTCACTGTTTCCAATGGAGGGATAAAAAAACCTAACCATCTACTTCAAAGAGTACGCCAACCTATGTGCATTCTTCAAAGAAATTGTCATTGACTCCCGTCTTGTCTATCGACGGCCGTTATATCACAATCTTCATTTTTAAATATGGATGATAATTAAAATTTATGGAGACAATTTTTTTTAGGTACTGCACATATCCGCATGTTTCATCTATGATAACTGTTTTAAGAATAATTTTCGGCCTTAGGTTATGCGCACATGGTCCACTCGGGTTTGTGCAAAGTATTTTGATAAAAAATTATATTAAAAAAATAGTTTACGCCTTTTTTACGTTGTGTAGATGGAGTGTTAAAAACGCTACTTGGAGGTACAGCCGGACAGTCCTTATTGGCATTTCATGATAATACTAACGTCACACTCTCCTACCGACTGACGTCATCAGCTTAAATGGACAAATTTGTTTCTCACATTTCAGGTAATGTACATGATGCAAACAGAGTTAGTAATACTTTGAACTATTTATTTTCTACGAATTCAGCGCAAGGTAAGACATTTTTTTCACTCTGCTGTCGGCAGAATACCTCTTGCAGTCAAGGGACCAGGAATTTTATACCTGCATTCCTTAATAAAAGATTGTCTAAAATACATGCGGAAGGGGCACCTGTACGGACTGTAATTATTTTAATCAATTATACATGGTAATCAGTGAATCATGGCTTCATCTTCTGAAGACTAGTCCGAACGCACCCGTCAGTCATTACCGATCGTGTATCAGTTAGTTCCCATGGATTTTTATTGGAGGCTGTACTATACATGCATGTATACATTTGTATAATAACACCTTGGCCACCAACGTATTAACTCTTTGCTGTGCGGTGCCTGGTTGATAATATGTTTTGGAGCTGATGAGCTCAGCTTAGGAAAAACAGACAAAAACCTTGTCGTAAAACCACTAATCGTATAGGTATCATTCACAGTAATGATACATACACACCTATACAGCGGTGGTGATGGGAAAAGTCCATAGGTTCAGGAAATTATGTAAAAATGAAAGAACAAAATATAGAGGAAGTGTTCTTTAATTCTGTTTCCACGTACACTTTTGACTTTTGACCGTGTATAGTGTTATATCTATGTTTTCCTATTTTCTTAAGAGTAGCCGAGCGTGTAATTGTGGTGATAATAAATGTTGATTTGAGTCGAGTAAAGCGATAGTTGTATAGATATTTAATCGATGGAAGATGGTTAAACGATTATCTATTACTACCATAAAGTGCTTATAATACAGATCTTCCTAAGCAAGTAACCATAAAGATGTTTAATTTGTTTTTCATTTGTATTTAACGTGTAAGGAATTTCGAATTGCGTTTCACTCTTTAAACATTCAATATTCTCTTTGCTTCAACGCCCACTGCTGCAACTGAACAAAGATTATCAGTGATTGGAGACTAATCTATTTTTAAATCTTGCTGATTTTTAATGACGAAATTATGCTTTACCGAAAATGACAGTCAAACTTTAGTCGATTTTTTTTTATTTCCGAAACCTATATAGTCTGATTCACTTATATTTTTATCACTAGAAAATTATACTACAATCAACAAGGGTGTAAAGGCCTAATATTAGATGACAAAGTCAAAGCATAAACTCTCCAGCGTTTCATTGAAGGCTTATGTAGGCATATGAGTTGCCGTCTTGCATGGTGGCCAACTCCACTCTAAAGTACTGTATATGTTTTTATTAGTCTAAATATAATTTCTTATGTCATCAATATTCTCATCATCAGCGTTATTTTTAATAATGATAGTTTATTATTTCATGAAAGTTTTATTATTTGATATGTGTAATATTGTTTTTGTATTTTACTTTCATCTATCATTATCACTGTTTTGTAAAGTTCTTTCTTTATGGCAAGTACATTGGCTTATTCGGCACATTAACTTTCACTGAGCCTTATACTCATCAAACTATTTAAATGCATGTCTGAGAGTGAGAGAGAAAGGGAGAGAGAGAGTGTGTGTGTTCGCCCGGCCGTGAACACCCCCATACTATATGTACTAGTATGTATATAATTATATATAGGGCGTGAGGTTGCCTTGTACTTCACGCTCCTGACATAATTACACATTCTGGCCAGTCAGGTCCTGTACGAGTCCCTAGATTACCCACCTTAATTGCAGGTATTACGTCAATTACATTCGTAGCCGAGACAGGTAAACATTGGTTCCAATTAGTCAAGTGGCACACAAGGATCCAACGTATCATTTATATTAATTCAGTTATTTTGTGCAGGAATCTCCATGCTGTCACGATTCAAACTTCAAATTGTTTCGTATGTGTAACCGTTTTGAATGAAATGATATGTTATTTGGTACTTTCTTGTGTATAATTAATACTTATTTAAGGTAAAAATACTTAATGATGCAAGCACATCATTGTACGTAAAGAACATTGCATACACTTAGTTGATGGAATTTTTTATATGTTAATATTAACATGATTGTACTGCTTGTAAGTAATAATTATATGTCTCTTGGTACTGCACATTTCATGCATAGGTGGTCTGGGAATATGTTCTCAAACACGCCTTATCATTGGGTCATCAGTTTTTCTATTCTTGAAACTTGAAACGCATTTCTATTAAACTATATTTTCTATTAATAAGAAACTTTAAAAGAGATACTATCCTGAATGCTATGAGATATTTAGAACACCAAAACTGTAAGTGTGTTGACGACACCAACTGTATTTATTTATATTTTATTATAATTTTTACAGAATATTTATCCTTACTATCATCTCGTTTTATACCGCACTTCTACACGATTAAAGGGTACATTTTCTTGGTTTGTAATATTGGACATCAATGTTTAAGATTACAGGCAGGTATGTGACTATACACACCACTGTCAGACATAATGTTATAATGTGTTATCAACAAGAACACGATTATAAAACTATCTATATCATGTGTGTTTATTTATAATATTATAATATGCGAGAAATACATATTATTATTGATATCTATTATTATCATTATTATTATTATTATTAAAATCGATTACTGTCATTCAGAAACTTTTCAATATGTCAATTTCACGCTTTCAATTTTAATTTACCTTTAACTTTGTTGTCCGCTTCTTTTGTTATTAAAATTTCTCATTTTATCTGCACCCTGTAAATGACTTCAATTCATTACCGGTTAACTTGCATCTCACCATCCGAAAGCTAGGTTTCGAGAAAAAGACATCTTATGTGACGAAGCAGAGCAGGACTAATTTTGATATTGATATTTTTAACACTTCATAATAATATGCAATTACGAAAAGGTGACGTCATCATTTTCAAATCATCCGTTAAATCTCCAGAAGGAAGATTTTTTTTATTCTGTCCGGCAGGATTTAAGTACTTATCAGTAAAAATAATAAGATAATTGACTCACTTAGTGTAAAGGTAACAGTCACAGCAGCAGAGTGCTTAAGATATCAAGCTTTTACTTTCCAAGTGCATGAACTATAATTACTAACATAACTGATGATTAAAGTTTTAATTACCATTATCGCCTTCTTGGCTAAACATATGCCGGTCACTTTCGGTTAATACGCATGGCTTAATAAACCGCATGACCCAGAAAGCTTTGGTTCAATAAAGAAAATGTCTTTCATGACGCAGTATAGTGCAGTGCGAAGTATATATGGTACCGATATCTTTATTACTTCCTGAATTATATGTAAATTACGAAAAATGACATCACAATGTCACCTCATACGGTAAAGAGTCAAGAAGAGGTGGTTTATATTATTAATACAACGATGGTTATTATTAAATGAATATTATTTCACATCAAAATGTATGAATGGTTAATACTGCCCAATTAAAACTTTTTCATAAAATTATAAATAAAGGCAATAATTTTGACTAATAATTAGTAATCATTTATGTATGTAATACATATATCTCGCAAAAGTATTCATAGTGAATCATCTGCCACCATGTTTGATTTACGCATTAGTTTCGGATAATTTTAACGTTTCACGTCAACACTTTGCATTATTATATAATCGACGACCCAGAAATAAACACACACAAACCATTTAAGTCCATTGGATCTCTTCAATCAAGCTTATATGCTTAATTGTATATTTAATTCTGGCTATTTCCTTATATATCATCAAACAACTACATTCACCTCAACTTATAAAGTCATGCTTTTTTATATATCTGGTTATATACAGAAATTAGTGGATGTATATATAAACTATTTTATTATAAAACTATATAATCCACCGACACGTGGCTATTCCTTGGTTACTAGATGTTCAGACTATATAATTACTTATGTTATGACTATTATTCCTGTATGAGTTAATTTGATGTCGTGTGTTTCGTGGTAGCTGATATGGTTACAACTGCGAATATGTTCTTTTTACCACACTGGATCAAACGGCCGATGTTTTCATGTCCGCTAAGTGACAGACAAACCTCGGGCATAACCGTTAATAGGATACATATAAACCTGGATTTCTTTTTATGTGTGGTACACAACGCCTCGGACGTTTACTTTTTGCCTGTTTAGTATACAGGGCTTGTCTATATGGAGGATACAAAATATGACTCGAGCGATGACCCTGAATTTCATATACGTGCAGTACAAGTAAATGGTAAGTTTGAACACCAATTATGTTTATCTGACTTTTGATAAAATAACGGATTTTCACTTTCAATCTGAACTGTTTCTTATTCCGAAAATCTGATACATTTATGCTGTGTTTTTTTAACATGCATGAGGATAAATTTGAATATTTTAAATAAAAACCATTTTTTTCTGCTTGAACCAGGCGCCTCGTTTTGACTTCTAAATTGGTTACCAGTATGCCTCCTATTCTTGTTAATCACTTACAGCGTAAAGTCAGATACACACATAAACACATAAACACAAACGTACACATACGTTAGAAATATTCACGAAATCGATTGTGAAACAGATCCTTTTTGACAGTAGTTTTTCACGAAAGTCACATATTATTAATAATATTGATAATTATATCCATATTTACTCAAACACTTCACCAAAACCGCATGAAATATTACAAACAAACAAACATATAAGATTAACAAATATTTATCCTGACTTGAAATCTCAGAACAAAGTAATTATAATAATTATCAGTAAATAAACCAAAAGAAACGACCTTTCTGAGGAGTTGTTCTGACATCATTTGGGGTAATATGGAGCGGGGTGAATCTCAACTCGCTACACCGGACGAGCGTTATAGGTTTGAGCCCTTAGTGTTTAAGCATTAACAAAGTCCAGGTTATCTACTTTGATGCTTCTCTGTCTAAGGCTATGCACAAAGCTAAATCCTTGAATTATCATAACTCCAGCAATAATGTTAGTTATTCTTATTTAAGGAAGCAACTTGAAATTGAACTCGGAGATCGCAGACCTCCGCCAAGGCAGTTCCTTTCCCCAAAATGGCATTGTCAGAAATGCAGCAATTTTTTTTTCTTTTAAACAAATCTTGGATCCAGATGTTGATCCGGATCACACCCAGAACCTAAACAATTGTTCCTGATATCATTGTCGAGCTATCCTTAAAATTTCATCGAATTCCACTTTAACTTTTTGAGTAATCTTTCTGACAGACAAACAAACAGACAGACAACCGACGCCCCCATAAACATAATACCCGCCGCTTGGCCCAGGTAAAAAAATTATGTCTATTTGCAAATGATTGCAGTAAACTACATTCAATGTCTGTTGATATGTTAACACCTATACAGGTTTGTCCATATTCTTCCTAATTAAATAACTTGATTCCCCAAATCAGGCTTATTGTTGACACATGCACGTAAGGGGTGCTTTAGGGGAGTTATGGGAGGGTATGCAGTTCTGTAGATATATGTTAATATAAGTGCCTGGACATACGAGAAAAATGTTGCCTGGATGAAATAAAATGGATCATTGGAGTTCTTTGAAGGGTTATCCAGGTTAGTGTTTCTTAATGTCAAGGCAACAACATTTATGCAAGAGGAAACCCGAGGGAATATTTAAACACCCTAGGGTATTACATATAGGTTGACAATGATTGGGGGGGGGGGAGTTCATCCATGCTACTAGTATCTGAGTCATTTCACTTCTAGGAATAAGTATTTAGCGCTGGCACATAATGAAACCATGAACAAGTATATATACTATGATCACATTTTGCAGTAACTTGGTTGTAAACGTTCGAATTAACATTCTTTTCTTGGAAGTTGAATGCAATCCTCAGATTCTCATGATCCAATTAATTTCTTGGAAAACATGTATCCTTCGGGACTACATAATTATTTGACAATTATTCTAATCACCTGGGATTAACTGTAGCAAAAGACTTAAGCGACTCCAGCTTATATTTGCAGTAGATTTCAGATTATTTGTAATCAAAGCATGATGCGTTTTCTCCACTCTTACAGTAAAACCATACACACATGTTCTACCTAAATGTACAACCTCCTAATTTTGAAAAAGTGAAAAGTAGTTAAAAACTACGATTATCTGCAAGGATAAGTGTGTTAAGCCGGATAGTTTTATTTCCTGTAGGGCAGTATCTGTCCTCGATCTTATTTTCAGTGAAAAATATATGTGGTTTTAGGAAACAGTCTTAGGAATTATGAAACGTGTTTAAAGTTTGATAAAATGAGTACTGGTCACATATAAACGCATAATCCAAGCATAATCTTATTACTATGTTATATAATTGACTAAAAAAAATAAATGGATATAGACCTTGCATAAGTCGAGCAAATATTCTGAGGATTAGATTTCCTTCTATTATTTTAATCACAAAACAAGGCACCCATAGGTCACTGTGCTCAGTTGAAGTTGACCTTGAAGGTTAAAATCTAAAATAATATCAAATAGAGATAAAGTGTGAGAGGAAGAGGTAATATAAGCCATGGTTAGTTGACATGATTGGTTTGTATTGATGAGTTAGAAATTGATGCAAATAATATTTGGTGCCCAAACCATCCATTCCAATGTTAAAATTGAAGCATGTGAGCAGTGTGTGAACATTAGATGTATATTATTACCATGATAAGTGGTTGGCTTTTTTTATAAATTGTTGACAGTTCAGTAGTTTACACATTTGTTCAATTAGATCTATTTTTTTATATATATATTATTAAATATATGTATATTTTTATTTTAAAAATGTATACATTTGAAATATAACTAAATTCCCCAGTCCACAGGTGCAAGGACTTGGTGGTGGCGGGGGGGGGGGGGGGGGGAGGGCGTGGTGGAATAATGGGAGTTTCAACATCCGTATTATTATAGTGTATACATAGGATTTTCACATAATTCAACAATGCTTACAGGATAAAATATTTGATTCACAATCAATTAATATTTAAAAATGGACAGAAAGACTGGTAGACGAACAAAGCTGATAACATATGAAGTTTCAATTATTTCTGAACCTTTTTATTATATCTTTTTTTTTAAGTTTAACTTCTGCAATATTACAGAGCTAAATATATAAATTACTTTCAAAGTTCCGACTGTTATAGCTTACATACATACACATACAGCATATGAAAGTTATTTCAAAAGTGTGTCTAGGAAAATTTTCATAAATAATATATATTTATTGATAACGGAGAGATGATAGACAGACAGTGCTGATCATTTTATGTTCCATTCTCCTTAGGCAAGAATATGTTTCAAATAGATCTTAATTTTTTTCTAATTCAGTTATTTTTTAATTAAATAAATATTTACACATTTGCATTAAAAACTGATGTCCCAGTGCACAGGTACAAAGGAATTAATTTCAGAAGGGGGGGGGGGGGATGTCGGGATTTAGAACTCTTCTGCATATACACACAGGGCAAACAAAGCCTAATCTCCAATTCTGCTGAGGCAGGAAACTAATGAAAAAATGTTTGTATTAGATCCTCATTTTTTACACATCATTTTTTTACATCATGTTTACATATCTATATATTTCCATTATAACATATATATCTGAATATAAAAGCTTATTCATAATTCTAAATTGCATCATAACAAATCTAAATTTTGTCAGATAACACCACAACATACATACAAATGAATTTATTTTTTATTATCACAAAATATATCTTTCAAATATGCAAAACATTAAATATCTAAAAATAATACTTGATTCAGATTTCACAATTTTAAATTGTGCCTTAATTTTTCCATAATTTACTTCATATTCTATAAAAAAAATAATGCATACGGATGGGTTTAATTATATTTTAATTTGTTAAAATCATTTAAAGGACCCGGATTTCTTTAAAAATGCTACATTAACACAACATGACATCTTCTGGATTACTCCTTAAATTACTTTTTCAATAAAAGTTTTGTATATTGGAGTGGAAACAGCATTACAGTTAAGGAAATACAGTGCAAATAATAACAATAACTGCTTAACACTTGGAGGGAAGGGTTGCCGGGGGGGGGGGGGGGGGAGTTGATATGAGAATAACTGTATACCTGTCACATCACAGCAGGGGATCTCCCCCAGTTACCTGTAACAAATCAGGCATAGCTGACTTCCACTGACCAGGAGTGGCCTACCTGCATCTAGACAAAGCAAGTGACTTCAATAGAGCCTGAAGAAAAAATTAAATAACCAGCCTATTTATCAACCTTTTTATTTTAAGATTTAAATAGATTTAATACTTACGTTTACATGCTGATAAGTAATTTTGATATTAGAAAGTTCTGAAGTGTATTAATAGATTTTTAAAGCAAATTTTGTTCCTTAATTTCTCAAGAGAAACAAGTCGCAGTGACCCAGTTTTCGGTTTGGTAGGAGATTGTGGAAACATCTAACAGTATGCCGAATTTTGGATTTGTAGGTCTTACGGTTTCAAAACGTGCCAGTCTAATGGACGGACGGACAGCCCGACGGACAGACGGACGGCCCGGGGCACGACGGACAATGGATCACGGCTATAGCTCGGATGACTTATTGTCAGCTTAGCTAAATATGTGGACGGTCTGTGATTTGTTAAGGATCTGTCAGCCTTTCCTTTGGCAGTCTCCACGTGGCAATCTGGTCAGTCACAGAAAATAACTGCTGGCAAATAAATTCTATATTGTAATAAAATGACATGCCCCAGCCATCTAAAAAAATCAGGAATTATTAAAGTGTAACATACATGAATAGTATATTTGAAATACAACATACAGTCAAGCTTGTTTTACCTAATCTTATAATGCAGGTTATTTTAGAATGGCGCCCACTAGAGCGCATACATCCTCCAAGGTTCCGCTTTGTCTTCCCTCCTCATGTTCGATCCCTCCACAAACGTTCGTGATAATTGTCCCAGCAGTTATTTCATAATTCTGTTAACAGACATCCCAATACATGAGTTAACAAGCAAACAAACTAGAGATGATTGGGGGACAACATACTTTCGCCAATATTCTAAATCCCCAGATCCGGGATACTATAAGGATCCGAATTAAGCATTTGTGGGTGGAAAGCACAGGAAATAAATGATTCTAAAAGTGAGAAATTGATGTTACAGTTCCAGAACTCCAGTGATGCCTCACAGGTCATCTCTGTCCGATAGAAAAAAGACGGTCACAACTGTGCATTCTTAGGGAAGGGGGGGGGGACTTTTATCCTGTTCTTTCACTTTCACTTTCACTTCAGATTACCCCTACTATAAGTGAATGATTGGGCTCTCATGCTCGGTCGGGACAAACAATTTGCCATATCCAGCAATGGTTTAAAGAACAATCTAGATGGTGATCCATATTAACTAAAAAATTCTTTTATTTTTTTTTTCTTGGGTATATTCCTGACCCATCGAAACATCCAAGGAGTAAAATACATTGTAGGTAAAAAGGAAAGTCTTAAGGACTGCATGAGAGATGGTAAC
Source organism: Sipunculus nudus (assembly GCA_026874595.1). NCBI lineage: Eukaryota > Metazoa > Annelida > Sipuncula > Golfingiida > Sipunculidae > Sipunculus > Sipunculus nudus. Next base: position 18,985,530 of record CM049314.1, on the reverse strand, counting down.
ATATGTGCTCACTGTGTCTATATTTTGTTACCCTTCACAGAGAACATACTCATGAAACATTCATAGGTTACATCATAATCACACAAAATTTAAAATGATTAAGACGCAGATAAAAATTTAAAAAAATATATCAAGATGATAATGGCAATAAAAGTCAGAACTTTGGAAAATTACACAGCTAAACTAGCGGCACCCGTAGGGATTAGCACGTGGAGGCCTGGGCTACGATGGACAAATCGTTAGTGCACCTTATCAAAGAAACAACAAAAGCCAACCATCGTTCTATTATTTATCTCTTAATAATGTTGCTGAAACGTAAGCACATGTAAACAGAGTAAACTAAAAATAAAAATTAGTTGTTAGCCTTTTGAAAACTCTAAAAGCGTTAGTGATTGATTATGACGTCCATGCAAGCCATACATTCTTATAGCTGTGCATTTAGTGCCGCTTTATTTCATGTCTACAGGCGCCTATATACAAAGTCTTTGCCCTGTGCTGATTAAGTAACCATACACCTGGGCCAAAATAATAAAATGAAAGGAGGGTGCGTTCGACATTCAACGTGTTCCTCAACGTGTTCTTACACATTATTTGGACAAGTTACGTCTCTGATTTTATCGTTAAAAATGAAATGATATTGAAATAACTTCTTACATTATTTATTTTCATTTCATTTTGTATCCCTCTTGAATATGAGTTGTAGCCCTCTCAGACCATAAATAAATCTGGCGCTGTCAAGGACAAGCTGTTATCAGTGTTACGTAAACGATGAGCGTTACAAAACTTTTTCAGTTCGAGCATGGTTATCGTCAAACCGCTGTTGATAAAGATCATGACGAGACGACATCCAACAAATAAATCCTTTTGTTTGAAACAGATTACGACGAGACGACATCAACAAATAAATCCTTATTTTCCAAAAAAATGAAGCATTTTTCTTTTCAAAGATTTTCTTTTTGGATCGAAACTTTGTTCCGGTTTCGTATTAATATCATTTATTTCAACTAGATTTTTTAATAAAGAAGTTATTGCATCTGATTGTTTCGGCTTCAAGATTTGTTTATTTTAAAGCTCATGAACATTATTTCCATTTAAGAAACTAAATACCTCCATTTAATAATAAAGGCAGCATTCACTGGCTAAAATAAAAAAATATATATAAACAACATTATTAACTGCATAAAAGATGAATTTGTGCCTCCCTTATAAATTATAAAATATTAAAATAATTTTTGTTTTTACTTAAACGACTTTCTGTGAATATTTGAAACGTGCATTTGTGGTTCGAAAATGGTATTTGAAAATTATAGCAATTTTTTTGCTATAATTAATATAAGAAGAGCATGACACATGCATCATTATTTATAATTACTGAATTTAAATCTGCTGTCGACTGAAGTGATAGGATACGTCCGACACACGTTGTTTAACAATAGACACATATTGATGTACACATAACTGAAATGATAGCAGTTTTTATATTAATATAATAATTTTCATCATATGAGCAATATAAGTATTGAAAAAGAATTACAATTTTGAAATCTTACAAATAAATACAGTAGGAATACTAAGGAATATTATCAGGCACAGCATATACTGCAATGTTAGTCACTGTAACATTTGAGAATTAACCATGCGGGCCAACCAACAAACTGGTTTTGAAAGTAAACTCTTCCTGTCCAATCGACCAGGAAGAATTTTGAAAAATCATTTAAAACCCAGAAACCACTCTACCTCACACTAATGCTTAAATACATAAAGCTTATTCCGTTTTCGTTTGTAGTAATTTGATTTAAATATATTTATATAGAGTGGCAACCTTTCTGGAAAAAATATAATTATACATGTATAGTTAAGTAGTTCTAAAAATAGTAGCTCCTCAGAGAGGGACTGATATATCCTATTTCATGGTTTTATTGGGTTAACTATATATATATATTAATTTATTTATTCATATATATGTGTGTGTGAGAGTCCTATATATCGTATATTTATATTAATGTATGTAAATTTTCTTGATATAAATGCGTGTTGGAGTTTGTTTACCCAGTCAAACAAGTCGTTGTATTATGCAGGATTGTCTATTTAACTAACAGGTTAACACCCACTCCTCTTTCTGCTTTATTAAAGACTAGAATGGAGCCCACATGGAGACCCCCCACTCAGAACTTAATCAAACTTTCCACATTAAACATGATTTTTAGCTAATGTTCCACCAGATCTATGCATGACTGGGTCAGTTCCTGAACAGGGACGGGCCAATATATATATATATATATATATATATTATATATATATATATATATATATATATATATATATACATATATATATATATATACATATATATATATATTTAAAACCTGTATATTTAAATTTATTGATTGATAATGATTTACAGATAATTAGATAGTTTGATATACTTATCATATATATATATATATATCTATATATCAATATATATATATATCAAACTTTCCACATTGAACATGATTTTTAGCTAATGTTCCACCAGATCTATGCATGACTGGGTCAGTTCCTGAACAGGGACGGGCCAATATATATATATATATATATATATATATATATATATATATATATACATATATATATACATATATATATATATTTAAAACCTGTATATTTAAATTTATTGATTGATAATGATTTACAGATAATTAGATAGTTTGATATACTTATCATATATATATATATATCTATATATCAATATATATATATATCAAACTTTCCACATTGAACATGATTTTAAGCTAATGTTCCACCAGATCTATGCATGACTGCGTCAGTTCCTGAACAGGGACGGGCCAATATATATATATATATATATATATATATATATATATATATATATATATATATATACATATATATATATATACTAGTATATAAATATATATATATATATTTATATAAAACCTGTATATTTAAATTTATTGATTGATAATGATTTACAGATAATTAGATAGTTTGATATACTTATCATATATATATATATATATATATATATATATATATATATATATATATATGGATAAACAGATAGATACGCAGACTTACGTACAAATAGATACACATTATATATATATACATCATGTGTCGGATCATGTCTCGCCTAAGACATCAATTGTTTACGAGCCGTGATGGCTTGATCCCCGCGTGTGCTGGGTATTGTTTTGGGACCCACATAATGCCATCTGGCTCTACTTTCATTTTGATGACGCTTCTTGACAGCTAAACACATCCTTGTTTCTCAACGCCATGGCAACAATTAGGTTTTTCTCTCCCGGCATATTGTGATACATTCAAATTGAGAAAGAGGGAAAAAAAGTGGGGAGTGAACCCGCATGTACATACAAATCTACAATATCTTCGGGGAAGAGTCTAGTTAATACAGAAATATAGTTTGACACTGATTTAATCATCAGCATATATATATATATATATATATATATATATATATATATATATATATATATATATATATATTTATTTCTTATGATATATTTGAAAATACATACATATATATCAGTATATAAGCATGTATTACCATTTGAATGTAAATGTACATTTGTACATATTTATGTGTTTAAATACATGTATAAGTATATAAATATATATATATATATATATATATATATATATATATAGATATAAATATACTAGTATATATATAATATATATTATATATATATATACTAGTATATATATAATATATATATATATATATATATATATATATATATATATAAAACCTCTATATTTAAATTCATTCATTGATATTGACAGACGGATAAATACATAGTTTGATATACTTTTCTTATTATTATTATTATTTTTATATATAAAAAACCTGGGCTACCAATTGAGTGATAAAACTGTTCTTACACAGACCCTGTCATAATAAAATATAAAATATCATTGAATAATGAAACGTATGTTGACGGAGCAGGTGAAAATACTACATTATTAACACCCCTTTATTTGCCTCTAAATATGTTAACATGTTAATATATAGACTCTTGACTTTATGTGATTCTATACATTCTCCATGCGTAACGATCGAGAATAATCTACTGTTTGGTTTTGTGATATTTCTGAGGGGGAAAATGCATTTTATATTTTCAGTGCCCTCAATTATCATATTGATCCATTGATATTTGCATTGAGTTTTGAGACCATCCATAGAGTAATCTTATAGGTTCTCTTATAAAATGACAAAGATAGTGATGTATCATTAGATGCTTAATGTGTATTTGTGTATGTGCGGGCGAACATGAAAGTCCTTATACTAGTAATTGGCTTATTACAGGCATATACTTATATTTGGCATATTTCACACATTTCATGGCATTATTTCTGATAGAGCGTACTACGCTGTGTGCGCGTGTGTTTTGTATATGTGTGCCCAGCACATGTTTTTATTCATAATTACGGCTTAGGTAAACTAAAGGATCTTTATATTTGAAATAAAATCATTTTGCTGAAACATGAGTCTATGATGCCAATAACATTAAGGTATTTTGCCGAAACGATGCTGTCAATTAATGATGCATTCGTATATGTGGGAGACTACTTTAACCTTGGTTGTTAAGACTGATTCATTAATTTTATGAACATGTTGTAGTTCATTTTAGGTAACTTTAATTTGTTCGCAGGAATTTTTTTATAAAACTGTGAGAACGTGAGGATAGTGGGAATAGGTATAGGCCATTTGAGAAAACACACGCCCTAAATGTCTGGTCACAGCATTCTACATGTTTAAATCAGGAATGGTAGGCACAATGCAGTCTCCCGAGAGATATATGGGATATATACATATATACATATATACACATATATACATTTATGACGATTCACGTTGGCAATTAACAAATACCATATCCTAAAATCTTCCCAATAAGAAATGCATAATTATAGGAAAATATCAAGTATGATTGTATATGGATAACGACATTGTCTCACAGTCGCAGTATATATTGAAAATTTTACAATTTATTCCACCGGGGAGGGTTGTATATACTAGTATACATCCCACGTTAGTCATATATATCCTACTTGAGTCCTACAAAGCCTACATCAGTCTTATATATCCTTCGCCAGTCCTGGAATTAAAAGTCTACATCTTATTTTTTTTATATTCTACAAGTATTTGCAGCCATATTATGCATTTTAATCTTGCTAGGTTGTTTTTTTTTTCATCTCAACGTCACAATTAACATGACAGAACCTTTTTTTTTTATTTCTTTGAGGGTCAGACCACTTTTGTGGCCTGGAACCTCCCTTTTTCGGACCTCCATGGTGAACACTCTTTAAGGTTTTTCATTAGTCCTTCTGGGCTGTTCTCCTCTTTTTCCTAAATTCTGGATCCGCCCCTGCTGGTCTCACAGGGATGTTCATTTTTGTATTTCCTTATAGTTCCCTGTGTTGTAGGCCTATACACCCATAACAGTAATAGTGGGCCTAGAAGGATATTCGTTCTGCATTTACCTGCAGTTATAGACGGTTCTTAATAATTTTTGGTGGAGAGGGCTCACCTCTGTCATAGACTTTGCCCATAGGTCTCAGCGGGAAGAAACAAGAAAGCCTATTGACCATGAAGATAATTTAATTAACATGCTGCAAAATACCTGACTATATCGTGTTAGAAACTATGTACAATTACGAATACCAGTAAATATAGTTATATATAGTGTTATATATAGCTGCATTATATAGTTATATATATATGTATATATATATTATATATTGTATATAAATATACATAGGCCCATATATATATATATATATATATATATATATATATATATATATATATATAAACCAACCATTACTTGTCTATGATGGTAAACCATTAAAACATCAACGATAAATTTAAACTATAATTTATACATCAAAGTGTGGGATGGATTAGCCAGGGATTATGTAGATAAATCTGATCGAAAGCATCCGCAGTTATTACAGCAAGGAAAGTTATCAATAAATCTGCATTTTCCCCTTCCACGTGCATCTTCATCACAATGAAGAATTCTTATCAAGCCGGCAGGGCTCAGCTGGAATATACAGAAGTGAATATAACAATTAGGGGATGAGCTGTGGTCAGAGCGGCTGTATTTTACCCAGTACTCCCTCTTCAGTTAAAATCATCACCAGGATTTATATAGCTAGCCAAAGAATCAGCGATCGGTGAATGAAAGATCCATCCAGGCAACCACGTGAGTTAAGGTTGCCGGGGTATCCAAGAAGGGGGGATTCCCGTTATGAATGACAATGAGTGAGGTCAATCCACGTGATTAAGTTTGGGGATACCCGTGGTTATACGCACCTTGTGTACACAGCGACTTCCGAACTGACGTTCTGTGCTTGACACGGATATTAAGTACTCAAGATGATCTACTTATAATACGTGCTGTACCCCCAACACAGAGCCCCTTTAATAATGTATATACCAGTCCATACATTCAATATAATACAATGTCGGTATACATACAAATTCCACGTTGTGCTCGTTTACTCACCGATTGAAGGGAACAGACAATATCAATAAACAGGTAGTGAATGAACCGTGACATGCGATGCCCCGGGCACATAGCTGCACATTGTTGTCACCAACTTGCGTATCGCCATCTGGCGGTATACATAATCAAATTATTATGGAATTTAACACACGTATAGCACTTAGAGAAAAAGAATTTTCTGTCTTATGTAGGTGTATCTCTGTTGAGTATTCATATCAAGTTGTTACAAGGAAAATGAAAATAGAGGTTTTAAGATATACATATATTATATTAATACGCGAACACATTAATTCGCTCTGCTGAACTTAATAATGCCTCACTAGTTATTAGAATGCATTATATATATATACACACACACACATATATATATATATATATATATATTAAATAAAAATATATAATGAATTTAAGAATTTATCTTATTTTAAGATTACAATATTAACAATATATGAAATCATCGTCAGAACTGAAACTTTCCTTCATTTCCTTTTACACCCTATGGCTAACACGGCTTTAGCGAGCGGATAACACCGCGACTGAGCTAGAGTCAAGCAGACCAATTAATGACTTAATGTCATGCACAAATACTTCAGTATAACGTGCGATTGAGGAACAGTGGTTGGATGCGAAACATCAATCATTGTTTAATGTCTCCAAACGGGAAGTCCCGCTTCACCTGCCGGTGTGTGACGTTGGAGTACAGTTTGATAACCACCTTGCGCTTATGCTTAAATTCCTATCATAAGCGTCATTGACCATAAACGTAAATACTGTAATGTATTCTAGAAAGATCAATAAATGTACGATCTGTGCCGTCGGCAAAACCCGTATGAGCGTAGGCAGCGAAACTAAGCGCACGTGAAGCAGAGTCGCATTGTAATTGGCTGTCGGGTTGTTTCACTAATACATGTATAGTTTTATTAGGGGTTATTGGATTCTAAAGAAATGCGGGGGCAACTAAAAAACGGGTATAGATTTGGTGATCAGTGTGGAAATCCCCAGCAAATTGGAAAGTAATTGTATCTTCAGTATACCCCACTTAATTATTCTAATTTCCTGTTGGTTGCAGTATATATAAAAGGGTGTAATTTTACCAGTCCATGTATCAGTCACATCGTGTTAACCCGATAGTATCCTAACTTTGATGCAGCCGTAACAGTACCTTCTGAGACAGGGATACTATAACTGGAAGCTCAACTTACTTTTGATTTCGTCGAGGCTTTGGTAAGTTTGTGCATATTTTTCACAAAGAAAGGTTAATTATAATTTTGCATCTATTTACTCATTTGCTTGTTGGCTTTTTAATTACAGTTCTTTATAACACATAGCATTTTGAATGGAATGTCCTTATTCGATTTTTATATTTCTGCTATGATATATCACTATGATATAAACACACAAACACACACACATATATATATGTGTGTGTATTATAAATTAAGATCTATAATACCCCAATTATAGGATATTTGAAACATCTTTTTAATATGGAATTCCTATCTTAATTAATTTAAAATAATTGTGACCATTGCTCTCCTTATATTGAAATACTTTTAATCTATGCTCAAACATGAGATCATTTAAAAGAGAGATTATAAGAAAGACGTAACAAGTTAGACAGCAGAGTACTTAAAAGTGGAACTCACATCTGCAATGTATGAATAAGACATACTGCTGGAAACTACCTGTTATTGTAATTAATAAATGAATACTGATCAGTTACACGTTGCATTAACACGTTCTCATGCTTTCGCAATCGACAAAAGTGAGTTGTTACAAAATTGAGTCAAAAGTGAGTTGTCAGTCTTCGGCTCAAGTCTGAATGCTTAATTTAATAGTGGAACCCAGGGGGTGGAAGATGATACCAACCAGACAAACACGGGTAGGAAAATACAGTAGCGTGCACAATACTGGACATTAACTGTCCATACAGGGGACATTTGGTTTCTAAAAATAGATACGAGGTAATACCCATCCGGGATTTCCCTAGTCAGCTGTCTGCTTGTATATATATATACACTGTACGCGTGTTCGGTCTGTGGACATACTATTAGCAAATTTTGTTTCTGATTGAAGTTAATAACATGTATATACTATCAACGACCCTTTCCAAGTAACGCTGCGATATAATTATACAGCTTAGGTGGATATTTTAGTATACGTCCTAGCGTATAGTCAGAAAACTTAGCGAAGGGACAGCGGAGCAATTTAACCGGACGGAAGGCACGTGTTTGCGTGGGGGAGACCATTGGTTATATAAGGTCCTGGTGCTTCAGCATCTTACACTTGTACAGCTAGCAGAAAAAGTGTCTGTTCGTTCGGGACACACGCAGTGAGACTCCTCACGCGGTCGGCGCTTCCTAGGAAAACCATAGATCGTCACCAAGACCTTTATTTAACACTCATGTTTTCCAAACCGAAATACCTCATACATAAATTGAAAATGATTATTTTCCAGCACCGAAACGCAGCTTCCCAGGTCGAGAATCATATCACTGACAGCACTGCCCCAGCTCAAGAACTGCAGATCCAAATACCGACGCTCGCGACAATGGCAACCACGAATGAGCAAGAACATCCCGAAAACCGGCAGCCGGTAACTGTTACTTGGAGCAATCTAATGGGAGGGAGACCAGTCTACGATCACAGACTGGGAGTAGAATTTCCCGCACAACACACCTGCAGTCATCCCCCTATGGGCCATTGCCCGGACTATTATTACTACAACGATCACTCACACGAAAAGAAACATAAACGCTGCATATCAGGGAAAGTCATAGCTTTGTTTGTCGCCTTTTCCCTTTGCATGGCGGCCCTAGTAACATTACAAATCTATCATGAACGACGAATCAATCAACGGTTGACCGCTGCAGAAAATGCTGAAGTTTGCTTGCCATGCGACCACCTGCGATTGTCGTCTGCTCACGGCGCTGATTTCAGCAAGGCTTTCCCGCGCAAAACGAGGAATGCAACTGTCGTCTGCTGTGCGAAAACTCCAGCCGAAAGAAACAACCTTATGATCGTGGTAAGTTATATTTTAATTATCATTCCTTAATATTCAGACGAACAGTTATTGTATATAACATTCTAACTAATCACCGCACGTTTTAAATGGTGTCAAAGAGTAATTAAAAATTTGGCATATATATATATATATATATATATATATATATATATATATATATATATATATATAATGGATCTCACAAAAGTTTCACTATCTACAGACGAGCAGAAATCATTAATAATTATTTGAGTGACTGCCATAATAATTGCCTCTCGATTGAAATGGTTCTTTACTCTCTTAACACACACACACAAACACACATGCACACACACACACACACACACACACACACACACACATATATATATATATATAGAGAGAGAGAGAGAGAGAGAGAGAGAGAGTAAAGCATTTCATACAATCATAATTGGTTATCAACACTTTTTTTAAATCCCATTAATAATTTCCATAATCAGCGCTATACATGCGGGTTATAACCACTAAGCTAGAGTTGTGGGGCCGTGTTGAGCCCAGACCAGAATAGAACAATTCGTGATAACAAATTACAAGTATACTTATACAAACATGTGTCTAGATAATGAATATTTCACGGTGCATGCAGATGCAATAAAACCATGCTTGAATTGACGTATTCTTGACGTACATGCACAAACCATGTGACCCTGTTATGTATAAACAATGGTACATAGATATTAGGAGCAAAAGGTGTATAAGTTAGTGTGAGAGTAAAGTGTGATACTTTCAGTAAAATATGACTGTGTGTATATGGTAATTACAGCTAGGATACAGGTAATTTGCGAGCAGCGATGGCTCGTGTCCTATGTTTTGCACATTTTGTCCTTTTGTCACTGTTCAGTAGATTTATCTCGACACAAAATGTGTCCGTTTAACAAATAACTGACAGAGCATATCTCAGGGCTTCGTTACGTCGCTTAACGTGTATGTGTGCAATTTAATTATTCACATCTTCAAGATTTATGTGTTTAAATTTTTTTATTTACCGTTTTAAAAGTGTACCATATCTTCCCTGTGATTTATTCGTAATTATAACATGTTTTAATACATGACTAAGTCATAGATATATTACACCTGTCTTCAAACAAGGAACTGTTTGACATATAGCTTAATGATATACGGATCTATCACAGTTCAGCTAAAAGTAAAGAGACTGGTTGAGTCAGACCCGGAGGTCCTTGTGTGAATTAACGGACTGTTACGATGAGATATATAAATACGTAAGTCATTAACGTGCAAAAGTGATGATATCTTGTATATACCATGTGTCGATGACCCGGAAGTTGTTCACTGTATGGGACCTGATCCTTCTACAACTCTCCCCTATATGCAGTAGTAAAATATTATTCATAGCGCATTGTAGGTAACATTTCCTGTGGTAAAATAACATCTATAACTTTGATTTTTGTCTGCCTAATAAAGTACACAACATAATTCAAACTGGTGATGGCGATTCCATGCATGCATGCAGTCCACTGGGATATAGCCCACGAGGCGATGCCCAACAACGCTCACGATTTGCAGTTTTATTAACAACAAAACACCCTGATGAATTATACAAGTAAAAAATAAATATGCATAGATAATAAATATGAATTGGATCCACTGCCTGTTAGCGCCATAAAAGTTAAAGATCATTTATATGATATGTTTCATATAAGATACCTTACAGATAGCCGATGAGAGTATCGGCAATTTGTTACACATAGTTTGTTGGCACTTGATAGTGATGCAAAAATATTAATTAAGACTGTCAACTAGTTAACGACTCAATTATAAAAGAACAAAACATTAAAAAATTACAAGGAAGGTTTTTTTTGTTTCCCTTAAAGTGTTAAGAAATGTATTTTTGAGAGTAAGAAAGGCAGACCTCATAGTATTATGTTTCTAGTGTAAATAAAAGCCCATCGCTTTTCCACTGAATGCTATTTAGATGTTTCCACACAAAAAAAAACACAAAAACTACAAATTGTTGGCAACTGTATTATTTCTATTGAAGATTGTGCGCAATTGTCTGATGGGCAGTTGTCATTATGTGAACCCTTTTTTGATGCATGAGATTTTATGAGAATGCATGAAAAGACTTATTAATTATCAATTTTAATCGTTCAAGATGTCAAATCTGCTAAAAACATACAAAACAGTAGAAATATTGTTGAGGTTTCTGTGACTATAAAACCACGGCATACACATTGTTCTGTTAACCATGTATACTGAGCATATTTATTGTAACCCACGCATGTGAACTATAAAGTGGTATTACATAAATTGTAAACACGATACCGGATATAACGTGCCATAATGATCATGTTAAATTCATCCCACGGGGAACATCTTCTTGTATAATTTGTGCTTTAAATAACACTGATCCTTCCCACGATTTGTTTTGACTAAATAATAAGCAAAGAATCTATCACAAACGCTGACTTGCTCGTTAACGGACGTAATCATTCCAGAATAGCTGAGAGGGCATAAAAACCCTTATCAAGGCCTTTGTAAAAAAGTGTGTCAATATTTATGTGTACAGGTATGCTATAGGACGGACCTAGATTTGGATTATCAAACGCCCACGAAAGGTAATAAACATACATAACAATTCTCCCATCCCCGATCAGCACATTCCATTCTGCAAAGGCGCCGCTGTTGTACCAGCTGAAAGCCACTTCACGTTTGAGTGAGCAAGTGTAAACTATCCCGATAATAGCCTGTTGATCATACGATATTTACCGAGGGTTGCCGAATCTCATTCGGGATTCCTGTGGTTTCCGGTGGATTATTATGTGGTTTTGCCCCTGTGGTTTATTCCGTGGATGACCTTTGCTTCACCCCTCGAAACCCCCACAGAAAGAAAACCACAACTTTTCAATTGCACTGTTTCTGTTGAAACGGCCAATAAATCTGGCCCCACCGACTGATCAAGAAGTATGTTGCACAACCGCAAATTTGCCCATTATATAATTTAGTTACCCGTGATGCTTTGGTGTTTGACATAGGGCATATATAGGTCTTTTGTCCAGTAAGCAGGTGCCACTGGAAGTTAAATTGTATCTACATTGCATAGTGCCATGTTTTATTTTATCGTTCGCCGTATCCTATTTATGCAAAAATATATAATACGACAACACGACATGTTTCTACTTCCGTCTCCCCTTTAATACTGGACTTACGGCATATAGTTACTTTTACTTCTTTCATACTTTATTTCTCTTGTACATTGGCTCTATTATTTAATTCATTATTATTACTACTATCGCGTGACACTCTAAATCCCGCATATAAGATTTATAGGTGCATTAAAGATATAAATATATATATATATATATATATATATATATATATATATATATATATATATATATATATATATTATGATTATAACCAGTATTAAATAATGCGTTCCTTCGAAGTTTCAGACAAAATGAATAGGCAGGGGTAACCCATCCACAAAAATTCATATAATATTTTCTGCCTCTCACAAAAATTAAAAACGTTTTTATAACAATATTAACCCGCAATTTTTTATCAGGATACCAAATACTGTTCATGACTTAGTCGTTTGATAGGTGTATGAATAAGGCGTTTCATTGCATAATGATCTTTAAAAAAACCTCAACCCCCCTCCTCCCTCCAAAGAAAACGCCTTAAATATAATATAATAATATTATAAGTTATTATAACACATTATTTGACATAAGCTTAGATGGAAGTTCACGATACAAGGGGAGGAATGTAACGCCCAGCTGTGCCCCTTGTCAATTTCTTCTGTATGACGTCAGTCTCCCATTTCACCATAGCCCGCGGACATACCAACCCTATTAACTGAGGCGGGGTGAAGTGGATTTATAAATAGAACTGACGTGGATCTTTTACACTGTAGCTGATGCTGACCAGATAGACTTAAATTCTTATAACATAGTTGTTAAAAGCTGCACAAACTTTATCCAATTATCAACCTTAGAAAAAATGAGAACCTGGAAAACAGAAAATGAAATTAGAAATATGTCTGCAAAAGGGTTACCAAAACTACTGGTAATGCAAGTGGTATATTGAACAAGATAATTCAAACACAAACACCCAAAATCATATATTTATTATTATATATTTACATATACATATATATATATACAATTATGTGATATAATCAATAATATATATATATATATATATAATGAAAATATATGCAAAATTCAGTGATATGTTTTGCTATAATAAATTCTTATCCATTTGATAATAATTTTATATCCCGATTTTTACACACAATCCAACGTTTTAAAACCATGCGTCGTTGTCCGTCAGTTCATCAGTTCATACCCTTTGCGAATTCAAAATCACAGAACACATATACAAACGTGATCGTATGTAAGACAGGCTGTTGTAACATTTACAAATATTATTAACATACCCATACTAAAGTACAGACAATCACTAATTCTTGACAATGTGTTTGTTCATCGCCCATGAAATCGAGAGCATGCACCGTGTGCTTACAGAGACACTGTGTTTTTGGAGACTTGTGATTTGATCCAATTAATGGCAATTATCCGCTTCAGTGCGGGACCAACTTCACACGGCAAGTATATATGTTATTAACAAGAGGAATTTAAAAGAGAACATTGTCTAACATGTCTATAGATAACATACTGAAGTCAAAGACGCACAGCATATAATGGTTAATAATTTTGAATCATGTGATGTGATATGCCGACTAACTAACAGGCTCATGTTTTCATCAGTGAAACTCTTAACGTAATGTCTACACCGATCATAAATACATGCAGCAAATGTCAAAAGCGTATATTTAGAAACCCTAAATTTAGTTGAATTCACGATGATACTCGTATAGAGCGATATGCATTTCTTGTTATTTGACACACAGACATATAAATTATACGTATATATATATATATATATATATATATATATATATATATATATATATATATACAATATATAACATATATAACATATATTATATATATATATATATATATATAACTCAATATAACAAAACATAACGGTGATATTTATATATATTCCTGATATTCGTAAATGTACACATAGTTTCTTACTATATATATAAATACGTGTGTATATATATATAAATATATATATATATATATATGTGTGTTTATATATATACACATGTATATATACATACATACATTTATATATACATTTTATATATATATCTATATATATATAAAGATATATATAAAGATATATATATATATATATATATACATCAGTGTCGCGGATGTACAGTTCTCTAGCTATGTGTGATGTTAATTGACAGGCGTGGTTAACATTCTCATAACCATGTTCAGATTACAGGTCCAGCATTATGAACGTCTCCTTCAGTGTTCTTCAGCGATGCTCCCCATACATGATGATTACAGGCTCTGCGTATTATATCACAGTCTACAAGACTCATTACGTTCTTCTAAACCACGTTGACTGGCTCTACATAACACTATTACCAGCTGTAACGGTCTTAAATACATGGTCTAGTGTATACTGTGTGAACCCCACCTATATACTATGGTATAAAAAGGCAATTAAGAAGGGGTTTCAAAATTGCTTAACCACAATAAGCTCTTTATACGAAAGGAATGTCGGCGTTATATTATTTTTGGAATATACATATATTCTTGATGATATGATAATAAAGTTGCATAACCAACTCTCTCTCTCTCTCTCTCTCTCTCTCTCTCTCTCTCTCTCTCTCTCTCTCTCTCTCTCTCTCTCTCTAAAAACTCGCTTTCAGGTCCAGTTGCCTGCATTTGGAAAGTCCACTCACGCAATGGCCAGTTAACGATCACAGCTAATAAACCCCGTTACATTAGTTTCATATATACGTAATATTTTATATTTCAGATTACTAAGAAGTTAGCCATGGAACCACTGGCTAGGAGAGCTCCGAGTGAGGCGGCAGCTGCCAGTCCATTGATCCAGGAACCTCCAGTGAAGGCCGCCCATCTTATACTGAACACCGAACAAGAGAGACAGGGGTCTGACCGTGACGGTGAGTTACAAAATCACAGTTTATAACAATACATAGCGTGAACAGAATCGTATATAGCACTAGTTCAAGTAGCTATAGTACAGGCGTCAGAAGTTCAGTCTTGTAAACTTCTACCTCTCAATAGTCATTTATTTTAAATTACTAATATAAATTACTAATAAATAATGATAATAATAATAATAATAATAATTATTATTTTTATTATTATTATTATTTTTAATTTTAATTATTATTATTATTATTATTATTTGATTAAAATATTCGCTAGTTCTTCTAAAAGTAGTATTCAATTAATTTAATATATATATATATATAATATATATATATATATATATATATATATATATATATTAGTCTAAAATCTAAAATACCTTAATTTTATGCTGAGAGTAATTAATGGGCAACTAATATGTTCCATGAATACATGCGTAGTAAATAATAATTGAGGTAACAGCTGAAGAATAAAATTAAATATTTTATTTAAAGTTTGATAACAAAATAATTTAGAATAAATAAAGTGATATTTCTACTATGTACAATTAAAATTTCAATAAATGTTTAGTCAAATAATTTTTTATAAGTTTTCCTTGATTTCAGTCTTTTATTTTTGTTAACATTTTGTTATTATTTCTGGTTATAGTCGATATCAAGGCCTGGAGAAGTTTTCCTTGATTTCAGTCTTTTATTTTTGTTAACATTTTGTTATTATTTCTGGTTATAGTCGATATCAAGGCCTGGAGAAGTGATGTAGCTCATAAATCCTTTAACAGAGGAGGTGACGTTTTCAAATTTGATGAAGAAACGGGATCTTTCCTGGTCGTTGAAGCCGGGTTTTACAGTATAGCGAGTCACGTGCATCTCAAAATGAACGGTCTGAACAGAGGACAGTTCCAACATAAAGTGATTAGCGACAGCACCGGGGCAGGCAAGTTGACACTTTTGGAAGACACAAGCCGTGTTAGAAACCGTCCCAACGATACCGTTAGTGAACTAAATGGTTTGTTTTACATACACAGGAACACTCATATTAAAGTACAGGTCCGCCCAAAAACTAAACTATGCTGCGGTAATTCTAGCGTTCAGAATTATTTCAGTCTCAGATATCTCGGACATTACAGTGGTTCCACGACGAACCCTTAAAGGTCTAACTGAAAAAAAGAATAAAATGATTTAAGGAATTTTAATCAGGAGCTGAATAATTCAGGATGAATCAGGGATAACGACACACATGATCAATAGGGATATATCTTACCTGTATTGTATAACTAATTTGAGCATCCTATACTAGAGCTCCACTATATATATTTCTCAATAAATGACGTTTCATTAAGAGAGAGAGAGAGAGAGAGAGAGAGAGAGAGAGAGAGTGGGAAGAGATAGAGAACGCAGATTGTTATCTTTATATGGAGATCTTTCAGTGAACAAGCTAGAATACGATAAAGTTCCATCAATATTTGTGGAATGTATAAAAATAAATGTCTTCTCATATCTGAGAAAATCAGGGAACAAAATTAATGAAAATCCACAAAATAAAAGACTTAAATTTTATGTTGATCTGAAAACAAGAATATGATATTCCTGCCATTCATACATGTTTGAAGAGACCTATCATTCTTTACCCAAGAATTCGTTCTATTTATTTATAGTTTACTTTTGTATTCAATTATTCTGAATTTTAAGCGATTTAATTACTTGTATATACAAACCTCTAATATAAATGAAAGTAAAATGCACAAATGATTAGTTAGCTAGAGTGAGTCTTATAGTTAGTTTAAGTAAATTTGGAAGAAATTACAGGATACAAAATCTTTATGTCATACACACGAGTTATATATATACCTGTAATAATGTATATACTGTTTTGTAGGAAAATTTTATCATGTTATTTAGAACGGCATTCCATGCCCGGTTTACACTGAATATTCTGCAGAGCAGAATTTTATTTTTTCATGTTATATGCACGTGTTATAGGAAGAAGTAGTGTATCTATGTGTTATGTACTTTGTATTTGCATTATCGTATCAGATAAGAGAGAGAGAGAGAGAGAGGGAGAGAGAGAGAGAGAGAGAGAGAGAGAGAGAGAGAGAGAGAGAGAAAAGAGAGAGAGAGAAAGAGAGAGAGAAAGAGAGAGAGAGAAAGAGAGAGTATATAAACGTTTGTTTTTGTTCATTTTCCTAGACAAATGTACATGGTTTTCGGAGAGTCTGTCACATTCATGGAAAATACTTTAGGCATTCAAGAATACTCATCACAAATATATCCACAATTTTCTGTATTTAATAACCCAGTTCGTGATATTTAACACTAAAATGTAACGTACAAGATGTATTAGCTTATTTTGGGTACATTGATTACTTTCACTAAGTTTCAAGATATGTTGCCTACACGATCATACTTGTACGATTCATAAGGTATGATGCCTATATGATGATGTCAGACATTCCTCATCAGATGAAAGAGATAGCTTTGTAGATGTAGAAATAGAGATAACGCATACACGACATCAACATGTGTTCTCAAAGGTTGAGGGTGCATGAAATAATGATAATACATACACTACATACACATGTTTTCGCAAAGGTTGTGGATGCACCCGCACACACACACACATCCAAAACTTTATATTCTATTTTTTTTTTTTTTATTAGAATTAGAAAGGGAACAAAAATGGAGCCGGCAAATGTGAACCAATTCAATCTCCCCCAGAGGTCGCTCCGCTACGCTTAGCGGAGTCGTTCTTGGTGGCGTGACCTCTGGTGGCGATTGGAAGTACTTGTCAAACTGAATTCTCAAACATTTGCACACAATCACATGTAAACCCTCTGGGAAGTTATTATTGATGTAATTAATTTGAACTTCAAAAGGCAGCAATTAGGGTAAAGTGTATATACTAAACGATGTAGGTCTGTGAATGAAATGGAAGGTCAAGTTATGTTGAATAGAGCGTGTTAACTTCTGTGGTTCATTTAAATTCCATTTACATGTAATTATCTTTTACTCAACAAACACAGACACACACATACAACACACGAATACACTATACCCCAGCGTATGAGATATGTGAATATATACTGAACCACCTACGCGGAATTATGTTCCTTTTGTACACACGCTTCGTGTAGATTTGCAAAAGTTGTGTACATCATGTGTGTTTACGTTATATGTTTAGGGTAATTCTTTACACATGATACTTACATGGTGTTTATGCTGTTATGTATATGCTTGTTTCGGTTTGGTATGTTTCTTGTATCGTAGCTTTCAGTGTTATTTATTCTTTATTATATTAGCAATAAATTATTTCACAGCATAATTTGTTCTTCAGTTTTGTCGTGATGTCTACTTCTACGATGATTTCATTATAGTTATTTGTATATATACGTGATGGAGTTTTCCCCTTGCTATGCAGACCAGGGTGTCGTTTCAATGCTTAAAAAGACCCATATGCAATATACAAGCGCCCACTGCAGCCAGCCAAGAGTGTATTTTTTTCTCAACTTGTCCTCTTTACCGTTCATATTTTATTTTATCCAGTTTATGTCCGATGGCTACTCCTTTCCAATTTCTCTCCTAATTACTATATATACCTGTTCCTGACGTTCACTTACTCTGAATTTTATATCAAGGCGAAAAAAAGTCCAATATTTACATATACATACATATACATTACACACATTACATATATATATATATATATGTGTGTACCCAAATAGGTACCACTAAGCGTTTGAAGCTCAATGCGCTACCACGCTCTCATTGGTCTGATAACAATAGTTAATTCGCTCTGTCCAAGCCCTTGTGGTTTAACACGGAGAATCTT
Source organism: Sipunculus nudus (assembly GCA_026874595.1). Classification (NCBI taxonomy): domain Eukaryota; kingdom Metazoa; phylum Annelida; class Sipuncula; order Golfingiida; family Sipunculidae; genus Sipunculus; species Sipunculus nudus. Next base: position 18,966,109 of record CM049314.1, on the reverse strand, counting down.
GCTACGAACGCGAAAGAGACCTGGAACGACTACATTGTATAATTACCTGTTGTAAATCCCTATTTTTTTATATCCTCTGTGCTTATTCACGTCTATAGTTTTGGTTGTTATCTGTACGTCGTGAGATTTTACGTGATTTTTTATACATTCAATTTCATTTAATTTCTAGAGCTTAAACTCATTCGTTGGTAATCCGGAGTACAGAAGCGGATTCCGGGGGGGGGGGTCCAGGGGGTCCGGACCCCCCCCCCTTTTTTTCACCCGAAGCAAGGGTTTTAGACGAAATTTTGCGGCCTGGACCCCCCCCCCCCCCCTTTCCCGGACCTGATGACCTTTTTTTGGGGATTCCCATAAGTCCTCCTGGTTTGGACCCCCCCCCCCTTATCCTAAATCCTGGATCCGCCCCTGGAGTACCTTAAGCTGAAATACTAAACACTTATCTATTCTCAATGGAATAAATGCATGAACTCACTTAATTCAGATGACTGTTGAATCAACAATGACAGATATGTAATTTTTTTTTGTTCAGTGTTTCGGCTGCCTTATGTGCAAATCGAAAGAAAATATATTACAATGGATTAAATGTTTCCATTGGCCCGAAAGTATTAAGCACACGCGTTTAATTGATACCAAATGTTGACACCCGATAGTCAAATTGGACAAAATCATAAGACCCACTGAACGGCTTGAGACCTAATTGTTTACCTTTCAATCGGCGGCGTACTTGTCTGACCACATCAATGTCGTGTACAAGGTTGTCCAGATCATCTCAAACACACATCCCGGGCAAGCCAAACTGCTATGCCGAAGTTGCAATTAACAATTAAATCATTTGACAATTAACAAAATCTCATACATAAATTAGGCTTTACATAACATATTGGTATATACCTATCCGTATATATAATTTTATCTAGTGGTCTTAAAAAATTGTTATGGTGTTATGAGGATAAGTGTAATACAGTGGACTGATAATTGTTATTCCATTGAAGATTCATAAATATAAGGGAAATTAAATGTGCATGATGAAATTCACATTTGATGTTTTCAAATGTACCTATCCACTCGCTTATATTATATGTTCCGTTAAATAAAACTGTCTTGTAACAATACTTGCATCCTTGAATTTTTATGAAATCGCCGGGTTTTTTTATGACAAACGAGAGTAATTAAATACGGCAGGAGGTTATTTTACAATTATACTTAACGAGTATCTGCATACGTTACGAAATCGCAATTTTAAAAATAGCAGTTTTTAATTTAAATGTGTCTCTAGCACGATCATCAGGCATTCTTGCTGATTAACGAATTCATTTCAACTGTACATTAAATCTAGCCATACACCAAACACAATGTTTATTTGTAGACAGTTACAAGTGTACTGACACGCCTATGAGTGGGCACGCTCAATGCCGCTCATTAACGGGACTGTACCTGCATCTGGTTGGCTGTAGACGTAATCTATAGGTGTTTTTCAGTCAATCGTGAATTGTTAATGCTTGAATTTCTATACGTTTCATTCAAAGAATATTTGTGGAACTGAAGAAAACTTTTAAAAGATTGAGGATTCTTAAATCTTACCAAATGTTTTTGTGATTTTTGTAAATCTAATTTTACTAGTTTTTATTATAAGCCGAGCATGATTTCAGATGATTGGCGTACATAAGTTCTAACAGGTAATAATTATTTCAGAATTAAAGCATAAATCATACAATGTGCTGTGTCTTTATTTTTTGCGCAGTTCAATGAATAGTAATGATAAAAAATTAATAAATTATTGATTTGATTTGATTCAGACCCTTAAATATTTATCCAGGTATATTTATATATATATATATATATATATATATATATATATATATATATATATTAAATACCTTGGCAGTTACAAAGCAGCATTGTAAGCCTAAGCTGAACCTTGAACACATAATCAATATGTTTTATGAGTCTCGCCAAGGCCACGCACGGGGCACCCACGGTTACTAGGCGCGTGTTTGCCTAGCGACGGCCCCACACTACAGCCTTTGTGTGAAGTCGTGTATGATACTAATATAGACTTTCGTTGAGTGTGGGCCCGAGTGAAAGCAGTATTGGTAAGTATACTTTAACTGTACTTATTTTTGAATATAATTAAATGTTTGATAATATGCTTGTTTCTGATCAACACATTTTAGCACTAAACACTGCAGAATATCATACATACTGTATCATATATAGGCTATATTATCGCTCACTAGCCCACAAAAGGCTTTAAATAACTCGTGTCCGTACATGATATTATATACCTGCATTAATCTGGGCTTGGTTTAATGCATGTTATTTTGATTAAAGTGATTACAGGTAATACTACAATGACGTTATCTTTATGGTGTTAATATATAATTAACGGTAGACACGACACAATTATATAAACAAGACATATTTGCGCACACACACACACACACACACACACACAAACACACACACATATATATATATATATATATATATATATATATATATATATATATATATATATATATATATATATATATATATATACGTACTCAGGAATATTGTTATTAAGGTAAGACAATGTTTGTGAAAACTTGTTTGCGTTTATCAAAATAACGAATATAACCTTAATCACATGCATGACCAAACCAAATATATGAGAAACTCCAGAGCATACTTGAATGGCAAGCGAAGAAACCAATGTTTTTAATTGTTAATATTTATGATTCAATCCAGGTGGATGTCCTGAGAGAACAATACTTGCTCAAAAAGAGACGACAGGCCTTATCTGCAGGACTGTTTATTAATAGTAATAATACTAATAATACTAATACTAATACTAATAATAATAATAATAATGATAATAATAATAATAATAATAATGACAATAATAATAATAATGATAATAAAAAATTTTATTATTATTATTATTTTAAAGGAGTCTATCTCAGCCGCATATCCATGTAGTTAAATTTTCATCTGATTAATTTGTTCATTCGCTTGTTTTTACCAACGTATAGCAGTATATGGTCGAGTTCAAATATAACCCAGCATATATCACAGGCGCTTGAATCACTATTTGTGTTGATATTGGCTTAAATAGTGTTCATTTTACCTTAACAACAATCCCCTACCGTTTTATCAGCTGTAAACCATGATATATCGCTTGCCGGTACTTGTTTATTTAATAAATACACAAGGCCGGCATCCAAGTCTGCGGACGGGTAGGCAATAATACAAGAAATCAATTAAAATTCACAAATATTTCAAAGATTTTCGAGGGAAGAAACTTACAGTCGTTAAATGGCCAGTTCTTCTTTCTATAAAAGCATCAACAATTCCAATACACACAGTGTACCACTTGTAATGAGCTCTTATTTGTAACTAGTCTGCATCCATTAAGCAGCTGTTACCCCAAACAAGGAAATCCCCATGTATCTTGGTCAGCAGTAAGGATTCCCCCCTGGAACCTAACAGCTGATTGGTTGATAATTATGGAAATAGTAATCTGGGATAAATCTGTCTGTTTGTCGCTTAATGGATACAGACTCGTCCGCAGATTTGGATGCCGGCCTTGTGTATCTATTATATAAACAAGTACCGGCAAGCGTTATAACATGGTTTACAGCTCATTAAATGGTAGGGGATTGTTGTTAAGGTAAATTGAACACTATTTAAGCCAATATTAACACATATAGCGATTCAAGCGCCTGTGCATATATAAATGCAAATGTTTCCGAAAAATCAAATGCAAACACAATTAGGCACTATCAAATGGAAGGTGACAAATAAAAATATATAATATGCAGTTGCAAATGCAAATGGAATTACAAATTACTTAAAATACATTTCCTGAGTTTAAAATCATTTTTGACACCAGATATTAAGATATACGTGTATGTGCATTGTTTGTTGACATTGTTGTGAATAACCTAATCTGCGGACATTCTGAAACCAAAATTCATAGAAGATTATTTTAAATGGTTCTTAGTAATATTTGTGATATTAATTTATTTATGAAATTGCATATGAATTTTCGAAATCATTTTTAGCTCTGCATTTAAATGCAAGACCTTCAAGAAACTCAACTTTTTAAAGCAAAGCCGATATTTAAAAAAAAACAAATAGAAGTCCTATCATAAATACATTAGGGAAGTCTGTGCATCAGAACGTCTGTATAGGCGTTTCATCTGTACCAGAACTTAAAATCCTCTATAAAATCAATATTATAAAATATAATTAAATATAAATAAATTAAACATTATAATAATATGATACAAGAGGCCCAGGGGTCTGTTTACTCAGTGAAATTTGAAAATAAAATTTCAGCAGTTGTCCAACAGAGGTTGCGCCATATCTATGGCTTACATCTGTTACTAGTCACAGTAGTAGCGGTTGCAGTCATTCCTTCGATATTTCCCTACCGCCTAAAGTAAGGCGCCAATACAGTATTTACGGAATTACATGACATCGTAAAATTTGAAATTCATTGGAGACAGAATTACTTATATAATATGATGCAAGAGTTAATATTTTCTAGTTTATTCAGGAAAAGCTTGAAAAAATCACTTTAGATCACAGAAAATAGTAGACATAGATGGCGCCACCTGCAGCTAAAAATGATATAGCAGCCACATGACCTAAATTCCTTGGAAACATGCAACCTTTCCTCAGACATATCCTGACAGGCATTACATGATGCAAAACACACCGAATTGTCAATTATTGCCATTGTTTAAAAAATTTAAGGTTCCGTTTAGACAACAATTTGAAAATAATTTGACTCAGTTTAAACTCCTTTAAATTCCTTCTTCCTCTAAGTAATTGTTCACTATGATATCAAACTGAAGTATTGATGTTTTTTTTTTTTTTACTTATCTTTGGAAATGTGGCAGAAAGACGGGTTTTACAGATGGCGCAACCTGCAAGATCAAAATCACAAAGCAGTCACTTAACCAATGAATCTCTGGAATTGAGTGCTTATTGCTATACAACAGTTCCTGAAATATTTGGTAACTGACGTTACATCTTGTATGCAAACATATTATACTGTCAAATTTTGCGATCGACTCAATTTAAAGGTCCATAGAGACGCTATTTTGAAAGGAAATTTATTCAAGTCATACTCATTTTATTCCCCAACTACTGAGCAATTATTAATTATAATATGAAATCCAAAATATTAAGAGTTTATCAGACATGCATATCACAGTAAAATAAAAGAGGAAAAGGACATCTGGCATTCATTACGTGGTAAACAGATCTGCAAAGTTTCATAAAGGCAGCACCAGAGGGTGTTGAGATATTTAGTAACAGACGGTCAGCGGACAGTGGACGCCAACCACGCACAAGTTCACAGAGTACATCAATGATAAAATATACTCAGAATAAAAACATTAAAAAAGTAAATTTATCGATAACGTGAAAATTATTCAATATTAAAATACTGCTAACTAATTGTAGACGCTTACCTGATTTTGCAAATTGAATTGGCAGATTGTGAGTAAGGAAGACCTCTCTGTATAAATGGTTAAAAACTGCGTGTAGTACTTGCGGAAATGAGGAGTTATATATTTTAAAAATTGATTTATTTTATTTAATCAATGTTATACTGGTATTTAATCGTTCATTTTTTTTTTCAGAAATTTAACCACCATGGAGATCACACGCCAAATGCCACCGGAGGCCGAAAATATGTACGAAACAACAAGCAGTGTCTATGGTCAAGGCTGGCAGCGGTCTCCAGGATTCGCGGGCTCCTTCACTCAGTCCACGCCGCATAAAACGTTGACCAATAGACGACAAGTAACCCCTGGAGACGTTCCAAAAGACCGCGCTTCCATAGCAACCGTGCATGATCCCGCTCACCCCTGTGGCATAATGAGCATGTCCAACGTGCCGACCAATACGAGAGGCGAATTCACCAACGTGCGCCGAGATTTATATTCAGACCGCCAGGGGCTTTGGTCCAACGCAAATTTCAACACCCCAGGTGCCACACTAGATCGAGGTGTCGGCACATACTCAAATTTACAAGGAGGGTGGGCGCGTGTCGGACCCAGCACCTACGACGCAACTCATGGAAGGGGTGACTGGGTACAGTACTGGGGTACCGAGAGCTTTGAACCTCCCACCCTCAGATCGCTGTATGACCATCATAACGTTGATCCACGGGACAACATCGTTCCCATAGAAAACTGGCCACAGAATATGCAAAGCATGCCAAGGCCGTAAAGGACCATATAACATGATATTAAAAGTAAGGTATAGGGGTGAACCGAATGAGATACATATATGTTCCATATTTTTATCTGTTTTTTTTTTTTTTGTGTGTATGTATATATTTATATATTGATGTGTACTGTCACTCTTGGATGTATTTCAAAAGCAGAAACTTGGACCTTGAACATAAAATCATGTTATTTGAATTTACAACTATCGAGTAGTTTTTCATTTGAAAGCGTATACCAAACAGTTAGGCCTGGACTCCCCTTTTTCCGGACCTTGGACTTTTTAAGGCCTTTTCATAATTCCTCCTTGGTTGGACCCCCTCCCCTTTCCTAAATCCTGGATCCGCCCCTGTAGATTAAATCATGATGTTATTTTAGAGCGATACTGTCAGTCACTTAGTAATAAGGAGCTTTGTTATCATTATTACGGACATTGTGATATTGAACCTTTGACACTTTAGTATGCGTATCATAAAGATCCCAACTGTATCATATTCGCAACAGGAAGTATTTTTCACCTCATTTACGGAGTATTTTACTGATAGTGTTCGCAGCCACCAAACCAATGTGTTTCCGATTACAAATATTCAGTTCACGAGACTTGCATAGGAAACAAAATAGTACAGGATATAAAATTATTCATAATACGGCTATCCCCCCCCCCCCCCCCCCCCCCCCCCCACCGTCAAACGGAACAGCTATAACCGGGAATATATATGGAGAGTGTGACCACGAAAACTTTATTTGTCACAGTTAAAACTTACCAAAGGTAAGGATGTCTCGTTTTTTTTAACCTTATAGTAAAGCAGACGTTTCAAGTACTGTGGAGTATTAGAAGGCACTAAGAGACTGTCTGTATACTCCACGCCAACAGTCTGTATACACCACGCCAACTGTCTGTATGCACCACGCCAACTGTCTGTATGCACCTCGCCAACTGTCTGTATGCACCTCGCCAACTGTCTGTGTGCACCTCGCCAACTGTCTGTATATCATGCGACCCTGAATTTTACCAGGATACTGAAAAGATTGAGACTTTCTAAGTGACAGTGGGAAAAAGATGGATCCAAGCTTCACCAGCTTAAACATATTGCAGGCAGATGAAACTTATACCACCCCGTTTTAAATAAACATTTAGTGCTTCCCCTTATTCTCTCTCTCTCTCTCTCTCTCTCTCTCTCTCTATATATATATATATATATATATATATATATATATATATATATATATATATATATATATATATATATATATATATATATATATATATATATATATATATATATATATATATAAAACTAACCGAGGCATTCTCCATGGGGCTCGGGTGGTGGCGTTCGGTAATCTTATGATGGCAAAGAATCCGTCAAAATTTAGGTTACTTTAAAAAAAGTAAAGCTAAGTTTCATGGGTGCTCCCTCCTTTCCAAGGAAATTTGAGTAAACCTGCGACAAAACCTAAAATCTCCGCCACTTGGTGAAGGTATAATTGTTTATTGACAGTGTATGAACAGTTTTCATCGTCAAGAAGGGACCCCACAAGGACTGTTACATTCTGAACAGCAATTGAAGATCCTATAACAACTTACCGTAACCAGCCAATCTTTATGAATTAATACATGTAATCAAGAAATAAAAATTCACTTCTTAAAATTTTATGTCTAGTGACCATTCTATACAATTTCACCCAGTGAGGATAATAAAAAAATACACTGATGATGTTTCAGTGTTATACAGTGACCGTATGGAAAAATACAGTAGACTAAATATTCTCTGTAAATAAGTATATATGTAATAAATATTTTTATTTTATAATAATTGGCAGTGTCAGATTTAGTTATGGATACTGGTGAGGCGCACCTTTCCTAAATGCGAGAGATACTTGAGATGGCGCTAAATGGTGATTATCCTAAAATCAGTTAATCCCCCACCAATGATGTATATATTTGTATTATTTTATCTCTGGGGTGTAAGTGGACAGCTATAGTAGTAGTAGCAGACAGAAGAGTATATAACCTTTAACTATTAGGCAAAAAAAATCCTAAATATCCAGCGGCTGTCGTACAAGTCTTATTTGGCTTTGTCTCTCGTTTAAGTTGCATGGTCTATCAAAACAATATTTCCAGTTTGTGATAATCGGATAAAAAATGAACCATACACGTGTACTCTGCGCAATATTGGTTGCCTTATATGTTACAATGGTACACCAAATGAGGCGGCTCATGTATATGTGGAAATCATATATATATATATATATATATGTGTGTGTGTGTGTGTGTGTGTGTGTCACAGTTGAGATCACAATCAAGTGGGATTGGAAATTCCACTAGGTGAGATTACAATTGGGATCTCCACTTGCTGGACCCCCGTGGAAATCACAATCATAATCTCTACTAGGAGAAATCAAAATACCACTGAATATCCTGTCACAATTTATGATTATGTAAATTCATGGAATTTTCTGAATGATCAGATTTTCAAATTTAATGCATTCACAAATACAATTTTTCAAATATTTTCCAATAGGGTTTTTTGTTGCCTGTGTGAAAAAACTAAATTCCCCATCTCTGTCTGATTTTGCGCCTAGTGGAGAGACATCTGGTGGAGAAAGGCGAAACTATTGAACACGATCAGACACCAGGCGCTAGCGACGTCTGTCACCTGAAGGTAAAACTATTTTACAGTAAACCACAATATTTATCACAAAACAATGATTATAAAAATACAATTTAGATTAAATAAAGATATATTTATTATAACATTAGTTTATAAAATGCATTTATACGAATCTAATATAAATAATCATTTTTAAGATATTTGATTAAAATGCAGAAAATCAAGACTTTCGTACGTATATATAGGTAAACGGATAAACAGCTTTACAGATAAAGCTGGGTTTTTAGAAGCAGGCTCTTGAGTATCGGCAAATATTGTGTAGAACGGACAAAACTTCATGTTAAAAGCACATCAAGAATCCAGACACCTGATCGTGACCAGCAAAAAATTAAATTTATCAACAAAACAATGAGATTTTCACAAGTTCCTGTGAAATATAATAATCAAGAATATTTAAGATGTACAAGCAGGTGACAGGATATACAGAAAAAGGGGTCGAATGGGGCTGGAGGGTATAGCTCGCATATCTCCCGGCCAAGGAGTGCACACACACACACACACACACACACACACACACATATATATATAAGATCGTACAATCTGACACCAAAAGCTCATATACAGGGATAGATTAATGAGTCATGAATACAATATGAAAGTATAGATACATTTTTTAGACAGTTGCAGATGATTAAAATTTTTACTTTGTCTGTTGTAAATATAATGAAAGGGTCTATAGTTATATAACTGCATTGGCCTCACAAAATGGGACATTTAATATAAATTATGGTGTGTAATTTATATATATATATATATATATATATATATATATATATATATATATATATATATATATATATATAATACCAATATAAGAAGTGCAGGAGGCAGATTACTATCGCGAATGGTGGCCTTGGGAAACGGGTGGCCTCAGGCCACATATGGTGCCCATGGGACACCGGATGGCCTCAGGCCACTAGCCCGCGGTGCGCCCTTCTCGATCTGTTTCCTTCCGCAAATAGGCCACAAGGGTACATGTATAGCATTATACATGTGGTGTCGTCAGGCCACCAGGAGTATACAGGATTTCCTGTGCTGGCCGTAGGCCACGAGGATACACAGCATCACAGGGGCTTGTCACAGAAGCTGAACAAAATAATATACCGTAATTTTGAGCCACAAAATGCAAGAATAAGCGATACAACCCAAAGTGACATTTACATGTAGCTCCTTGAGTGTTGTTATTAAGTAGCCAAGGAACTGTATATACCACAATCGGTTGTATCGCTTATTCTTGGTGCATTGTGGATCGAAATTCCGGGATATTATTTAATCAGTCTTCTGTGACAAGCCCCTGCGCACAGCATCGCACCTATAATGTATCCCTAGGCCACCATGATATATACCGGCCGGCATCATATATAGCCTACCTGAGGTGATCTTGAATGAAAGAAGTATACTAACAAAATATTATAAGCTGAATTCTAAGTTCTTACATGTAACTATTTACGATAGTGGCGGAAGAAAACAAATCGAGAAGGGTGCACTGTGGGTTGGTGGTCAGAGGCCATCCGGTGTTCCAAGGCCACCATGTCGCCTGAGGCCACCCGGTGTCCCAAGGCCACCATTCGCGTTAGTTATCTGCCACCTGCACCGCGCCCCCGGTGTCTTATCAAACAAACAAAAAAAAAAAACCGAATATTTTCATCCATCTAGAAATAAACGGAAAGCAGACACAGTATTCCGTTTGGGTGCATACAGGATTCAGAAATGGGCGTTTGTGAAAACTGAAGGTAACTCTACTGAATTTCTCCAGGGTTGTAATCACAAGACAATTAAAAGCTGAATTTTACATTACCAACTGGAAATAAATTCCAGGTATAAAATCCAGGAATGACACATTTTACTGGACACTTCTTACCGTAAAGAAACGAAATTGCATCATGGAAGGTAAGATTTCGTGGCGTTTGTCTTCCCCAAACAGTCGTTATTCCTCGCAAACACTAACGGTGTATGAAATGAAACTTCCGAAGTATTTTACAATTTAAATAACAGAGGCTTGGATTCGCCAAATTGTCGGTATATTCAACGTTACACGTTATCATTTTAAAACCATCTTTTATCGCCCACCACTTTTTTGCGGGAGTGCTGTCCCGGATGGGGGGGGGGGGGGTGTAAGAAGGAAGAAGCCTCCTTACTTCTACGCTCTTTACACAGAGCTCTACCTATAGGGCTACTCCCTATATCGTAAGGCGCTGTTTTTTATGACCTCCTATCCTGAATTGCTACACCAGAGGGGAGCACTCGGAGCGAGTATAGAATCCGGTCTACATGGACGAGGTTGTGGGTGTATACGGACGGACGTAATGATGTTTAGGATTCATGTAATGTATAAGTAAGAGGAATGTCGATGTCATATCATCAGCCATATCATGGCTTATGTGCGGATTACTACTAATATGAGACGGTCTAGTCAGTTTAGACCCATCTTGGAAATGAAGACCGGATTCTCTACTTGGGCCGAGCACTCTATGTTTGTCCAATCAGATGAGACCTTGTGCTGGAAGACAAAGCCAAGCGAGGAATACACGGAGCCAATCATGTTTATTTCTTTTTGAGTGACAGCTCATCGCCCCGCGTAACCGTCTGAACAGGCCACAGGCTCAGAGAGAATTGCCCCTGACATGGTTTGCGTAGGGCCTTGGGCACACAGGATGCTCGGCCGGTGATCTGTAATTCAAACGAAACGTAACAACAAAGGCTGCGTGCAAACTGGCTAGCTTGTTTCAGCTCTGCAGACAACAGATACATGGCTACACTAACACAGTCATAATGTCATAATCGAATCGGTCGATGATGCGAGAATGCAGAGGGAGCAATTTAAATTTGACCGTAAACTCATCAAGCGGCGCTTGAAGCGCAGAAATGGGCGGAGCCAGGATGCCTGTTGAGTGTTTGATTATTGGCATCTGATTGGCTGCTTGTCACATCATACGCACGTTTATTTCAGTGGACAACGAACCGCCATCTGGTGTCTAAATATATCATAAACGGTCAAAGATGGCAGCATGAAAATCAGTTGCTTCTTTAGAAGCGCAAGATTTCCGCTGCCTCGGGAGCGTTCCTTACTTCATATAGCCTTCATATAGCCTAAGCTTCATGCCTTAGCAGAATCTGAGATAAAGTGATCCCCTTTGTTTGTCTATCAGTCTGTCTGTCCATTTTGAAATATTCAGTAATTGTGATTTGTGGATTAACTTTTAATAGGTATATAGTAGAGCGCCGTTTTTCTGAATGCCGAGTTTCTGAAAATTTGTTTCTCCGAAAGATTTTTTTGTATTTATGAAATATTTTTCAAGCATGTAAATACCTTAAATGATTTTAACCTTAATGATTTTACCTTAAATGTAATAACGAGTCACAAGGGCGTGCAGTCAGGTGGGTACAATATAGAATACCTCAGGCACCTAAACTGGCCAACATAACTGGCCCACCCTGTCTATTGCAAGAGATGTATGTATTTAGTAACACATACCGTCACTAATAACTGGCTATTTGTCCATTCCTTCCAAGTTTTCTATCATTTGTATCCTGTATTCCTCCCCCTCTGTCTTTCCTAAACCAACGCTGCCATGTTCCCATTGGCTTCCCCTACTTTCCCCATTACGTCATCAGGAATCACCATCTCACACAATCTCATCCATTCACTATCTCGCCTCACTTCACTTCATTCCTGTGCCATTTCACTACGATCTTTTCCTACTGATTCATTGGTCTATCATTTATCTATTCCTCCCACAAGTGGGGCGGGGGGGGGGGGGGGTCTCCCCCCCAATTATTCCTCATTATTTATCATTCATTCTCATCATTCTACCTATTACAAGGGGGTTAAGGGGTTCTCCCCCCCCCCCCCCCATCATTTTTAGCTCAGCTGACTATAAGTCATCTGAGGTATAGTCGTGGTCCTTTGTCCGTCGTTCGTCCGGCCGTCCGGCCGTTAACAGGGCACCTTTTAAAACCGTTGGACCTACGAATCCAAAATTCTGCATACCATTAGATGTCCCCAAAATCTCCTACCATACCGAAGATTGGGTCATAAGGACTTCGTTCCTTCAAGATATTAAGGAAAAACCTCCGTTTTCCATTAAAAAAAGCCACTTCAAGTTACACTTCAAGGCTGCCTAATATCAAAACCACTGATCTGTTTTTGATCATATTTAGTATTCATACTCTTCCATACAATTTCTGTGCACATACCAAAAATTAAGTCAGCATTGGGTATTATTTTGAAGTTATGGGCCCAAATATAATGCAATTTTTTAAACAATCAGGAAATAAAATTGCTCACTTTACATGAGAATTGCTGAAGCTGGAGACCTTATTTCAGGAATGTAACTTTATTTAATCAAGATTCAATTGTTTAACCAAAATTAGATCTGAATTTTGCAAATTTTTCAAGTTATTAGCATAAATAAAAAATCAGTACCTTAAATTTTGTCCAACTTTGGCAGTGGCACGTTTTTTCCTTGTAAGCACTATTGATTTAATTTTCACAGCATATATACATAAGGATTTAATCTTTTAAAATATGAAATTTCAAAGGAATTGCTTGAAAAGAGTAGCTTTTATTCAAGTTTTCATACACCATGTCAAGTGTTGTTTACATCTATCCCACTTAGTAGTACAGACTTCACTTGCATTATGTAACCCACCCCAGGCAGCTTGGCTTGGCTCAGCTAGGCCACTACAAGCAGGCTTCCCCTCTGCCCTGCACTCACCTCCCCCCCCCCCCCCCCCAGCTGGTGCATAAACTAGATGAATGATATAATTTTCTGCATTTTATTTTATTCTTGGCTATGCTAAATTTTAGATTTTGTATTGTACCACCAGGGTTAAATGATTAAAGTGCACATTTAATTGTGTCCACAAAGTGATGTATTGCTATGAAAGTGTGGATGTTCATAAAAAAGTAATGCTTCACTTCAGAAGAGTAAAACTTCTCCAGGTGTGAAATTGACTATTAATTCCAGTAATTAATTATAGCTGATATTGTAATTAGCATAATGATATTGTTTGTCCCTCATTCAACCCACAGTGTGTATACTTCATTTGAAAAGATGTTTTTATTTTATCAAATTTACTGAATCTTTTATTTTATTTCAGTGAATAAAATTAAGCATGTACTAAAACTCCAATGTGCAAAACTTTTTAATAGGGATTCAAGGAATAATTTTGTAGATGCCATGTGGCATTATTTTCTTTTAAATTCAGTTTAATCATCTGATTTAAAAATAATAAATTATATGTGTATGCATAATATGACCCAATATGAGCTACAATATGGATATATAATGATTGCAACTTAGAATTCTAATATTTTAACTTAAATTTTCAGTTTTTTATTACAAATTTATAACACTTGTAAATAAAAAAAAATGAATCAGATAAAAACTATTAATGGAAAAAGTGGGTATGCTAAAAAATAGGCTTATATATGAATTTAAATGCATTATTCCCTTGAAAGTGAAATAAAGGTATTTGTCCATTCTGTCCACTTGCCTGTCCATCTGTAAATTTTTCATATGCATCAGAGTATCTCAAAACTTTTACTGTTTGTCTTCATGACAGTCTTGTAAGAGTATTCGTGTGCAATCATATATTTAGAACTTTACTATAACCAAGTAGGAGGGCCCCTTTCCTCTTAGCTTATTTGCTTTTATAAATGAAAGAAATTACAATAGAATATTTTTCATATTTTGCATTTGCAAAAATTTCAAACTTAAGCTGGGCGCCATGACCCATGGGACCTTTGTTTATATTCTTGATTCTCAACATCATTGTTTGGCTAAAACTGAATAAATACCAGACATGGTGTAAATACTTGCAAATGTATTTGAATACGAATATGAATATGTACTCCATTATAAAATTTCTTGCATAAGAATGGGAATTCTGGTAAAAATGAAAGTATTTGAATACCAGTGCAAATACTTTCAAAATGTATTCATAAATGCATTCATGAATATATTCTATAATATTATTTAAATCATCATTTCAGTTATATTTTATTTAAAAAATCATATGATTCTCTTATTATTTTTAATAAAAATTCTATTCGGTACAATATTTGTTATTAAATTTTAATATATAGTTAAACTCTTATCTTATATGTGCTGCATATCAGTTATATGGCCAAGTCAAAGTCTGTATGACAATAGCACTCCATTTGTTAATAAAATAAACGAAATCAATCTCTTCCCTGTCTCCAAAGAAACTATCATAATCATACATAAGCTAATCACCAACAATTCATAATACAGCTTATATTTATTTCCACACAAAACCAGCATGTGCCTCATTTCAAAATCATATTTTTTTATCATTTATAACAGCTGAGTGCTGTGACCCATGGGTCCCTTGTTCCACATTATTTATCATTCATTATGACCATTCTACCTATTACCAGGGGGGGGGGGGGGGGGGGGTCTCCCCCCATCATTATTCCACATTATTTATCCTTTTAATGATATTATATTTGTTTTAATATCACATTGTTACCATTTTCACTTTCATATCTATTTAGTATCTCATCATACTAGGCCTACTACACATTTCCATGTCAAACATATGAATTGACGATTTGGTCTACGGACGATTTCGCCCACTATAAATGACGTCATCACAACTGGGGTTTCCTCCAACACTTTCACAACAAGACCAACTCACGTGATTATGCTCATTCACCCATAAACATCTTTTGTCTAAACTTAAATACCCCCATTTTCCAAAAACATTCAACAAGTCTTCATAGCTCGGTGGTAGAGCTCAGGACTTCTCTGCAGACGGTCGCTGGTTCGAGTCTAGCTCATGGATATGTTCATTGAATGTCATTTATAATAATCACATATATCTCTACCTCTTCGAGATCGAACAGTACCGGACGTCAGATAGGTACAAGACATACCTAACAGTTAGATACTTAGATGTTACAAGTCACATCACAACTCTTCTATTATTTAAAATGAACCCCAAAAAGACTATAACCCATTTTTCCTCTCTATCCCCATCAAATATATCGCCCTTTTTAGGACGTTCTGATAACCAGGGTGCCTGAGGTATTCTATATATTCGCTCGGTCAGGTGTTTAAACCCGGTGGTGACCTTAACTAATTAGTTCTTGGTGGTGGTTGTAGCCAGGCAAAAGGTGTGAAAAATACAGCTTGTCCCACGACACTAGTCTATACCCCCGAAACGGAATTAAGGCCAAAAAAAATAAAAGGTATGGTTCTCAGGCACCGCCCGAATCAATTTTAAACCCCCGCATCAAACATTTTTATTTTGATTTTCAATAGAAACTTACCAATTTTGAGCTTCAGCCGCTCGGACATTTTTTTCAAGAAGATAAATCATACAATTTCCTTTATTATCTAGTGCTCTTATTTGTTTAGCAAAATAAATCTGTTTTCATCTAAAAAATGCTTTTTCCTAAAAAATTGAAATTTTTATCGAAGCATACCAAAAAATAAAAATTAAAAAACCGCCCGCCCGCACTGATTTCTTATAAAAAGTGCCAATATTTTATTTGTCAGTTATGAAGGTCAAAAAGAAACGCGGTCTTCCCTCAGCAAAATGGCATCAAAAGAGCAGAGTTATTATTTGTGTAATACTTTATAATTCTTGTATCACGAGAGAACATTTGGTAAATCAATTGGATACGAATGTCCTACAAACATAATGAAAGTTTGCAGTTATAGTTACTTTGCTTGCAATGGCTTTAATTCTGTAAAATATGCACTTGCATGTGTATGTAATCAATACCAATCGCTTGAACGAACATTTACGATCGTTGCCCTGGTTGTCTTTAAAATCCTCACATGGTATAGGTCAGTGGTGGACTAAGGCTTGGCCTCTTTGACTGCCTCCATGTGGTAATGTTACATCGTGCAGGTAAAACACACTATATTGTCACATGAAGCAGAATAAATATGCGACAAAGCATGGAAGACCCCGGACACATAAGGCACTCCCTTTTGTGGGAGCACCTTGTTGGCATTGCAGTTGTATTGATTTAGAGAAGACTATGAACAGCAACAATCGGCATTTACAAGGATTCAGTTTTAGGCTTTTCAACAATATCAGCAAAAGAACTATCGGATGAGTAAAAATAGTAGTAATACTAGAAAAAATATGAGTGAAATAGTAAAATAACCAAAAATTCAATTGGTGAGACTCCCATCAGAAGCTGAGAGTAAAATAATTTTTACCCCATTAGTGTAATATAATTTAACACATCATTATAATATATGACTTATTACATATAATACTTGTTATATTGATTGTTCAGGTGGGGAAGGAAAAGTGAGCAAATCTGCCAAAAAGAACCAGAAAAGACGACAGAAGAAACATGGTGATGACGGGTCTACTCCTGGAGCAGCCAATAAACCAATGACAGCGATAGACTACATCCCCATCATTAAGGAACAGCTGGAGGAAGCAAAGACTAACAAGGTATCAGTGATCGAGTCAGTTGTAAAGGTCCGAGCTGAAACAAGTACAAATTTAAACCAGAGTACCAAATAGGCATGATCAGCGGTACTAACTCTAATTGAAGTACTTATGGTATTTCCATGTAAAAATGAAAGGGACATTTGTTCAATGATGCGAAATATTATATTATCAGCAGTGCCTGGGCTTTAGTATTTATGTTTGCTAATAAAATGCCTTAAATAAAACATGATTCTATGTACTGATAGACATAACTGAGTGCCAGCTCTTACAACTAATGCCCTGCAAAGTCTGTATGGTGAATCCCAGATATTTGCATATTACAGCGTCACAATAAGGCACTTGAAGACCTGATGATTCCCTCACATTGACATATCATATTATCAGGCCATCACGCCTTCTGTGAATTGCATTGTTGCTATGAGAACACCAACAGCGGTCCCATAGGCAGTAGACAGCTTGACCCGCTTAGTAATCTTCGTGTCCTAAGATATATCTCTGGTCTATGAACATATCAGTGCATTATAGATAATATCGCATCAGTTCTGTTACAATAGGTGAAGTTCCCTCTGCCCAGATAACAGGAGCTGCTAGCAGCATTTGTGTGAACATTTGTATTGGTTTCCTAGCCACTACCAAGTGGCCAACACACAAATTGTCATGATGCATTACATTTTGGCTGATTTCAACATGTGTACACCTAAATATCTTACACTAACTGGCTGGGCCAGAGTTTGTTACATTTTGATTAAACAAGCCCACTTATAAGACCTGTGGTCTGATAAACGGTAACACTGCAGCTGAGGGTTACAGTGTTGAAAGTCGCACTAAACTCAACATAGGCGAGAGCCTTAAAATAAACCCCTTATGCACTGATTAATGGGAATATTAGTAGCTAACTGGAAGTCCACAATAGGTGATGACTGAATGAACTATGTTATTTGAAAAAAAAAATTCTGGGAAACACCACCAATTACTGCTGACATTACTGAAAATGACCTTAGTTCAGTGAGGCAATGATGTGTGGCGCTGACAGTCCCATGACTGGTGGAGTTTACTAGTCGATGAAATAGTCTGCCAGAGAGCTGTAATTTAATTATATAATTTGCTGTGAAGTGGTAGTACCTGTTATAAACTTTTGATGGCTCTGATAGTGGGAGGAATTATGTTTAACCATTGCATCAACTTGGCCAGTCTAGCAAAATATGTATAGATTTAAAAAGTAACTTTTCTCCAGTGAAGGAATAGATATAAATGAAAGCAGGTATTTTATATGCTATTGGTTTCAATGTAGCAAAAGAAAAAGGTGTCATAACAGATCTAAGCAGATCTTTTATTTAAATTGACTGGCACAGGTTTAAACCATACAGCAATAAATAGATATAGACTGTGAATTAGCAGTAATATTAAACTACGCATGTACACACACACAAGCTCCCCCATTCCAAATTTTCAGATAAAGTAATTTTATCCCAGGCTCAAGTCCTTTCTACACTGGTTAAGGTTTTTGACCTTTAAATCCAAACTGCCAGGCGTGCATCTCTCCCTAGCTGCATTCCTTTTTCTCTGTCTTACACCTGTGAGAGATCCCTTAAAGACTAGTATTGAAAAATGAAGACATTCTAATATACAGTTAAACTGTGGTATCATGGGGAAATGAATGCAAGAGTCATTAAACTCAACTTATTTTTATCTCCTTTAAGATCAACATTTATGTCCCTGGGAATCAGTTGAAATCTAAATGTGTGTCTCTGGGAATATTTGAAAAGAGATGCAAAATCCAATCTTTGTTGGCAACCCTGTGTACCCAACAAAAAAAGAAATATACTTTATAATAAATTTTTCCATTTTTTTCAGGACCATAAAAAAGCTGCAGACTTGAGGAAACAGTTATGGGTGTTGACAGACATGGCCAGGGGCATCAAGTAAGAATATGTTGTATTTCACTGAAAGATTAAAAGATAATTAATATCTGTGTACAGTTATACAACATGTGCATCACAGTATTATTAACAGGTACATATATTACTGCATCAAATTAAATATTTTTGTATTCTTAAAATTACTGAAAGTTTTCATTAATTGTACACAACATTTTAATATTAATATACAATCTTTCTAATAAATATATGTAGGACTGCCATATCTTATGTTGGTCAATGCAATTACTGGACATGATTACAAACGGCCCTGACAAGAATCAGTGGTTATCAAAGGCTCTGACAAGTCATGATATGATTATTGTTAATTTATAAAGTGAAATCTCAATAAACAAGTAGAGCAAATAGAGCAAGATTCAAGGTTGTTTTTTACTGTATCACATGGAAAACTGTCCACATCGAAATTAGGAACTAATCAAGATTTTTAAGACAAAGAGCAATATGAATGTTTTTAAAGTCCTTTTGCTGGAAAGACATGGTACATCTTATATTGTACCTGTTAGGCTTATCTGTACTGCTGCCCGAGGCAGTTAATCAGTTGAATGTTACAGCAACTCTTGTCATAAAAATAATGATATTTTGTCTATAATCACGTGTGAGCAATCAAAATAAAAATTCCTCCAGATTGCCAGGCCTACTTGTTTACTGTCAATCAGTGTGGTTGGGTCCAGTGTATGCCAAGGTCAACATTACACATTTATTTAAAAAGAGTGCTGATTTTCAGATATACGTTTATTTGGAAGCGGAATTTTTCATGTTAATTACTGATAATAAAGGAGAAATTTGGAGAATCATAGTATAATTTCTGTTTCTTAAATTACTACTGTTTTTAACAAATTTGAATATATGACGGTAAAACAAAGGACACATCTATGTAAAAGGCATTACAGGAACTCATGGTCCTTTTCATATATATTATTTAAATAAAAACCACGAAGGACAAATAGATAGTAATTGTAGATAGTAATTGTATCTGCCAAAACAGAGTCTTGTGGATACTATGTTTTCAGTTGGACGCCGCCGCTTAGGTTTCCGGAAAACTTGTCTATAACCACCAGGCGGAATTTTTCGAAATTCCTAATTATGATTGGGTTACATGTGAACTGCTGCACCTTCATTTTTAGTTGACCTCTGACCTTTCCTCTCTGCCAAGCGTCCATTTGTGCGTCTGTTTCAACACATAAACCCACATATCTTGGGAATGGTTTGACCAATCAGGCTAAAAATTTTGCACAAATGTAGCCTTTTGGAAAGCTTTATAACATACACTAAAAATGATGACGCCACCGGCAACCATTTTTGCACAGGGTCCATCTGTTCATCTGCCTTGGGATGAAATCACTCATATCTCTGCATTGGTTAGACTTATACACCTGAAATTTCGACCGTGTATACATCCTGGACAGCTTTCTTGATTTTATGACAGGTGGTGCCACCTACATTCATGTTAATGCTGCAGACATCCAAGCTCATATCTCGGAAACTGTTTGACTGATTGGGCCAAAATTTGGCATGTGTATAGATCTCACATAGTCAGGGTTGGGTTTTATCCGGATAAAACTTGTTTAATCCAGGACTATGGATAAAACTGTGTTTTATCCGGTTTAATCCAGTTTTATCTGGATAATACAGGATTAATCTAGATCAAACTAAGAATCACCTTGTAAATTTACTAAATTAACATTTATGCTTATCTGGGTAAATAAGTTCAGCAGGTTAATTAATATACTGACAATAAGTAATATTGATATCCAGTAAGCAAGTTCCCGAAAGTTCATGTTTCACTATTGTCAGCAGCCACTGTAGCTTATGCTCAACAAACACCAGAATGAGAAGCAGTCCCCTTTTCTGTATGGTGGTCACTTTCTCAGTAGGATGTCACCTTCATGGCATCATCTTCATCCACCAGATATATTTACTCATAGTCCCAGGGCAGGCTACAGGGTGACTTTTGCAGCCAAATTGTCAGCAACTAATTAGGTAAACTAAAGTCCAGTGGAGGAGTATGCCTGGATGACTTTGTCCTCTCAGGCTGTCATGACTGGCTGGGTGTCAAGTGGTAGCCCACTGTTGCTGCTTGTGTAGACGTGCATTATCAGTGGCAAAAAGGGACAATGATTTACACTACTACGGTACTACCCCCATTTAAAAAAAAAAACTGAGGCAAGATAGCAGTTTTAAAGCATTTCATTGTTCAAGTTTCAGAGGGAACAATAAAAATATTATGGACAGCTTTTATCACTGTATATCTTAGGTGCTTAAATGACCAGATTTTGTACATGTCTCTCAGATGCAGGAATAGATATTAATGTGTGAATATATGACAGGACATTATAATATGGTACCACTGATTATGGAGTGTAACTTAACCTGGGTGAACTGCAGTTGTCTAGCTTCCTTATAGTGTGATGTACAAAATATGTGATGTTATAAAAAGTCACTCTTAAAGAAAAAAAATAATTTCAAGTCTCAAACTGATTATTAAGATCATGGCATCACTTTCAGTAGAGATCTGTGACAAGAAATGTTTGTTTTATGTATAACTATATGGAAACAATAATTCAGTCAACTAGACACAAATGTTTCTTATTAGAAATTATTATTTTACAGTGGAAAGCTAAAATTAATATGTCTAATTCACAGAGAGTTTACACCCAAACTTTGGATAAAACTTGATAAAACCTGTTTCATCCAATCCGGATTAATCCGGAAAAATCCAGTGGATTAAACCAGCTGCGGCTAAAACTGCCAACCCTGCACATAGTTCTTTATCATACACAAAACTGGTGGCATCACCTGTAACCATTTTTGCACTGTGTCCTTCTGTTCATCTTGCTTGGGATAAAATCACTCATATCTTGGAGTGGTTTGACTTATACACCTGAAATCTTGCAGGTTTATACATCTTTGATAGCTTTCTTGATTTTATGACAGGTGGCGCCACCTACATTCACGTTTATGCTGCAGACATCCAAGTTCATATCTCGGGAACCATTTGACCGATTGGGTTGAAATTTTGCATGTGTATAAATCTCACATAGCTCTTTATCATACGCAATACTGGTGGTGCCACCTGCAACCATATTTGCACAGTGTCTGTCTGTTTATCTGCAATGGGATAAAATCACTCACCTCTCAGCAGTGGTTTGACATATCTGCCTAAAATTTTGCATGTTTATACATCTTGGATAGCTTTCTCAATTTTGTGGCAGGCTGCACCACCTACATTTATGTTTACTCTGCAGACATTCAGGCTTATATCTCAGGACTGGTTTGCATATCCCCCTTAAATTTTGCATATGTATAGATCCCTACACCTCCTAATCATACACAAAATTGGTGGCGCCACCTTCCACCAATTTTGTACAGTGTCGTCTTGTTTGTCTGCTGTGGGATAAAATCACTCATATACAAGTAGTGGTTTCACTTATCTGCCTAAAATTTTGCATATGTATACAACTTGGACAGCTTTCTGGATTTTGTGTAGGTGGCGCAACCTACATACACATTTCGGCTGCAAACATCCATGCTAATATGCAACACACCTCACTCTATTTCCCCTTGCCACTCAATCCATGCCTCACTTCACCCGTCCCACTCTGATTTTGGCGGACACACGTAGTCGCTTGTTGACTACCCGTATTCTAAATATTTTAAGTGTTTGCTTTTTTAGCTCCATGTACCAGCACAGTATTATAAACTTAAAGAAATGAGCATGTAACAATGTAACGCTTTCAGTCTGGATGGGTAAAGGACCACAGTTATAAAGAAACAAGTTACTTTTGTGTTTAGGACTGATCTTCCACGGGATGAACTGGAGGAGATTATAAAGAAATTACCCACTCACACGGAAACCAAAACGACCGAAGAGATTCCCTCAACAGGGGGAGCCTCTGCACCTTCAGGAGCACCAGCAACTTCTGCAGAAAAACGAATAAAAAATCTTCGCAAAAGGTTGGACCAGATCGAAAAACTGAAAGAGAAACAAGCTCAGGGTGCCACTTTAGAACAGAATCAGGTACGTTTGAATGCAGTCCTCAGACGTATTTACATGTTCTTATAGAACATACCGGTATGTTCAATATATTAGTGTAGCAATAAAAGAGACGGGTATGATTATTAATGGCAGTAACAACAATCAGTACAATTATTACTGTAATGACCAGAATAAAAAATATAAATATTTTTGACAAAAAAGGAAAAAAATTAATTCATAAATTTGCATTGCAAACATTTAAATACTTTATATTTGATTCTGTATTACACAAGAATTTTGCAGCAGAGGTTGTGAGAATTTTTCAAGATTTTTCAAGGCACATTAAATGCAGTTGAAACATAAAGCCTTTTACGCACTTCAACTAAGCTATGTGATTCTCTCTAATAATTGTGTAACTGTAGCCGTCTTCCTGTGAGAAGTGTTGTAATGTCCAAATTATTATTAAGTCACTGTCAAATGATGAGCAAAACCAAAGAATAAGGTTTGATAAAAAAGAGATATATTAGAGATATATATATATGAATAACTAATTTTTTTTGCAGATTGATAAAATCAACAGTGAATCAACAATAAAGGATGAAATAACAACCCTAGAGCAGTTGATGGCAGGAGCCTCCATATAGCACCAGTTGATCTCTAGGATGTATTCCCTCTTACTGTCATCATCTTGGCCATTATACTATAAGTACATCATGAAAATTAAAGCTCATTATTCCTCCTCAGGAAACATGTCACTATTTTTATATGTGACATTTTATCTCGGCATCCTCTGTACAGCTGTAGCAATACACAGGTGAACCGAGAAGTATTGTTTAAGTGTCAACAGATCTCTTTGTTTCAATAAAGCAAGGATATCTGTCATCAAATAGAAAGCAGTGTATGACAGAAATACTATATGTATAATATATTACTATAGTATTACTTACGCAACATAAAACATTTATTTTATATATATTTAATATATATATATATATATATATATTTATATATATATATATATATTAGCTGTTAACCTGGTATACTGGGCCTTTTACTGGGGTTAGGGAGATGTATTAACTGAGATTTGGTATGTTCGCTCATTTTTTTTCTAAAAGTTAAAAGAAAATATAGGTTTTCAGTGGGATACTGTCTCGATAAGAGATATACAAATATTTGTTTACATTTATTTTGTGGTGCTGTGCTCATGGCAAGAAATTTTTACCCTAGTACATTACCTGGTCAGTGATTATGTTTACATTGCATGTGAACCAAATGAGAAACAGGGGCATGAAAGATTAATTAAATGTACGTTGCAAGGAAACTGCTCCATTAGAAAGAAACAGAAACATGCATACCTTGTAATAGCAGAATGAGACTCCATGCAGAGGGTCCGTATCCCATATTAAGCTGCTGCAACATTCTTTTTATCCTATCAGACTAATTTTGAGGCCTGAAACACCCAACACAACCCACCCCATGCCTGTTCGTGAAATTGGGACCTTGAATTAGGTTTTGTCATTATTAAATCCTCCTGGGATGAACCCTCCATTTCATAAAGCGAGAAACATGTGTTTTTCATTTTTACCGACCATGCAAGTAGGTGAGAGCCTGGGTCAAATGTAAGGCCAGATATGCTCAGATCCCTAACTGAAAGCAAGCATTATTCATATTAACAATAGTTCTTTAAAATGGTGTCTTTGAGGTTGAGTGACCACGATGCATGCTTTCTGGTCACTGCTGAAGGCAGTTCAGCTGTGCTCGGTCTCATCTCCTTGTAAGTCTGTAAAACAGAGAAAAAATATTTACATTAAAAATTATTTATTTCCATATCGCCTATGTCACTGAGGGAACAATTACCATTAAAATGAGGTATGGGACAGTGTCATATGCAATGTGGTTTCAGAGAACATTGAGGACAAAGGTGGAGCGAATTCCTTTTATAAGTATTAGATAAATAAATCTTGCTAATTAGCTCACTAATCAATTGACAGGTTTTGTACAAGATGTATTGTATTATGATAAATTCCTGATATTTACAAGCAGTAGCCGGAGAAACAGTCAGTATTGATTAGTTTTTTTACCATTTTATGAGTGGAAATGTTTATCTCCACAAACATGAGCACCGTCATGGGATCTATGCTACAGCTTACCTTGCATGTATGATGTAGTGTATGTATCACAAGTGAAACTTTGAAGTATATACTCTGTGTGACATAATGTATTGTTACAGTTCAGGTTTTTATAATGCCAAAAGCAGTCTCCTAATCTGATAATTTTAGAGAATGCCATAACCATATATTCATGAATAACAAATGAGAAATAAAATGGAAATAACTAGATATTCTTTTGACTGAAGTGCATCATGCAGGAAGAAGGTCATCTATTTCAAGGTTACAAAATTACAAAAACGTGATCAGGCACCGGTAGTGTTGATTCAGAGGGGACCAAAGAATTTGTTTCATTCGTGTTTACCTCAGGGCGAAATTATATTACCCACAATGCCTCAAGAACCTTTGTGTATTTTTCAGTCATCAGTACATGGGGATGACATGTACAGGTCTACCTTGTGGTATCAATGAGACTGCAAGTAAGATCTTTAAAAACTAGAATAGCACCCAGCCCAGCAACCTCATACCTCCACATAGTGTAATTGGTCCTAATAGATCTGTTCCTTTTACCAAATTTGCTTCAAAATTTAACTTGGTCTAACTTGAGGCCTGTCCTACCCCATCACCAAGTATCATGGTAATTGTTTAATGACTTTTTGTCTAATTCTGTTGACAATCAAACAAACTAACAAACCAAGGTGAAAACATAATGTCCTTGGCTTAGGTAATACAGTTGACAAATCTGGTTGAGGTATATTTATCAGCTGATAGTGTGGTAAGGAAATGTATAAAAAAAATTCTTCAATTAAAATGATGTGATGCAAATTGCCATAAGTCTGTATCTTGCAGATTTGCAATTAAACATTCTTTCCACTTGGTATCAATGTGTATTGGTATATTACTATAAATAAATTGGTATTATATAAAATTTTGTAAAATGATAACAAGATTCTTAATGAAGTTTATCTGTGAATATAATTCTGTGGCAGATTTTAAGAACTGCATGTCATCTCTCCATGTGCATTTCAAACCAAGCCTTACCATGATCAGAATTGTGTTGTGAACAACATGTAATGATATATATTTATATTGTGATAAAAGTAATAAAAAATTTGACAATAGTTTCAATAATTATTTCTACTCCCATTGCAAAGTCAAAGCACTATATCCAACAGTTATGTTTTTCTGTGATCACAAAATATCTCCCTCCCACTTCATCAGTATTGATGAGCATCATGACCCATGGGTCACTTATTTTGTTTTTGCTGTTGTATGTGTATGTGTGGTTGACCCTGTGTTGACCCTCCACTTGCTTATACATTGCATGCATATCATGTGTTATACTCGCTTTGTGTCATATGAAATGTTTCCTTTAAATAAATTCAATAAATATATATTTCTTTATGATGGTATTAGAATATCATTTCTCTCTTTTTTCATAAATGATAAATGGTTACATGCTTATTATTGGTGAGTTATAAGTACATCAACAAGTCAATCGTTTGTGTAAAAAAATAGCTAAAAGATATTCGGCCGACACATAACTTTTATTAAATTTTTAAGACATTTAACTTTAGACATAGAAGTTTGTCAAAAATTATGTTATGAAGTTAATTCTTAGAAATCTGAACAATTAATTTTTTATATCAGTACAATATGGTTCAAATCATGCAGTAGATCAGACTACAGTACATGATGG
Source organism: Sipunculus nudus (assembly GCA_026874595.1). Classification (NCBI taxonomy): domain Eukaryota; kingdom Metazoa; phylum Annelida; class Sipuncula; order Golfingiida; family Sipunculidae; genus Sipunculus; species Sipunculus nudus. The sequence goes on along the minus strand of CM049314.1, from coordinate 18,939,042 downwards.
CTGGGTACAGCAAATCGTAGAAAATTCCATAAGTCCAATCCTGTGAATGATAACATATTGTATCAGTGAAGATGTAGCTGGGATGTCGTTTAACAACAGATAGGGCTGCCTTTCCATGAGCACAGTTTTTAGCTCAGCTGACTTTGTCATGTTGAGCTACAGCGATTGGTCATTGTCCATCGTCCTTCTGTCCAGCCATCTGTTAGCAGGGCACAAATCGTAACCGCTGGACCTAGAATCTTCTTACCTAACATCTGGGGAGGTTTATAAAAAATCTCCTCGAAAACCTGAAATAAGGTCCATGTTACCCATATCCTCCAAGCTTATAGGGCTCATAAGTCCCCCCCCCCCCCCCAGAATAATTGAAATCCCCCCCCCCCCAGAATAATTGAAATTTCGATACAAAAGGACCAATATCTTAACAACTACTGCATTGATCACCATGATTCTTTGCATGCATATTGATCATGGAGTGTTTCATCAGTTCCTGTAGACTGATGGTGCCACCTGTATTTTTCGAATTTTTTACGCATTTGTTCTCTAATTTTGAGACCTTCAAAGATGCAGGCGTCCGATTACTGGGCTCAAATCGTATCCACTGGACATAGAATCTTCCAGCTTGACGTCAATGAGGCCCATGAAAAATCTGTTTGCCAACCTGAAAAACCTGAAACGTTTGAAACCGATAGACCAACAAATCCAAAATTCTTTGTACTGTTACAGATTCCCAAGTTTTCCTACCCAACCGAAAACTGGGTCACTGCGACTTCGTTTTTTTTTTTTTTTTAGAGATTAAGGATAAACCTCAATTTTCCATTAAAACACTAATGTTACACTTCAGAGACTGCCTAATATCAAAACCACAAGAGAGGTTTTGTTCCTCGTTGAAATAAATATTCCTGTATATGTTTCAGATTATAGGATAATGACCTCATTATAGGTTTCCAAGGAGATCTATTCAGAATCTCTTATAATGAAGTTTCATGATCCTTGCCCTTATACCCTTACAATTTTATGGCCTGCTGACGACCGGTCAGATGGTAAGACAGACGGATGGCTGACGAAGGGCCACCAGTTAACCTCAGTTTAAAAAAATTATGGGCCCAAACATATTGCACTTTGTAAAAAACCTGGAAAAATATTTGGTCACTTAACACAAAACATGTTAAAGCTAAGGACTTTTTTTCAGTAATATAACTTTAATAAAGACACTTTCTCTGCTTATTTATTCATATACACTTACTTCCCATGCTTAGCACCAGGTGTCCCTGCAGGTATCATATCAGTAATCCTAACATGAAATGTCAATGAATTTCAAAGTTGTCTCATAAAGGAATCAAAGTCTCTTGATCAGGTCCAGCATTCTGGTAACTGAGCCATGGAAGACTAATTACCAAATGGGGTTATTTGTGAATTGTGTCTATTTGTAAAGCTTCATCTGCTGAGTATAGGCAGAACAATTTTGGCAACTTATTAATCAAATTTAAATTGAATACCCAAATCAGATCAAAATCTTACAATTTTTTTTTAAATATTAGCAAAAATAAAAAAATTTGATACCTTAAATTTTGCCAAAATTTGACCATGGCACGTTTTTTATTGTAAGTACATTTGATTTAATTTTCACAGCCAGTTTACTTATGGATTTAATCTGATGAATTGTGAAATTTGAAAGTATAAACTTAAAAAATAGTCTAGCTATTGAAGTTTTTTAGAGGCCTAAATGTATTTGTATTTTCTAGTATCATGGCCCCACTTTTGTTTACTACAACTTTGCCTGGTAATAAACAAATTGGCATCATGTTAGATGTCCCTAAGATCTCCTTCCAAGCCAAAAATTTGGTCTCTGCGACCTTTTTCCTTTGAAAAATTAAGGAAAACCTCTATTTTTATTAAAATCATTTTTACACTTAACGACTAATATCAGAACCACTCATTTTTTCCTTCATATTTTCCATAAATAATTGTCTATATATAACCTATGTACATGCCTGTGATTAGGTCAGTACTATATAATTTAAAAAGTTATGGGCCCAAACGTAAGCACTTTGTATAAAAAGCAGGAAAGATAATTAATCAGTTAACACAATAAATGTAAAAGCTGGGAACCTTTTTTTCAGTAATATAAGATTAATTTTTAGCTCAGCTGACTATAAGTCATCTGAGCTATAGTCGTGGTCCATTGTCCGTCGTCCGTCCGTCTGTCCGTCCGTCCGTCCGTCCGTCCGTCCGTAGATGTGGCACGTTTTGAAACTGTAAGACCTAGGAATCCAAAATTCGGCATAATGTTAGATGTCCCCAAGATCTCCTACCAAGCCGAAAACTGGGTCTTTGCAACTTCGTTCCTTTGAGAAATTAAGGAAAAACCTCAATTTTTTATTAAAAACCTATTTTCACACTTTAGGACTGCCTAATATCAAAACCACTCATATGTTTTTCCTCATATTTACCATAAATATTCCTCTATATAGTTCCTATGTACATGCCAGAAATTATGTCTGTATTATTTAATTTAAAAAAGTTCTGGGCCCAAACATAATGCATTTTGAAAAAAAAATAAGGAAAGATATTTGATCACTTAACACAAAAAATGTTAAAGCTGTGGAACTTTTTTCCAGTAATATAACTTTAATTAATCAAAATTAAATTGTATACCCAAAATTAGATGAAAATCTTTTAAATTTTTTAAAATATTAATAAAAATAAAAAATTGGTACCTTAAATTTTGCCCAACTTTGACCATGGCACGTTTTTTTCCTGTAAGTACTGTGGATTTAATTTTCACAGCATGTTTTTGTCAGCATTTCAACTGTTAACACCAAAAATTTGAAACCAGTTGATCAAAAACTAGATTTTAATCAAGTTTTCAAGCACCTTGTAACATATTGTTTACATCAAGCTAGTGTTATGCAGTTTGCAAAAGCTCAGCTCCCAAGCTTCAGCTCTAAGTTCCTTAAATTCAGCATACAGTTAGATGTCTCCAAAATCCCCTACCATGCCAAGAATTTGGTCACTAGGACTTAATACCTTCGAGATATTAATGAAAAACTTCATTTTTCCATTAAAAACCCATTGTTACACTTCAAGACTGCCTAATATCAAAACCACTGATCTGACTTTAATCATAAACAATATACATATTTTTCATTCTCTATGCACATCCCAGAATGATGTCTGTATTGCGTAATTGTTTTAAGTAATGGGCCCAAACATAATGCACTTTGTAAAAAATCAAGAAATATATTTACTCCCTTAACAAGGGCATTGCTAGAGATTTTTTTGTCAGGGATGTAACATTATTTAATCAAGATTCAATTGAACCCAAAATTAGTTCTGATTTTTTCAAATTTTATAAGTTATTAGTATAAATATAAAATTAGTACCTTCAATTTTGCCCAACCATGCCACGTTTGTTTCCCGTGAGCACTGTTGATATAATTTTCATATCATGCACACATAAGGATTTCAGCTTTTTAGTTTAGAAAGCTGAAAGAAATTGGCCAAAAATTGTAGCTTTTATTAATGTTTTTTATGAGACCCTGTCAGACTTTGGCTCTCTCCAGCCCCTCTTGAGTCACCTGTATGTTGACCTTGTTGACCTTTCATCAAATTATGCACGCTTGAGGCGAGGCATACAGGAATCCAGGCAGCTTATGGCCAGCCACAGTTGATCCAGGTGTCCAACCCAACTCATCTAGTAGTTTTAACCAACAACATAACAATAAACAACAAATTAATAAATTTTTATTGGTTTTTAATAACAAATTAAAGAAAAATAGAAAAGGAATTTGTTAGTTTATAATAACAGGAAATTAACTTGCAGTTACTGATGATATAAGAATCTTGTATCGATGGGTAGAATGTCACATATTCCAAATAACACCATGCAGTCACCTATGGCATTTTTCAGTTCAATTTTAATGATAAAGAAGTAAATCATATTATTCATAACTAATCATTAGGGATCATATGAAGGAAATTAATGATAGACAAAGATGCAGTTGATAATATTAATCTAGATTCCTACTGTGTCTAGTGTGTACATTGATGTGAAATTAGTCCAAAATGAATTTTTTACAGTTATTTTTTAATATAAAGCCATAAAACCAGGTACTTATGATCATTATTTAAATGTGTGAATTTTGTATATTCTGGATTCTCAACATCATTGTTTGGTGAAAATTGAATAAATACCAGACATGGTGCGAATACTTTGTAATTGTATTTAAATACGAATATGATTATGTACTCCATTATAAAATTTCTTGCATAAAGAATGGGAATTCAGGTAAAAATGAAAGTATATGAATACTCGTGCAAATACTTTCAAAATGTATTCATGAATGCATTCATGAATATATTCTTTAATATTATTTTAATAATCATATCAGTTATATTTCATTTTAAAAAATCATATGATTCTCTTATTATTTTTAATAAAAATTATATTTGGGACAATATTTGTAAATTTTTTAATAAATAGTTAAACCCTTATATTATATGTTCTGCTTATAAGTTATATGGCCAAGTCAAAATCTGTGTGACAATAGTACTTCAATTGTTAATAGAATAAATGAAATCAATCCTCTTCCCTGTCTCCAAAGGTACTATCAAAATCATACATAAGCTAAACAACAACAACTCATAATACAGCTTATATTTATTACCACACAAAACCAGCATGTGCCTCATTTCTAAATAATATTTTTTTATCATATATAACAGCTGAGCGTCGTGACCCATAGGTCCCTTGTTTAAAATATAATTGTATAACCAAAATTAGGTCACTATTTTTTTAAATTTTCAAAAATTATTAGCAAAAATATGAAAATGGAACCTTTAATTTTGCCCAACTTTGGCCACAGCATGTTTTTTTTTTTCTTTTAAGTACTGTGGATTCACATTTTTACAGTCGGGAACATAAGGATTTAATCTATTTAAATCTGAAATTTGAAAATATAAGCTGCAAAATTAGGCTAGTTATTGAATTTATTTCGGAGGCTCCTGTTGTATTCCCTTACATTGTCAAGCAGTCCACTTTGGTCTCTGTAGGTCATTCAGTGCAGCTCTCTATACTCCCCAGGCTGTTGTTATGTAATCCCATCACTGGGGCAAGCCCTCTCTCTTGTTGAGCTGGATCAGGCTGTCTGCAGTTAATACCACAGGGAGCCCCCCCCCCCCCCCCCCCATTCTGTTGACAGACCTGTACTATAAACAAGATGAATCTTATAATTTCACATTTTTTTCAGCAAGGAGCAGTAACAACAGAGACCCCTCACCCCCACCAACCTCTTCAATACACAGGACTAATAAATAGGACAAATCTTATAATTTTAATGTTAAATACATTCTTTTTGTTGAGGCTTGGACAATTTTGATTTTTATAAAGAAAAAAATGTCCAGGAATTTAATTTTAATACTCAAATGTGATAAAATATTGGGATTTATTGTAAGTGCTAACTGACAAGATTTAAGAAGATATAAATAGTTTGTAGCATTTCATTCATATTTCTTAAAAGTTGGCCGGGCCTAGGTGTGAATAACACTGTTAAACTTGGTTTTAAAATCAGGAATGTTGGTCAAACTTTGTGGGATTATTTTTTAACTCATATGGCCATTTATTTAACTTTTGAAAACTGAATTACCTTCACACATTATTTGTTTATGAAATGTAACTTTTATATAACACTTACCGTAGGCCCATTTTTTCCCTTGGTGGATCAATAAATGGTTTCAGACCAAAAGTTTCATTTATTACACAGTGCATATGCTTTATCTCATGTCTATTATTCTATAATTTACAGAGTTTCATTTTAGCAGGGTCATTTTTTTCTTAGCTTTTCAAATAGTAATATACATTAAAAAACCAAAAGAAATAAACATATTTTGCAGTTACTAATATTTTCAAAAATTCAGCCGAGCGATGTGACCAATGGGTCCCTTGTTTTCTTGTTAGTATATTTAATTTATTTTTCACAGCCGGGATACATGTGAATTTAATTTGTTGAATTCTGAAATTTGAAAGTAAAAGCTTAAAAATTATTCTAATTATTGAAGTTTTTCAGATGCTCTACTGTATTTGCATTTTGTATATCCAAGACCCCACATTTGCTCACTACAGCCTTGCCTAGGTAACCTTATTAGTTATGCAGCACTGGCAGAACACCACTGCTGTAATAAACATACACTTATTCTCATGGGCCCTACTCTTAACCCCTTACCCCCCCCCCCCTCCCCACCAACATCACCAATTATATTGCAATATATGGTTTGTTATTGTCAAGTTTATTTCTTTAAATGTAAAGCTGTTTTTGATCCAATGTGCACAACTTTTCATGAAATATTAATTCAAGAAGTAATCCAAGAGATGCCACGCCACATTGTTCTGATGTAGCATTTTTAAGAAATTATTTCCTTTCATAAATTAAACAAAATATAATTTAACCCATCAGTAGACATAATTTGATAATATATGAAAAAAATCATGGATTAATAAAGGTGCAATTTAAAATTGTGAATTCTGGAGTGTTATTTTCATATATTTATTGCTTTGTAAATTTAAAAATATATATTAAAAAAAATATATATATACTTTGTGCATGTGATGTTATATGACTTAATTAAGTAAAAATATTGATGCAATTTAGATTTGTGAATCAATGTAAATATCAGGTATATAAGATATACTGTAAATATATAATAAATTTATAAACTTAAACAAATGACTTAACAAAAGAAAAATAGGATCTAATGCAAACATTTGTTCATTATTTTCCTGTCTCAGTAGAATGGAAATTAAAGTTATTTACTTTGTTTTCCATCTCTCTGCCTGTTTTTAAATATTTAAAAATAATTTCATTTAAATTAAAATTTTATCCTTTACATATATGCAGAGGTGCTTTAACTCCCACCAGTCCCTGTAGGCACCATTGAATTTAATGCCGTATTCTGTTTTTATATCCAAAGCTGTTGTAACCCCCTCCCCCCCCCCCCCCCAGTCCAATATTGAGCCCTATTTCCTGAGCACTGAGGATAGTATTTTATTGCAACTTCAAAAAATCTATGGTAATGCAGTTATAACTGTCACAAGCAGCTGAGCGCCGTGACCAATGGGTCCCTTGTTTTAATTCTTATGGGGGTACTTATAAACCCCACAACTTTTAGGATATAATAGGTCGCACTGACCTCATTTCAGGTTTCCAAGGAGATTTTTTATTTGCCTCCCTGGATGTTCACTTAGGAGTTTCTAGGTCCAGCGGTTACAAATTGTGTCCTGCTAACGGACGGACGACGGACTAAGCGCCATTCCTATACCTCAGTTGACTTTAAGTCAGCTGAGCTAAAAACCTGATTCCACAATCACCAGGCTCTACTTCGCCACATCTGACGAAAGAAGCGGAATATAGAGGATATATGATGTGATACTATAACTCTAGTTTTAACTATAAGATGTAATCAGGAAAGTTTCATAAAAATATTGCATTTTAGGTAAGAATTTTTTTTTGCAGGGTTCTTGAGTAAGAAAATCTATACAAGGCAATTCCTGTAGCGCTGAAGAATATTGACGACAGGTGCTTGTTAATTGGCTGGAGATGTCCTCCTTGCGCACCTTGTAAAACTTGTGACATATATTGATAATTTCTTTGGACAGAATATCTGTGTTCTGTCTTTGGCTAAATGGAATGTCCATTTCTGTCCCAAATGCCCAAGCTGGTCGTGTAGCCCCCTTTACGGCCAGAGCACAGTGCTCTACGCAGCACGAGTTGTTTGTGTATTCTTCCGACGCTATCTATACATACCGTTTTCAACATAGGGTGAACTAGTCAGTTCGCATTTAAAATACCTCAAATCCTTTTTCATGTCATTAGCCGTCTTTAATAAGTGAATTTCCTACTTAATTACAGGATCTTTAAGTTGTTTCTCTCATATATCGGTATGTGGCCTTGGATTATGCCCGTAGAAACGCAAAAGAAAACTTTGTAAATGGGCCTGGCATACCTTCTACAGTATTCAGAGCTAAGTTATAGGGTATCAATGCACCGCAGGTTCGACATAGGAAATACGCATCAACATTCTTTCTTCCCTGACCGTATGTTAAAATCAAAGTCTGCCTGTGCTTCACCCATGGCTGCCATGTAGCATCTAGTGTCTGCCACGAGAAAGCCCAATTCAATGGCTTGTTATCGATCCCTCCCCCTAGAGATAATTCCAATTTTCAGTAAAGGCCATCTTGAGAGATAAAACTTCTAACTTGTGAGCTGAGTAGTTTTGCTCCAATGGAGCAAAGCTTCTAATGGTATATACAATAGGGTGAAAATTGCCCTCTTGCTCCTGAAATAATACTCGACCTAAGCCCGATCTAGCCACTTCCTAACGATTGATAAAACGGGGGCCGTACACACTTAAATTAAGTGGTCAATGACTTTACTGTTGATTGTTGTTCCTTACCCAAAAGGAAAGCATGGGTAAATTAAACTTTACTACCTTTCTTTCTCCGATTTCCCCCCTGAGGTCAGAAAGAGGATGAGATATATTGGCAAAAAGGGGCATGAATTTTTAATAGAAGAGCTTGCAGAGTCGAAAAAGCGTCTTCCTTCTTGTACTTATATTAACAAGGAAGTGGCCTAGCGATAATGCCTCGGGTTTTGCTAGGTCCGTCGCCTCCGTGTGATTACCCTTTTACAAAACGACTTGGCAAAAATATTTCTGCTGTCTCTTAAGAAAATTTCATTTAGTGGGCTTCAACTTAAGGCCATTCTTTTTCCCTTTCGGGTGTTCATGGAAAGTGGCGTTGAACACTACAATATCGTCTAGATAAAGTTGACATTGCGTTAGGTGGTCACCCATAGTTTTCTGCATAGGGTTTTGGAAAACTGCGGGCGCATTCACAAAGCCGAACAGCATGGAATTTCATTTGTAATAAATGAATTGCACAAAGTGAAAGCAGATTTCTTTTTGTCGGCTTCTTCTACCTCGACTAGCCAATACTCACCTTTTATATTTAATGACTCCATGTATTTATCGCCGACTAATAGTCTCCTCGATCCGAGGAAGAAATTTGGAGTCGTTTACAGTATTGAATTTAGCTGTTTATGGTAAACTTTCTGTCTGACTCCCTTACAAGGTCAATCGCAGTGGTGCAAGGGCTACAAATTTTCCTAATAACTGCAATATCAAGCATTTCTTTGTTGTGATTTTTCACTTCCATGTATAAATAGAGGAATATGGAGGTACGGTTCATGAAACAAGAGTTGTGTCGGACATATTTACCATGTTTTACCTTGTCGGTATGACCGAGATATATATTGTTAAGGGTAAATACTACTTGCCATTCCCATAGATAGTCTAAAACCCGTTGACTGTCCTCTCTCCATAGCAAGGGATCCAGTTTAAACTTTTGGAGAGTCATTTTTCTCCCGGGTAGGTCCCTGTTGTGACGGCGGCATGACCGAAGTTAACTGTACCCATTAGAGTACCGTTTTAAGAGGAACTGTCATCAGACTACCTGTTAAATTTTTGTTTGTTTGCTGGGGTTTACGGTCTTCCTCCATAACTGATGGTTACAAAACTAAGCAGGCAGCTGCCCTTCGGGTTCTGTGGTTTTAAAGGACTACCACGGATACGGCTGTATTGTTCAGATGGAGTTACAGCCTTTTAGGTACAGTGTTTTTTAGGTACAGGGATTTTGGTATTTTGAAGGAACCTGGGATACATATACATACATATTATATATATATATATATATATATATATATATATGTTATGGCCGCGGTATGTTTTAATTAGACTCATGAGCATTGTAGATGAATGCGTCTTCTTCTGTGCTTCAATCAGCTCACATGAAAAAGACCTTTTTAAACAAACTTTTTATTCAAAATAAAAACCACACAATTTTATTTTATCTGAATTCATTTCATAAGAATAATGCCATGGGCATTGTGAATGAGTCCACTTCATCACACTTTATAAACAGGAGTGACGGACTTATACAGTCAGCAGATACTGAGGCTAAACATGCGAGGGTTACCCATCCGAATCTTCTGGGTCTGCCATGGAACAAATGTGAGTTCCTGGTCACGAAACAAACCCCTTCTGTAGCGTTGTACATCGTGCAGTCCACGTGTCTGTGTGAAGATTTTATTAAAGACAGTAAATATATAGGCTTGATTGATCAGTAACAAGCCGAGGTGATAGGCAAAAATAACGTGCATATATACGTAAACATGATCCTATAACAAAACAACCCAAGATGCTGGTGAAATGCATGTAGATCAGGAATATGTAGCTAAAACTTCTTCTGTGGCTAAAAGCAGAAAACTGGTGGTGGTATGTCACAGATTTTACAGCAGGTTAACAAATGCGAGAAGTGATTGGAAAGTACCAGCCTGGCTAGTAGCATATGGCACTGAAGAACATGTTCTTTGTCTTGATCTCTCTCAGTTCTCAGTTGAAGACGATCAGACCTATAATTGTTCTTTGATTTGATGACAATGAATACTTAATACTGACTGATGCTAGCACACTTGAGTTTGGGCCAGGTACTTGTACCTGTACTTGTGCCTAGGAACCTATGAGTTGAGGGTATGTGAAAGTGTGGATATGGCCTTCAATAGACATGTGACTTTTAATGGAAAATTCATGGTAGTACTTGTCCTTGAGACTAGGTATTGGTATTTGGTGTTATGTAGCCATATACATGTTTGTACTTGAAGTGGACATTCTGACTTACATTCAAGTATCTTTGAACTGAATTAAAGTTATCTGTCACCTTACCCGGACACTTTCCAAAATACCTGGACCTATATTTATTTACTCTACAAAAGTCCTGTTACCTGACCATCTCACAACTACCTATACCTGTCCCTAGTTACTGCTGCTTGTACCTAGCCATAAATCTTTGCCACACACAGTAATCTGACCAATGAAGCAGAAGGAAAAACTTTTTGTTCATTAGCATTTACCCTTAGATGCCATAAAATTTCAGCCAATAACAACCAACGTTTCTTTGTGTTGTCACACACTGTATTGAATGACTTATTTTGTCAGTGGTTTGACCTATAATTTCGAATACAGGGGCCAGTGATCAAATAAATTACAGGAGGGGAAAATTCAACCAATAACATAATAAATCAAGCTATCAAATACATCTTCCATCTCGGATATATGACAGAATTTTGAAATTTACATTTGCAATTTAGTCTGCACACATTAAGATTAAAGTAAATACCTGCTGCAAATACCAGTTCCAATATCTCCTAAAAAAAATCCATTTTATGCATTTAACAAAAATAATTCAACAAGTCCTTCCTTTGTCCATCAGAGGGCTCATTGCTATGAAGGAAAACAAGACATACTATTTTGCCCTCTGGTTTAGTATAAACCCATTATCTTATGTACAAATTCAATAAATACAGCACTGCATATTATTAAAGTTTGTGTTATCTTGGGGTGATGCTGAGCTGGTCAAGCCCTAAGCCGTGTCCACCTTTGTACGCCCAGCACAAACAGTAATGCTGGAACAACTGCTGCAGCAACTCAGCCTCATCCATAAACTCCAGCCTCTCTATCCTGAAAAACGATATGATAATATAAGATAGTTTAATGCTGTAAATATGTAATAAAAATATATTCAAAACAATAGTATATATCTTGACTAGATGACATCATCAAAATGATAGATTGCACAGATATATCAAATACACCGTTCAAAGTGTTCATGCTGCATTTGTTCTGTAACTCAATTCTACTACACCAATGCTTTCAATGGCAGGGTTTGCCAAAGCTACTACTGTTGCATTAGTACAGGGCCAAGGATCATTTATACCTTTAGCAGCTGGGTATCATAAGTCTAAACATTTTCACATCCACAATACGCTGCTCTCACTAGTTGGAGTGTTCTTCTCCAGTGGTCATAAATCAGAAATCCTGCTATGAAAGGCAGTGGTTCAACGGGAGGTGTTTAAAAATAAATGTAGCATGACCACTACATCCTCAGTGTACAACTTGCCTGGTCAGTCAAAATTTCAATTTAAACGCTGGAATGAGCATCGTAAGAAGGGTTTCATGGGGTACCCGAACAATTCATGAAGGATGCGAACAACAGAAAAAGGGTAAAGTCCAACATTCACAGAAGTTTTTTTTCCAATGTTTTGTGACAATGGAGTCATAAGCCATTCTTGTGAAGTTTTTGTTCTTGACAGAAGATTGACCAGCAAGCTCTGGAACCTGTCCTGATGATGCATGAAAAGTAAGCTTTTGATATTGAAGTTCTGCTGCTTTTTGCTGTAGGACCATGTTTAAAGTGCAAGTATGAAGAAGAGGAAGAAAAGCACCCAAGATCAAGAGAAAGCTCATGTGAAGACTGTGTGGGTCCACAACTGCAGCAGCAGTGGCTTGAGCATGGTTAGTATGGACAGCTCATGTAGGCACTGAAAGGAGTAGACCTGACCATACAGGAGACAGCTTAGAATGGATCCTGGTCTTTTCAGAGAAGTGGTGGCCAGACTCAACCCCCTGACTGCTGAAGCAAGACACCATCATGAGGAATGCTCTACATGTTTGACTCTTTGGCAAAGTCACCTGTTCTCAAGAAGTACATAAACAGTTTGTGAATAGGTTGAGGAGTTGACCAAATGAAAGCCAGTGCTTTCATGAGACATGTACGAGATATTCTCCAAACTGGGGTTTCACAAATATTTTGCAAACATCTCCCACATTGTGAGTAGGTTGTGTGCATATGATGAAGCTTTTCAGACATTTTCCAGAGCAAATCAAAAGCAATTCACAACTGGGGATGCTAGAAATGTCTGCAAGACATTTCAAACTTTTTAAAATTCCCACCAAACTAAAATGACTCTTGCAAACCATTGATGATGATTTCGCCCCCACACGTTTAGCAAATATTTTGGTGCCAAAAATAGGAATGTTGGACTAGGAATGTTGCCATTTTTTTCAAGTTCACATCCTTTGGATTTCGGCAGCACTGTTTACCATTGGGACCTATAACTTGTGGCAATACAGCCATCTATGCAGCATGAACTGTATTGTGATGAGGGCAATGATGTCACGTCCGTAGAGGTTTCCTCCTAAGCTGGCAGTAAATGAACATTTAGCATAATCATGGATGTTGATTATATACATAATTTGGGGTAGCAAAATCACAATGCCCAGAAGTATTTTCATGAGAAATTGGTTAATGATCAACATTCCAGGGATTCATCTTGAGATATATTTCTTGAGAGCACCATCTGCCCCACTGGGTATCTCTATATAGGAGGCCTTTTTCATATTTTGACTTCACCTTACAGGGATTTTTTTAATTTTGTGACAGGCTCCACTTACCTGTCTACTTCTGAGGGGGGAAGGTTTCTGTAGACTGTCATCATATCCCATGATTCTGCTCCATCCCAGCCCGAGGAAGTAAACCTTAAAACATTCAAATAAAATGTTATTTAAATAAAAAACTACATTTGTTTTAAAATGCAACACCAGAACCTTTGTATTTCTTACAGTTGTATCAATACATCTCACAATATGTTATATCTGAAATATGAGGCTCATGATAAGGAACATGGCAGGATACATATAAAAATTCTTCTGAATATATTATTTATTCCTAATAATCATAATCACATAATAATCAACTGGATGCCATTCAACCTGTTCCCTACATAATCTGATTCACATATTTAATTTTTTCCAATGCCAAGAGACAATTCTTAAATGTCACAGTATTGTTACTATTAAATGTCTCTTTTCATTACTTTTCTATTACTACAACAAACAGTATTTCACCCATCTCAGCTTTCCAGTATTGAGCATTAAAATAAAGCTACAGCTATATCTCCACTTTCATGGACATAGTGCAGGTATAATATGTGCACACACAAGCAAATTCATTTTGTGTGTTGACACGTATTATTTTGAAATGCACATTTCTAGTCATTTATGTTTCCAAACCCACCTCTACATGGTCCAGTTTGCAGAGACTTGACCGCTATCTGCTACTCATAACTGGACACACTTCTTAGATATTTTTACCCTGTCAACATCAGCACCCACATAAGTGGACATGTAGCCAGTCCTGTTGTACAATGAGACTAGAGAACCCCTTGAACCTGGTTACATAATGGTTGGATGGGTCCTCTTTCAATGGGTTCTAGTTGGACATTCCCATTTGGACATTTCCCATTGGACAATTCTAAGACAGATCCTGGCCGGATGGAACCCAGTTTGACACTCTATTATTAACATTAAAGTTTATCATACCATCTAGTTTGTACGGAGATTTGTAGGTTTAAGAAGTATAAATAAATATTTCAAACAGTGACAAATTATAATAACTTGGATCTCTCATAATCTTGGTTTCTGGTAAATGTGAAGTTTGAGGGTGATATACTTTTTTATACATTTAAATAAATCACATACTATTTAGAGCTATATATAATACATTATTGTATTATTATGTATTATTAAGACTATACTGGGACCCATCCAACTGGGACCCGCCAGATGGGGAACAGTTCAGCTTGGATGGTAGAAATCACACTAATCTAAATAGAACCCGTCCTGATGGGATGAAACCCTCAATCACACATAGTATTATCATCAAACTAAGCCTCTACCTTTCTTGTTGCTTTTCTAGACCAGAGCACCACTCGACCCCGGGTAAACCACACTGCCGTGCCTTTAAATTCTCCACCATGACCTGACCAAACCTGTCATCCATGTTCACCTGAAGATCAAACAAATAGTTAAGCCTGTCATCCATGTTCACCTGAAGATCAAACAAATAATTAAACCTGTCATCCATGTTCACCTGAATATCAAACAAATAGTTAAACCTGTCATCCATGTTCACCTAAATATCAAATAAATAGTTAAACCTGTCATCCATGTTCACCTGAAAATCAAATAAATAGTTAAACCTGTCATCCATGTTCACCTGAAGATCAAACAAATAGTTAAACCTGTCATTCGTATTCACCTTAGACAGCCAGCTTAAGACAAGGCATAAAACCAGAGGTTTTAAATACTGGGGCAAATATAATAAGGACTATCAGCTTGGTTATATGAACTTGTTATATTTACTTAAGGCCTGTTCTAAAAAAATGAAATAAAGGTTGCATCATCACAATACTGTCAAAAGTTCATGGAGTGAACTAAAAATGACTGTGTATGGTGGCACCACTTATGTGATGTGATTTACTTCTGTAATCTGATGTTATTTTCACCCAAAACAGATTTTTCAAAATCAAGATCACTCTCATAACAAAGGTCAAGACCCTATTTTTATCCTATTAACCATATCTATGAAAAATAAACTTTACTTTACATCTGGAGATAAAATAATACCATGTAGCCTTCAGATCTGATTACATTGACTCACCTGTTCATAATTAATAAAGAAAGCTGTGACAAAATTCTGACTGATCCATTCAATGAGACGTTTGGAGTGTGCAGCATCCATATATACTAATACACATTCTGCTATAAATATGGTTGGCAAGGCCTGGTCGATTCCTGAGGAGGCCAGCTGTTTACTTAATTCTTCGATGTTCCTCATGTCCACAGAAACAATGTGATAGTCTGATGCATGGAGGTCATAATTGTTAAACCTTATCTCTCCATCTGGAAAAAAAATTTCCAATTCTGAGTTCTGTCATTTTTTATTGTTAAACATAAAATCATTTAAAGATCATATAGATATCTGTAATTGCTAATGCTTATGCATTATTTGTGCAAAATAAAAGTTAAATGTATATTTATTGTTTATCACATAAAAGCACACAGCAAACTTTATTATAAAAGATTTCATGGCTATGTTTAAAGCATTTGCATTGCACTTCTAAGAATTCAGTTATGCAGAAATATATGGACAGATGCAATTCAACATAATGATTTAAATCTTTATTCCTTGAAATTCATGTTTTATAAACATTGTAATGTCTAAAATATGAATACATATATAAAATAATCTAAATATGCCAAAACATCCTACCTTCTGTGGTTATCTTTTCTAGGAGTGGTTTTCTGCCTTTTATGTAATGACATTTCCGAGATGTCACCCCAGGAAAGTCGACTTCTATAAAGTTCTGCGTGGCTAAACCTTCATCTTTGAGATTCCAATATAACGTATCAAACCCAGCCCCAAGGTTGACAACTTGGCAATTGCACTTTGTGGCCTGAAATAAATCACACATAATGAAGGATTCTGATCAGCAGGATAAATTTTAAATACTCTAGTCAGTGTTTACAAATGTATTCAGTTTTTAAGAATAAACTCCTAATAATTGTATTTACGTTCAACTGATGGATGTCACCAATGTACAAAAGTAAAGAATGGCTCACCTGATATAGAAATGTAGATGTATATAATAATTGATACTGCTTTTTGAAATGCAGGTCTCTTAGAACCTTAGTATTATTAAACAAAATTGTTTCAGTTTAGTTTAATAGCTTTATTCAAGTAAGTTATAGTTTAACATACATAAATATATATACAACAGGAAAATTGTTTATCTAACAAAAATTATTTAAAATAAAAAACTGTGAACACAATATGACTATCATCTGAGATTGTCCCATGAGTTGCGTTTTGGACTTTATCATAATGTACATTGATCATATCACAAAATTTACCCCCGTCCCAACTTGTTGCATGGATTGGCTAATCAGTCGCAAATTGTGGGTGTGAAAACATTTTAAAACCTACAACCTCTCACTCAGTCTCAGGGAAAATATTTATATCAGCATGAGGTTGTAAGGTCATTGAAAGGAGGTCAAAACTTCAGGCATTTTACAGGACAGTTAAATACGGCCACTTGACCTTGTGGGGATCACATGGATATCTTAATCTAAAAAGGCCAACATGCTACCTATCAATGTCCAAGCCACAAGGCCATAATACTTATCTGGTTCTGTCTACTTTGTTTTCTGTGTACATTTTGTTTGTACTACAAACAAACAAACTTACAATATTCGTGATGATTAAATTTTACTCACATGGAGGAATTTTTTCAGTAGTATTTTGATGCCCTGAGTTCTGGTAAAATAACCTCGGCTGATCTCTGGTGCACGTCTTTCTGCATTCCTTACAAAATATTTCAGGTACGGGTCATTCCAGTATCCCTGCTGCACCGCAAACTTCTTGCATGAGGCAGCATCATCATTTGTTGCCCTGACAGCGTCGTCATGGGACATTGTAAAATAATATATGCTTCAACACCAGAGTATGCCTCACATGCAGTCCACTGTCCAGGAAATAAGTCTCTGTTTGTTCACAGACTCCAGTAAAATAATCCTGTAAAAATGTTGATACCCATTTTATAATATGGATAAATGATTAGCATTTGCCCATTAGCAGTTGTGAATAAAAATAGCAAGAACTAGAATGGTAGTTTGAGACCACATATATACACCTTGGCAAGGATCCCATACAGCAAACTTTGGTGTATGATTCAAAGAAATAAAATGTCATGGTTTATCAACTCTATGTCTGAATCATAGGTGAGCTCAACTGGCTAGCAAAAAGTTGCCCCTAATACAAGTATACCATTGTACCATAGTGTTCTGCGGACAAAATAAAAGGTAAAGAAGCCTTAAAGGAACATTATATGCTGATCCAGATTATCTAGGTGTTACCATAAACTTAAAAAAAAACATGAAAAGTTTTTAACTTTTTGAGTAAAGTTTATTACAGACAAACTTACCAAACAACCAACCAATGGCAATAAAAACACATTTATTTGCAGTTAAAAGGGACCAGGATGTTATTATATACAAATACTTTAGAAACAGGTAGAGCATTTCTGCAGGTATTTTGAACATTGAAAGAATAGTGTGTCCCATTAAATAAATTAAAACAGTTAATACCCTGTGATAGTTTATTCTCTTGGAAAGTGGTCACATTTATCCCTAGCCCATACATGGACCTCTATGTCCTATGATACTTCTGCTGTACGGACATCACGTGATGTCCGTCCAGCAGAAATATCATAGGACATAGAGGTCCATGTATGGACTAATTTATCCCCAAATCTTAAAAATTCTTTCATTTTCCTAGCTGATTAAAGTTAATCACAAACACATTAAATGTTTACATGATTAGAGGCGCTACTACTCCTACTAACAGATAATACATTATTACTATATTATTATTATTATTATCATTATTGTAATTATTATTATTATTATTATTATTAATATTATCCATACACATCACTTTTATGTTACTAAATTAATAGTATATAAATTAATAAAATAAAATTGATGTAAACCTATGACAGTCGTAAAAATGGCATCAAAAGTGTATTACGAATTAAATCCTCTTCGTAGATACTGTTGTTAATTTACAAAGGAATCTTGAGTCGGTTTAGCACCAACACTTCATCTCTGTCCCACAGTGTTGTTCAGCTCAGCTCAGTTCAACGATCTTTTAGGTGCGTGTGTACTTTTAGAGGTCAAGGCTGCATAGCGATTTAGGAAAAAGTGTGGTAGCTCCTTCACAAATAAACCGGAAAGCATATCCCTGATTGGTCGACAGTCATCAGACGTTCGATAAGCTCCTATCAATAATTGACTCTAACTCGTACATAATGGAATTAATATATACCGGTTAACAACTCGGAGTTCCAAAAGTGAAAAGGGAATAAGCTGAATATAGCTGATAGAACAGAAGATGATCCATATAGGATGAATTAGAAGATGAAAGAATAGAACAGAATTGAAAATAAATTTAATTAATTTTAAAATACTTTTGAGTAATATTCTCAACTTAAATTTGACAATAATTTGAGATACAACTATGCATTACTAGATTTATTAACAAGGGACAGGCCGCTCCCCCCCCTCAAAAAAAAATGGCGTGAAACATTTTAGAATATTATAATTTGTCAATAATTTGCACAGATGTTTCAACATTTCTTAAAACATATTAGAAACGTTTTCAAAATATTTCAATTTCTTTCAGAATTTTTTTTTATAATTCAGGGGATTTTTTTCCACTAATAATTTTATTGTGATATGAAGAAAAAAATAATATAGATTTTAAAATTACAGGTATCCCTAACTTTTAGCTCTATCAAAATAATGTCCCTATGAAAAAAAATGCCATTATATTCTCAGAATTTTATCAGAAAATGTTGTAATTTCTAATATGTAACACCTAAATAATCCTTTTTTTTTAATTTATGTCCTGTTAAATTATTAAAGAATAAACATGTATAAAACGTTCTATAAAACATTTTATAAACGTTTTTAAAACCATTTTCAAACCCGCACACTTAAATGTTTTCATAATGTTTTCAGAGATATTTCAAAAACATTTAGTGCGTACATGGACTTGCTATCTCCAATTCACCTGTATCATTCGCTATTGTTCTGTCACTTCTGTGCACATGCGTGAGTAAACACAGTCTACGTGTGTGTGTCGATATGCTTAGTGAGACTGTGCACATATGACCAGAACTCCGATCTTGCACATGCTTGACAACACAAACGAGGAGGAGAATCATTACCAGAAACGTGGTAGGCTTAGCTACCTGTTGAAAGCTTGACAAATATTGATTTGTACATGGTAAAACAACCGTGGCGTGCTTGCTGTGTCAATGTTTAGTGTCACGTATTACGTTCGGTGCTAGTTAATTTCCCCTTTTAATACAGGAGTAATTAAACGGTTTCAGAACAAAATATATTGGCGTATACCATAATATTTTAAGGATAAATTACAAGATTTAGAGTACATTTAACCGTTCTCTTATATAACTAGGTCTTTTTAATTTATTAAATTTTAAACTGAAATAAAAGAAAATTGGATACTTTTACTTAATTGAAAAATCCAAACTATGACAATATGACATATATTTTGAATTAACCGGATTCTTGGACCACTGTTTCATAAAGGTCTTGTAAACTGGAATGACAACAGGTTTTCATTTTAAAATACATGGTAAGTTTTATTATATGAAATATAAAATTAATTAAAATTGATAAGACTTTTTTTCACTACACACAATGAGTTTGAAGGGGCGGATATACAATATGATCATGCTAATTATTAAAGAATTCTAAAATCTCATTCATTCCTTCAAATAATATTCAATTTTTATCTCAGCTGACTATAATAAGTCAACTGAGCTATAACCGAGGTCATTTGTCCGTCGTGCCGTTCAGACCACAGAGTCTGGACGCCGTCGTGCTGTCCGTCCGTCCGTCTGTCCGTCCGTCCGTTAAACCGGTACGTTTTGAAACATCCGAAATTCAACAGACTGTTTACGCTCCCGATCGAGGCAGCGGAAATCTCGCGCTTCTAAAGAAGCTACTGATTTTCCCGCTGCCTGGTTTGACCGTTTATGATACATTTAGACACTAAGTGGTGGGTCGTAGTCTGGCAGCCAACCAAATACCAGTTAAAAAAACACTTGACATGCAGGCATCATAGATCTGCACATAGCTGTACGTGCTTCAAGTGCACTCAAATGGTACGTTACTCTTGGTAAAAAATATTGGAACTTTAATTGTTCCCTCTATGTTCTCGCATCATCGACCGATTCGATTATGACATTACGACTATGTTAGCGTATCCATGTCAGGGGCGGATCCTGGATTTAGAAAAAGGGGATCCAACCGGGCAGGACTATTGAAATCTCAAATAAAAGGACCCCAGATTTGGAAAAGGGGGGTTCAGGCCGCAAAATTTTGTCTGAAGCCCTTAAAAAACGTTGTTTTTGATAAAAAAAAGGACCCCTGGACCCCCCCCCCCCCCCCCGGATCCGCGCTTCTGCGTGTATCCGTTTGCCAGCAACACGGAAACTAGCCAGCGAGGTGTGCACGGAACCTATATTGTTTCATTTCGTTTGAATTTCAGCTCACAGGCTGGGCATCCTATGTACACAAGAACCTGTGAAAACCACGTGTATGTGGGGCCATTCTCTCTGAGCCTCTGGCCTGTTGCCGGGGCGATAAGCTGTGTTACAAAATGGGGGAGGGGTAGGGCATTCGTGTAACAGCTGTCACTCAAAACGAAATGATCGAACAACATTGGCTCCGTGTATTCCTCGCTTGGCTGGTAAACCGTTTTGTCTTCCAGCACAGGGTCTCATCTGATTGGACCAAAATACAGTATGTGCTCCCCTCTGGTGTAGCGACTCAGGATATGAGGTCAAAACAAACACCGCTTACGATATAAGTATAGTAGGCCTATAGGTAAAGCGCTTTGTAAAGAGCGTATATAGGTATATCAGTGAAAATTTCAAAATTAGAATTTTTACATGAAAAATATACTGCCAGTTTTGTCTTTATTTCAGGATCATAAAAATTCTTAAACTGATTTAATATGACTATCAATAGCAAAGTTATGGACGTTTATTGGTTATTAAATCCAAGCTAATTGGGACCCATCTTTCCAGGAAAACCTGTGACCAGCAGGGTGGTGGCTCCACTAATTAGGAGGCGCGTGGCCCTCCACTGCAGCAGGCTGTCAAACACTTATTAGGGGGTGTGGCCCTACCCAAGCCAAAACTGAGAAATAAAACAAATTCAGCACACAAAACATTTATTTACATGCAATATTAAAATGCAACTACTTATTGTAGTATATTTGTGTATGCATCCTTGTTTGTGAGGTCTCCAGGTTTGCATGACTTCAGATAGTCGAAGAATTCTGCCTTCGTCTTTTTATCCATCTGAAAAAACATTAAGAAATAAAAATTGTAAAATTAAGGTTAAATTCCAGTTATATCAATATGATATGTAACACTGAAAATAATTTGGTATTCATATTTTAAATTATATATATATATATATATATATATATAAGTACAATTTTTTTATATGTAAATTAATAAATTATATGGGCCAAATATTATATATATAAATATTATATGTACATTATACATATATATATTCATTCCATAATTATAAGAAATAGGTACAGAAAATTGAAAATCATATGAAAAATATAAATTAAATAAATTCTTACATGCAAAAAAAATATTATTAAGAATAAAAACGTGAACTTAAATAAATTTGCAATTCAGGTGCCGTATATACAGACTGTTATATATGTCCCAAAGATCTCCTACCAAACCGAGAACTGGCCGGGTTACTGCGACGTACTGCATTTCTTCGAGATGTATCAAGAAAAATCCTCCATTTTCCTTTAAAAACCTATTGTTATATATAAGTACACTTCAAGACTGCCCACTATGAAATTAAACCGCTGGTTCTGTTTTGTTCTAATGTGCATGATATAGCCATTCAAATTTAGCATTTTATGATTTTAAATAGTCAAATATATGTGTATGCGTAATTTGACATGGCCAGACTATATATTTGCAGATTTTCATATTTTCAAATTAATAAAATTTGTAAAATTAATAAAATATCAATATTATAAATTATTCAATAAGGACATTCTAAGAAAAAATAAAGTTCAGTTTAAACTTAAATTCATTGTTCCCAATGCTTCAGCAGAAAGTAAACTTGAAATAAAGTTATCTGTCCTTTATATCCACATACCTGTCTGTCCGTCTGTACATATTTCATATGCAAGACAGTATCTAAAAAACTATACTGTTATTTTCATGGCAGTCTTGTCATAGGATAAGTTTTGCAATCATATATTTAGTACCTGATTTTCACCATATAACAGGATAGATTCCTCTAAGCTTTGCAAATGCAAAAATGAAATAAGTATAAATTTTGCATTTGCTGAAATTTTCCAAATCAGCTGAGCGCTGTGAATCATGTAACACATTTAAAAAATCTATGGCGCTATTGGGTGACTGATAGTTTATCCTTTGAAAACAAAGTTTATTCCATCCGCGTATATATGGTCAGGTTAAATCCTGGACATCAGACGTACGAGCGGGGAATCGCGTTTATTCTATAAGCTGAGTTCGCACTGCTCAATGACTCTAATGACAGTTTCGCGGGAAAGCAACATGGCGGTGACAGAGTCGATGTACCTTGACAACCTAGATGAGTTTGTGAATGATGAAAACAGAGTGGTAAGTGCAGGCTTCTGTGCCTTCAATATGTGCAATGAAAATTCCTACACAGACATGAAGATTTATAACTGTCCGACTGTCTTCTTTCCATATATTACATTGAACTCTTCAATGCATTCCAGTTATCACTTGGCAGCGGGCGATAATAGAGGAAACTGAGCCTTAAATCTTTATGTACTGTTACACTACGTCTTACAATTTTTAGCTCAGCTGACTATAAGTCATCTGAGCTATAGTCATGGTCCATTGTCCGTCGTCCGTCCGTCTGTCTGTCCGTCCGTCCGTCCGTCTGTCTGTCCGTCTGGATGTCCGTCCGTAAGACTGGCACGTTTCGACATCTTTGGACCTACAAATCTGAATTTCGGCATACAGTTAGATGTCCCCATAATCTCCTACCATGCCAAAATTTGGGTCAATAGGACTTCGTTCCTTTGAGATATTAAGGAAAAACCTCAATTTTTTATTAGAAATCTATTTTCACACTTCAGGATTGCCTAATATCAAAACCACTCATCTGGTTTTCTTCATATTTACCATAAATATTCCTCTGTATAGTTCCTATGTACATGCCAGATATTAAGTCAGTATTATATAATTTAAAAAAGTTATGGGCCCAAACCTAATGGACTTTGTCAAAAAATCAGGAAGATATTTGGTCACTTAAGACCAAAAGTGTTAAAGGTAGGGACTTTTTTCCAGTAATACAACTTTAATTAATCAAAATTTAATTGTATACCAAAATTTAGATCAAAATTTGTTAAATTTTTTTAAATATTGGCTAAAATATAAAATTGGTACCTTAAATTTTGCCCAACCTTGGCCATGGCACGTTTTTTTCCTGTTAGTACTGTGGATTTAATTTTCACACCATGTGTACATAAGGATTTAATCTGTTAAAATCTGAAATTTGAAAAAAAGCTGCAAAATTAGGCTAGTTATTGAATTTTTTTGGAGACTCTTGTTGTATTCCCTTACATTGTCAAGCAGTCCACTTTGATGACTGTAGGTCATTCAGTGCACATCTCTATGCTCCCCAGGCCGTTGACATAATTTTAGATGTCCCTAAAATCTCCTACCATACCAAAAATTGGGTCATTAGGACTTTGTTCCTTCAAGATATTAAGGAAAAAAACTCCATTTTCCATAAAAAAAGCCATTGTTACTTCAAGGCTGCCTAATATCAAAACCACTGATCTGTTTTTGATCGTATTTAGTATTCACATTCTTTTATACGATTTCTATGAACATACCAAAAATTAGGTCAGTATTGGGTATTATTTTGAAGTTATGGGCCAAAACATAATGCAATTTTTTAAAAAATCAGGAAATATATTTACCTAACATGAGAATTGCTGAACCTAGAGACTTTTTTTCAGGAATATAACTTTATTTAATCAAGATTCAATTGATTACCCAAAATTAGATCTGAATTTTGCAAATTTTTCAAGTTATTAGCATAAATAAAAAATCAATACCTTAAATTTTGTCCAACTTTGGCACTGTTGATTTAATTTTCCCAGCATATATGCATAAGGATTTAATCTTTTAAAATCTGAACTTTCAAAAGAAATTGTTTGGAATGAATAGCTTTTATTCATGTTTTCATACACCATGTCAAGTGTTGTTAACATCTAGCCCACCTAGTAGTACAGCCTTCACTTGCATTATGTAACCCACCCCAGGCAGCTTACCTTGGCCCAGCTTGGCCACTACTAGCAGGCTTCCCCTCTCCCCTGCACTCATCCCCCCCCCCAGCTGGTGCATAAACTAGATGAATGTTATAATTTTTCTGTATTTTATTTTATTCTTGGACTTGCTACATTTTAGATCTTGTATTGAACCACCAGGGTTACAATGATTAAAGTGTACATTTAATTGTGTCCACAAAGTGGTGTATTGCTGTGAAAGTGTGGATGTTCATGAGATAAGTAATTCCTTACTTCAGAAGACTAAAAACTTCACCAGGTGTGAAATTGACTATTAATTCCAGTAATTAATTAAAACTGGGATAGTAATTAGCACAATGATATTGTTTGTCCCTCATTCAACCAACAGTGTGTATACTTTATTTGAAAAGATGTTTTATTTTATCAAATTTACTTTTATTTTATTTTGGTGAATAAAATTAAACATGTCCTGAAAACTCCAATGTGCAAAACTTTTTAATAGTGATTCAAGGAATATTCTTGTAGATGCCATGTTGTGGCATTATTTTCTTTTAAAATCAGTTTAAACATTTATGATTTAAAAATAATAAAATATATGTGTATGCATAATATGACCCAATGTTTTTTACTCTGTATATATAATGATTGCAACTTTTGCAACAATTCTAATATTTTAACTAATATTTTCAGGTTTTTTAATTAAAAATTTATAAACCTGTAAATAAAAAAATGATTCAGATAAAAACTTCTTAATGGAAAAAGTGGATCTGCTTAAAAAAATAGGATTATATATAAACTTAAATGCATTATTCTCTTGAAAGTGAAATAAAGGTATTAGTCCATTCTGTCCACTTGCCTGTCCATCTGTAAATTTTCGTATGCAACACAGTATCTCAAAACTTTTACTGTTTTTCTTCATGACAGTCTTGTCAGAGTATTAGTTTGCAATCATATATTTAGAACTTTACTATAACCAAGTAGGAGGGCCCCTTTCCTCTTAGCTTTTCATATTCTTATATAAATGAAAAACATTACAATAGAATATTTCTACATCCACCTTCGTGCTGCCCTCACTTTTCCCTTCTCCGAACCCCATCCCAAAGTCAGCCTCAGTAAGCAAGAACAAGATGAATCAGATATATTCATACTTTAATATTTTGTATAACTATTCATCCATAGGGACCTATGTACATGCCAGAAATTATGTCAATATTGTGTAATATGTAGACATAGTGGGCATCACAATAATGTACCTTGTCAAGACTAAAGAGATATTGTGTCATACAGTCACATATTCATAAATCACTTCATCAGCATAGTTAATCATAACATCATATCTGTCAAATTGAACGCTTGCAGACTACCATACACTTTAGATCCTTCAACAAATAGCCTTATCATCATTCTACTACTGCTTATTACTGCTGTCATTGCATTCATATTTGCTCAGATATATCACAATTTTCAACCCCTCCTAAATAAATAAAAAATAAACCACTTTATTTGACTCTATTAATCCATCAGTCAGGTAATTTCATTTATCATTTACTCACATATTACATTACATTCCTTTATATTAGCCCAACATGTACATGATATTCATAAGCTTTATTGACTCGATATAGTATCACAGTGGAAGAAACATTTATAGTCCAATCACGATCAGCTGAGCGCCGTGACCCATGGGTCCCTTGTTATAATGATATATTATTGAAGGCATTTCAACTCATAATTTCTGGTATATTAAACCACTCGATGCAGTATATTTAGACTAGGGAAAAGCGTTTATATCTTGCCACACCAAGAAAATTCCTACACAGAAGTCAGAAGTGAAGACTTGTATTATAATAATATAAATGTCCCACTGTCTTCGTTCCATATATTACATTGAACTCTTCAGTGCATTCCAGTTGTCACTTGACAGCGGGCCATAATAGAGGAAACTGAGCCTTATATCTTTATGTACTGTTACACTATGTCTTACAATTTTATAATGATATATTATTGAAGGCATTTCAACTCAAAATTCCTGGTATCTTAAACCAATCGATGCAGTAGATTTAGACTAGGGAAAAGCGTTTTATATCTTGCCACACCAAGAATTCATTTAAAAATTTAAAAAAAAAAAGAAATGAAAGGTTATGGTGTAATATCAGGAGGCTTGTATCAAGTGCAGGGGATCAGTCATGCATATAAGATCTTCGGACAGAGTATAGAATCCAGTTCTACATTTCGAAGATGGCTCTAAACTGACCAGACCATCTCATATTAGTAGTAATCAACATAGGCCATGACATGCCTAATGATATGACATCGACATGCCTTTTACTTCTCCATTACATGAATCCTAAACATCCTTATGTCCGTCCGTAAACACTATAACCTTGTCCATGTAGACTGGATTCAATTCTCGCTCCAGAACTTCAGAATTTGACAAGTGTAATTTCAAGAACAAGAGTGTATTTAAGTCAATGCACAAGTACAGTGGGTCTGTACTTGGATTACAAGTACTTTTTATTTGATTTAGATAAACAAGATTAAAAACCAAAAGGAAGGGGTCCAGGTTGAAAATTTGGTTTAAAACCCTGAAAAAGAGGTTGATTCAGCTCTAAAGGGGTGGGGGGACTCCTTGGATCTTCCACTGTCATGTTTATCTTTTACACATAAACTAGCCCGAACATTCAGCCTCCATTCAGAAATGGAGACAAAAAAGAACTATTAAATAAGACCAGTAGCTACACGTGACCCTGTCCTTGACCTTATGTACATGCGAAAAGTTGTCCAAATGTTGAATATACCATATCATTTTATAGTGAATATGGGTTCAATTAGCAAATTTATTAAACTTAATACTATAATACATGTAATAGATAAAGCCTTTAATTTATAGGACATATTGTAGCCAGATATTTTCATCAACTGTTATGCATTATTGATGAACTAAGATATTTCAGAATAGATTTATTTACAAAAAAACTTATTTAAGTATTTTAATACACCAAAGAGGTCAGATAAGGTCACAGGTGACCAGAGTTCATTCCAATTCTTCTCTTCAGGATATACTCCGATGAAATGCTGTTATGTCATATATTACATGACCAGGACACTCCACATGTATGGCAACTGAGAAATAAAGGATAGATTCAATGTAGGGTGAACATAGTTTATGCTGCATCTTATCCTTAATGACTCTTTTTAGTCGTTCCTTCTGATATAACAGAAGGACCACTACGTCAAATCATAATACCATAATTAAGGTGGAGTATGTAGCCTTGGTCCTCTGTGTGTAAATCTCAGCCTTGCACCAAGGAAAATGTTAAACAATCTTGTTAGTGCATTTCTTGATCAGGATTCAGTTCAAATATGACAAATATGATTGCATTTAAATGCAATTTTTCAGATGCAAATTCAGCCAAGCATCGTTTATCTGAACACAGGCTATCTGAAAAATTGATATCCAAAATTTAAACCAAAGAAACAAAAATTTACTGTTTTTAGCTCAGCTGACTATAAGTCATCTGAGCTATAGTCGTGGTCCATTGTCCGTCGTCCGTCCGTCCGTCCGTCCGTCCGTCCGTCCGTCCGTCCGTAGATGTGGCACGTTTTGAAACCATAAGACCTAGGAATCCAAAATTCAGCATAATGTTAGATGTCCCCAAGATCTCCTAACAAGCCGAAAACTGGGTCTTTGCGACTTCGTTCCTTTGAGAAATTAAGGAAAAACCTCAATTTTTTATTAAAAACCTATTTTCACACTTCAGGACTGCCTAATATCAAAACCACTCATATGTTTTTCCTCATATTTACCATAAATATTCCTCTATATAGTTTCTATGTACATGCCAGAAATTAAGTCTGTTAAGTATAAATTCTTTAAGTTATGGGCCCAAACATAATGGACTTTGTAAAAAATCAGGAAAAATATTTACTCACTTAACATGAAAAATTTTGAAACTAGAGTCTATTTTCCCAAGTATATTACTATGTTTAATTAAGATTCAATTTTTTACCCAAAATTAGATCTGAATTTTGTAAATTTTTTAAGTTAATCGCATAAAAATAAAATCAGTACCTTAAATTTTGCCCAACTTTGACCATGGCACGTTTTTTTTCTGTTAGTACCATTGATTTAATTTTCACAGCAATTAAACATAAATATTTAATTTGTTTAAATCTGAAAGTTGAAAATAAAAGCTTGAAAATTAGGCTAGTTCTTGATTTTTTCTTGAGGCTCTGTTGTAGTCATTTGCTGTGATTACAGATTACAGATGCAGGGTCCCACTCCAGGTCAATGGAAGTCAGCTATGCCAGGGTTTCTGATTTGTTACAGTCACTGGGGGAGATCCCCTGCTGTGACAGGTGTACAGTTATTCTCATATCACCATCCCAATCACCCCCCCCCCCCCCTCCCACAAACCCAACCCACCAAGTGTTATGCAGTAATTGTTATTGTTTTCACTGTATCTCCTTCATTGTAATGCTGTTTCCACTCCGATATGCAAAAACTTTCCTTGAAAAGGTAATTCAAGGTGTAATCCAGAAGATGCAATGTTGTGTAATGTGGCATTTTTAAAGAAATCAATTTTCTTTTAAATGATTTTAACAAATATAATTGAACCCATCAGTATGCTTAAATTTTTTAAAATATGAAGCACATAATGGATAAATAAAGACACATTTAAAAATTGTGAAAACTAAATCAAGTATTATTTCAAGATATTTATTGTTTTGCAGATTTAAAAGATATATTTTTGTGGTAAAAAATAAATAAACATTTGTATGCATGATGTGGTGTTATCTGACAAGATTGAGATTTATGATGATGCAATTAAGAATTATGAATCAACTTTTATATTCAGATATATATGTTATATTGGAAATGTATAGAAATATAAACTTATAATAAAAAAAATTGATGTAATAAAAAAATGAGGATTTAATACAAACATTTGTTCATTATTTTCCTGCCTCAGCAGAATTTGAGATCAGGCTTTGTTTGCCCTGTTTTATGATGTTAATTAGTTATATTTCAACTGTATAAATTTCATTAAAAAAAATACATTTATATTTAATAATATATATTATACAAAAAATAGATTCAGTTGAACAAATGTGTAAACTACTGAAATGTCAACAGTTAATCAAAAAGCCAACTAATGATCGTGGTAATATTACAGATCATTTGTTCACAAACTGCTCACATGCTTCAATTTCAACATTAGGAAACACATGGTTAGGTCACAAAATATTATTTGCAACAATTTCTTGCTCATCAATACAAACCAATCATATAAACCAATCATGGCCTTTATTACCTCTTCCTCTTACACAGCATCTCCATTTGATATTATTTTAGATTTTTACCTTCAAGGTCAACTTCAGCTGAGCATAGTGACCCATAGGTCCCTTGTGTTTTATTTGGGGGGGGGGTTGATATTTGTGCAGGTGATGATATGGCCATATTTGGGGTTCGAGTCTTGATGTCACATAGGACTATGGCGTCACTCCGTGTGTACGCGCTGTTTCCCTGAAAGGTGTCAGTAAATCAACCTACAGCCAGGGGGGGGGGGCACAGTTGTTAATTCTTCGTTTGTTACAGTGCATAAAAAAACTCTGGAATAAGCTCCGGAATGAGTTCTTGTGTTTTATGGGGGGGGGGGGGAGGGGGTCGATATTTGTGCAGGTGATGATATGGCCACATTTGGGGTTCGAGTCTTGACGTCACATAGGACTATGAAGTCACTCTGTGTGTTCATGCGGTTTCCCTGAAAGGTGTCAGTTAATCAACCTACAGCCGGGGGGGGGGGGGGGGGGGGCACAGTTGTTAATTCTTCTTGTTAACAGAATTTGATGAAATTTACAGGATAGCTCGGCAACCCATGCGTAAAAAAACCAAGAATGAGCTCTGAGGTTTTATGGAGGGGGGGGGGGGGGGGTTTCTTTTACATATTTGCTTACACTGGGATGTTGAACAGGTGACGCTACATATATGGCCATATTTGGAGAGAGTCACAATGTCATGGAGCACAATGATATCACTGTTAAGAGATTTCACATGTAGAATTTTTTTAAAATTCTGAGCTTTTGCATTTAGTCTTATACTAGCTGATAAACCCGGTATACCGGGCTTTTGCCAGGGTTGGGGATATGTATTAATTGAGAGGATTGTTCGGTCCCTTTTTTTCAAGAGTTATTGAAAATATAGATTTTCAGTGGTTTTACACAACTATAGAATAAGTCACGCACCTCTCTGAGGCACAACACTACTGTGAACAGCAAACGTTTTTAGCTCAGCTGACTATAAGTCATCTGAGCTTTAGTCGTGGTCCATTGTCCGTCGTCCGTCTGTCTGTCCGTCCGTCCGTCTGGATGTCTGTCCGTAAGACTGGCAAGTTTCGACACCGTTGGACCTACGAATCTGAAATTTGGCATACAGTTAGATGTCCCCAAAATCTCCTACCATGCCGAAAATTGGGTCAATAGGACTACGTTCCTTTGAAATATTAAGGAAAAACCTCAATTTTTTATTAGAAATCTATTTTTACACTTCAGGACTACCTATTATCAAAACCACTCATCTTGTTTTCTTCATATTTACAATAAATATTTCTCTATATAGTTCCTATGTACATGCTAGAAATTAAGTCAGTATTGTTTACTTGTATCCGCCAAAACAGAGTTTTGCGGATACTATGTTTTCAGCTGCACGCCGCCGCCGCCACGTAGGTGTCCGGAGAACTCCTCTGTAACCGCTGGGCGGAATTTTACGAAACCCGGGCTTATGTTCGGGTCACATGTGAACTGCTGTGCCCCGATTTTGTTTTGACCTCTGACCTTTCCTCTGCGCTCTGTGTCCGTTTGTGTGTCTGTTTCCACACATAAACCCACATATCTCGGGAACCGTTTGACAGATCAGGAAAATTTTTTTGCACAAATGTAGCCCTTGGAGAGCTTTATAACATACACAAAAAATGGTGGCGCCACCTGCAACCATGTTTGCACAGTGTCCATCTGTTCGTCTGCCTTGGGTTAAAGTCACTCATTTCTCTGCAGTGACTTGACTAATTCACCTGAAATTCGGCATGCGTAAACATCCTGGACAGCTTTTCTGATTTTATGATAGGTGGCGCCACCTACATACATTAATGTTTACGCTGCAGACATCCAAGCTCATATCTCGGGAACCGTTTGATTGATTGGGCCAAAATTTTGCATGTGTATAGATCTCGCATAGCTCTTTATCATACGCAAAACTGGTGGCGCCACCTGCAGCCATTTTTGCACAGCTCCTGTCTGTTTGTCTGCCATGGGATAAAATCACTCATATCTCGGGAGTGGTTCGACATATCTGCCTAAAATTTTGCAGGTTTATACATCCCCGACAGCTCTCTTGATTTTATGACAGGTGGCGCCATCTGCATTCTGGTTTATGCAGCAGACATCCAAGCTCATATCTCGGGAACCGTTTGACCGATTGGGCCAAAGTTTTGCATGTGTATAGTTCTCACAGAGCTCTTTATCATACGCAAAACTGGTGGCGTCACCTGCAACCATTTTTGCTCAGCTTCCATCTGTTTGTCTGCCACAGGCTTAAATCACTCATATACATGTAGTGGTTTGACTTATCTGCCTTAAATTTTGCATATGTATACAACTTGGCAGCTTTCTGGATTTTGTGGTAGGGGGGGGGGGGCAACCTACATACACAATTTGGCTGCAGACATTCATGCTAATATGCAACACTCTATTTCCCCTTGCCACTCAATCCATGCCTCACTTCACCCGTTCCACTCTGATTTAGGCGTATACATGTAGTCGCTTGTTGACTACCCGTATTCTAGTTTAAAAAAGTTATGAGCCCAAACATTATGGACTTTGTAAAAAAATCAGGAAAGATATTTGGTCACTTAAGACCAAAAGTGTTAAAGGTAGGGACTTTTTTTCAGTAATACAACTTTAATTAATCAAAATTTAATTGTATACCAAAAATTAGATCAAAATCTGTTAATTTTTTTTAAATATTGGCAAAAATATAAAATTGGTACCTTAAATTTTGCCCAACTTTGGCCACGGCACGTTTTTTTCCTCTAAGTACTGTGGATTTAGTTTTCACAGCATGTACACATAAGGATTTAATCTGTTAAAATCTGAAATTTGAAAATAAAAGCTGCAAAATTAGGCTAGTTATTGAATTTTTTTAGAGGCTCTTGTTGTATTCCCTTATATTGTCAAGCAGTCCACCTTGATGACTGTAGGTCATTCAGTGCACATCGCTATGCTCCCCAGGCTGTTGGCATTATTTTAGATGTCTCCAAAATCTACCAAACCGAAAATTAGATCATTAGGACTTCGTTCCTTCAAGATATTAAGGAAAAACCTCCGTTTTCCCTAAAAAAGCCATTGTTACACTTCAAGGCTGCCTAATATCAAAACCACTGATCTGTTTTTGATCATATTTAGTATTCACATTCTTTCATACATTTTCTATGAACATACCAAAAATTAGGTCAGTATTGGGTATTATTTTGAAGTTATGGGCCAAAATATAATGCAGTTTTAAAAAAAATTAGGATATTTATTTACTCACCTAACATGAGAATTGCTGAACCTAGAGACTTTTTTTTCAGGAATATAACTTTATTTAATCAAGATTCAATTGTTTATCCAAAATTAGATATGAATTTTGCAATTTTTTCAAGTTATTTGCATAAATAAAAAATCAATACCTTAAATTTTGTCCAACTTTGGCACTGTTGATTTAATTTTCACAGCATATAAACATAAGGATTTAATCTTTTAAAATCTGAAATTTCAAAGAAATTGATTGGAAAGTATAGCTTTTATTCACGTTTTCATACACCATGTCAAGTGTTGTTTACATCTAGCCCACCTAGTAGTACAGCCTTCACTTGCATTATGTAACACACCCCAGGCAGCTTGCCTTGGCTAAGCTTGGCCACTACCAGCAGGCTTCCCCTCTGCCCTGCACTCCCCCCCCCCCCCCCCCCCCCCCCCCCCCAAATGGTGCATAAACTAGATGAATGTTATTATTTTCTGTATTTGATTCACTCTTATTCTAGGCTATGCTTCTTTTTAGATTTTGTATTGTACCACCAGGGTTACAATGATTAAAGTGTACATTAAATTGTGTCCACAAAGTGGTGTATTGCTGTGAAAGTGTGGATGTTTATCAGATAAGTAATTCCTTACTTCAGAAGAGTAAAAACTTCACCAGGTGTGAAATTGACTATTAATTCCAGTAATAAATTAAAACTGGGATTGTAATTAGCACAATGATATTGTTTGTCCCTCATTCAACCAACAGTGTGTATACTTTATTCGAAAAGATGTTTTATTTTATCAAATTTACTGAATCTTTTATTTTATTTTGGTGAATAAAATTAAGCATGTACTGAAAACTCCAGTGTGCAAAACTTTTTAATAGTGATTCAAGGAATATTCTTGTAGATGCCATGTTGTGGCATTATTTTCTTTTAAATTCAGTTTAAACATTTATGATTTTAAAATAATAAAATATATGTGTATGCATAATATGACCCAATATGAGCTACACTCTGGATATATGATGATTGCAACTTTTGCAACAATTATAATATTTAAACTTATAGTTTCAGTTTTTTACTCTGTATATATAATGATTGCAACTTTTGCAACAATTCTAATATTTTAACTTATATTTTCAGTTTTTTTTATTAAAAATTTATAAAACCTGTAAATAAAAAAAAAATGATTCAGATAAAAACTTCTTAATGAAAAATGTGGATATGCTTAAAACAAATAGGCTTATATATAAACTTAAATGCATTATTCACTTGAAAGTGAAATAAAGGTATTAGTCCATTCTGTCCACTTGCCTGTCCATCTGTAAATTTTCATATGCATCACAGTATCTCAAAACTTTACTGTTTTTCTTCATGACAGTCTTGTCAGAGTATTAGTTTGCAATCATATATTTAGAACTTTACTATAACTAAGTAGGAGGGCCCCTTTCCTCATAGTTTTTCATATTCTTATATAAATGCAAAACATTACAATAGAATATTTCTACATCCACCTTCGTGCTGCCCTCACTTTTCCCTTCTCCGACCCCATCCCAAAGTCAGCCTCAGTAAGCAAGAACAAGATGAATCAGATATATTCATACTTTAATATTTTGTATAACTATTCATCCATAGGTACCTATGTACATGCCAGAAATTATGTCAATATTGTGTAATATGTAGACATAGAGGGCATCACAATAATGTACCTTGTCAAGACTAAAGAGATATTGTGTCATACAGTCACAAATTCATAAATCACTTCATCAGCATAATTAACCATAACTTCATATCTGTCAAATTGAAAGCTTGCAGACTATCATACACTTTAGATCCTTCAACAAATAGCCTTATCATCATTCTACTACTGCTTATTACTGCTGTCATTGCATTCATATTTGCTCACATATATCACGATTTTCAACCCCTCCTAAATTAATAAAAATAAACCACTATATTTTACTCTATTAATCCATCAGTCAGGTAATTTCATTTATCATTTACTCACATATTACATTACATTCCTTTATAATAGCCCAACATGTCATTGATATTCATAAGCTTTCTCGACTCGATATAGTATCACAGTGGAGAAACATTTATAGTCGCATCACGATCAGCTGAGCGCCGTGACCCATGGGTCCCTTGTTTCAAAATCTGAGGAATGATAAAATATTTAAAAGGTTGATTCAAAATAATTGTCTGATTCCAGTAGATTATTTGTGATACATAACTGATTACTTGGTGCACTAAAGCACAGGTAGCAGGTCTGTATAAAAAAACACTGCCTTGCTGGTCTGTTGTCCTCAGCTTGCCTTTGGTTGGCCAGCTGAGGTTAAGTACTGTACCTTGTTTAAAGTGCATGTACTCATCCCTAGCCTGAATATAAGTGAAGCATATTCAGACAATAGTTTGGGACTATAGTTTGGAACATGAAAAATAAAGACATTTTCTCTGCTTATTTACTAATATAAACTTACTTCCTATGTTCAGCACCAGATGTCCCTGCAGATAACATATCAGTGATACTTACATGAAATGTCATTGAATATCAAAGTCATCTCAGTTTCAAATTGAACCTCCAGTCTCTTGTTCAAGTCCAGCATGCTTGTAACTGAGACATTGAAGACTAGATACCAAATTGGGTGATTTGTGAATTTGTGTCTACTTGCGAAGCATCATCTACTAAGTATAGACAGAACTATTTTGGCAATAAATGTTCACATATAAGTTATATAACATAGGTAGGGGCTGCCATTTCAATGGTTTTCTTCAAGAAAATAATCTAGAATATTTTTTTTAATTTATGATATGCCAAAGGTCGAAAAATTAATTAAAGAATTGTTTAGATCTATCTTTAAACTGAAATTTAAACAATTTGATTTAATAAAAAATTTTATGTTTAAGCAAAAAATAACTTATAAATTGCAGGGGGGGGGACAAAATAAGAGGATATGAGAAATAATTATTGTAATGTTATTTAATATTTACCCCAAAAAATGGCTTGCTGTTTATGGTTGCTTAAAATGGTTTACTATTTCAAAATTAAAGAAATTTTAAGATATTAAAATATCATATGAAAATGAATAAACATTTAAAAATATGTATACAATCAGCACAATCACTGTACCTGTGTAATGTTAATTTTAAATGGCTTTTTGGTTGAATTTGAATTAGGCTGTTTTTTCCCGGTGATGCTACCAGTGCAGTTTTTCCGTATGTAATTTTGTAGGTCACCTACAAATGGCTGAGCAGAACTTTGGCAGTCCATGTTAACCAGGCAAAACAGTAAGTGAGAAAGTAATACAGGTTTTGATCACTGTCGTTTACTCGTGTACTGTAGGAATAAGCTTCAGTTTGGTAATGGCGTCAGTCTTTTTTGTTTCCGCAGAAGCATAATATCACAGCTTTAAAATTAAATAATTGATATATAGGAAAGGTTGTGTACTAGATTAATGAACTCGTATCTGTCATATTAGTTCACATGAAATTGTATATATTTATAATTAATATTATATCAGACAGTCACACCTAGTGAAAGAGAAAATGATGATATGATGTATTATTCATAAATATGAGTATCCTCTGTGACGTTCTTGTGTAGTTTTGTCTGTCCAACAGGAATCTGTCCAAATGTTGTATGGACCGTGATTACTGTGCTCTTCTCGGCACCCAGCAGTTTGCTGTTGAGGGGGGACATTTGATTATTAACAGTTCCAACTTAAAAGAAAAAAAAGTTAGATCACAAATGTGATCAATATAGAAATGACTTCTTAGCTGTGTGATGGTTTGTGTTATTCCTGAAAGCTTCATTTTTGTAATTTTACCTGAGAATATCATGAAAATGAATCCTTCATGAAGGTCAAACAAACCAGACTCTCTCTATAACCATTATTTAACCTATTCAGGATGACTTGCACCATTGCGACTGTATTCATCTTATTGATTTCAGGATGTTATATACATTTGTTCAGAAACAGAGAAATGACCATGAAAATGACAAGCTCAATGTCACATACCTCGTGACAGGCTCCATTAAAACAGATGATGGAAATGTAAGTTAATTTCATATTTTAATTGTTTATGTGGTGAGATACCTTTTTAAAGTATCATATAACCAGAAAATATGTAAAGTTAATTATTGTAAAGCCCTTGGTTCAAAATGAAGTATCAAATTTAAGATTTCCCTGTTTTTATAATGTTTATTTATAAAGTGTTTGGATATAAGTATGAACCAGCGCAAATCAAAGATTAAAAGGTGATAAATATGGATGATGACAAAAATTATTCATATTTATTAATTATAGTTGTTTAGGCCAAAAAAAATTAAAGGTATGGTTCTCAGGCACCGCCCACATCAATTTTAAACCCCCGCATCAAAACTTTTTATTTTGATTTTCAATAAAAACTTTCCAATTTTGAGCTGATGCCGTTCCGTCATTTCTTTCAAGAAAATAAAACCATACAATTTCCTTTGTTTTGTAGTGCTTTTACTTATTTAGCAAAATAAAACTGTTATTTTCATGCTTTTCCCTTATCATTTGACATTTTATCGAAACATACCAAAAAATTTAAAATAAAAAAAGCACCCGCCCACATTGATTTCCTAAAAAAAAGTGCCTGAGGACCATACCTTTTTTTAGCTCAGCTGACTATAAGTCATCTGAGCTATAGTCGTGGTCCTTTGTCCGTCGTCCGTCGTCCGGCCGTCTGTCCGTTAACAGGGCACGTTTTAAAACCGTTGGACCTACGAATCCAAAATTCTGCATACCAATAGATGTCCCCAAAATCTCCTACCATACCAAAAATTGGGTCATTAGGACTTTGTTCCTTTGAGATATTAAGGAAAAACCTCTGTTTTCCATAAAAAAAAGCCATTGTTACACTTCAAAGCTGCCTAATATCAAAACCACTGATCTGTTTTTGATCATATTTAGTATTCATATTTTTTCATACATTTTCTGTGCATATACCAAAAATCAGGTTAGTATTGGGTATTATTTTGAAGTTATGGGCCCAAATATAATGCAGTTTCTTAAAAATCAGGAAATATATTTGCTCACTTAACATGAGAATTGCTGAAGCTGGAGACTTTTTTTCAGGAATATAACTTTATTTAATCAAGATTCAATTGTTTACCCAAAATTAGATCTGAATTTTGCAAATTTTTCAATTTATTAGCATAAATAAAAAATCAGTACCTTAAATTTTGTCCAACTTTGGCAATGGCACGTTTTTTCCCTGTAAGCACTGTTGATTTAATTTTCACAGCATATATACATAAGGATTTAATCTTTTAAAATCTGAAATTTCAAAGGAATTGTTTGAAAAGAGTAGCTTTTATTCAAGTTTTCATACACCATTTCAAGTGTTGTTTACATCTGGCCCACCTGGTAATACAGTCTTCACTTGCATTATGTAACCCACCCCAGGCAGCTTGCCTTGGCATAGCTTGGCCACTACTAGCAGGCTTCTCCTCTGCCCTGCACTCCCATCCCTCAGCTGGTGCATAAACTAGATGAATGTTATAATTTTCTGTATTTTATTTTATTTTTGGCTATGCTACATTTTAGATTTTGTATTGTACCACCAGGGTTACAATGATTAAAGTGCACATTTAATTGTGTCCACAAAGTGATGTATTGCTATGAAAGTGTGGATGTTCATCAGAGTGCTCATTAAAGATTTTAATTTGTTTGACTTATAACTCATGGTTGTATCAGTTGTTACATGATACTGGCTAAATAATCAAAATTTATATTGCTGATCCTTTATTTCAGTTCATAAAATTAAACATTCCCAACTCCAGTTTGCTCCTGGTATAAATATATTGGATGTTTTGATCCTTGGAATAATTTTAACACATGTATTAGTTTCATAGTTGAGAATACTTTTCTTTTTTCTTGACACCATTTAAAAAAATAATAATATTTAAATTTTTCCTGTTAATGCTGTGGATTTAATTTTCACAGCATGTACACATTAGCATTTTCATCTGTTAAAATCTGAAATTTGAAACTAATTGATCAAAAACTGTAGATTTTATTCAAGTTTCCAGGTACCAAGTCTTCATTGTGTACATCAGGTCAGTATAAATGCAGTGTACTGGGCAGTTACATAACACCTTCAGGTCTGACCTACTGCCACTGTGAGTGTCTGGGTCAGGCTGGGTCAGGCAGAAATTACCAGAGAGCCTCTCTTTCTCTCTCTCTTTCTCTCTCTCTCTCTCTCTGGCAGTCCAGCTCTCTCTCTCTCTTTCTCTCTTTCTCTCTCTCTCTCTCTCTCTCTCTCCTCTGCTTTTACTCTTTCTCTCTCCATCTCTCTCTCTCTCTCGCTCTTACCCTTATTGCCTCCCTTCCTCCCTCCATGCCATTCTGTTGACAGGTACTTTAAACTAGATACATTAGCTATAAATGTTGATGCAATTTAGAAATGTGTATCAACTGAAATATTCACAATCACATGTATGTTATACTGTAAATTTATAGTAACATTCGTAAACCTGGATAAAAATTATGTAATGAAAAAAAGGAATAAATGCAAATATTGTTAATTTTTTATTGGCTCAGTAGAATGGGGAAAAAATTATTTGCTTTGTTTCTCCATCTTTCTGTCTGTTTTAAATATTTGATGTTCATGAATCAACTTTTTTTTATAAGCTCTGTTGAATTAAATTTCATATCCTGTATGTATATGCAATGGTGTTGTAACTCTCACCATCCCCTTCTTCATCTCACTGAGGCTTTGTTCCTTGGCACTGTGAACAATAGTTCTATGGCTATAGCATAAAATTTAATAATTAAAGAAAATATCTGCAGAGAGACAGAGGCGTTGTAACTCTGATC
Organism: Sipunculus nudus; assembly: GCA_026874595.1. Lineage (NCBI taxonomy): Eukaryota > Metazoa > Annelida > Sipuncula > Golfingiida > Sipunculidae > Sipunculus > Sipunculus nudus. The sequence goes on along the minus strand of CM049314.1, from coordinate 18,898,960 downwards.
ATAACACAACACCCCCCCCCCCCATCAAGTCATTGCACCTGTGGAGTGGGGACGTTATGGCAACTGTATTCATATCATAAAATTGATAAAAAAAGGTTTACCAAATAAATTGGATCTCATCAGACAATGTGTAAACTGTTGAACTGTCAACAGCTTATCAAAAATGTAACCAATGGAAAGGCATGGTCAGATCTCAAATATTATTTGCAACATTTTCTTCAATCATATAAACCAACCATGGCCCAAATTACCTCTTCCTCTCAAACTTTATCTACATTTCATCATATTTTTAATATTTCAACCTTCTAGGTGGTTCAGTCCTGTTGACCATTTGTCCATAGGTACCTATGTACATGCCAGAAATTATGTCAATATTGTGTAATATGTAGATGTGAGGGTCATCAAAATAATGTACCTTGTCAAGACCGATCTTGTCAAGATATCATGTCATACAGTCACAAATTCATAAATCACCTCATCAGCATAGTTAATCATAACCTTGTATCTGTCAAATTGAAAGCTTGCAGTTTTCCATACACTATAGATCCTTCAACAAATAGCCTTATCATCATTATACCACTGCTTAGTATACTGTCATTGCATTCATATTTGCTCAAATAAATTGTTTTTTTTTACCCCTCCGAAATAAATAAAAAAATAACCACTGTATTTTACTCCATATTAATCCATCAGTCAGATTATTTCATATATCATTTACTCACATATTACATTATATTCCTTTATAAAAGCCCATCATGACCATGATATTCATAAGCTTTTTCTACTCAATATAGTATAACAATGGTGATACATTTATAGTCCAGTCAGGATCAGCTGAGCGCCGTGACCCATGGGTCCCTTGTTTATTTTGGCTTTATGATACAAATTTTAGTTTTATCACTTCAGAAATTGCATGTGAGCGTTGTGCCAGAAGAAAATCTTCAAGTATGTCAAACACAGTATCAGGTCGTCAATAGTTGTCATGTCTACAGTGTTCAACGAGCAAAACTGAAGGTGAGAGCTGAAGCAAGGCAGGGTTTCGTTATCTCCAGAAAAAAGTAAATGTATGCTATTAAGAACTGTTTTTAACCAGTGTGATTATTGCACTGGCATTATCATCACAAACTTCCTTCATCTATGAATTTGATAGACTGGTACATGGATCTAATTGATTACTCATGCCAATTAGGTGTATATTAATCACTTTCTTAACTTGAAATGAAGTGATGCCTATTTCATTGCAAAACTGAAACCAGACCCAGAGCATTTTCAAACGCTTCACAGAAAATCTTCAGAATTTCTGTTGCATTTTATCAAACTTTGTTGAGTGTCAAAGGTGATGAAAGGTTTACGAATTTGTTTGAATATTCCCATATATATCTATATATTGGGGGGAAAATAAAGGATAGTTATAAATATGTAACAAGAATACAGTTAAAAATCTGACATCATTTTTTTTTTATTTAGATGTCATATTTATGTTTTCTTACAATACATATTATTTCATCAATTTATTCTGTGTACTTTCAAAGAATTGGTAAATTGATAATTTCATTTTCATATCAAATTGTTTTTGCCAGGACACAAACCCACTATACATGGTTGATTATGAACTTATGAAGAAAGATTTGTCTCATGTAAATGCGTAAGTACTATCAGCTGATCGTTTTCTTATAGAGGCCTACCAATTAATCTTCAATAATATTTATGATACCTGTAAAGTTATATTTGACCACCTTTAGATTATGCACTGATACAAGTAAGTGTTTTGACTTATGACTTGACAAATTTGTGAGATTGTCAGCTTCATTTAAATTCAGCTTATTAGCATTTGGTCTAAGAGTCATATATATATATATATATATATATAAATATATATATATATATATATATATATATATATATATACATATATATATATATATATATATATATATATATATATATATACACATATACATATATATATATATATATATATATATATATATATATATATATATATATATGCATATATATATATATATATATATATGCATATATTGGGGATCCCTGGATTTGTAAAAATGCACAAGTAAGACAGTGCTATCAGCCTGAAGACTGGGGCTGGAGTGATATATTATTTTGAGATCTGATGCATATTGCTAAACGTCACTCCAGCTGTGATACATTTATAAGTAGTATTCAAGTTCATATTTGAAGTCTTTACTCTTTTTTTTGTGTGGAGGTAATTGTGTTTGCCATGTGGTTGCCTTAATTTTTCAGGATTAGATAACTCTGAAAAAGCCCTTCTAATTGGTTTGATCGTGTGTCAGTTTGCAAATCAGATTTTCACATTTTAGGCCAGGGATGTTTTGCCTTATAAACACTGGGAAGTTAATTATATTTAATGCAGGAGGTCCTTAGTTATCAGATTTTTCATTTGGATGTTCTGGCTTTTGTGTTGTGTTTGTGGATGTTGCTGCTTTGTGATCTCGTGGCATCCTTCTCTTGCTTGCCCCCCTGGGCACACTGGTGGCTAGACTGGATCCTGCTTGGCTTGGTGGCATCATTGTCTATGGCTCATATCAAAATTCTACGCCTAGGGAGCACCCAGGTTATGGGTCTAAGACCCTTCCATACTGGAGTGCTCGGAGGGCTTAATACATCTTCAGTCAGTCAGAAGGCACATACAGTAATCTGTTGGTAATCCCTCATCAGTTGCTTTATTCTTTTAAATGCCAAACATGATTTTTACAACCAATTCCTATCAGTGATACTTGTTATCCTCGTATTGCTTCCTTATTGCTATGTGTATTTCCAGGTTCAGTGCCATAACCTGTAAGGCAGCAATCCCTCACTCAGAGGATCAACTACACAGCCTGAGAACTGTTGCTCAACCAACTAATAAAGCCCTAAGCTTTACCAAGGTGAGATACTTATAGTCACGCCATAAAAACAGACTCAGAGAATAAAAAAGTGGTGCATGTGAGTGAATAAAAATTTTTCCATAAATGGAATAAGGAGCCTTTTATTTTGGTATTTTCAGCCTCTAATTATGAACAGCAATAAATGGTGATAATATTTGCCCATTTGTTGTGATCCGGCCACTGTCCTGTTTCTGAGGGCTCTAAGATGTTTCTCCTTTCAGAAGCCCCAAGACTTCTATGGGAAATAAACATTAATGTAAATAGTTACCATAGCTTTAGTTCAAATAAGTCTCGCACAAAATTTTAATAGATTCTGTAGATTTCAAGACAATGTTTTATTGTAAATTTTTAAGCCAGAATTAACACTTTTAATATTTAGGAAAGATTGATCCTTCTTTTATGTTGATGGTTCAGTATTGCATGGTTCATATTTTTCATTTATACGGTGATTACTGTTTTTTGTGTTTTAATTAGAGCATGAAATATATATGTCAGTATCTATTCCAGCAGGAAAAGCAAAATGGTACAACAAAGTCTTCAGGAAAATCCCCCTCAGGAATACAGGGAATGTTTGCTAAGGCAGAGAAGAAGAAGCAGGAATCGCCATCTCTGCCGGCTGACACAGCAGTTAAACCAACAAGCAGCTCAAATACAGCTTCAACGGTCAGTGTTGTACTCCCTGCTATAAAAAAATTTCATTTATAATGTTTTTTTCATTCTCATCATAGGCTATCCTTAATCCTCCTTCAGTAATCAGTAAAACTTGCCACAAGCAGGCCATGGACCTGTTCGTTTACAGAAAAAGGAAATTCCCCAGCTTATAATTTGAACTTGATTGTTTGATTTTCATTTGTGTTAACTTTTATTTCAGAAACCAGAAGGGAAACCGAATGCCACCAAACCAAAACCAGGGGGAGTGGCAGCATTCTTCAATAAACAAAGTAAGAAAAACTCATATTCAAGAAGACAGTAGATGTCCACAAATTTCTAAGTAAGACAAACCCTTCTGCGTTTGGCTTGGCCAAAGCTGTTGGTTAATGTGAAGAAACTGCTTGTTACCATTTCCAGAAAATACCTACTCCGGTAATTGTTTTCTTAAAAAAACAATTTTATTCACTTTCTTGTCATAGTAACTTTTTTTCTGGTTCAGTAGATACATTGTGCCTCCAGTAGGCAGTGAGCATATCTCACAGAGAGCATGTGGATAAATTTATATAACAGCTCTGTTGGAATTAAGATTTTGTGTTGCGTTAGGACTACACACTGCTCCAGTCTGTTACAAAAAGTGTATTTGATGTGTTACAGTTACAAACTGGTAGGGTAAGACATGGTCTATTGGTAAAGCTGTTTCACCTTTAGTGTTCCTAAGGCTAAATGGTGATATAAAGTAGGGAAATTGACAACCAAACGTCATGCCCTTTTCTGCTTATTGGAAAGGGGAGAAACTGAATTCACATTATTTTATGTTTGAATTTTATTTTATATACATAAAAATGAACAAAGATATGCTCTTCAAGTGTTATGAATAGGTATATAATGTAAAACTAAATATCTTTCATTTAACACCTTTCAGAACAAGCATTAATTCGTCACTGCTGTAAAAAATAGTCAACTTTTTTTTCATTTTGTGATGCCAAAGTTGTGTGTAGAAAATAGAAAATACACATAGAATCAATGATCAAGTTGAAGTTGTCAGTTTCTGTTTGTCTGAAAGTGCAGACAATAAAATAATTTTCATAAAAGTTCAAAATTGATTACCTATGAATGAAAATATGATATTCATTCATAGTTTTGTATTTTAAATCCAAGTACTTAACAGACTGCGTATTTATCAGTTGTTTGATACGGTCGCTAGCTGAATTGAACATGTATCTGGTCTGACCTGTTTCGGCAACTATAGTTATAAGCAGGTCATGGCCATTGCCAAGGCATATATTCCAAGCTAATGGTCAGCATTTTAATTGTGTGAAGTGACAGTTATGAAAACATTGCACTCTGAAGACCCATGACCTACGTCAATGGGTCAATGGCTGTGAAGTTCACCTGTTTGTCTTCACTAAGCGGCCCTCAGTCTTTAGCATGTTTGCTCGCTTGTGCAAGCACCAAATGTTGTAGAGCAATTCTAAAACAGACTTTGATTTCAAATACACAGAGGTCGATGCCATTGATAAAACCCCAATTGATTATGCGATACTCGTGCCTCTAGCACCCATGCTTAATCGCTGATCAATGAAGCTTATTATAACTAGGCAAGGGGTCGCATGCTGATTGTCAGCATCCAGGTTTATCTCATCAATTTTAATATACCACATTACCCAAATAAACGGGCAAGGAAAATGGACAATCTTAAAAAAAATAGTACAGAATCCTAATTCCACAGTATTAAATGACTGAAAGGGCCAGATGTGTACCTGACTTACCCAGAAACTGACATCTGATGAGCTATCAGGCAAGTCCTTTCTGCGTCAGCTGGCAGTTTGACTATTAATCTGGGCAAAATTTGGACTGTCAAACTTAGACCTGCACATAAGGTGACCCTCTTTCCTGGATTATTTTTTAAGGAGCAAATTTATCGATGTATAGGTGGGAATTTACGGTACCTTAGGGAGTGGTAAGCACAGATATTATAACCTCAAAGATTGGTACCAATGTCTGAGTTACTGGTTATGACTTGATTATCCCTGGCTCTATGCATATAATTATATATAGAGTAAAACCAGGAATTTATGACCACATACAGAACCTCGATAAAGGGGTTGCATTTGAGAGGAGATAGTCTTCAGGGTCATTTATAAAGAGCAAAAATTTATCAGAACCATGAAAAAGTGGTTGTTTTCATGAGGTGGTTGCTAAACTGAGGTGCCTGTTAGGGGAGGTTTACTATACCTTCTCTACAAAAGACTTAGATTATTGCCCATTATTCCTTCTTCCTTATTTAACAGACAATTTTCATTGTTGTGACAGGTAACAAACCCAAAAAGGCTCCTGCAGAAAAACCTAAAGAAGAAGAAAAGCCAGCAGTTAAACCAAAAAAGGAGGAGAAACCAAAACCTGCTGAGACCAAGAAGCAGCCTCAATTTATATCTAAAGGGTGGGTAGAATTTCTGTGATAGTAAAATCATTGTAATTAGGTTAATTCTGAGTGGGGCTGCAATGGTTCACCGTTGCACAAATTCATCATACACTGTCAGTTATTGTACTATCAGATATCCTTGTGGCCCTATATTAATATATAATGAATGTTCTTGTTTGATCATCTAATGGAATGGGACAAACAATATTTAATAATAATTCCTCAGCTATCAACACCGTATAAGACATAGAGAACAAATTATCAGTAGATTAAAAATTACTTGGATGACATCTGATTTGTTAATTGCAGCACAAATCAGTAAAGGGTCTTTTTGAGATTTTGTTATCCCTGCAGCATACAGACAGCCTCATGGCAAACATTTAGTTTTACTCCTCGTGTGCAACTTATATTTTTAGAGGATGTTTTTGAATCTTTCTTTTAACAAGGAAGAAAACTGACCTGGAATCTATTAAAGTATTGAATGATATGTGTTTGAATATTTATCAGACCCTCCCCCCACCCCACAAGAAAATATTTGTTTATTACTTGTTTTACTCTGTATCTGTATACTTGTCTTTTTAGGAAGAAAAAGGCAGCAGATCCAGATGGTATGTAAAATAAAACAAACTGAAATAAAAACTTTCATAAGGCCAGAAAAGGCTGGTCTCTCATATGTACTGCTTTTCATAAAATTGTATTGCAAGGCATTTTTTTTTACCTTTTTATTACCTTCTTCTATTAAAAAATCATTAATGAGGGGCAAAATGATTTACTGTTTAAACTGTTATACTAAAGAAAGATAAAAACATATTAGAAAACCAAATTTGACTTAAATTTATTATTTTATTTTCTTGACTGAAGTGTCATGGTTTGCTAGGTCTCAAAATTATATAATTTCTACTGAAAATCAAAATAATTTTTTTGGATGCAGGGGATCACAGTTGTCATGCTTGATGATTGAGAACCCAACCTTTTTATTTTTTGTTTGTGCTAAGACAACATGAGTTCTCCATGGATTTATTATTAAAATTGTGAACTTGTAACATGAACTCATGTCAAGAATATATATTTTTTGGTGATCAGAATAGTTATTCTCAGAATAACAAGTATTTTGACACCACATTGTGAAAATTACTGCCATTCTATCAAGTCTATTAGATTATTTTACTCTGTATATTTAATATATCAGATTGGAATGTTGATTGCTCACTGGTGAAGATGGGGAGGAAATGTTTAGTACATTGAACCCCCTATACTCAGTATCTATGATTTTTTTTTCTCAGTAAAACATTGATCAGTGTATACCTGCTCTTGAATTACACTCCTTTAATGATCAAACATTTATATCTTTGACTGCATGTATGTTTATAATCAGGGAATGTTTCCAAGTATATCTTTATTCCTCATTGGATAATGTTTACAGGTATAGGTCTGTAGTAAGATGACAACCTATTTTTGTAGTTGATGCATATGTTGTAATCAGATGATATTCTCAGCTATCATTTTGATCAAATATTTGTTACAGATGTCTATATTGTCAAATGTTAATATTTAATTTTTTAGTCAGATAATGTGTACAGTTTCAGGGCTTCCAACCACTCCTATATTTCCTAAATTTTCCAGAATTTAGGCTTTAATCTCTTATATTTTCCTATATTTTTTTTCACTGCACAATCATGTTTCCAATATAAATGTATTTAGTTAATAATTATTGTTATATAGGCCTGCAACTATTGAAATCATTTTGCTCTTTTGCTGAACTGTTCTAAAAGTGTTACAATCATACAAGTATTACAGCTATCTTAACCTTTTAAACAGACTTTAAGATGCTTGGTGACCTGAAAGTAATAGTGAGTAACTGAATAAAACATGATTTTGCAGTGAAAACTCGTATATTTTATCTATTTTGTGGTAGAAAATTCCTATAAACTCCAATATAATTCCTGAAGTGCTCTTTTAAAGTTCTTTCTTCAGAAGCCTGGTATTAGCCCTGCAACTTGTTTCTGTAGTCAGATGCTTATAGCTATCTCTGATGAATCAAGGTCTCTGAGAGTGTAGCTGCTAGAGACTTGCTGATAGGAAGATGCCGTCTCTGTAATCAACCCTCTTTTTTCCTTAAGGAGAGTCAGAACAGAAGAGCAAGAGGCGGAGGATCATACAGATGTCAGACAGCAGTGATGAAGAAGGTATCATATCTGTTTTTTATGTTTTACTGTGGTTTGCCTTTTTGTTTGTGAAGTTTCCAAATTCACGATATACATGAAATGCTACTTGTCTTGAAAATAAACCTTTGTGATAAAGAGATCCAATGGTCTAAGGCAAGTTAAACGGTAAAAGACTGATAATATGAAGAACAATAGATCAAGTATATACAAAGATTGCTAATATTAATGATATCAGTTCTTTTAAACTACCTGCCATTAATGAACAATAATTTGTACTCTGTCATTGCTCCCTGTCAATGGGTCCCTGTGCAATTGTTAAGGTTTTGCGCACAACTAATTTGATATAATTCATTCATATAAAAGTAGACCTACTCTGTGTAGGTCTTTTTATGGTGAGATCATGAAAATGGGTCCCACACTATCTAAACCCTAAGTAAATTATTAATTCTGTCTAATGTAATTATGTTTTGCTAATATGTCTGTATAGAAAAAAAAAACACATTTCTTTTCCATATATGTTAATAGTCAGCTGTGCACTTTTACCATGGGTTAGTTGCTTTACTACTGACTTAAATAAGTGCTGTGTACATCTGCAGAAATCCATTTCACTTTCAGCCTGCGACAGGAGGTAACACCGATTATCTAGGTGTCAACTAGGCTCGGTGTACCACATCTGCAGGTCCTGGGTGTGTAATCAACCCCATTTCTGGGTCACAACATTGAGGATCCCCTAAAAAAGCCTTTTGAGTAAAACAGTGCTGTTGGGAACAGTCTTCCATTAAACCTGCAGAGCACATGGGGGGGGGGGGGGGGCTCCTTGCCTGAGATTGTCCAAGCTTTTAGCTCTGTGTTCTCCCCCCAGACCACAAAAAACAGTCTAACTGATAATTTATGCAAAAGGGTCATCACTTTCTTATACACTCGTCTTTATTGGACATATTATGATATACCCACTGTCTGTCCTTTAACTTTTAGTGTCACCGCGATAACTTACCGGGGCTTAGATGGATTTACATAAAACTCACCATAACTATTTGCCAATAGATTATCTTGCCCAAGTTCAATTATGGGCAGAATCCATGCATATTTAATAAGATCAGATCTCACTAGGCTACTTTGACTATTTCTATATTGATGTGATAATTTACAAGGAATACAATGGATTTTGATAAAACTCAACAGAAATATTAATCAGTGTAATATCTCGCCTGAGTTCAATTTCCTGCAAATCCAAGCATATCAAATGAGGTCAGAGGTCACCAGACTTCGGTGGCACCATGGTGATTTACCAGTACTTACCTTATGTACAAATCTTATGGATTTTGATGAAACTCGTACATTTTCTCCAATAAAGTTTCTCACCTGAATTAAATTCCCAGCAAATTTCATGCATATTTAATGAGGTCAGAGGTCACCTGATACACAACAGGCATATTATGCACCATTTGCAGTGCACTTGTTTACAGTGTTACTTATGTGAGACATATATTTTGGTTTACTGTATGTGATTATATTTTATTAATTATAAATTCATCAACATGTACCAGTACAGAAACTAACAAAAAAAATTAAAATATTCATTTTGTATTCAAGTTGCATTCCAGGAAGATTAAAACATAGTACATAACAATTATACTTTTACAGAAGACATGGACGTGTTACCGGATACGCCACCTGCCAGTCCCCCGAGGGAGCCAACCCCACCCCCAAGGGAACCCACCCCTGAACCAGAAACCACACATATACCTACCAGTGCAGATGGACAGAAGAAAAGAAAGAGGAGGAAGAAGTGGGTTAACAAGACATTCTGTGATGAAGATGGGTTTATGGGTAATTATCTTTAAAAAAATTATTATTTGTTTTTTAGCTCAGCTGACTGTAAGTCATCTGAGCTATAGTCGTGGTCCTTTGTCCGTTGTCCGTCCGTCCGGCCGTCCGTTAACAGGGCACGTTTTAAAACCGTTGGACCTATGAATCCAAAATTCTGCATACCATTAGATGTCCCCAAAATCTCCTACCATACCGAAAATTGGGTCATTAGAACTTCGTTCCTTCGAGATATTAAGGAAAAACCTCCGTTTTCCATAATAAAGCAATTGTTACACTTCAAGTCTGCCTAATATCAAAACCACTGATCTGTTTTTGATCATATTTAGTATTCATATTCTTCCATATATTTTCTATGCACATACCAAAAATTAGGTCAGTATTGGGTATTATTTGAAGTTATAGGCCCAAATATAATGCATTTTTTTTAAAATCAGGAAATATATTTGCTCACTTAACATGAGAATTGCTGAAGCTGAAGACTTTTTTTCAGGAATATAACTTTATTTAATCAAGATTCAATTGTTTGCCCAAAATTAGATCTGAATTTTGCAAATTTTTCAAGTTATTAGCATAAATAAAAAATTAATACCTTAAATTTTGTCCAACTTTGGCAGTGGCACGTTTTTTCCCTGTAAGCACTGTTGATTTAATTTTCACAGCATATATACATAAGGATTTAATCTTTTAAAATCTGAAATTTCAAAGAAATTGTTTAAAAGAGTAGCTTTTATTCAAGTTTTCATACACCATGTCAAGTGTTGTTTATATCTGGCCCACCTAGTAGTACAGCCTTCACTTGCATTATGTAACCCACCCCAGGCAGCTTGCCTTGACCCAGCTTGGCCACTACTAGCAGGCTTCTCCTCTGCCCTGCACTCAACCCCCCCCCCCCAGCTGGTGCATAAACTAGATGAATGTTATAATTTTCTGTATTTTATTTTATTCTTGGACATGCTACATTTTAGATTTTGGATTGTACCACCAGGGTTACAATGATTAAAGTGCACATTTAATAGTGTCCACAAAGTGATGTATTGCTATGAAAGTATGGATGTTCATCAGATAAGTAATGCTTTACTTCAGAAGAGTAAAACTTCACCAGGTGTGAAATTGACTATTAATTCCAGTTATTAATTATAGCTTAGATTGTAATTAGCATAATGATATTGTTTGTCCCTCATTCAACCAACAGTGTGTATACTTTATTTGAAAAGATGTTTTTATTTTATCAAATTTACTGAATCTTTTATTTTATTTCGGTGAATAAAATTAAGCTTGTCCTGAAAACTCCAATGTGCAAAACTTTTTAATAGGAATTCAAGGAATAATTTTGTAGATGCCATGTTGTGGCATTATTTTCTTTTACATTCAGTTTAAACATTTGATTTAAAAATAATAAATATATGTGTATGCATAATATGACCCAATGTGAGCTACAATCTGGAAATATAATGATTGCAACTTAGAATTCTAATATTTTTACTTATATTTTCACTTTTATATTACAAATTTATAACACTTGTAAATAAAAAAAATGAATCAGATAAAAACTATTAATGAAAAAAGTGGATATGCTAAAAAAATAGGCTTATATATAAACTTAAATGCATTATTCCTTTGAAAGTGAAATGAAGGTATTAGTCCATTCTGTCCACTTGCCTGTCCATCTGTAAATTTTTCATATGCATCACAGTATCTCAAAACTTTTACTGTTTTTCTTCATGATAAGACATTGTGCAAATACTTTGCAAATGTATATGAATATGAATATGAATATGTACTCCATTATAAAATTTCTTGCATAAAAATGGGAATTCAGGTAAAAATGAAAGTATTTGAATACCAGTGCAAATACTTTCAAAATGTATTCATGAATGCATATAATCTATAATATTATTTTAATAATTAGTTCAGTTATATTTTATTAAAAAAATCATATGATTCTCTTATTATTTTTAATAAATATTATATTGGCACAACATTTGTTATTAAATTTTAATAAATAGTTAAACTCTTTTATTTTATGTGCTGCTTATAAGTTATATGGCCAGGTCAAAATCTGTGTGACAATAGCACTCCATTTGTTAATAAAATAAATGAAATCAATCCTCTTCCCTGTCTCCAAAAATACTATCAAAATCATACATAAGCTAAACACCAACAACTCATAATAAAGCTTATATTTATTACCACACAAAACCAGCATATGCCTCTTTCCCAAATCATATTTTTTTTATCATATATAACAGCTGAGCGCCGTGACCCATGGGTCCCTTGTTTTTTTTTATTTTAATTGAAAAGTATTTTACTTTGCTTTATTATATTCAAACATGTAAATTGTGAAAAAATAAAGATTTTGTTTATATCTTATTACAGCATATTTATCACCAAGATAAAAATTGTTTTATGGTATTTCAGCATATAAAGTGTCATGGATAAGTCCATTGTGTTCTCACGTCAAACTATACATTTATGATTATGTATATTTGTTTTTAATGTATTTCAGAATATGTACTATGTAGCACAAAGGATATTATTTTGTGTTCATTGTATTCCATAAAAAATTAAAATACTTTGGCAAGGATGAATACTTATTTTGTGAGATTTAAATAATAATATGCTCAATATTGCACATTCTATTTTGGATATACCTGTACTTTATTGGTATCATATTAACATATTAATTTAAGAACCAAAATAACATGGGGTCGATTATGCTCACCTGATTTAATTGGCTATCCTATTTTTGGTTACCTTAGTATCAGGCATGAATGTCTTCAGTAGATTCAGATGTGAATATCCAGTGTACATAAGTATGTACAAATAAACTTGCAAATATTAAAAAAGAATCCTAAGAAAAAAGGGTGAAAAAAAAATGAAAAATTTTACTTCAGTGTTTCCACACCCTTAAAAAGTTGTGAATTAAGTACTTAAAAAGTCATGATTTTTTTTTATGAAATTGTCTAAAATTGTGTCTCATCTGTGCTCTCTGTGTGTCATAAATTAGTAATAATTTAATGAGTCGCAGCAAACACAGTTTGGGTTGAAATCCCAAAAGTAATGAACGGAAGGTCATGAATCTTCTTTAAGTGTGTGAACCCTGTACCTATCTGGGGAAACCCTGTATCATCTTCCTGAACATTTTATTCTTTGTGTCTCATTAACAGTGACTGAGAAAGTACAGGAGGATGAGTCATGTACAGACATTTCAGAAGACGAAGCTAAGCCTCCTCCACAGAAAACAGCGGCAAAGGAACAGACCAAACCCCAGGTACACCCAAATATAGAACCGTAGATGTGGTAAAGCAAAGATTTAGAATGAAAGAAATATAACATTGACTGATAATTTGGTAAATAATCTGATCGTCACTCAAATTTCCATCTTTTGAAACTGTATCAAGTTGTAAATGCTAACCAATATTCAAGTCTTATTTATGGTAGGAATTGGTTTTAATATTATAATGGATGATTGAAAAAATAAAAAAGATTATTATTTTATGTAGTTTCTATATTACCTTGAAATCTAATGTATACTACTACCTAAAATATTGACTCTAGTAAAAAGTTTGAGATCAGCACTGGTATTCATAAAGAAACCATCAATCCACCCGCATCCAAGGTCGACTTGCCAATGGACAAATGTTGGCTGCGCAAGGTTCCATTTGATGCTGTTTGTTACCTTGTGTTTGTATATCTCTGATAGGATTAGATTCTTTGCATCGTTTATAATCGATTATGCAAAATTGCAAACCATTTAATCAGTTTTGAAAGAAAACAACCAATCATTGACTTAATCGATTTATCAGCACACCACTTATAGTTATATTACCAAACGTGGAAGTACCAACCATTTTTCTTCAAAAATGTCTGTCAAAGCATTGACACATTCCTGGTCATGTGACATTTGTAGCATAGAAGATTTTCCTATTTCACTTTTTTGTTTATATCTGTAAGTAGCAAACGTCAGAAGATTTGGTTTTATTTTAAACTAAAAATAAGATTTCCATGGAAGAGCAGCTTTGCTTTGTGAGCCGTACTTACACTCACGTTTTATGTGCATTGAAAAAGGTACTGTTGCTTTACACTAGTTATAAAAAATGTGCTAATTATAGCATTTTGCAATGTTCATTTTATTAATGATTAGTCATTTTACATGCACTCTGAACACATTCATGAGAAAGAAATGCACAGTTGATGCTGGTGCAATAATTCCGTGCCTGAGACTCTTGAGCTGAAAGTCAACAGCTAATATCTACTGGAACCTTTAAAATGAAAGTGCAAATACTATGCTGAAAGATCAGCCTCATCAGTTTGTTCGAAATCCCAATGCTAGGTTGCATGTTATAATTTTTAGGTTATGCTTGGCTCAACATGTGGAAAAGCTGAATTCCAGAAGTCTTTATAATATCATGAAACTGTCATAAAGATGAGTATCATTAACGTTATTTATAAACTGCCAACTAAAGACCATGGATATATAGCTAAAAATAATACAGTCGAGCCCACTTTGTGTCATATCGGTTAATAGAAAATCCCTTTTATTGTCACATAAATCTAAAATCCCAAACCATTTCCTATATAAACAATGGTAAATCTGACCGTTTAATATCATGCAATATTGTCATAAACCCGCTTATTGTCATGCTTAGAACCCTTAACAATGATACAAGATTGCAGTTGATATCACATCAGGCGCCGATACGGCGATCAACAAGGCCAAGAGCCTGTAATCAGTCAGGCGTATCAAACAATCACATCTCCCACCTGTGTGCGGCACATTTCCAGACATTTGACCTCATGACCCAGACGCTAGTTGGCAAGTCGGATTTTGTCAGTTATTGCAGCATGCGGCACAAAACTTACAGGAAATAAATTGTCAGGTGCGCATACATGTAATTTGATATGCCGCTGTGCAATAAAAATATTCATAAACAATTCTTTTTCCTTTTTTTTGACGATTTTTTTAATATAATATGAGATAAAATGTTTCTTCTATGACTCAAAAGGACATCGATGTTGAAGCCCGCATAATGTCACATCCTGGTTATTATCATAATTTATGCATGCACCACCGACATGACAATAAGCGGGCTTGACTGTAATAATAATTTTAGGACTTCATGGAAATCATATAAATTTGTTTTATACATATCAGCTCAAACTTAACAGAAAAGTAGGGCTACATTTCAGGGAATGGTAACTTGGGGAAAAATATTAATACAGCTTAGAATGATGAGCACAATAACAAACATCATAACAAACTTGCGGAAAAAATATTAATACAGCTTAGAATGATGAGCACAATAATAAACATTTCATCCTATTCTTTGACATAAAAAAAAACAATTATTAAATATGAAATTTTCTTCTCACATTATTAACACACTGCATATACACTTTCATCATTTTTATTTGTAAAATCTTTATGGAATACAACCTTGCCTCCTTTTATACAATCATCAGGGCTTTAGCCGTCACAATTAGCGTCAGGATTAGCATCTATAATGTTTGAAATCTTTGGATGCTTGTTTCTTTAGAGTTCAAGCGTCTGATAGGATGGGCAGATTTCTGGCTGTAGGGCTTAAAGGATCAAAATTTTGTCCCTTGGCGCAGTCACTGATCTTCTCCGACTCCATCAAACAAACCAGTCTGTTGTGTAGACAACCTTCCTTTACATTTCACTATATTCAAATAATCATATAATGACAAAATTTCTAATCATATAATGTTACATAAAATGTTAAACAGGTTAAATTTAACAAAATCATTTAAAAATTTGTAATATATACCCTCTCTTTGGGATGCTCCAAATGCAGATGGGACTCCCAATTGGCCTGAGTGTCACAGACTTAACAAATGTTCTTCCTATCGAAAGTTCTGAATCATGATCATTAACATTTAGTTGAAAAAACAAAATATCCAGTGAGATATCAGCATTATTATTATTGTCCTGAGATTTTTTTACCAAATTTGTTTATATCGATCCAAATTTGTTTATATTGATCCTTTTATACTTTGTTCGCAGACCAAGAAGAAATCTCCTCAGAAGAAAACATCACCAAAAGCAGGAAGAAAGCAAATGTCACTTACAAGCTTTTTTACCAAAAAGTAAACAGATGAGGAGATTTGAAGGAGAATATGCCGATCAGGGGGTTTCATTAGATTCACTAGACATAAATATTAAAAACATTTTATGAATGTATACACTATGTGATGAAAAAATTGGGCAATAGAGGATTCATTCAAGAATGAACTGTAGCTGAACATTTGCTAATACAGTGAATCTTTCAGACTGTGGACACTGACAGGACCAGCATTTTGTCTGTATTAGAGAGAATGACCTTCAAAGACTACTACTCACCAGGCTATCTCAAGTGTCCATAGTAAAGAGGACCGTGTAATGGATATGTGTCTGTAAAGAAAAGTTTCCTTCCTGTGTGTGTAAAACATTTTTTGTTGTGGGAACAACATTTTTGAAGATTTGTTCTTCTGTACCATTAACATAAGTATGCCTTTTTTTATTCAGACTCGTGTGATCTTATGTGATGGTGCTTAGTTGTCTGTCTATAGTTGAACCCATACAATCTTAAAAAAGCAGGACCTAGTATTACCAGATTTTTTGCAAGAATCGGTCACATTTCAGATGTTATCAGACAGATTTTATGGGCATTGACCTGCATTTTACAAGAAGAAAACTAGTTTTCTTATTATTGAATATTCCATCTCTGCTTAATTGTGCAACTTATATTTTCAGTTTAATCATTTTCAGGCCCTATTTGGTTGAGACATCCTGACACCATCTGTTCCTGATCTGTGTTACCCTGGTTTATAAATACTGGCATTTCACTTGAGTCCTCGTGTAGAGTGACCCAAGCACATCACCTGGTCAGTCACCCAGGATCATCTAGTGGTGAAACGAGTCACTTCCTTGGTAATATCTGCATTGGTTTAAAAGCAAAATAGAATTACAGCACAGGGCAGGCTGTACCTCTCAGATTTGAACCCACGCCTTGCAGTGCACTGGCTCGGTGGTTGGGCTGTTTATGTCTGCTTTATATCACATCAGGTATTATTCCACATGACAGAGAAAATCCCATTAATTAACCAATACCTAGGATGTGTTTGCATTATGCATATTGTTTCTCCTTACACAAAAATGAGTACATTGAGTCAGTGTATCATTTAGTAAGACTGATCAGCTGGTCTTGACCTTTGCTCCTTGTCGCGATACATCATCCACTATTGTCTCATCCATCTCGTCTCTATACATCATCCAGGAGGCTGTATGAAGCCTACAATTAAGACGACGTTTTGTGATCCCTTGCTGAGAGCTTTTTAGCTCAAGTGTCATGGAGGACCATTCTGATCAAATATTAGCAAATCACTGAATAATATTTAAAAAACTCTCTAAAGGTAAAAACATGTATATTTAAATTATCTTTTATGTTTATCTTAATGACCCTTTGTCTAAAATATAATTAATTGGATTTTACTAAATCTCAGATAAATAAGCAGGGTTCAGAAGTACGTGCCACTGCAACGTTGAACTTCGTCTTTTCGAATCCCTAAGCCCCACGGGGTCAAAGGTCAAGGAAATCATGATAGTACCTCGATCCATCTGAACCATTACAGAACAGATCATGAAAGGGCTTCCACCATCGCATGGTAATCTTCATCCCTAGCTGCTGTAGATCTGCTGCCCTCTACAGGCCGTGACTGTTACCTTTGCTGTCTGCCAACTGCTTAGACTTCAGGGGTCATTGTCAAAATAACATTAGGGGGATTTTCTCTAAACTTAATCACATTTGATTTGTCACAACCTTGAAAATAACAAGGCTCGTGATCCTGGTGTATTACTCAGCCTGCACAGGCATTGTTTCAGTATGTTAATGGAAAATTCACCATGGGCCATTTATTTGCACTTCAATACGACATTGGTTACAGAGGCTTCCTGTTAATCCCGGAAATCCAAGAAAAAAGATAGAAAATTATCACAACTGTCTTCAGTGAGGGAATTTGTTAAAATTGCATCTAGTGGAAGGGGGGTTGGCGAATTGGAAAAAATGGTCTATCTGTTATTTTATGTAAAAAAAACAATGTATCCACTAGAAGAACGACAGTAATGATTTTAATGCGATGAAATTAATATATGGAAATAATTTTCCTGGTACTCTGAAAATTCATCAGGGAAAATAAAAAATGTTTGTGATGACATGATTGTAATGCAGAAGATCTGTTAATTGGTACTTCTTGCACTTAGGCTCTGTTGTACTATTGGTTATGTAATGACAAGATGATCACGTGACATCCTTGATTCTGATTGACCGCACGGGTTGTAGCGGGAATTATTGTGAACTTAATAAAATCTTATTAGCCACACGCTGCTACAATTACTGTCGGAATAGTCAGTCGTAGATTGGAGATATTTTGCAAATCGTTTGTGATGTAACAGGGCTGCCATTGTATCAGGTTTTGGTTTTTCTTCTTTTCAGAAATAAGTTCCATATATTTGTAGAAAATTGTTCAGCCGCGTTTGTGTTTTGTCCTGAAATTGAACAAGATAAAATGGAGTTAAATCTTAAGCTATATTCTAGACTTTTTCTTATTACAATAAAATTTTCAGATATAAACTGTGCCCCCGCTACGTGTGTTTGTTCACGTATTAATGCTAAGGCCAAAAAAAAAAAAAAAATAAGCTATGGTTCTCAGGCACTTTTTTTCAGAAATCGGTGCGGGCGGGCGGTATTTTATTTTTGACCTTTTTTTGAATGCTCCGATAAAATGTCATATGATCAGTGAAAAATATGAAAATAACAAATTTTTTTGTAAAGGCACTACATAAATTGTATTATTTAACTACTTGAAAGATAAAAATCAAAATAAAAATTTTTGATGCGGGGGTTAAAAATTGACGCGGGCGGTGCCTGAGAACCACACCTTTTATTTTTTTTTTTGGCCTAACACGATAAATTTTTTTTTTCATGCATCATGTGTGTTTATATATTATTTTTTTTTAAATGGGTTATTTGTATGTAGAGTAAAGATGCTCAGGACATAAGATGTATCTATAAATATGTATATATTATTTTGTTTAAAAAATAAAATATAATGCTATTCGTTTTCGTGGTTATTTAAAAAGAAGTGAAAGGCTGCTACGTGGTGAAAGGCACGCGCCAATGAAAAGGCCGGCTTAAAGCAACAGACTTAGGCCGGCTTAAAGCTGCAATTTTGCATGGTATTAGCTATTCTCCTGCCTTGTTGACACTAGATCATTATGACCTGAATTCTCGGAGGAATTTTGTTTAATCGTTGGTAACAAATCGGGCCCGCCAGATACCGATTGGAATTTATTCTTCCAATCTTGTATACTTTTGTCTTTTTCTCAATGTTTAAGCCCACACTGATAATTGATTCACCATACAATGATATGTTGGAATTAAAGGTAAAAGCTGCGTACTCTTTGTGAAGCAAGTCACATTTTCAAGGTTATAAAAACTTTTAATTTCAAGGTGTAAACACCATTTGCTGTAAACTATCTGGACCAAAATCCTGACTAGGTGGCACCTCCTGTATTTTCCCATATTTTTTTCACGCTTTTTAACTTTCATTTTTGAGACCATCAAATGATAGGAACCATATCAGTTTTCACTTGTGGTTTTATCTAGTGTCCTGGGCCCTGTTTATTGACCATGAATAATTTTGTCAATTCCAGAAGACTGGTGGCGACACCTGTATTTTAGCTCAGCTGACATTCAGTCATGCTGAACCATAATGACGGGACTTTCATCTGGCAGGCATTACCAGGGGCACAAATCCTTACGCAATATCAAGGGAGCTGCTTTGGGAAATTTCCTGAGACACCTGAAACCGTGCATGGGTTAAGTGCGGAATGTTTGAAAAATATTGCATATTATCCACTCATTTCTTTATAATTTGTTTCAAATAATAGATACATCTCAGACGAGCTCCAAAATACGTGATCTTGATCTTCTAGGTAAGAACTACCCAAATAATTTGTTTTCCCTTCAAATTTGAAACAAATTGTTTCAATGAAGTTCACAGATAAGGTCGAATACTAATGACATTGAACGTGATATATAGTGAAATATAGGTTGTGAACCCCATAACCATAAGTGTTTGCTTTTCCTCGAATGTGATACACAAATTGTATTAACCAGTTTCTTGGAGTTTTAAAACCAGCTAGTGACCTTTATCATTAAGGTCAATTAAGTGAAAATGTAGTATATTTTTATCCTCATTTTTTGGGGATTGGGCCCATTTGTAAACATCTGCATGTCTTTGCGACTGAAAAAAGTTTTAGCTTTTATACATTTACCCCATTCAGCATGGAATATATGAAGAAATAGGCCAAACAATAGGCCTTCAGAAATCATTTTTAGCTCAGCTGACTATAAGTCATCTGAGCTATAGTCGTGGTCCATTGTCCGTCCGTCTGTCTGTCCGTCCGTCTTGCCGTCCGTCTGTCCGTCTGGATGTCCGTCCGTAAGACTGGCACGTTTCGACACCGTTGCACCTGCGAATCTGAAATTCGGCATACAGTTAGATGTCCCCAAAATCTCCTACCATGCCGAAAATTGGGTCAATAGGACTTCGTTCCTTTGAGATATTAAGGAAAAACTCAATTTTTTTATTAGAAATCTATTTTCACACTTCAGGACTGCCTAATATCAAAACCACTCATCTGGTTTTCTTCATATTTACCATAAATATTCCTCTATATAGTTCCTATGTACATGCCAGATATTAAGTCAGTATTATATAATTTAAAAAGTTATGGGCCCAAACATAATGGACTTTGTAAAAAAATCAGGAAGATATTTGGTCACTTAAGACCAAAAGTGTTAAAGGTAGGGACTTTTTTCAGTAATACAACTTTAATTTATCAAAATTTAATTGTATACCAAAAATTAGATCAAAATCTGTTAATTTTTTTAAATATAGGCAAAAATATAAAATTGGTACCTTAAATTTTGCCCAAATTTGGCCACGGCACATCTCTTTCCTGTAAGTACTGTGGATTTAATTTTCACAGCATGTATACATAGGATTTAATCTGTTCAAATCTGAAATTTGAAAATAAAAGCTGCAAAATTATGCTAGTTATTGAATTTTTTTGGAGGCTCTTGTTGTATTCCCTTACATTGTCAAGCAGTCCACTTCGATGACTGTAGGTCATTCAGTGCACATCTCTATGCTCCCCTGGCTGTTGGCCTGAAATACCGAAAATTGGGTCATTAGGACTTCGTTCCTTCGAGATATTAAGAAAAAAACTCCATTTTCCATAAAAAAAAGCCATTGTTACACTTCAAGGCTGCCTAATATCAAAACCACTGATCTGTTTTTGATCGTATATAGTATTCACATTCTTGTATACATTTTCTATGAACTTACCAAAAATTAGGTCAGTATTGGGTATTATTTTGAAGTTATGGGCCAAAACATAATGCAATTTTTTAAAAAATCAGGAAATATATTTACTCACCTAACATGTGAATTGCTGAACCTAGAGACTTTTTTTCAGGAATATAACTTTATTTAATCAAGATTCAATTGTTTACCCAAAATTAGATCTGAATTTTGCAAATTTTTAAAGTTATTAGCATAAATAAAAAATCAATACCTTAAATTTTGTCAAACTTTGGCACTGTTGATTTAATTTTCACAGCATATATACATAAGGATTTAATCTTTTAAAATCTGAAATTTCAAAGAAATTGATTGGAAAGAATAGCTTTTATTCATTTTTTCATACACCATGTCAAGTGTTGTTTACATCTAGCCCACCTAGTAGTACAGCCTTCACTTGCATTATGTAACCCACCCCAGGCAGCTTGCCTTGGGTCAGCTTGGCCACTACCAGCAGGCTTCCCCTCTGCCCTGCACCCCCCCCCCCCCCCAGATGGTGCATAAACTAGATGAATGTTATTATTTTCTGTATTTGATTCATTCTTATTCTAGGCTATGCTACATTTTAGATTTTGTATTGTACCACCAGGTTTACAATGATTAAAGTGTACATTTATTTGTGTCCACAAAGTGGTGTATTGCTATGAAAGTGTGGATGTTCATGAGATAAGTAATTCCTTACTTCAGAGGAGTAAAAACTTCACCAGGTGTGAAATTGACTATTAATTCCAGTAATAAATTAAAACTGGGATAGTAATTAGCACAATGATATTGTTTGTCCCTCATTCAACCAACAGTGTGTATACTTTATTTGAAAAGATGTTTTATTTTATCAAATTTACTGAATCTTTTATTTTATTTTGGTGAATAAAATTAAGCATGTACTGAAAACTCCAATGTGCAAAACTTTTAAATAGTGATTCAAGGAATATTCTTGTAGATGCCATGTTGTGGCATTATTTTCTTTTAAATTCAGTTTAAACATTTATGATTTAAAATAATAAAATATATGTGAATGCATAATATGACCCAATATGAGCTACACTCAACTTTTGCAACAATTCTAATATTTTAACTTATAGTTTCAGTTTTTTACTCTGTATATATAATGATTGCAACTTTTGCAACAATTCTAATATTTTAACTTATATTTTCAGGTTTTTTAATAAAAATTTATAAAACCTGTAAATAAAAAAATGATTCAGATAAAAACTTCTTAATGGAAAAAGTAGATATGCTTAAAAAAAAATAGGCTTATATATAAACTTAAATGCATTATTTCCTTGAAAGTGAAATAAAGTTATTAGTCCATTCTGTCCACTTGCCTGTCCATCTGTAAATTTTCATTTGCATTACAGTATCTCAAAACTTTTACTGTTTTTCTTCATGACAGTCTTGTCAGGTATTAGTTTGCAATCATATATTTAGAACTTTACTATAACCAAGTAGGAGGGCCCCTTTCCTCTTAGCTTTTCATATTCTTATATAAATGAAAAACATTACAATAGAATATTTCTACATCCACCTTCGTGCTGCCCTCACTTTTCCATTCTCCGAACCCCATCCCAAAGTCAGCCTCAGTAAGCAAGAACAAGATGAATCAGATATATTCATACTTTAATAATTTGTATAACTATTCGTCCATAGGTACCTATGTACATGCCAGAAATTATGTCAATATTGTGTAATATGTAGACATAGTGGGCATCACAATAATGTACCTTGTAAAGACTAAAGAGATATTGTGTCATACAATCACACACTCATAAATCACTTCATCAGCATAGTTAATCATAACATCATATCTGTCAAATTGAAAGCTTGCAGACTACCATACACTTTAGATCCTTCAACAAATAGCCTTATCATCATTCTACTACTGCTTATTACTGCTGTCATTGCATTCATATTTGCTCAAATATATCACAATTTTCAACCCCTCCTAAATAAATAAAAAATAAACCACTATATTTGACTCTATTAATCCATCAGTCAGGTTATTTCATTTATCATTTACTCACATATTACATTACATTCCTTTATAATAGCCCAACATGTCCATGATATTCATAAGCTTTATCGACTCGATATAGTATCACAGTGGAGAAACATTTATAGTCCAATCACGATCAGCTGAGCGACGTGACCCATGGGTCCCTTGTTAGTCAACCTGTCTATGCCAGGCCTGTCTGAATTCAGACTTCACAGTTCACTAATGTGTAAGGAACAACCCTGTCTAATTTGGTCAACGCGAAGTTCGTTTTTAGGTGATACATTCCTGTTGTTAATGCTATTTAGGCTTTAATGTCATGCTAGTCGGATGAACGTCAATCGTTCAGGACCTATGGGACCTTGTTTCGGTTAGAGAAAATCTTATTTACCTGAGAAAAGGCCCGCAGAACTGTAAAGCCAAAAATTCGTTGCACTGTAAAGCCTACAAATCGTGGCCGGTCGGTGGTATTTTACAGGTCAAACCATACCGACTAAATGACCGGCCGTGGCTTTGTTTTGCGCTACTGCTGTCCAGTGCGACTATACTGAAGAAGTGACATATGGAAACAATTATCCAGGAATATTTAAATGCCTTCAAGGAATTCAGGGAATCTGGGTTTTTTTCCGAGGGCTTGAAACTCTGATAAATGTCAACTTTGTGTTATGTCTCAAACGATAAAAGTATAAACACCCTCATTATCTTAAACTGTTTAGTTCATGTCAGGCCCTCTGAAAGTTGTTCTGATTTCACCAGACAAAATCCAAGGTGTTGGTACATTTGACCCGAACACACCAAAGAATCAAAGAGTACACCGCAATGCGCATGCCCTTGGAAAATACCGTGTGTTGCCAGAACTGCCCGCATAGCAGTTGAGTTTAAAAGCGAAAACAACTTTCTGTTTTATTTTTAACATGTATTTAATATTTTCTATACAACACACGAAAATGTCGACGATTACAAATCAGCAGAATGATACTGTTAAAACATCAACTGCCAATTAAATGTCGTTTATTGATTTATTCCTGTTGAACAATCATTTTTGTCAAAATATAGACGACCACTCAGTTACAAATACGTAGATCGTTGTATACTATTATAAAATGTGCTTAGGTTTAATTATATTTAATGACTTGTGATAGCTGTACAGACAGTGGCAGCATGAAGCAACGATATCAGCTAAAGGAATTTAATGCATTGGTGTGTGGTCTAAATGTGTTCCGTGAGTATGAAAAGCTGGGTTGTTCAACTTTTTTTTAATTCACATGTCAAATATTGGTTGTGTAGTTATGTGTTAAAGGCCTCATGGAAGCTGTAAATTGCCGAAGGATTGGTTCATTCTATTCTTGCTCGTACGACAACAACCGTGCTTGTCAATGGGTGAGAATAAAACTTTTTTTTATATTAGGCTATATTAGGCCTACGTGGGTTTCTTCTATACACTTATAGGTCTTTGACACCAGGCACTATATTTGGCATTCTGTGAATAACATCGATGGGTGGCTCCCCGAGCATTGTACAGATCTACAGGGGCGGATACGGGATTGGAGAATAGCGGGGTAGGGAGAGGTAAAGGGGAGGGTAATAAGATAAGAGCTTCCCCCATCACATAGGAACATTTTTTTAAAATTAAGGCTGGAATGGATCAATCTTTGGTATTTAAAATACACCATGAAGCGAAATCCGGCTCTGCTCGGAATTAAGCGCTTATTTTTTCTATTTCCCACGTTTTTATGTCGAAAATGGGCGCCCTCTCTTGTTAATCCGCCCCTCGTTTCAGATTAATAGACTAACGACTAAACATGGGGACTGCATGGGAGGGGTTGCTCGTCTGTTGTCCAATCTTGTATGGTCTGGAACTATGCAAGTCCTGATTTGGCGTTCACGCTGCATGGTAAGGATTAGTACAATCAACCATTACGCCTTGCAGCCTACGAGCTAAGTTTGTTGAATGCCTTTTAGAGGTTCAAGGAGGTTAAAATTATATAAGAGGTAGCACTCGTTGAGTACACGTTGAAATTCAGGTTTATGTAGTGCCACCTACATCAGGTTGTTTTTTACTGGCAAATAACTCGTAATTTAGCCTCTTTCAGACACTACATTAGAATTGTTTTATGATGAAACTGCCAACTGAATGATTTATTTGCTTCGCAAAAGTGATCCTACTGTAGGGATATCACATTTGTATAAAAATATATCTGTTTCATTGATTTTGAGTCATTGAAAGCTGAAGTTGGTCTTGTGGCTAAGTAAGCCTGTATCAGACTTAGTGGATGCAATAGTCTATTCTGCAAACTGCTCTCTCAAATGCTGTATCATGGCACAAAAAATGACTTTTACGTGGCCTTGTTCAATTTACTTTTATGAGTTTTGGCTGAATTATTGGAATTTAACAATAAAAAGACTTTGAGATACTTTGGTAAACAAAGCTAGCAGATTTTTAACGAACATGTGAGTATGCGATGGTGCAGCGTCGTCCGTCCACCGTCGTCCGTACGTTAACCAATGCTATCTCAAAAGCGGTTGGAGCTAGCATCATCAAATTTTATGCAAAAAAAACAGTCATCTAAACAGATCTATCGGATTTTGCTCAATTTTTTGCTATTTGCAATCACTCAAAAAACTTTAAACATCTTCTCCGAAACTGTTCAGCCAAATTGTTTAATATTTCACAGAAATAATCTCTGAAACCTCTCTCTCAAGTTTGTTTGAATGATTCCTGTTTGGTGAATTTTGGCTTAGTTACAGGAAGTTCAATTTTGTCATTTGGCCAAAAAATATACTTAAATTACGATATCAGAAACAGCTGGAGCTATCATCACAAAATTTTGATGCAGATGTTGGTCACATGACTCATGTTTGAAATTGAGGTCTTTGTGATGCCACCTGCATCAACCTTTTTTGTACGAGGGTCATCGCTCATCAGTACATTAACCAATAATTTCTCAGGAGTGGCAGGAACTAGCATCCCCCACTTTTTTTGCAAAACTCTGACACATGTCAAATGTGGTAGGATTGAGCTTTTTGTGGCACAACCTGCATTAACTTACATTTTACGGAGGAAAAGCTAAAAAAACTTTAAAAATCTTCTTTTCTGAAATCATTAAGCCAAATTGTTAATTCTTTCACAGAAATGATTCCAAAAACGAGTTTTTTTAAGGTTGTTCAAATGGTTTGGGTTTAATGAATTTTGGCCGAGTTACTGGGATTTGAACTTAGTCATTTGGCCAAGTAAGCATATTAACATAACAATCTCAGAGACTACAGGCGCTAGCATCTCCAAGTTTTATGCAACTGTTGGTCACGTGACTCATATCTGAAATTGCAGTTTTTGTGGCGCAACCTACATAGACTTGTTTTAACGGGCAAAGAAAACCTCATAATTTTAGCCTCTTTCAACTTAAAAATGTTTTATGATGAAACTTTCAAACTGAATCGTTTAATTTTCACAAGAATTATCCTAGGGTAGGGTTCTTTCAAGTGTATAAGAATAGATTGTGTTCATTGATTTTGGTAGAGTCACAGATAGCTTAAGTTGGTCTTGTGGCCATTAGTAAGCCTATTTCAAACTGAAGGCTGCAATAGTCTTCTTCTGCAAAACCGTTGTTCCAGCTTCTGTGATATTGCCTAAAAATTATTCTTAGGAGGCTTTTGTTTAAGTTTACTAAGTTTTCGGCATACATATTGGACCTTTAATAATGAAAGGACAGCACCTTTGATTACAAAAAATCTTTTGAATATGCCAGCTTGAAAAAAAGAATTGTAGCCAAATTCCTTCAGTATGCGTTAACAGATTTATAAATAGGCCAAGATTGTGTCTGTATCTATAAATAGCTTCGCAGACTGCCAACTATTTCAGATTTGGCAACAAACCAAAGCTCAGTCAGTGCAGTAGCTTAAGCCAGCAATTCGTTCCAGTTCATAAAGGGCAACTGCCTTCCTCACCTAAGCCTGGTTAGCCCAGTGCACCTGACTCAAGAGAAGTTTGATGTATTGGCCTGGTATTTTGATTTGTCCATGCATCTTTGATGGCTTTCTCTTTCAAAAGACTGGTGTTGCAACCTACAATGACTTTTGAACAGTGTATGTGCCTGCTTATTTCTCAGGAGGGATTTGACTTATCAGCCTGAAATTGTGCATATTTTTACATATCGGATAGCTTTGTCGTGTACAAGACTGGTCGCGCCACCTACAATAATTTTTGCACGGTGTATGTCCTTGCTTATTTGTCAGGAGGGGTTTGATATATCAGCCTGAAACTGGGCATATGTAATAATTTCGGATAGCATTGTCGTCAACAAGACTGGTGGTGCCACCTACAATCATTTTGTGTTGTGTGCACCCATGCCAGTATTTCAGCGGTGATGTTTATGTAATTGGTTCTTGTTCAAATGTTTAGTATTTGCATTGTTTAAGTACATATGTCTTTGAAAAGTAATGGTCCAGCAGTAAAGCATTATACCTGGTGTATATGCAACTGCACAGGTTTGATGTATTGGCCTGGTATTTTGATTTGTCAATGCATCTTTGATGGCTTTCTCTTTCACAAGACTGGTCTTGCATCCTACAATGACGATTGTTCGTATTAACAATCTAAGCTCTATGGGTAATTAAGCAGAGCTGTACAGGCAACATAAATAATTGGTGTTCATATCCAAATTATATGTAAGATAAATCCATAAATAAAATATATCTGTATTCTTATTTAGCTTTCATTAGGCACCTGATATTATCCTAGAAATTTTGATATAAAAAATTGTCAGCTAGTTAGTTACACTGTCATCATATTGTTATACCGCAAGATCAACATTTTTCATTATCTACTCACTTACTAGTCGCCAAGAACTCAACATCTGCTCAGATACTACAGGCGGTATAACAATATGATGACAGTGTAACTAACTTCTTAACCATAAAGCTTATCAGGTATACACAGTGACTCTGATGGTCCATCCAAGGGAATTAAAAAGTATTGTGTCTTACAACAGGAACACAATAAATCAACAGTATGAACACTCTCCAGGTGCATTCACCCAGTGCCCGATAAATAAAATGCAAATGACTGTTTTGGTGTTTTTTTAAGTGTGATGGTATGTATTACAATGTATATATACAACAAACTTTCAGTGTAGACAATTTGTGATAATTCAAAATTTAATCGTGCTACCTGTTATTTTCCATTTTTACATTTTTATCTCCGCCATTTTTACATCCGCCATTTGTACCTACATATTGGTGTATTTCCCCAAAAGAAAAACTTATCCATATACTGTATAGACCGTGGATACCTTTATCTCGCACATAAGATCGCTGGCTCAACCTTTCGTTTATGATATGAAAAAAAAAATGGCTGAGGCATAAAAGGCTTTATTAAAAATATGCTAAAAAATGTTGATCTTGCAACTTTCCTTTGAGCCCCTTTAAATAATAAAACTGAATGGATATTAAAGATAACTCGTGCTATCCTGAAATGTTTGTGGGAATATAGATTTAACATACATGCAGGAGTTGGATATTCCGCGTGGAAGCAATAAAAGCACTGAAGACCCGAAGGAGTCCCAACGCAGTTCTGGGAGGGGGAAGCGATAACCCCCCATTTTAATTTATTTGCGGGTTTTAAGTGGTGCCTTGTTGAGCCTCTTCTTCATTTGATATTACGTAACAGTGTACATATACACAGCTTTATACGGTTATATGTCACTTACACAAAGATGGACAGACGGAAGGATGAGGAATCAGTGGATGGAGTGACAGACATATATAGGGAAACAGAGACACAAACAGAAAGAGGCATATGGACAGACTGACAGACGGGGTGATAGACCTATGTACTAATACAAACGCAGAGCGGAAGCCGAATTTTGATCATATTCATGATAGGGCCATTGGAGTACATATTCATTGAAATTTAATACGAATACCTGAAAATAATACCTGACTATAATACACATGCACGCAGAAAACTGCACAACATATTTTCTGTTGGCGTTGCGTCGTAAATAAAGCCTGTCAGATTGAAACACGTAAAGTATAAATAAGAACGTAAGTAATAAGGAGGATGGGGAGACGGTGGCGGCAGAGTCTGGCGCCCGCTGGGAAAGATGGCTAGTATCTGGGATGAGAACTCAGGTAATTAGTAACAAGTAACGAGCAAGCAATCCTGTCTGTTTACTACTTGTCGGTAGATCCTGGCGCCGAGGCTGACCCTAATTACTGGCACCTATCAGAACTCACAAAAACGTTCGTCCGCGCGCCATGCTCCGTTGTCAATAACACCGGCCCGGTCGCCCCTCTGATTGGCCAGTAGACCCCAGGTGGGCGGAGTCTTGACCATTAAAATTTGTTTATTGGTGGCACCGTGTGTTTTATGTTGCTACGGGTTGTCCTCTAATTTAGATGAATGCCATGCCATTGTAATATGATTCTAATACGCATTGACTATCCCACACTCGAGGTTCCTGACTTTGGCCAATAACTAGTTGAGTCCTAGTTAAAAATTTGTTGACAAGATTTGATATTGAACTTATATGAAAGGTCTGTGGAAATAAAAAAAATTATAATTAATATACATGTATTTCAAATGTTTAAATTCATGCACTTTAACGCTCATTTAATCAAACTTGAAAAAGCTCAAATAATTTTAACGAAGTTGGAAATTGCCTGCTATTTTACGTTGAATATGCATTTTTTAATTCATGTTAACCGATTTAGGAACCTAAGAAAATGAACGGCGCATGATCCTGTATAAACTAAAATTAAACCAATGCGAAAATATTATTCAGATATCGCTTATCTTAAGGATCCGTCCGCTATTTCTATCGTTTACTTACCCCAATTTGTTTTAATAAATCAGCCCATAGTCCAATAAAATGTTAAATCTTATGGCCTTTTCACCTGACACCTCAGGTTTTCATTTCTCGTCTTAAATTTGGTAAATTTTTATGCGAAATCTTAACATCAATGTTTCCATGATCAGCGTCTTTTTATCTAGTTTGAGTAGGTTTTTGTCTATGTAAGTTTTCAGTATGTTATTTTTTTTTTTTTTAATTTAAATAATCGTCACTGTAAGTTTACTCATACAGTAATATATAACCACATGGTAGAATTTTTCGCAACAACATTCATAATGACACATAACTGGTTTTAAGTTAAAAAAAAATAAAAGAAAATAACTGTTTTATTCTATTTAAAAATGTAGTATTCTAAGTGTGAGCACTTAATGTATTTCTACATGTATATTATATAAACTATTTATATAATTTATTTATATCGTTTTGATTTAATATCTTTGATAACTGCATGGTATGAAGGAGGAGAATCAATACCGGGCCTCATCCAGGAAGACTCTCAAACATTGAAAATATTCATTATCTTTTCTACAAAGTTGGCGTCATAGAAAATATATATAATTATTTTAGATTTAAAGTTGTATTTTAACTACCTTTGCTTAATTACCTATCATTTGACTTGAAATATGTTTTGAGCATTTATTGTTGGCGTTTTCATGGAACACTCCACAGCAGCCCTCCCCCCCCCCCCCCCCTTCACCCCGACCTATACTTCACATCTCTCTCTCTCTCTCTCTCTCTATATATATATATATATATATATATTATATATATATGCATATATATATTTATGTAACATATGTGCATTTAAATATTAAGACTTCGAGGACAAGCCTGCAAGCTAGTAGAAATAATAAACATGTAAACGTATAGACCCATATATTGTAAAATATACAGTAAAAAAGGCAGAAATACCTCCATAAATTTACACGTGTATTATATATACCAGATATGCGGGCGGTGCAGGTATGCGGAATGAAAAGGCAGATCTGAGAACAGACGGCGACCTGGCCCTCTGACGCTGCACAGTGGTCGTGTGGCGACAGACACGACGCCTGTGTTTCTATCTCGAGCTTCTTTTTGGTTCTTCCAATTCACGGTGACGAAAACCATACGCGCGATAACGCGGCAACAGACGCCGGGCTCATATTCGACTCATACGAATAAACATGGCAGCAGACGGCAGAGTGACGGTACTACAAAACGTGTATCAATTAGCGGAGACGCCCAGCGCCTCTAATGACGGTGTATATTAATTTAACAATCTAGACAATCCCTAGGTGGTCTAGGGGACCGTCTCTGTACGTGGCTCGGCGGCTCCGTGTCAGGCTAAACATAAGATCCGCGTTTTCTGGTAATAAGCGTTCCTTACAAGTTTAATAAGCTCAGGATGTAAAGTATTTATTTTGATATATACCAAATACACAAAATAATGTAAACTGTATACATTTGATGTTCACCTGTGTTCTCCTTGTAAAAGCAAATATGAATGTAACTTAAATGTTACTAAAATTGATCTATACAAAAACATGAACGTATATAATATATAACATACATTCACTTTTTTGCTTATACTGCATAAATGATTATTCTAATTATTGATTTATCTTTAAGTTGCATATAGCGGCTGTAGTTTTATATATAAAAAAGTGTATGCGCATATCTATATATATATATATATAATATATATATATATATATATATATATAGTGTATTTATCCGTTGTATGAAAGTATATGTAACTGCCTCTATCAAATTTATCATAGTATAAAATCATATATATATATATATATATATATATATATATATATATATATAAAGATATATGTATATATAAATATAAAAAAAAATATAAAAATTTTTGCGTGGTGGTATAACATTTTTGCCTTGATACATGCAACGTTCTCTAAAGAATTCTTTTTGAGGGACTGGATTCGTTATACGAATTTAAATAGAATATGTCTGAAGAAGATCACCTTGGTATTTCTGCAATGATGAATATATTCTCGATACTGGATATGTTTTACAAGTCATATACAGTATAACCATCGCTACACAGAGACCACGGAGAACTTAGACACAAACTTAGCCTACAGCCGTATTATAAAAAGTGTGATAATTCACAAGTAAGTGGATGATGGATTTAATATTTTAAGGAAATTCTTGTCTGATTTATGGGGAAAACCCGAACAGTCAGAAGCATATGACTAAAAATTCTAAATCAAAACGAATAATAATTATAATATAATAATATAATAATGATAATAGTATAATGATAATGGTTTAATAATAATAATAATAATAATAATAGTAATAATAATAATGTAAATACTTTAAACATTATGTTTTTTACAGGGAAGGATTCAGAAGATTTTAGGAGTTTAAACAAATACCTCTTAATTGGAAAAATGCCTTTCGGGGAGGTTTTCCACGAATGTGTAAGGCTATATAACTATTTCTGGAGTTTGGAATTATCAGTGTATTATATAATCTCTATGATGGTATAAAATGTAGACTCCTCCCTTTTAAAAATCCCGGTTTTATGGCAGTTTAATTACAGTTGTTTGATAACCATGAGGAATTATACCTAAAGTATTAATCTTAAAATTTTAATAAAAACAAATAGATTTAACTATTATTTGTTAAATAACTATTTTAAGAAAACGTATTTAATCACAATTCCTGTGACTAATCCACAATTATGGAACCCAAATTCAACTACACTGATTATCATCAAGCAACTTAAAACTGCATGGCCAGACCTGCGCATTTCCCCTACCCTGTATACTTTATGGAACGGTTGTATATTAGGATATATGAAGGAGACCGCTAGTAAATCTGGCGTATGTTGGGGAAATGGGGTAATCCGTAACACTGCCATAAAATCATAAAATACTGAGCTCAACTTGCAATACTGTCAATTTCAAGAAGTATTTTTATTTGGTTATTTTAAGATGAATTACCAGTTATTAAGACCTATTATCAATGCTAATTTATCGAACCCCAAAATATTTACGTGGATGAAATGTCCATCAGGCTATGCATAAGGCCTGTCCTAAACGTCCTTGTCAGAATGTCCTATAGTACGAAATGGCCATTGGTTCGTAAAGTCAAGTAAAAAAAAGTCTTTTTGCCGTATATTTGAGATTTGGTGACAGTTAATATTTACTGCTTTGTCATTAAAGCTACAGATATTGATTTTATGGTTTTACTAAAATAGTGTGCATGTAGGCTTATGATTTTTCTGGTTTTCTTTTTGTTAATTAGGCCGAGGTCTTCCTTGCATGCGGAGACTATTAATTGATTTTCCAATGTTTAAAATTACTGTTTGTATAAATTATGTTGTCAAACTGATTTAACCTCTATGGTGAAGTCAACGTCTTTAGAACTTGGAGGAAGCGCGTATTACCTGATGCAACTTGGTGAACTTTGAGTCTGAAGTATATTGCGAGAAGTTTACTGACGTATAATTTCCACGACACAAGTACTTCCGTTATTACGGGAGCGCCAAACGACAGTGTACATGTAAAACGTGTCATTAATTACAAATAAACTCGCTCCTGGTGTCTGTACGTATGTCTTGTTATTAGCTGTAAGGTATAACATCAGCATTCGACAGAGACGAATGCAATTTCCATAAATAAAATTTCCATAAAAGTGTCAAGTTACAAATCGTTGTTGACTGGTTACTTCGAGGTGACAGATGATTTGTCACTGAGAATAAACCGTTCCTGAACACGGATTTTATTGTGTATTTACAGCGTACACACACCGACATTAAAACCTGCCACACTTCTTTTCCCACACGAAGGTAATCAATAATTAAGGCTCCCAGTCTTAA
The DNA here is from genome assembly GCA_026874595.1 of Sipunculus nudus. Classification (NCBI taxonomy): domain Eukaryota; kingdom Metazoa; phylum Annelida; class Sipuncula; order Golfingiida; family Sipunculidae; genus Sipunculus; species Sipunculus nudus. Next base: position 18,864,877 of record CM049314.1, on the reverse strand, counting down.
TTTTATTAAAGATTTTTGCTCGATGTCGCCAAAGTTTGAGCTCCAGTTTTTTGCTGATTTTATATCGTCGTAATAAAATCTGAACTCATAAAAGATAGGTCAATTTATATTTTCATATATATATATATATATATATATATATATATATATATATATATATATATGAACTTTTCTGTGTTTCTCTTTCCCATCATCGCTCGTGCTCAATATGAATTTCCCATTATCACTCGTGCTCAATATAAACCATTGCGCTCAGATAAAAATTGGAATCTTTTCCCAATTGCATTTACTGAGTAAATTTTAATAAAATATGCAAGATAATAATCTAAAACATAAATGATTTAAGGTACAAGAATTCTTGCTAAAAGATTTGAGATAAACTTAATGATATCTCATAACATATCATGAAACTATTTTATGGGATCGTTGCAATAATTAACTTCAGGAAACCATAGCAGCGTTAAAAGAATCCTGCAAATGTTCATGCATTTAATACCACATCCATGAAAAAGGTCATGTTGAGGCCGAGAACACGAGTATTATCTAGACTAGGCGTAAAACCTGGAATCGAATGTCAGAACCTGCGTCCATCACAAAAGCGAGGATTAGAATCTATTTTTTTTTTACCAAAGATTAGCCTCCAACAGCAACTTCATATAGTTAAGATCTGTCTGACGTCAGCATGATTCTCAAAACTGATGTCGAGCAGGATCTTGAAGACTCGGGACTGCAGGAATCTGTAGGACGAGGTCCAGTAGATGTCGAGCAGGATCTTGAAGACGGGACTAGAAGAGGTCCTCAAGACTAGAGTCATATTTAAGCTGGGAACTCAGGGCTGACGACGAGCACAAACTTGATGTCAAAGGTGCATCAAGACTCACATCCAGTAGGAATATCCATCAGCAACTTCGAGGACTGAAGTCAAAAGGAGGATAAAATGACGTAAACATATTAATTAATTGATTTAGACTGACAAAATGTACACCTAGACTGCCATGACGTCAAAAGGAACTTCTGGGCTGACGTCAGAGTAAACACTCAGATTTACTACAAAAGGAAAATCACAACTGATATCAAATGAGGCATCACGACTGATGTCATTGGAAAATCTATTAAAACTTGCAACAGAAACATCAAACTCGGCGTCAAACGACCCTAAAAACTTAGGTGAAAAGGAATATTATGATTGACAATCAAAGTAACATAGATAGGTACTCGCGATCAAACAAATATCAATATAAAGGTAAAAAGAAACATCAAGATTAATTTCCAGAAGGAATATCAAGGCTGACGTCAACCGGAGCATGAAGACTAACGTCAACAAGAGCATCAATACTGGCGGCTACATTGGTATGAAGATTGGCGTCAACAAGTGCATCAAAAGTAGCGTCAACAGGAGAATCAAGACTGGCGTCAACAGGAGCATCACGACTGTTGTCAACAGGACATCAAGACTTGGCTTCAACAAGAGCATCACGACTGACGTCCACAGCTGCATCACGACTGACGTCAATATTAGCGTCAAGATTGACGTCAGTAGAGGCATCAAGAATGACGTCAACAGGAACATCAAGAATGACGTAAACAGGAACATGAAGACTGATGTCAACAGGAACATCAAGACTAGCGTCAACAGGCACATCAAGACTGGCGTCAGCAGGAACAATAAGAATGACGTAAACAGGAGCATCACGATTGACGTCAAAGGACCATCTAGAATGACGTAAACAGGAGCAACAGGACTTACGTAAACAGGAGTATCAAGACTGACGTCAACAGGAACATGAAGACTGATGTCATCAGGAACATCAAATCTGGCGTCAACAGGAACATGAAAACTGATGTCATCAGGAACGTCAAGACTGACATCCTAGAGATATCTCAATACTGGTAAGAGACCAGATTCTCAAGGCTGGCTTTAAGAGGGAACATCATAGACTGGAGTCAACGAGAGTCTTAAAAATAAGATACCGACAAAGATATGAAAGACAAAAATGACGACAAGAACCGACTTGTATTCGCAGAAACAGCATAACGTTATAATATGCCCATCCTCAATGCAGAAATATATTTTTGTTCTTGTTGCTATTAACAGGTTACCTACTAAAAACAGTTCATCCTACCCCGTTACCCCTATGTTGGTGTATTTTGTTGGTTCATGGATAAATGTATTTTGCAGAAGAGTTATAAATATACGTAAGTATTGTATTTTCAAACACATTTATCCGTTTCAAATTTATTTCCTATAATGAGACCTCACATGACACAGAAAGTCACCAAGTCAGTGGCGGATCCGGGGGGGGGGGGTGTCAAGGGGGTCCTGACTCCCCCCCCCCCCCTTTTTTTTTTTGAGCCGAGACAACCTTTTTTAAGGTTTCAAGCAAATTTTGCGACCCAACCCCCTCCTTACCGGACCAGAGGACCTTTTATTAGGTTTTCTTTTAGACTTCCTGGCCGTGAACCTCTCCTTTCAAAAAATCCTGGATCCTAGTTCTACCAGAATTCGATGTTCAACCCCCGAGCGACCGTCCGCCCACTTATCTACGGTATTTGTGCCTGATACTTTCAAGGCCACATCAAAATAGTTATCGTTCTACCGACTCAGAGAACCACAAATATGGGACATGGAGTTTTGCAAGCTTATTTGTGTGGCCTGAGGAGCACCATGATTAGACTGCCATATGGCTGGTGCATGTTGGTTTAAATAATGCATTTAATTCGACCTGCCTGCATGCGTCTTCTCAGTTTTGTGCAGGTATATAGCGTGTTCTAACTCCTGAGGTTATATTCACAGTCGCGCTGTATCATGGCTGACCCAAGGAAGTCATTCCTGATTAAATCCAGTTATTTGAACATAAATTAAGCATGATCTATATGTATAACAGTAATCATTTCTTTTAACATCAGTAGTATTACATATATTATGCAGCAGTATTACATACACAAGTATTTCTTGTCCATTTAAATAAACAGCGGTATGTTTTGATTACTTGATTGCTCTGCACTGGCCGCAGGAGTTGCACAAACCAGATACTAATGGCTGCACACAAGATTAACTCTTACACACGAGATAAAGTGATTCATTCAATAACTTTTCTGGCCTACCATGAGTGTATACATGTATAGAGAAATACATTAATCTGGTAATGATAACATCGATCAGTGATAAAACAGTCAGTCACCACTTTAGCTGACCAATGTTTTTTTGCACTTTTTGGGATTAGATTTGAGCGTGTCAGAATTTCTGTCCAGACTAATGACTTGTATCCAGAGTATGGTAACGGATGGAGTGATTACCAGAGGACAAAGCGTTCCAGTAAAAATCTTGCCCAACATATTTGGGCCAAGAAGTAAGTTATTACATCATTTGGGGGGGGGGGGGGCAAAAATTAAGAGGTTGAGTGATTAACAGGGACGATCACTCCCTGAGGAACCAGTGTGTTAACCACAGACTAGATGGCCAGCCGAGTGAGATGAATGTTATACGTTTCGGACAATGACATTTCGGAATCAGAGGTTCAATGCTGGATGTTTTGGACAGTCCTTCTTTTCTCAGTAATAAAGGTTCGATCAACAAGGCCTAATAATATATTTAAATATTAGACAAATAATTTTTATTATGATAATTAGAATATACTTCTTGAATTTACCAATGTATCAATTTATGGCAATTTATTTTCCATCTGTTTATGGAATCATATATTATTAACCTAGATGATACGCCATCCAATATAAAAAGGCCAATCCGAGATGTCCTTTAATCCGGCATGGTGATTCTGGAAAGTCCCTGTACGTGTACGAAATATCCACCTATCAAGCGTGACGCCGAGACACAACCCTTAGAGGTAAGGGAAAAAATGGTGTTGATACAGATAATTTCTCGATAATTGCCACTCTCTGCACACTTATTCCATCACGTTGACTCATTATTGTGAACATTGGAATTGACCATAAACTAGTACACATTCTAACTGCGTTAAACTGAATTCCTTTTTTTGTGCAACTTAACGCAGCATAACCCTTAACTATTTCTTATATTGATGGGTTGGAAATGATTCTCCATCCAGGGCGAATTTTTTTTTTTGAAAGGGGAACAGTTGTCGCGATTTCGGTAAACACTTTCCTGTATCAGTAATATAGTCCACAGAAACAGAGTTAGAGTGGAAGCCTGGGTCCAGGCTGGTCAACTGCAAGTCCAAATCTAAGTCATTTTGGTTCGAGTCCGAGTCAACCTTTACAGACCGAGCCTTTTATTAAGCAAGTCCAAGTCCCGAGTTAAAAAATAAAAGATAGAAATCTGAGATAATCATGCACGTGTAGTTTTTGTTTTACTTTAAGTTACAATTCCATTTAGCTAGAGGTCCGGTCTATTTGGACATTCAGTAGGGATTGGAATATGAACCATGTATAATTGTATTTGAAATATTCTGTTAAAAGGTTGTAATCATCTTAGTCTTAGTGGACTGTTTTGCAATCTTAACGTCACACCTTGTTTGACAAAGTTTTTTTTTTTTCATTTCTACTGGACTCGAGATGGAATGGACCGAGTTCGAGTCCAGGACCATAGAGTCCATGTCCGAACCAGCTAGAGTCCTTGAAAAAGTGGACACGAGTCTGGACTAGGGGTCCTACACACCACCGTTTACTATAGATCTGGGCTAGAGGAAGAACAAGAGCGACTTTGCAGCCGAGAGCATTTTATCTCTGACAATTGTATTAGTATTGACTGGGATCCCACTGAAAATTAACCCTAGGCATATGACCCATACAGTTCACACAGTTCCACCAAAAAATACAGAAAAGGCCGGCATGTTTTTAACTGTTAATCGTTTAATTATAGCATGAACTTATTCTGTTTATAAAATGGTTACATACAATAAATGTGTAGAGATACACTTTCATTTAAAAAATGGATATATATCAACATAAGAAAATTAACTAATAATCCCTAAATACAAGAGAAGCAGCCAGAGCTTTTCCGCTTTAAGTGAAGTGCCAAGCAACTTTTCCAGGTAATTAATATTAAATGTTTCATCCTTTGATCCTCATTCAGGATGCAACAGGTAGACACGTCAAGCAAGAGCGATTATTTATTATTAAAACCTGATAGCTTGCGGAACGCACTGAGCCCGGGGTTAGGGGGGTTTTCAGGTGCACCCTGGGCGAGTGATGTAGCATGTTGCAACATTGCGGTTTCTTGTGTATCAAAACACCATGGAATAAGTAACACTTAGTTTTTCAAGGTTTCCGGGTATATGCAAACATTCAGTCACTCCGGGTGACCCCAGCGTGGGCGCGCCCAGTGGGGTACAATCGAACCCTCTCCGGTGGACGGGACCCCCCTCGGCGCTTCTAAACTTGGGAGATCCCAAAGGGCAGGGTGCATGATAAAAAGAAGCATCTGTGTTGGAATTGCAGCACACGAAGAGGAACTTAAGGTCTCCGAATACAAACAAGAACAGAGTATATACAGACAATTAACGAACGGTGAGGGCTTTGAGAAAGGACTTGTAAGATCTGGGCGGCTGTACGTTCCCGCCAGATCGCGTGTTTGCGTTCCGTCAATGGAGCCAATACGTGGCCCATACTTGCACAGGTTTCGGGTCTAGTGCTTTCGTCCTGAGTCCGAGACAAGTATATTATGGTATGCACGGTTCTGGCTACAGTATGGCTGGTATGGCGGAGGAGACCACGCCGGCGACGCCGACTCAAGGCGGCAGCCAATCACGCGCGGGTCCGTCTCACTTTTTATCGCGAGTCGTCGCCATCTCCGCCGCCTCGGATGCCTAAAGGCGCGCGTTGGGCCCGCTGTTATATTTGTCTCTAGCTTAATAGTCGCCCACCGACGCCAACAACGCAACTGGCCCGCCATCACCAGAGCAGCTTTGATAATACCTGATTCCCGCCCTACACGAGACATCCATTGAAAGCCCCTTGTCGCAAGGCAGAGGCGCCTTCACACACCCGCCCGGCCCCTTCCCTCCGTGTCGCCGCATCTCGTACCAACGGCCCGTGAAATATACTTATAATTATTACATATATCGCAGTAATGCTAGAAAAGGCTTCATTGATGCCAACACCTTGGAGGCCCATATACCTGCGAAGCCGGAGCTCGGGGGATTAGTCCAGCTTAAGTCTTGTGAACTCAAAGTCATCCCAAATCGATACTCCACAGTCATGATCGGTAAGTCCTATTTTACTATTAATCATATTGGATAAACATTACTTAATCTTTTTTTAACTTAAACTTATTATTTTCAATTTTATTTTTTACGGTTGTTTTATACGTTTATATTGCTGATGTTTGCTACAACCGTGCACTTGGTTTCAAAATATCATTTATCATTTTCATTCTTCTTACATTATGGTTTATTTGTGTGAGTCAAGTTTGTTTATTTATATATTATAAGTAAACGTTGCATAATGACTTAAAAAGATAATTAATTAGATTCTGCAATTTATTATTGATTTTCTTTATTTCTCGATTTTCTTTATATATTCAAACATACATAAGCGAAATAGCACTTTGTTAAGGGTCAAAATATTAGCATTTAGAATATAAGTTTTATAATGATTTATGAGATATACTGTAAAGACGTATATAGCATAAAGCATTAAGTTTAATTGAGTTTACAGGTGAGATACACTTATTCATGCACTTAGTCTGAAAGATCAACAAATATTTGGCATTCTCTGTCTGGTATATGAGTCATTTTATTCTAATATTCTCGGTTTTCTGTTAATTTTGTTTACATATATGTAAAAATAAGTTTACATTTATATCTGTATAGCTTTTTTATATTTATTGTGGTTTACGTTTAGAGTGTGATAACGCGTCATGAGTGCTAGAGTTGCATACCCTCTAAAAACATAAATAGCGCAAGGAAAGCGCAGACCTCCTCCAATACCTATCGTGATCATTGAACATTCAAACAAATCTATATTTAAATATATACTTTTCATTTTTTTATTTTTGAAAATACAGGGGTGTATCTTTCCTTAAATTTTTAAATTTCCATATATTCAAAGTCTTTTTGAAGTGTGTATCATAAAGGTCGTTTTTATCATAAATATATAAATCAACTATTAAAAAGTATACGTGTCCGATGTCTGGGACAAAATGTTACTAAGCGATTTGCTTTAGGATTAATTGAATCTTCTAGGAACGAAAGAGAAAATATATTGTAATATTTAAATCTACCCTTATATTTATTAATGGACCCAACATGGTTGAAACAACAAAATACGAACAAACGGACAAAGTTGACTTATAAGTAACATCAGTAACTCATATTGCGGTAGGGTGTGATGATAAGTCGTCCACAGAGAGTATATGTGGAACATGCATGTGCTGTCAGTATAAGAAGACAACAATTTTATTTGAATAATTTTAACAAAATAATGACAAACTGAAGTAATTTTTTCTTTAATTTCCTTATCCGTCTTTGATATGCTTATATGTTATACGGTACGCTTTTCTTTATCCTATATAACTGTTTTTTACAACATCAACAAGTTTTGAAAGTCACATTTAATAACTAAGCTCAAAACACTGTAGGGGCATTATAACACTGTCAACGTCTATTTTCTCTTATCTTACTGATTGAAGAGAGTATATTAATTCCCGTTTGCATCGGCACTGGCTCTCGCGACTTCAGCTGGGTTCATGGGCTGATTTCATCAGCTGTATACACTGTCGCATACAGTTTCTGATAAACAACGCTGCGATAGACCATTCGCAAAATTTCCCCCCCAAAAAGTCAAATTCTCAAGGATTTATGGGAAAATACGGCAAACTGCCCCTAAATCCCCTCTTGGGACACCCTTGGCATCGTTGCCGACACTTCATTCCCAAAACGGACATTTTTACAGTGTGGCCAGACAGAAGCTGCGTGACAACGCTTTATGCCCCACCAGATTATAATACATATTCAAACGAAATCAAGCATGATGGAATATAGTGATATGGAAATATTGAACAGTATCTAAAGAAACAGGCGCGGTTTTTGTATATAAACGACAGAACTGTCGATAATGAAAAAGGTCTTCGTTAAGATATGGATGAATTATACAAATGAAAAAAAAATAACACACGTTAATTTTTTGTATAATCCTTAATTCGGAATACTTCATTTTATGAACGTGTTCTTTTGCCATATGGTATATTCTCTCTCTCTCTCTCTCTCTCTCTCTCTCTCTCTCTCTCATATTATGAATTACTGATAATAATAATATAAAGAATATATATAAAAATAAAGGACATGCTAATAAACAGTAATAAAGGAAATGTGCAGAACAAAATTCAGTAAAAAGTCAATACAAAAAATACATTAAATAAATAGAAACAACAACATGTATTAAGCTACGACGTGACAAGAAGTCTATAAATTTAGCAGGTGATAAGACAATTAATAAATAATTAATGCATACGACATTAATATTACGACATAGGCAGAAAATATGCACACAGGCAGGCAAAATATGGCAAAACAGGAATAAATTTGTCTTTAGCTTCTCTTTAAAAAAAAAAATTATATAAGACTGCAAAATATTTATTGGAAGCAGACGGGATATAATTTTTCCTTTAATGCTCTCGCTCTCTCTCTCTCTCTCTCTCTCTCTCTCTCTCTCAGAGAGTTGTATCCAGTATAACTTTCAAACTTAGAAGTAAAATATACACTGCCGTTCGTATGTTAACATTATTTATTGTATCTAACTCGAGCCTGTATCGGGCATTTGCCTGCATTACGTCACATCCGGACCAGGCGTCGCGCGGCTTCCGGAGTGTCGCCTTTGGTTTCCGGTGCCGTCAGGACCGGCTCCAAGCAGGCTCCGGGCGTCTGACAAATGTGCTGGTCACAAGCCGCCTGAAACGGAAGAAAACAGCTTTGGCTACGGTTAATTCATCTCTGGCGATTAACTGTGACTAGCTGGCATTAGAATCAGTGACGCTGACATTTAAAGGCTACAATCCAGCAAATTTGTTTCCAGTAAAGGGATATAAATCTACCAAAGTTAGAATGACAACCTATTGTGGAGCTGCGCACCATGGAAGCAGTCGACAGCATGGCTGCGTGCACTGTGGCCAATCGCTCAGTAGATCACGAAGCTTACAACAGAGCTTTTTATGGCTCTTTTATAAGCTGTTGATACTAAGTGGTCCGCTATAGACAAGGGTCGCCAGGCCTGGAGCCAGGGGCTAATTTAGTTCCAATTAAATAGCATGATTCACCTTAAGGGGCGAATTCCTGGCTCGTATCCGTATCACAACAATACGTTTTCCTAGAAGGTACGTGTGCACAGGTATGCTGAAACCCTTTGAAACCCACCAGATCCGACTGGCTTCGCTCCAGGGGATAAAAGAGTAAATACGCATTTTGTGTTTTATTAAGTGACTCCAGTAAGCTAGTCTGAACTACCCGTATAGTTCACACACGTGTTCAACTTTCCTCTGGTAAAGCAAGAGATAACTATAGGGCAAATCAGTTCCAACTACGCGTACTGTTTACGAAATGACAAGATTTGACTATAGAACAATTGGACTATGTGTATTTTTAAGAGGAAAAAAAAAAAAGGGGGGGGGATGACAAAATGTATGAAGGTCAAGAAGATGAGTTAAATAAATCAAAGCTGTGCTACTAATGTACAGTTATTTCTTATACACTGACTTTTTTTAGTTTAAGTATATGCCTGTAAAGAAAATTAATATAAACCTCCGATAAGATTTATTTTAAAAATCTGAATTTTCAAATTTGTATGTATACAGGCCTGAAGTAAAATCCAGAAGCCATACCTTATGGGTATATAAGATAATTGAGCGAATCTCTGGTTGAGATTTAAGAATTTCTCACTATAAATCCTTGGTATAAGAAGCTGCGAAGTCCTGTTCCATATTCTCATGATAAGAGCTGTACACCTTTTCGTTCGGCATTCCATGCTTTAATAACTTTTATGGCTTTTATGTGTTTTCTCTTGTTCAATAAACAGTTTAGATCATTGATGAACTGTGTTTTTATGTCAAGAGATCTGTATCAGGAACTGAAGTGATCGACCATGCTGTTACGTTGGACAATATTATAGTGGTACTCCGTAATGCCTTTATAGGATTTGTTCTTCTATGGAACACAACAGTTATGTCATTTCTTGAGAAAATTTGGTTTGATCGAAGTAAAAAAAAATCAATACATGTAACATGATCTGTTGATGGAAACTTTAGGAAGAAACGCCGTGTGAAAAAAATAAACAATTAAAACATCAAGACACCTACAAAATCGAAATGAATTCTTAAAATAGAACAGAAAACCGGCACCGAATGATTTCTTGATAAATCGCTCGCCCACACTTTGGTAGAATACTTCTATTTCTGACACAAACATGTTTTGAAAGTAACGGCAAAATAGCACTGCAAATGATTGACCTTAACTGAAACGGAATTGTACTTCCGGAATTGATTGCTTGACAGCAGTGTATTGAATTTGATGTATTGTGTTGTACCCCACGTTATGGGATAGACGCTAGTTGGCGCCCTGTCGCCAGAAATCTTGGAGACTGACGTTGCATGTTTGATCTTAGAACGATAGTGAGCCCACGCTAATAACCTTATAATGATGATTAATAAGGCATTTGATGTTGATGAATTTCACTATCACTTTTTCATTTTATACTCACGACCATTTGTTTTGTTATTAATAAAATTACAATAAGCCAGCTTAAGTCATTCTATAAATATATGACCTTCGGTTACTACATATTGTTTGGGAATTTTTAGAGTAAGCAATAGTTGTATGCTGGCTAATATTTATAGAAATATGAAAATTTTACCGCTTTTGGGCTTGATAGGACACGATAATGGCTAAAATTTAACTTGTGGAACTTGTGGTTTTTAAAATTCTGAAAAAAAGGCTGACCAATGCAAGTGATCGAGACTTTTTTTAGACATCCCGCATGTGGGGACATTTGTTACAGGAAAATATGTATACCTTATTTTTGTATTCCCATTGCTTTACGGCGTGGAAATTATTTCGAATTTTATTCCTTTGGTCACAAATTATTTACTACGCCTGTCTAGTTTCGTATCACGTTTTGAAGTATAATGGCAATATCATTAGCTCTAAACCTTATATATATATATATATATATATATATATATATATATATATATATATATATATATATATATATATATATTAATCTATATAATCTAACAAATATAGTGAATGATCATAGTGAAGCTGTATTTTCCCTCATGTTCTCGCTGATTCTATTGAGATCTTATATTCAATGGTAAAAGTTTAGGGAACCTTTCAGTAAACAATATTAGCATCTCTAAGGCCGGTGTAATTGGGCGGATCATTATTTCTGAGCGTGACTGACCATTGGAGTTGAGAGTAAACCGAAACACAATAGCTGTTCCCATGTGCGTTCAGGTGAGTGAGAAAGCGTATAGCATTAGGGATCATTAAATTACTGTATTGACCACAACGAACAGACGCGCTGTACTAGACAGTCTACCGGGTGTATGTTGTCTATTGAATTACCTGACCGATGGCAGACGATACCGCTGTCGCTATGTCGTCACGTGGTCCGCGTGGACCCTCCGTGCACGCTCGGTCCGTGTACACTTGGTGCCACTCAGACTCGCACCCGCTACATATGAGTTTACTGTAATGCATAAATCAGCAGGTAGTCCTTAATCACACCTATAATCACACCTCCCTGTCTGTCTGTCCGTCTGTCGGCATAAGCCAATACAAAATGCAGGTAAGCACGCACTCAGGCCTACAGTTCATGGCTGTTCTTGGTAACAGGTACTGATAACGTACTTGGTACTGATAGCGTACATGTATAGAGTATTTTATACCAAGCACTGATTGTTCTCTTTATTTTACTTCATTTTTAATTAAAAGTTGACAGAGCATACTGGTTGCAACAATAAATGGACCACATCAATAGGAAATTTCTCATACTTCTGATGTCATAGCCCTTATCTGTTATCGTGGTTAACTTCGTATTTCGCTATGAAACATAACATTATTTTGTGTAGGTATATATGTAATATATATATATATATATATATATATATATATATATATAATCTATGAATTGGGAGATATTATATCAATATCAGGATGTAGGAAGCTCTACCGAGAGGGTAAGTAAGACAGACAGATCGATGCTTGGTATATTGACACACACATATCTCCCTCTTCTCTCTCTCTCTCTCTCTCCATATATATATATATAATATATATATATATAGATGTGTGTGTGTGTGTGTGTGTGATATCCAATACGATATAAAGTTCATCGTATCAGAGGGGACCAGAACTTACTGAGGACGCAATCTTTACGTCCCGTCTTATCATTTCATCTATAACTATGAAACCATAAATACCTAAGTATGTATATATATATATATATATATATATATATATATATATATATATATATATATATATATATATACATATATATATATATATATATATAATTTAAGCACACAACCTTATTCAAGGAAACACAAACCAGATATATTATATGTGGTATACGTGCTCTATAGGTATTCGCTGATGAATAACTCTGTCGGAGGTCGCCTATTCATCATAGACAACATACCAGTGTGGTTTAGGCATACGTCCAATTATTACATGCATATATATATATATATATATATATATATATATATATATATATATAGACGTTCATAAATAAATTTCCATGGTCTTGTGAGCAATAAGTACCTTTTTCTTTACATTTGTCACTAAACTCATGCACTTTAAATGTTTTAATAATGTGAAGACAAGTTTTAGAATATAAGGGCAGCATAACGTACATACATGAATATGCTCTTTTGTAGCTTAAATTTGCGTAATATATTTGTAGTTGGACTCTTGGCTGAACAGTTGGTGCCGTATATATATATAGTCATATGATACTCGTTACACACAAAAATGTCCACATTTTGATAATATATAACGGTTCCATTTGATTTTGATCGGTGCCGGAATTAACTTAATTAAAATCTATATGTCGCAGCTAATCATTATTTTCATGCACACAACGCTATTATAAGAATCGAAGAACTGATCTTGTGATATTTCTCCACATTCGGAGCAGAAATATTTGCTTGTTGTTCACTTTGGTTATGAATATCCCAGGTGTGCAAATGCTTGCGCATGTGATAACGCAATTGAAATGCCTGAAAATGGAAAATTAATACACAGCAGGTTCACGTCTGCTCGGCCACTATACGGTACCATAAAGGGAACCGTACTACTGCCATCTTTCGACCAAATAATTATTACCCATATTTTAAACCTTAATTGCTATAAATACACTTGGAACCAGGCGCCTCAAGGTACCGAGATGTAGCGTTTCATTTTAATGTGCCGGTCCAACCAACCCGCTAAACTGGAAACCGTCCAACAGCGAATCTCAAGGGTGACTAAAATGTTAAATAACACAGTTGACCCACACGTCAGGAGACGTTTCGCCGCTGAAGGCAGCTATAGGAACCTAAGAGCTGGGTAGGTAGGAATCGGACTCATTGAAATGGGGCAACACCGTTACTTTGTCTCCGTGCCTAATTAACATTGTTAGATCCGGTTGTGATATGCCACAGGGTTAAAGAGATAAAAAGGCCAAGTCTACTTAAATATCCATCGAAGTCACTATTTCCTCAGTAATCCTACATGTATGCAATCCACCATACAGCAACAGTCAAGGCTTATCAATAATCGACATTGAAAGATTCACGTTCTTGACTTTATTTTTTGTTTTACAGTCGTCATATTGACCGCAGTGACTTTCATTGCCTGTCCGTGCCTAGGCAACGGACTTCCGCTGATAGACTCCGGGAAACCGTCCACCTCCCCGAGCGAAACCTCCACGACGCTAGGTATGTTACGTGTTATTGTCAAATACAGTAAACTCCCACTGATCCGACACTGGTCGTATTTGTAAACAATGATTTTGATGGATCAACGAACAATAGGTGAATCTTAGTAGGAATTAAATATATATGTAACAATATATGTAATGAAAACACAGAATATTTAAACTAGTAGATTATAGATATGTGTTAACGTATCAATATCTATTACTTCTTGATTTACAAATATATATTCAATTTTTAAGATTAATGTCAGTCACATAAAGCAACAAATATGGTATTTATGGAAAGCACATATACGTATCTTTGATATGGGGTGGTTGAGGTAAGGGAGTTGATGTTTACTCTTTTTTTTCTGTAGGTGGCAGCACATGCTGGTTGGACGGTAAACAGTATACCGAGGGTCAGGTTTGGCATCCAAGTCTACCGCCACTAGTCCAGAACTGTGTTAACTGCACTTGCCTGAAGGTAACGTCACTTCCTGTCGACGCTTTTTATGATCAGTGGGTTTAAGAATAACATAACAGTGCAGACATTAATAAAATGTTTAATCCATGGATTTTAATATCCCTCCTTACAGATTTTTAACAAACAAACACGTCATACAAACACACGCATACAAGAATCGAATACATTATAGTTTGTTCGTGCCACAAGGGCAAAGAGCCATCGATGATTATTCTTGTCAAAGCCATCGAAATCGTAATTCGTACATGCTGTCATGCAGCTATCAGTGAATAAATAAAATCCTTTCAGCCTTCCTTTTTCTCATACCAGTCTGTAATACAATTTTATAATTTCTTTTCTCTCCAGGGAGGAGTTGTACAGTGCAGGAGCAAGAAATGTCCGCCAGTTCGATGCAACACACCTGTCACACCAGAGGGCGCTTGTTGTCCCATCTGCGATGGTAATCCAATTATAAGTATGTCCTGGTTTGGGCTGTCTTTGTATCATGCTACATACTAAATGGTGAGAGCGACACCTGGTGATTAAATATAACATTTTCAACATTGCACATTTACAGTATTTCTTTAAAAAAAATAACTAAAGTAATCTAATAGCATTTGTATATTGATACTTTTTCTCAAGTTTCAGTAGCGAAAAATTATTCTGGAACATGCGTTTAAGTTCCCATCATAACTGACGTACGTTAGTTTTCCTGTCAGTTTCGGAAATTTGGTTTAAACAATCTACCAGGTGTGTCTCTCATTTTTCCTAAAAATAACTTCCAGCTTAGAAGTTCACTGTCATGGATACATAACTCATCAAATTGCCACTTCTTTGTAATATTTTGCATTGAGCCATATGAATAACACGTTACGTTATCTTTATCATACTGTTATTTGCCTAGAGTGGAAGTGTGCATGATTAGGACCGACTCTCTCGTAGTTCTTGTAGTTCATTTTAGATCACTAATAAACTGTAGAGAGCTTTCTTTAATATTAATCAGTGTGTAAATGACGTTTTGTAATGAAAATAAGTTTAATGTACGTATAGGAGTTTAAATAAAATAAAGACACTAATAATATTATAAAAATTCTTTAAAATTATTTTATTCAGTCGCACCAATGAGATTACTATTTCTATTATCTATTCCATTTAAACCATAATTTTATAATGAACATTAGAGGTAAACAGGTATTGGGGTGGAGTTCATGATTTAAAGAATAAAAGAATGGGCAAACAAAAATTCTTGCTCGTGCGTTGGTAATGAATAACGTGTCGTAAAGGGTTTAGAATTTCGTATTTCTATGAGTTTAGCGGAACAATAAAGGAAACAATATGGTATAATATGCTGTAAATTGAGTTGGACAGTGTATGCCCTTACGCCCTCGCTCGTTCAGTTTAATTTATCGGTAAATGTACGCTGTTACTGAAACTTTTTCAGGCATTTTTAATTTTACTTTATTTTATGTTTTTTTGGTTATTTCTAGACAACATTCCTCCTCCGCCCAAAAATACAACGACACCTAAGAGCTGCAAACACAATGGACAAACATACGAACACGAGGAGAGGTTTACCTCCCAAGCCACAGGGATCAGACCCACACAGGAAAACCAGTGTATACAATGTATCTGCATGGTGAGCATTTATTTATGTGTCAAAAAAAAATACTTTGCCCGTTTAAATGTATAATGGCCTGAATTACTTTATCTTTTGTTCTATAAAATTATTTTTGGCTCTATATATAAAACCAACGTTTAGACCAAATATCCGGTGTTTCTTAGTATTTGTTACACGAAATACTCCTCTATAATAAATTTGCTCATCCGCTGATAATGTATTAATTAATACATTATATTGATTGCTATTATATTGAAAATATTGTACACTTATATTATTATACTGACATTAAAAAGCGACACGTTTGCTTGGTAAATCTACATACAGTTACTTTTTTAGGTTTAGACATGATAATTAAGTATTTTCGGAGAAGCTTGATTTTTTTAACTAAGGGAACCGATTCTAATGTGTCTGATTAAAATTACCTGGTTCTGTGTCATGGTACAAAATATATCAACATTTTTTTTTTAAGGATGGCGAGTACTACTGCCACTTGAAGACCTGCATGACCTTGACCTGCCGTAAAAAGGTCACGCGTCCCGGGGACTGCTGTCCACAGTGCTTAGGTAAGCAACAGCACCCCAGTCATATATACATTTACTATCTTTTGTTTGAATATATTAGACTCCTTACTGGTTGTCGGCGCACTTTTAGACGGTCCCTCAGTGCTGCCCTCTTGCGACAGAGAGGGTAGTTGTGCGGAGAATCCTGAAGTGTATAATAAATTCGGATTCTCCCTCTGCATGTATTTGTTGTGGAATGCTTTCGTTTGCTTGTAGACACTGTGGGCATGTTTTGGCATGATAGATGTGAACCGGTATCTTTAATATAATTTTTGTTATTTATTTATCTATTTATTATTATTATTATTATTATTATTATTATTATTATTTTTATTATTATTAATTTATTATTAATTTATTATTATTATTATTATTATTATTATTATTATTTAGTTAACATTGATTTTTTATTGATGTACACAGTTCTATGACCAGGATGTAAAATTTTCCTATGGCATTTTGAAATCATTAACCGTATTTGTGCATGAAAGATAACATACTGGTTGACTTTAAGCTGCACCTTTTAAACCTTGGTATTCATGCATGAAAATTAACACCGGTCTTTTGGAAATTTCAAAAGATGAGGAAAAAGACGAGATCATCCCATGGCGGAAATGGGGAAATAATTCCAAGCTCGGCGGAGACAAAACAGGTAGAGTTACTAAACCTATAACCTCGTGTCTGAGCTGATGGCGAGGGACAAAGGTGAAGGGAGACTTCATCTCTTCTCATCATCTTCTTCTTCTTCTTAATTTATCTTCTCCTCATTATTCTAACTTTCCTCCTTCTACACCTCCTCCTCCGTCTCTCCTTCTATTCCATATTCTCTCTCTCCCTCTCTCTCTCTCTCTCTCTCTCTCTCTCTCTCTCTCTCTCTCTCTCTCTCTCTCTCTCTCTCAGAAGATGAATCTTTTTATTAAGATTGGAAGAAGCTATCACTATGATATTGATTTAATTTTTTACGTCTAGATATCAGATATGGTGTTGCACAGGGCTATGATTTAAATACATTTTACCATCAATTTTGTAAATAAATATTTTTTTTTCTGTTTATTAAATGTAAAGATGACATCAAAAGTTTTAAAAAATTACCTTTCTGTTGTCTTGTGCTATATACACACAAGACAAAAAAGCAGTTAATTTAACCTGTCACCGTCTTATAACAAAGATTATCATTATCATATTTATCACGGGCTGGCGTTGCTGAGTTGTTTTTAACAGTTATTGGTAATTTATCGATAATTTATCTTATTTTATTTCAGGGTCTCCTACGTGTCGGTCTGGAGGTCAGGTGTATGAAAATGGAGCCACCTGGCATCCTGTCATTGGAGATTTTGGAAGAATGGACTGTATACGCTGTGGATGCAAGGTAAATATCCATAAATAAAAAAAACAAAAGAACATGATTCGGCTATATTAAATAATTACATGTTGTGGCGAATATGCATTTCGTGGTGACAATTGTACATTTATTTCAAATTACAAAAGACGACCTCTTGAAGTGAAAAAAAAATCACTCATCTTTTCTCTATCTCTTATATCCGATATTTAACAAATTTGATAGAAAACACATCAGATGGCTATACCTCTGTTCTGTATGTAATGGGCGAGGTAGGAATTCTTCAGGAAAGTTATCGTACATATATTATCATGTCTGTAGGTTCATGTGAAAAAGATCCATATAGACTGGTCCCCTGCGCGCTTCAGTTGTCCACCAATGTCATTAATTATAAAAAAAACTCTATCCGGTCACTTTTTCCGAAATGGGTCAATGACGCCTTGACAATGAGTTCAAATCCAATATATATGTTTCTTTTTTTTTAAGACAAACAGTCTGTAAACTCAAATATCGTATGGTTGTTTGGCCTTCATAGTTCAACATATGATTCTAAGCACCAAATAATTTACTGACTTAAACTTGTCTTGTTATGACATATCCATGTTAAAAGGGCGTCACTGAAGGAATTAAGGTGGAACCTGTTCAATCAGTTACCTCAAACGTGACTGTATGTTAATATATTTCTGGTATCTGATATTTATAGAAAGGTGAGATCTCGTGTAAGCGTCTCAAATGTCCATCACGTGATCAACTGCCGTGTGAAAAACCGAAAAGGGTGCCGGGAAAGTGCTGCGAAACTTGTGACGTAAGCACGACGACGACAGCGACACCTACCACGGCCTCGCTGCTGCCCCGCCACAGAAAAAAACTTCCCGTGAAGGAGAAAGTTTTGGCCACAGAGAGCAAGATTCGTGCATGTCCCTGGGGCAAGATGGACACTGTCGTTCTGAAGTCACGTGACGGTGACGATTACACCATTGTATTTGAAAATGTCAAAACAAACGCCGTGCAAATGGTCCAGTGGAATCTGAGAGAAGGTAAGCCAGAGAGAGAGAGAGAGAGAGAGAGAGAGAGAGAGAGAGAGAGAGAGAGAGAGAGAGAGAGAGAGAGATCAACAACTTACCAAGATAAATATAATTTATGGCAAGAGGCTTATAGATGTATAAACTCCTTGTATATACATAGCTGATATACAGCACATGTGAAAGTAGACATGGTCCTCATGTAAAATGTTAAAATAGAATGTTGTTTTACAAAGTACATGTACATTTATTAGGCATTTTATGTACAAGCACACACATTGAGCGATAACCCTTTATTTAATATTTGCTTTTCTCAACAGGTAAACCCAGCGTTTTTCTGGTGGAGCAGTTCAGTTCCGATGCCTTTAAAAATATTTTTGCCGCCCAGAACCATCGCTACGACATCATTGGTGTCACGAAGCAGAGTGAGTACAATCCTCGCTAATCAGAACTGTCTTCTGCTGTAAACTCCCAGTATATAACCTGCCTTCTGCTTTCTACGGTAACTTCGAAAAAAACGGTTCTTTGAAGAACCGCCTGCATAGTGGCGCCACCATCAATATGCACTTCGTTTCCTACCTGTAGTTTCCCTTCTCATACTCACTTGAAGTTCATACACGGGAGAAGGGACAATAGCAGTTGGAGTACCGTATATAGGTGTTCAAATATTTACTGCCGTAAAAAATATATTTTAATCTCTCTTCAAGTGCAAAATGATGCTGTGGAAGCGGGCTACATTGTTCCATCTGACTTATGGCGCCCAGTTTCAGCACATTCCCTTTTAGAGAAGTTTGCTATCTACTTACTTTGATCACTGAGTCCATTCCACTAAGCAAGTTTAAAAAAGCTAACCTTGAAGAAGGTCAAATTTACAGTTTTTCTCTTGTAAAAAAGGTAGTGGCGCCATCTAGTGTGGTAGTGTAAGAATTAGGGCAAGGCCGCTATGTTCGCTTTACAGAGGACTTGGAATACTGATAGCGGAAGCATATCGCTACAACAATAACTAGTGACTAAGAAAATAGGAGAAATATTATGGAAAGTGATATTACAAATACTACTTCCTGAAAGAAATGATCATTTCATACCCTCTGACTTTTAATCATTAGCTGAATCACATCAACCATTCGCAGAAACAAGAAGGTTACCGCCTTGGTAGAATAAAATTCTATTAAAGGTTAATTATGCAGGTTAAATAACAATTTTGTAAACTCCAACTATACACAACCTTTGACAGAGAGTGCTGTGTATAAATGTATTAATTATTTTCCTTTTTCATTATTTCAGAATATGTCCTTCGCTTCAAACGACGCGCTGAGCGTTACGTACGAAAATGCGGGGAGCGTTGCATCGGAAAACGAATCACCAGGCTGATACGCCGTCTGCGTCTGAAGAACGTTGAGTACCGTACCACGTGCTGAGCACGTGATCATCATCCCACTTTACCATCCTGCCGATAACTGTATATCATTTTATTAGGCCTATAAAGACGGAGTTGCAATAAATAACCAAGATGTGCTTATTGGACTTACTAGAGCCAAATAATGTAAAATAATGGTTGTAGTGGTACAACTCCCAGCTACAAAGGATTCATTTTAAAATTTGTTGTGATAGCCTTGAGTGTTATCCCATATTTAGTTTTGTATTCATGTTATAGATATTTCTCCTGAATATTTATAATTTATAACTTGGTACGTAGATAAAGAGGAAAAAGTACAATAGATTTAAAATTCCTGAAGCCTAACGTTGCCTGATTTCTATATTTGGATTACATAGGTTTTATAGTTAATGTTTGGTGATAATTCAAAGTGCCACATGCCCTTCATCATTTTGATCTGTGGTTTGGTAGTTGTTGCCTACTTGCTTCATCACTGCCTTTATACTGCGTGTTCAACAAAAAACGTATGATTTAGTATGGTTTTTTTTTCTAGAGTAAAAACCTTTCTCTAGCCTTGTGGCCATGTTTGTCATGGCTGACCCTTTTCCTAACAAACAAAACCTTACATTTGGTTTTACCAAAATTAGCTTTTAAGTCAAATGACCAACAGGGGTCGCCTCAGTTCAGCGAGAACATTTTGGCGCACCCGTACTCTGTCACACAAATTGTGCCTTTGTGATGCAATAAGTTTAAACCGTCCATATTGAATATTAATCAAATATATTATGATGCCTTAAACAGGAAATCGTTTCTAGCGATACCGTTTCGTATCTAATGGATTTCACTTTGAAAATTCATTGATCTTTTGCCATAATGGATCCCTTTTACTTAAAAACTATTTATACGAGTCAATAACACCACCCTAAACAAAAGGATTTGATTTTCTGGTCGGTTTATTCCTTTGAACCCAACAAACAACAAATTGAGAGTTGTTGAACATATTATTTCAGATTGTATAAATATATCGGGATACTGATGCATATTTAATATCTTCCGATCCCATTCATTTCGCTTGCTCACTTCACACAATCTTGCATTCTCCACACAGATGATTTTTCTATGAACGACAAGGATGGATCATTTGTCCCAAAAGATCTTGCCCCTGCGCGGAGGTTAGTAATTTTGTACATGTTTGCAATTTCCCATCAGAGATCTGTCCGTGGTGCTCCATTTGGACTTCAGTACCAGTGCCCTCTGTCGAAGAAGCGGGAAAATACGATGTGGTTGTTCACATTATTCTTAAAACAAATACACAAAACATTGTCGTAAATGCACAGTGCAGGAATAGCGTGTTCATTTTTTGTTGTTGTTGGCCTGCTGGTTTATTTGATAACATGTAGGGTTAACAGTGTCACTGGAAAGCATAATAATTGCAAATAAGCGTTTCGTTGCAAATGTTATTTCAATTTTATGATATCAGCCGCCAGACGACGCTCTTGTGTGAGGGGCGTTGAGAACTGGTCTTGCATTGCACATATTGTATCTGTGATATTTTGTTAATATTATGTACGCTGCCTTTAGTATGGCACTTATCGGAAGCTTATCAAACTGCATTTGGCGGTGTACTGTATATGTATATACTGTATTATATTAATAAACGTATGATGCATTATTGTAAATATAGTTTGAAATTTATCAATGTTCACAAATTTGTTTTAATTGGTCATGACATAATATAAAGTACTGGAACTTGCCCTGGTATTGGACTTGTCCTTACCAAGTCTGTGAAGTTTTAAATGCAAGCTATATCAGATAAATTTATGTTAAATATGTACATCAACTGAGGATGTAGTTATGAATCTCACTATTATGACCATTACCCCTTTTATCACCTTAAACATTGTTCATAAAATTGATAAAATTAGCCATTTTTAAAAAAGAAACACTGCCAAAACGTAGCATATTTATTGGTCATAGCACATTGAAATGTAATGCTAACCGTGAGGTTTGCCAGGTGAGGGTCATCATGACACGCGAGGTGTACGCCGAGATGGTAAGGGTATAACAGATCCCATTATCCAGGTTCCCGGGCCCCTATGACGTAACATGTATATGTAAATCCGAGGCAGGTGAAGCAAATTTAGGCCCGGGATTTTGTTACTGAATTATAATTCAATCAAAATGTTTATTATAATGAATGATTTTGTATCTTTGACAGAAAGCTGTTTGTGAATTGTTTTGCAGTTGAAAACACAGTTATAATTAAGTCATTACTATGTAATGACAGGTTCTAATTATAATATGGTAGTCATGCTAATTAATTAATTATTTATTGTGATTCTAATATTGTCCGACCCGTATGGTGCTTACTGTATATATGTATTGTTTATGTCAATTCTGCAAATAAATAAATGCTTTATCAAACTTTACGCATTATGTATGTTTCAGTTAGGAGTGTTATATAAACAGATTCCTGACCAAATATTTCCCACATCTGACTCTGAGTATGTATGTATATCTGTATGTCCTTATGTATGTCTGTCTGTCTGTCTGTCTGTCTGTCTGTCTGTCTGTATATATGTATATATGTATATATGTATATATGTATATATGTATATATGTATATATGTATATATGTATATATGTATATATGTATATATGTATATATGTATATATGTATATATGTATATATGTATATATGTATATATATACATGTATATGTATATATGCATGCATGTGTATGCACATACAACTGAATTTTCATCAATAATTTTTCGCTGAAGTCTGACTCTTGAGTATGTATGCCTGTCTGTATGTATGTCTGTATGTATGTATATATGCATGCATGTGTGTATGCACATACAACTGTATTTCTCCATCAATAATTTTTCACTGGAGTCTGAAGATATTCTCTTTACGATTTTGAGCATTCTGCAAAGACGTTCGAATGAGGATACAATTTTAGAGGGATTTTTTTTCAAGATCGAAAGTTCTCTGGTTTGCCTATAACACACGCTAAAGAGGATGCGAAAGGAAATGTCACAGTATCCTAAGAATTTGGCAATACCTCCTCTTAAATTATTTAAACAGGCCCCATTGTAACCAAAAGCCAAGGTCACGCTCGAGTCAAAGTAACGACTCATTTTAATAATAATTTTTCTCCTGACCTATACATTGCATATAGGCTAGAACGTGAGAAAAGTGGTAAATTAATTTTATTAACCCTTTATATATTGTATTCGTGCACAATGTGTGCTCAGAAATGCCATATTTACATAAGGGCTCTGATCAGGCTACAGTTCAAGGAATCATAATATAGGGGTCTAGGCCTCTTCCAAAATTTAGAATCAAATATTTCATTTGTACGGAAACCAGGAGCAGATTAATGGGAGCAACGAACGCAATGACAATGAACTGTGATATATAGGTTCAGTTGCTCAGTAACATTAGCAACAAGCAGCAACCAATTAACAGCCGGCGCTGTGGGCATGCAATAGAAACCGGCAGGAACATCATAATTAATTCCACACGTTTGTGAATTTTTAAAGGTTATTAAGTTTGTATTTTCATATCTGTCATAATTACATCATATTGATAAAGAATAGAACGAAGATTATTCCTAATAACGAGGTGTTATTAATGTTTTGTGCTTAAAAAATTCATAGAACAGGGCCTTCAGTTGTCTTAATCGGACACTGATGCTCCATAAAAACAGAAAGATTTATAGATGCCACTACGTCTTCCAAAGCAGCCACTGCTTATAAAAATAAATGTTAACACAAAAGTTAAGAATAATGAATGAAGCCATTCCTTACGAATCTGAGTTAATAAAATCCGAAAGAATGAGTTGTAAGTGGCTTTACCAGAAACAAAAGAAAAAGTCATACAATATACTGGCTGATAAACCCGGTAACTGGGCTTTTTTATGGGGCTTGGGGGGGGGATATATTAAATGAGATGAGGAATTTTGCTCAAAGGGGTCCGAAATCCCCCCCTCCGCCCCCCCCCCCGGTTTCAGCCGCCGCAATCCTTTTTTTAGGGTTTCAGACAAATTTTTGCGGCCTGGACCCCCCCCCCCCCCCCCTTTCAAGACCTTGGGACCTTTTTATTAGGTTTGTCATAAACTCTCCTGGATTGGACCCCTCCTTTTACCTTTATCACGAGTTACGTTTTTCACATTTACTGACCATGCAAGCGGCCAAGTGAATGGTTCAAATATTAGGCAAAATATATGCTTAAATCCGTCACTGACAGCGGGGGTGATTCATATGCACAACAGACCTTAATCCTGCGATAGTGTCACAAGCCTGCTTGTGTTGTGCAGATCAACAAGCGAGCATGGAGGCATTCAGGTCTTTGCAAAAGGCAGTTAGGCTGTTTTCCGCGGTAGCCACCACGCAATTTTAAAACCACGCAAAAAATCACTGAAAATGATGTGTACGTTTAAATTATTAATTCTCATATTTCATATTTCAATTCTCATATTATTTCTCATATTCTCATATCGACGAGGTCACATATCGACGAGGAACAACATATAACCTTTAAAATGAGGTATAGCACAGTGTCATACGCAACGCGGTTTCTGAGAGCACAGAGGACAAAAATGGAACAGATTCTCTTTATAAGTATCATATAGATGGGGATTCCTAAATCCAGGACAGTACATGAAGCAACTCATGATAAATTTGATATTTTG
This sequence comes from Sipunculus nudus, assembly GCA_026874595.1. Lineage (NCBI taxonomy): Eukaryota > Metazoa > Annelida > Sipuncula > Golfingiida > Sipunculidae > Sipunculus > Sipunculus nudus. The sequence continues at coordinate 18,839,923 of CM049314.1, read as the reverse complement.
AAAAAAAAAATCACTTCAAATTATTCCGTATGTACGGCAAGCTCATACTCATAGGAAAAGTCATCATTATAAATTAAATGTATCATCCTTTGTCCCATACCTATTTGAGGCTATTTCACATGTAAAAGTTGACAAAATGCACCTGAATATTTCGTTTTCTCGCTTATAAGGATTGAGATGGCGGTACAACATAACAGAATCACTCTAAGAAAAATCTATTTGGCATGATGCTCAAACCGATTTCCATCATGTTCTTAAGAGAAAGGGGCATGCCCTTGAGAAAATCCCACTAAATTTTGGTAACGATCCGGATAACGGAGCGGATCCAGTGAGATTGTTTTAACTTCTTAAACAACTGACTTTTCAGACAGTCACCTACTGCCATCTATCCGCGGAATCTAACACTAAAAGTAGACACTCCGCCCAAAGATCAGCGTGCACGGGTGGTCACACTAACAAGAAGTTCTCATCGATTATAATCGATGCAGACAATCTGATGATCGGTCTAGTATTGCCATAATCGATTACAGATTTTTCTCACAACAGTTAGGCTTTATAATGACAGAAGGTAAACTTTCGTAAAATTTATGAGGACAAACTTTACACAATGTGTTTAATAGATCCACATTGAAGTTGACTATATACACATGTATACTACAGTGTTTTTAGATTTATTAGCCATTATGTAGGCCTATATAATATATAATATATATATATATATATATATATATATATATATATATATATATATATATATATATATCATTGAGAGGATGTAAAGGTCTAGATTTGATCAGAAATTTCATCCTCCTAGAGGTCAACCAGTTTTTACTGCCGACTGATCATGAAATTACAACCGATTCCCAACACTTCCCAAAAGCGACTAATAATCGATCATCGGTTGCGGATATATTTTCGAGGATCAATTATGATTAAAATAGCGACTCCCAAAACTACTATCAAGCACGCAACACCGGTACTCATGTCTGGATGTAGCCTATATTTATACAAATGTCCCTGGTTCAAGCCATAAATTGTATAAAAATAGTACAGTGACCTTTCTGTCTCATAACAGAAGTGATATAGACCTGTTCTGTATTATAATAAATACTGTAGTACTGTACAGAACTGTAGTGGGATTACCAGTAAAATAATACAACATTAGCAAAAGCTAAAAGAGTGCAGAAATGACTCATCTTTGAACTTGACCAGGTTTTTGTAGTATCCAGGTACTTATGCTAAATTGCTCACTGGACCGTTTCAGAAAATAACACTGTGACCTTGAACAATAGATCAAGGTGACCGAATTTCGGACTTAACCAAAACTTTGCTCATATACATCTACCTTGTAAATGAGGTACCTATATTTAATCTTTTCGATATTCCTCTCACAAACCACAAAATTCCAAAAAAGCGATAATTTGCAAGGTAAAAACTAAATATCATAGGTGGCGCCACCAACCTTGTGCAGCAGTAATAAATCACCAAGGGCAACAAGCACTGCGCGTTCTCAGACAATCAGCCCATTGGTTCTTGAGACGTGCTTACATGGTTTTCTTTTTCTTTAATAGCTGTGACCTTGTAAAGTAGGTCAAGGTGGACAAAACATGGTTAAGGCTGTATCTCATTGGGCTGCGACAGCCTTGCGACTAGTTGGAGACACAACAATCGCGAGAAAATGGCGAATTAGCGACAATTTTCACTTGCATTACACTGAATCGTACCTACGACACGTTTGCGAACATCACACGAGTGTTTGTCACAAAATTCGGCTGGAGTTCGTATACCCGTCGTGCGAATGGTGTCCGATGTTCACAAGACGTTCGCATGACATGTCAGAATGTCAGATTCTATTTTTTTATCTCCAAATATTCGCCATGTAGTTGCATAGGTCGCAAACCCCTCTCAAAGTTGTGTCGCATTTCTTGACTCGAGAATAGTTCGAGACATGTGCGAGACGGGATTGAGACAAAAGCGACTCCTCTGCGATTATTTTGCCAGAATTTTTGTTTGCGAACTGTTTCTAACATGTTCAAAATTTGTGCGACATGTTAGCGACAGTTTGCGTATCACACGAGGAAATTGAGAACCGCCGCGAATGTTGTAAGACACTTTTGAGCCTCTCTCGGGAATGCTTTCGCAGTTTGTCGCAAAGCTGTCGCAGCCCAGTGAGATACAGTCTTAGCTCAAGGGTGATCTAGGAAGTAAAATTCATGACAGCAGGGATATATATTAGAGCACAAATGCGCCTGGCTTGGACAAAAAGACGGCTAACTTAGTAGTAAGCCAAGTTTCGTGGCTCGACCAGGCTTACAAATTTTGGGATGGTTTAAACTTACCTGAAAGCCTATTCATTTGACGATGTTGAGTGCAAAGTACCCGTTTTATTTAAACAAGTTATCCGTATTACGTGCGACATATTGCATCCCATTTACATTTATCTAGTTCGTGGTTAAGTATAGAGTATAATTTATCCTGGTGGTTGTTATGACAACAAATTTTTACTTAATTATAATCACAGTTTCCTCTAAACCGCAAGAAAAAAACTAACTTTGAATTAGTTTGTATATTTTTTGGCATTTTTAATTGTAAAAGATTTATCTTTTTGTATATTTATTTATCAAACCCAACTGAGCTGCACAAAATCGGCTCACTTAGAAATATCAGCTGCGCCTCTTGATAAACTCGGCGGCTTGTTGGCGGCGGCGAAAATGGCGGTAGTGCCTGGCTCCCAGATTTATGATCAACCAAAGACAGGTTTAAACTATACGTTTATTAGAAAGTATTCAGGTTTCAAAACTGTAGCTAATTTATTTCTGACATGACTTTTCTAATTACTGGAAACGTACCGTAAAGCAATAAAGCATAAAACTGTTAAACAAAACCCACTGTTGTTACTGTTGTAGAAGACATTGATGGACCGAAACAAGGATAATGTCACTGCATCACGTCTCCTTTGGATATCTTCAGGTTCAACCAATAAAATATTTATGACTTTATTACAGCAGAAAATAAAATCAGAAGAATTTTCCAATAAAGTTCATTTATTGAAAATAAGCACCGTTCTCCCATTGCGATAACTTAACAAAAGTATGAAATGGATTGTCTTATACACAGAGTTCGTATATAATATCAAAGAGTAAGAAATCTCTACTTCTTATATTTTAGTTTTATCAAACTAAGAAAAATAAGGTAAGAGTTTAATGTAGGAAATATCAAGATCGTTTAACACGAGTTCTAGCAATCAATACAATAAATACACCGAACATATAATACTGTGTGGAGTATTATCTGATTACGTTCACGAAAGAAAACAAGATCACATGGTTAATGTTCAACATTAATAGTTAACTGCTAGCCTAGGACAGTTCTAGCCAATGTGAAGAGAAGACCAAAAGTTGGCTCTCATTTAACTGACTCGGCAAGTGGGTCACACATAAACCTTTACACAAAATCTGAACTAACCTTCTCCTTCAGATATGAAATCATATAGATAACAATTCTTTATCTTAAATCACCAAAATGTTATCTGTGTAAATACTACAGAGAAATATAATTAATAAACAAAAATTTAACAGGTATATTGTCTAACATGCAATAAAACATGAAACAGAATTATGTTGAAAACTTATTGGGGCTGCAATCACTGATATTTGTCAGGCAAGTATAAATTCATACACGGCAAGTTAAAGCTATATTTACTTGCCTGCAATGGCATGTACTTTCAAAAGTACTGTCGAGGTCTCCTGGATAAAGGGGAACAAAGGGAGTAAGAAACATCAACATAATCCTGGGCTCCCTGAAGAACACACTTCATGAGGGTAATCTTGAATATAATGGTAAATATTAAAATAAAATAATAAAAAATTGATAGAATATACCAAAGATAATAACAAGAAAAACAGAAGCAGTCTGCATAAATATTAATGTTATAAATTCTTACATGTATGTATACATCCTGCACAACACCACTAGCATGTTCTGTCATTTAAAGTCAAGGACTGACAAACTATGGAAAATTTGGATTCTGGGAAAAGGGGGTGGTGGTGGTGTGGTAAGGGCCTTAAGGAACCCTAAACATCATATGCTGTAGATGTTAGTGGCCCTGGATCTACATCTAAGGTTTATAGATGGAAAACGTGTGTGGGTGTTCGTGTGTCCCTCTCTGTGTAGAGCAATAAGTGATCACACAAAGGAGATACAGACATGATTACATAGAAGAGTGAACTCATTAAAATCTTACTCTTTCAATTAAGGTTTCTAAAAATAGATATTGATAGGTTAATATATATCAAAGCAATAAAGCAGTCACAAAGACTGCCTTGCGCATGTATATAAAAGTCCTTTGGTTCTTTAGTCTTGTCTCCTGGATACAATACTTGCTCATAAAACAGAGCCTTTTTTTTGTTGAGGTTAATCTCAGCAAGAGTACCTCCTTGCATCAATAAACAATGATACATAAATGCGCTATAAATGTGGAAGACGTGGATATGGCAAAATTCAGATCATTGAGTTATGAAAGAATCTTTGGGTAGAAAATAAGACCGATTGTACACACATTACAATGAAAAATTGTCCTGCCACCATATAATCATTTTTTTTCACACTGACTCAGAGTCACTTTTTTTCTTTAGTTCTCTAGCTCAGACCGTCATCTGTCAATTCTTAGGAATTCTTTTGTGGAATCTTGACCATTACCTGAAAAGAGAAAAATTAATGTTATAATACAAAGGCCTTTACTGGTCACTATTGTGACTAATTTAAATCTTGATCTTGATGCCTATGAAAATGCTGATTGTTGTGGACAAGTATTTAACTATGTCTTTTTTTTTAAAAATATTATCAAATAACATTTGTATTTTTCAATGTAGAAGGTCTAGAAATGTTGTATGACATGACTTGACTCACATGGTACTTGGTATATCCCCAAATTAATCTTAGATTTTGAGTACTGCAGAACCAGAAATTCTCATGATCATGTAATTTTTTTTGCAAATTTTTCAAGATAACCTTGATTAATGAAAAAACTGAAAGCTCGCAAAAATTACATGCCATACCTAGTAATACTTACGGAAGTAAGCATGCCCAGTGCAAGAATATACGGTTCAATTAATCCCGACAATCTGTTTGAGTATTAATTAAACAGTAATACCACACACACTGCCCACCTGATTGTGTGTGCACAATTAAATGCATCACTGACCATCATCCATAACCAAGCTTGGCTTTTGTTAACGTTTATTTTCTATCTCAATTGATTTATTGTTTTGTGTGTGTGTGTTTGTGAGTGAAAAATGTTACATTCAATGCGTGAGAATTGCATGCTCATTACAGGTATGACCTTGCAAATTCACAAGTTACGCTAAAATAACATGTTCTTCAGGTAACATCTTGAATGTTAAAGATTACTTACAGTTTTGACCTCAGTATACTCTTTAAGAGCATAGGATCCCCTGAAATATAAACAAAATGTAGTACAGAGCGGATGCAGTCAGGAATAAATTAAGAATTGTCCTTATACTACCTGGAAAAAAATTTATTTCATGACCTTTTAAGGACTTCTGTAATAAAGGACCACCTTTCTTTATAACCTGCTAGGCAGACTGAGGTCATATGATGAGTATGCATGTCATCAAGGAGATTTTGTGAACAGATAAAGTAAAACTTAAGACCAACTCAACCTAAATAAAATAGTTACCTTTTTCGGCTGGTAGCCAATGACAAATTCCACCAACAATAATCGAACAACGGCCAATAAAGGTGTTTCCATGCGCATGGATATACATATATGCTTGAAAAATAGGTGTGTTTTCATGTGCTTGTATATGCGTATATGCTTGAACTGCATCACTCCTGTGGTGATTTTCATGCATATACACTGACGGACATATGGATAAACCCCAGTTACAAAATCATATGAGCCATCTTTCACGCATATACGCTAATATGGTAAAAACCCCTCAAGATATTGACTTGGTAAATTTTAAATGTTCTGTTATCTGCAGGCTGCTAAGCAGGTTGCTATTATGGAATATAAAATGGATTATTTTAATTCACTGACCTCTATATATCAACAGAGAAAAAAACATGATTTAATTTGTAATAATTATTTCCTACTTTTTTACAACAAATCTTATGTTTGGAATTGTGAACCAGACAGACTTGAAACCATAAGCTAATATAAAATATATGCAACAAAAATTTATTCCTGATCATAAGCCAGATTTCTAAAACCTTTGTACACATGAATTTTTATGGAATAAAGATTACACAATTGCTTATCGTTCGGTGAAAAGCAGCGAAAACATGACTGAAGTGACTGCCCCTGGCCCAGTCTGACAAACAACAAACAGATAATGGAACCATTGTTATGTACTGCTTTGTTTTAACCATCTAGTAGCGCTCAGACATTAACTGTCATGGTTGCAAGTACTAGAGACAGGGTAATACTTACTGAGTAGTTGAGTCAAAAATTTGGATTCAAGTACTCATCATGTCATGTATGTACATGCATATTTGAATATTACAGCAAATTTACCAGCGACTGTGTAGGCAGCACATGTTACTGAGTTTACGTTATACATAATAATCATACTGTACAGTTCATTTTGAAAGGATTTGCATTTTTGAGTTACATGTTTTCGAATGGATTTTTCCATTCTGTTTGATTTTAGTATTTATATCTATTAATATATATATATATATATATAAAAATAAAGTAATTAAGCCGTCATGAAGTCAAATTTATTCATATCATGCATCAGTAAACAGATGTCCATTTATCTTTTCAGCATTGCCATGGTGACGCGTACTTGCATCCAAGTCAGGTAATACCTATTCGGTAATGGAGTTCAAAATTTTGTACCTGTTTAAGCCCTAGTTGCTAGGCTCAGGCTCCCGGGTAAGCTGGGGGGGGGGGGGGGGGGGGGGAGGGGGCTCAATGGACATGGACAACCAGACTGAAAGTAAGGGGGGCTCACACAAAGCTGGAATATGGGTCAGTTCTGGAGGCATGCATCAGTGCACAGGAATACTGAAGAGTCAATATGCGGCTTAAAAGCATTAGTTGTTGCCTGAGTGGTGATACAGGAGATTAAGATTGTCATACAATTAAGTTCGATGCCTTTCTCCTGATAATGTTTAAAAGATCTCATGCCTTTTCAGGTACTGAATTTTATAACAAATGTATGGTATATTTTTTCAATTAATAAGAGTTATAAAATGCATCAGTATTTTTTTCTTAAAGATTTTCTCTCCATATTTTTCTCCTTTATATTTTTAGTATGTACAAGTCAAATGTGCTGCAGGATTAGACAAATTAACTTTATCTCGCTTCCTTATTTCAATGTCTTACCCCTTATATTCACACACCTGTGATTACCCAATTTTAGGTTAACAGATCCGAATAAAGATTAAGAACTTAAAAAAAGAGAGTAACTTATTTAAAAAAATTTATTAAGAGGGAAAAAAAAAGATTGAATTTGTGACAACATCTGCAGTTGTCTCCCATATTTTGTATAACAGACATTCTTCAGGTGAATATATATGTATTTAGCCCCTAATGTCAGATTCATGGAGAGTCTGCATGCCTCCATAAGCAAATAAGAAATACATGCCAGCCTCCTGCACACCGAAAAATTTTCAAATCTTGTTCTTGATGGATGGTATTTCTTAAAATTCTTCTATGTACAGTTATTTGCAGTCCTGCATTATCTCAAGATCAGGGACAGCAAGTTTAATGATTTTTTTGTCCTCACATTATCATGGTACATAAAATGCAATGTAAATCCACACTTAACAGTTCTGAATTCTGAAACTTACAATTCTCTACCATGTCCAGACATCTTGAAACCTCCAAATGGTGCTTGATCCACGGTGTAGTCATAACAGTTGATCCTGAAACAAATGGTTAGATAACAGGAAAGTAAAACCTGTATCACAACATATAGATTATACATGGCTGTCACTCAATTTATTACTGCAACCTGGGCCTGCAGGTAAAAAACCTGATAGCCAAGGCCTGAACATATTAAAATGCTAATCCTTTAAGGGAATAATTATTATCTTACAATTTTACAGTATTGTTGATGACTATATTACTGCATAAAAAAATATTAAGCATCAATTATTATAAAGTTATACTGTGCTTATACAGGAATGACTCAGCACAGCAGGGCAGGCCCTAATTTTTTACTATGAGACAGGCTGTAAAAGCATGGGTACAGACTAAAAACTCAGACATACAAGGCATGGTTTGTCAAAATAAAAGCTCCTGTTAATTGTCATTTGAAATCGATTTTCTTAAGAGTACCCTTGCATGTAAGGGTATTATATTGGTGAAGTCTTAATTTTTCTTAATTTTTAGTTACCAATATATTGGTCTAGGCTACTACTGGTAATCTTGTTTAATATGAACAAAGTATTTTTGTTAATAGTGTTGTTACCAGAAGGATCCACTCCGCACAGCCTGGGCAACCATCAGAGCTGTGTTAATGTCTTTTGTTAGGATGCCCGCAGCTAAACCATAAGTGGTTCTGTTCGCTCGCTCTATGACCTCCTCCACTGATTCAAACTTGAGAATAGATTGGACAGGACCAAAAATCTGAAACATGTCACAGTATATATTATTAACATATATGAAATTTATATATATATATATATATATATATAGAGAGAGAGAGAGAGAGAGAGAGAGAGAGAGAGAGAGAGAACACCGTTTCGGGGCTACATATAAAATAACTGGGTACTTTAAAATTATTCAAACAAACAATTCATAAATTCATTACAATTGTGTGCAGTCTAATATTAGAACTTGAAACAATTCTGTGTTATAGTTATCTTGTAAACATAAAACTAGAGCTAGTGATTGAAATGAAAGCATATAACTAAATTTTTTCCCTTTCAAACTGATTTTTCACAACAACGCAAATTACAGAGAAAATTCCTAGTGTAAACATCTTCCTCTGAAGTTACTTTGGACACCAGTTATATCTCTGACTGTCAACTGAGTTACAACCATAAATAAGGGATAATTGATAATTTAAATCTCTCATCTGGAGCTACCTACCTCCTCTCTAGCAATGCGCATGTCATCCTTTACATCAGAGAATACTGTAGGCTGGATAAAGAAGCCTACATCACCATGACGACAGCCACCTGCCTGTAGACTGGCTCCCTCCTGCTTTCCACTGTCAATCATGCTGAGAATCTTCCTGAACTGTGCATCATCAACCTGTACATAGATAAAACACCAGATAAACAGATGACTGAATTTATTTTAAAAATCCCAACAGTCAATCTTTATGTAAAGTGATCAGAACACTGGTTAAGAGGCTTGTCTATCCACTGGCAACCTTGGTTCAATCCTCATCCTGGTTATGAGAGTGGGTTATCATGGCATGTCCAAGGCTAGTGGTTTTCTCTGGTTTCCTCCAGTTCTAGACACTACCATTTGAGCCATGGAGAGTGTCCAGATTAGCTATGATAACTACTTGTACAATCCATGTAATATACTGGTATAAATAAATTTCATACTTTATAACACATATCGATGAATGTATGTTTTATTTAAGATTTTTCAGCAGTGAGTACTTACATAATCCAGGACAGAGACAACAGATCTGAGGCAGTCGGACTTTTCACAGAAAACCACCAATATCTTATTCTTAAATATTTTTTAGAATGTTTTACAAATCAGTCAAAAGTATATTAAACCTTCAAATTGTGAAAGGAATATATATTTAAATTATTTAATTTGTTTTTTTTATTCTTGTACATAACATTTATTAACCTAATCTTACCATTTTATGCTAGTTTTCAGTTAAAACAACTAAAATATTTAGGCATGTCAAAAAACTTTGTTGATTCCAAGTGTTTTAGGTTAGTTTTTTGGTAGCTTTCTGTATTTTTGTTGGGTTCTCTGAATTTGGTGGCTTTCTGTGAATAGTCAGACCAGATCTGAGGTTGCCTACTGGGTCATGCTAGAGGGTCCTTGCCTCGATTGCCACCAACGTTTAATATACATATGGGAAACCTTTTATAAAGCCTGAAAGATTCACTCTAATGTCTTTATGCCAGGTTTGAATCCTTGATTATTCCTGATTCCTGATCCCATGAATACTAATCTTGATATCCACAAGGCTTAATAATAACCTATACTTAATTCCTACCATATGGCTACCCATGTCAACATTAAAAGTACAGTGGTACCCATAGGATTTGGTTACCAGCATCAACATTAAATATACAGTGGTACTCATAGGCCATGGACCTACTTAAATAAATACATCTTTATCTTATCAGACTAAACTCAGTGCTAGTTTGGTCACTGTTACTTTACCTGAGGACCTTGCTGTGTTCCGATTTCAAAAGGATCTCCAACAACTCGTTTCATGGCCAGTTCTTTGGACTTCTCAACAAACTTGTCATAAATGTCAGCATGTACGAATGTCCTTGACCCCGCGCAGCAGTTCTGTCCATGGTTTGCCATGATACCCTCATGAGCAATCTGCACAGCTTCATCCACTTAAAATAGACAAATGCATTAGTGATGATACATTGTGAACATTAATAATAATCTAAATCATCCCTTTAACATCTACCCTTCTTCAATTATTACTGGATTAAAAACATATGTAATAATTTGATGAGATTATAAGTTAAACCATCCAATAATTTAATTGTGCGAGGTATTATTTGGAGTTTGAGTGAATGAGTCAACTGTTAGTATGGTGGAAGGTATGTATATAAGAACAGAAAGAGCCATCACACAAATATGGTTTGTCATGGTAACATCCTAATTACTAATAAGTTGTGTACTATACAATATTTGGACCAGTAAGGCAGGGAAGAGATATAATAATTATATCCTAATTTCAAGTAATGTGACGGCTTGTTAACTACTGTATTTATCTTTTAAACAGATGGGCTATAAAGAAATGTGCGGCCATAAAAAGGGAATCTATGGTATACTTACAATCTGCATCAGGAAAGATGATCAGTGGACTCTTCCCTCCCAGCTCCAGAGACACTCGCTTCAAGTTACTGGTGGCTGCAGCAGCCATGACCAGACGGCCCACCTGTTAAATTTTTATATATTTTTCACATAACAGCACCATCATATATTTGTTTTAATATTTGTAAAATCATTTAAAGAAAAATAATTATCAGGTAGGACAGGCTACTTCAGAATTTAAGATCTGTAAGGAAATACATTGCTGCATACGACCAAGTAGACTGAATATTAATAGGGTTGGTATTTTTAGTATATATAATACCATATTATAATCATTGTTGGAATAAAAAAAATTCTCACTATAGTCAGCCCTAATTCTACTGAAAATCAACTGCCCAACTTTGACTGATAAAAACAATAAAATTTCAAAGCTCACACATCTCCTTATAATGAATAATAATATTATCAATAACAGATCACTGAACTCAGGCCAATAATCAATATACTGTATAATTCCTAATAAAAGTCGCAACTTTTTCTTTGAAAATGGTTGCATTCCTTCTAGAAGACAGAAATAGCAATGACATATTTCTGTAGATGGTGTGGGTCCCATTCTAGGCAGAACAACCGATGGTATATAGAGCCTGTGACATTAGAGGCTTTGATGTTGTAGACCCTCTTAAATCGTTTGACACAACTTACCTCTGTTGATCCTGTGAATGCTACTTTATCGATGTCCATGTGGGAGGATATGGCTGCCCCAGCTGTAGGTCCGTAACCGGGTATCATGTTGATGACTCCTGGTGGGAAGCCAGCCTTAAAATAAATCATGTGTGTAGTTATAACTATTTAGATGTATACAATTTGACCATTCATGAAATAACTGAAATGCTGTATATTGTTATAACTGTTGAAATCCTACTTTATTTTGAGGTTTTGGGCATGGCCCAATAACAGCATTATTCCACTCTAAATTTTGCCCATCTCCACAGAAAAAATCTTCCCTGGACTCTGTCCCTAGAGTGTTTTCATGTCACATCTCCACACCTTTACTGAGGCCTGACAGGTTTATTTCCACGTTTTTTTAAACAACTCATGGGGGCTGTTATTTTGCTTACAAACTTAAGACTCACATGTCACAGGCCTCATACTGAAATTATGGGAATACCCCAAGTTTATATATTTTATAAAATTTAAGAAATGATTGAAATGCAGTTTAACTGATATGACATTCTGCTAATGATGTACATTAGTGGAAGACACTTTAAATAGTGGAAGACACTTATCATTTAAAGTGACTCCTTGGTCATACAGCTATGCTGGGGGAGCATAACATTTGATACTATGACCTAACGCTGACTTTTTTTATATATATTTTTTTATTATTTTTAATTATTTTTTTAATATTATTTTGGTGGAGGTAATCGCTTCCATTTTTCATGCTCTCCTATCTAATTCTTAATCTAAATATGTACATCTGTAAAAAAAAACTAAATTCATGACGTTTTACTCTCAAAATAAGAACATACAAGAAGGGAGCCCTGAACTAAAAATAAATAATATACCTATAGACAAGGTTTCAGATTTCAACTTTTTAGATATTACACTGAACGAACATATGAAATGGCAATCACACATAAACAAAGTTGCAACCAAAATCTCAAAATATATTGGAATCCTAAATTAAAACATTACCTACCTATTCATATACTTATAATTATATATGATACTCTTATTCTATCACAATTAAAATATGGAATTCTGATATGGGCTTTGATATTAATAGATTAAAGAAACTAAAAAAAAAACCATAAGAGTTATCATAAATAGTAAAAACAATGCCCAAACTGAATCAATTTTTAAATCATTAAAAATCCTTAAAATTAATGACTTCTTCAGACTAAATATATTAAAATTTTACTTTTTTTACTTGCATGAAGCGCTACCAAAATATTTACAAACATTTAATTTTTCTACATAGACCATGACTCAAGAACATGACACAAGACATAAAGATACACTTATTACACATAAAACCAGAGCTAAGACAGCAGACAGCTATCTGAGAAACATAACACCAAAAGTCATAAAAGAAACCGACCAAATTATTGTTGACAAAATCTTCAGTCATAGTCTTCAAGGTTTGATTTGCTACATCAAACAACATTTTATAAATTCATATAAAGACAAATGCCTCTAGATAAACTGTTACATCTGTAACAACAAGTGACCCATGGGTCATGATGCTCAGCTGAATGGGAAGAGATTCGCAAAAAGGAAATTTTATCATCTGAATGGTAGTATATACCCATTCAACTGAAGCATCAAACAGATTAACCAACAGGCTGAGATTGTGTCTGTATTAATATATCTAAAAAATAGAGAAAAAAAAAAAAATACAGGTGGCTCCACCAGTCTGCAGAAACTAATAAAAACACTTAATGGTCAATATCCATGCAAAGAAGCATGGTGGTCTCGGATTAGTTGTTCAGATACTTCAGCATTTGTATCAAATTGTCCATTATTCTGAGGGATACTTATAGCTTGAGTCCTATAGCTTGAAGAATATGGGAAACAGAGACCTAATTTCAGGTTTCCACAGAAACTTTTCATGGGCCTCCTTGCATGACAAGAATGAAGATTCTGAGTCCAGTTGTTACGATTTGTACCCTGTTGACAGATAACCTATTCTTTAAAGGTCTCAAAAATAGAGAAAAAAATTCGTAAAAATTTGAAAAAAAAATAGAGGGGGCTCACCCAGTCTGCAGAAACTGATGGAACATCTCATGATCAATATGTATGCCAAAAATCATGACCATCAGTGTTGTAGTTATTGAGATACTGCAGTTTTTGTATCAAATTTTTCATTATTATGGGGGGTATTTTGAAGCCATACAGCTTAAAGGATATGGGTAACAGAGACCTAATTTCAGGTTTCCATGGAGGCTTTTCATGGATCTCCCTGTTTGTCAAGAATGAAGATTCTAGGTCAAGTTGTTATGATTTGGGCCCTGTTTACAGATGTTCATATCTTTAAAGGACTCAAAAATAGAGAAAAAAATTCAAAAAAAAAGCTGAACAAATACAGGTGGTGCCACCAGTCTGCAGAAACTGATGAAACACTCCATGATCAATATCCATGCATACAATTATGGTGATCTCTGCATTAGTTGTTCAGATACTTGTTTTGTATCAAATTTTCCATTATTCTAAAGCTTTACTTTGGAGTGCCATAGCTCAAAGGATATGGGTAACAGAGACCTAATTTCAGGTTTCCATGGAGACTTTTCATGGGTTTCCGTGTGTGTCAAGAATGGAGATTCTAGGTCCAGTTATTACGATTTGTACCATTTTGACAGATAACTACATCCTTAAAGGTCTCCAAAATAGAGAAAAAAAAATTGTAAAAATTTGAAAAAATACAGGTGGTGCCACCAGTCTGCAGGAACTGATGGAACACCTCTTGATCAATATGTATGTAAAAAATCATGACCATCAGTGTTGTAGTTAATGAGATACTGAAGTTTTTGTATGAAAATTTCCATTATTCAGGGGGGGGGGGGGGGGTAATTAAGAGCCCCACAGCTCAAAGGATATGGGAAACAGAGACCTTATTTCAGGTTTCCATGGACACTTATAATAGGTCTCTCAATGTGTCAAGAATGAAGATTCTAGGTCCAGTCTTAACGATTTGTGCCCTGTTAACATATGTTCACATTTTTGAAGGTCTCAAAAATAGAGAAAACAATTCGTAAAAAATTGAAAAATACAGGTGGCGCCACCAGTCTGCAGAAACTGATGAAACATCTCATGATCAATATGTATGCTAAAAATCATGACCATCAGTGATGTAGTTAATGAGATATTGAAGTTTTAGTATGAAATTTTTATGCTATTCTAGGGGGGGGGGTACTTTGGGGCCCCATAGCTCAAAGGATATTGGTAACAGAGACCTAATTTCTGGTTTCCATGGAGACTTTTCATGGGTTTCCGTGTGTGTCTAGAATTGAGATTCTAGGTCCAGTCTATACGATTTGTGCCCTGTTAACAGATGTTCACATTCTTAAAGGTCTAAAAAATAGAGAAAACTATTCGTAAAAAATCGAAAAATATAGGTGGTGCCACCAGTCTGGAGAAACTGTTGAAACAACTCATGATCAATATGTATGCCAAAAGTCATGCCATCAGTGATGTAGTTAATGAGATATTGAAGTTTTGTATGAAATTTTTGACTATTCTGGGGGGTACTTTGGGGCCCCATAGCTCATAGGATATGGGTAACAGAGACCTAATTTCAGGTTTCCATGGAGACTTTTCATGGGTCTCCCTGTGTGTCAAGAATGTAGATTCTAGGTCCAGTCGTTACGATTTGTGCCCTGTTAACAGATGTTCACATTGTTTAAGGTCTCAAAAATAGAGAAAAAAATTCGTAAAAAATCGAAAAATACAGGTGGCGCCACCAGTCTGCAGGAACTGATGGACCATCTCATAATTAAAATGTATACCAAAAATTATGACTGGCAGTGATGTAGTTAATGAGATATTGAAGTTTTTGTATGAAATTTTTTTGCTATTCTGGGGGGGGGGGGGTACTTTGGGGCCCCATAGCTCAAAGGATATGGGTAACAGAGACCTAATTTCTGGTTTCCATGGAGACTTTTTATAGGTCTCTCATTGTGTAAAGAATGAAGATTCTAGGTCCAGTCTATACGATTTGTGCCCTGTTAACAGATGTTCACATTCTTAAAGGTCTAAAAAATAGAGAAAACTATTCGTAAAAAATCGAAAAATATAGGTGGCGCCACCAGTCTGCAGAAACTGTTGAAACATCTCATGATCAATAAGTATGCCAAAAATCATGACCATCAGTGATGTAGTTAATGAGATATTTAAGTTTTTGTATGAAATTTTTGACTATTCTTGGGGGTACTTTGGGGCCCCATAGCTCATAGGATATGGGTAACAGAGACTTAATTTCAGGTTTCCATGGAGACTTTTCATAGGTCTCCCTGTGTGTCAAGAATGAAGATTCTAGGTCCAGTCTTTACGATTTGTGCCCTGTTAACAGATGTTCACATTTTTTAAGGTCTCAAAAATAGAGAAAACTATTCGTAAAAAAATCGAAAAATACAGGTGGCGCCACCAGTCTGCAGGAACTGATGAAACATCTCATGATCAATATGTATGCCAAAAATCATGACCATCAGTGATGTAGTTAATGAGATATTGAAGTTTTTGTATGAAATTTTTGACTATTCTGGGGGGGTACTTTGGGGCCAAATAGCTCGAAGGATATGGGTAACAGAGACCATATTTCTTGTTTCCAAGGAGATTTTTCATTGACCTCTCAGAATGTAAAGTTACAAGTTTCTAAGTCCAGCGGTTACGATTTGTGCCAGGTTAACGGACAGACGGACGGACAGATGGACGGACAGACGGACGGCACGACGGACGACGGACAAAGAGTGATCGCTATAGCTCAGCATGACTGAAAGTCAGCTGAGCTAAAAATCAGTCTAAGTAAACAAGGCCTACAGGCCTAATGCAAACCTGTGCAAAGTTTGGGAATATGAATGGAGGATTTAATATTGATTCTCTTATGTCCTGCATATCTACCTTAGTATTATGATTTCAGCAAAATGGATGTTTCTGACATGCAAGTTTTGGACTAGGACATTTTAACACTAGAATACTGGTCGTCTACAAGCGACTCCATGTATCCACCAAAATCAGAGTGGGACTGGTGAAGTGAGGCATGGATTGAGTGGCAAGGGGAAATAGAGTGAGGTGTGTTGCATATAAGCATAGATGTCTGCAGCCGAAATGTGTATGTAGATGGCGCCACCTGCCAAAAAAATCGAAAAAGTTACCAAGATGTATAAACATGCAAAATTTTAGGCAGTTAAAAGTCAAACCACTACTGAGATATGAGTGATTTTAGCCCACGGCAGATAAAAGTTAAACAGATGGACCCTGTACAAAAATGGTTGCAAGTGGCCCCTCCAGTTTTGTGTATGATAAAGAGTTGTTGGCCCAATCCGTCAAACAGCTCCCAAGATATGAGCTTGGATGCCTGCAGCGTAAACTAGAATGTAGGAGGCGCCACCTGTCATAAATCAAGAGAGCTGTCCAGGATGTATAAACCTGCAAAAATTTAGGCATATATGTCAAACCACTGCCGAGATGTGAGTGATTTTATCCCATGACAGACAAACAGAGGGACGCTGTGCAAAAATGGTTGCAGGTGGCGCCACCAGTTTTGCGTATGATAAAGAGCTATATTAGATCTATACACATGCAAAATTTTGTCCCAATCAGTCAAATGGTTCCCTAGATATGAGCTTGGATGTCTGCAGCGTAAACTAGCATGTAACTGGCACCACCTGTCATACAATCAAGAAAGCTGTCCAGGATGTATAAACCTGCAAAATTTTGGGCAGATATGTCAAACCACTGCCGAGATGAGTGATTTTATCCCATGGCAGCCAAACAGACGGATGCTTTGCAAAAATGATTACAGGTGGCGCCACCAGTTTTGTCTATGATAAAGAGTCATGTGAGATCTATACACATGCAAATTTTCAGGAAGATACCTCAAACCAGTCTCGAGATATAAGCATGGATGTCTGCAGCATTAAGGTGAATGTAGGTATTGCCACCTGTCATAAAATCAAGAAAGCTATCCAGGATGTATATGCATGCCGAATTTCAAGTGAATTAGTCAAACCATTGCAGAGATATGAGTGATTTTAACCCAAGGCAGACGAACAGATGGAACCTATGCAAACATGGTTGCAGGTGGCGCCACCACTTTTTGTGTATGTTATAAAGCTATCCAAGGGCTACATTTGTACAAAATTTTTTTCCTGATCAGTCAAACGGTTTCTGAGATATGTGGGTTTATGTGAGGAAACAGACACAAAAATGGACGCTGGGCAGAGAGGAAAGGTCAGAGGTCAATGTCAATTGGTTAGGCACCAGTTCAAATGTGACCCGATAACTGGTTTAAGTTTCGGAAAATCCATCCAGTAGTCTCAGAGGAGTTCCCCGGAAACGTCGGCGGCGGCGGAACCCAGTAAAAAACACAGTATCCGCAAAACTTCATTTTTGGTGGATAAAATTATTTGTTATCTTTTCTTTAATAAACTTAGATCAATTTTACAAATAAGCTGCAAATAAAGGAATATACTAGAGTGAAGCCAAATTAAAACCCTATATATTATTTAAAAGGACATAATCAGGAGCAATATTGTGCCTATTCTTTAACACTATCAGTTCAGTTTTGCTTTAAGCAAAAGGTTTCTAGCAAAACCATCCCAGCACACATTCTCAATTCCTCCCATACAGCTGTTTAACACCTTATAATGGCTCTGTGGTTGATAAACACAGTCCACCTGTGTAGGTTTATCATAACAAGGTAGCGTGACAGAAGGTCCAATTATGAGGGGCAAATTGGTTGTTTCAGACAGCAGGATCCTGTATTACAGTACATTTTCTTGGTCAAGTCAGCCACTGCATTTCCTGTAGGACATGTGTTGTGGCTCTGTGCTGCACATCGCCCCACGCACTGTGTTTATGTTGACACCTATGATTGCGCCAGGTCCACTGTTTTTAACACTCGTTTACAGGAATAAGCAAATAGATTCATGGCAATAATTTGGCAGGTACAGATTTATTTTAAAGGGAAGAAGCTATTTTTGGTGTTAACTCAACATGCTTTATAGGCGATGGGCCCCTTATATATGCGTTAAGATCAATCATAATAAATGCACGGCCATGTCTGAACATTAGGGCAATATCCACACAAGTATCTGAGAATGAGGTCATCAACTTACATACACATAAATACAATAACCTATTTCATTATATCATAGAAAGTGGGTTAATATTATCATATATACAGGGTTGTGCTCGATTCAACATAACCCACGACAAACCATGTGTGTTTAAGAGTGATAAGAATGCATGATTATACTACCTGGATGTTTCAATATATATTCTAATGAGAGTTTTATTTAACAGATTATGAACATAATAAATGCACAGACAAGTCTGCAAATGAGCTCAATATCTACACAAGTCTTTATGAGTCAGTGCATAAAAATTTTAATTTACATATCAGGACATTACTAGAATGCAGTCTGGACTGTAATGAATGATAGATCAGTTAGCTTGACAATGAATTAAGTGTCCTGCATGTTTTCAGATTGGATTTTCAATTCTTAACCTTGTGCAAGATCAAATTTATGAGGTTTGAGCATGCTTGACAAACTGAAGAGACTACTAAAGCATGTCTTCTGATTACAATCAACATTTTGTAAGACAATCACACTAGTACGTTATAAACCATTTGAAAAATATTGGGAAACAATTACATCAAAATCAAGATAACCCAACCTGATAAATCAGACAGATTATATATGTGTACAACTTGTTTAACTGGTAATGTAATTAATCAAAACAACATTTTAAAATGTTTATAGAATCCCTAATTTAATTTTAAAATAATAATGCAGTCCTATGAAAGAAAACTTTCACAGACGGCTGGAAAGTTATAGATTTGATGAAATGGTGGTAATTATTTACCTCTTTTGCTGGTGAGTAAAACAATGTTTTTTTAATCTTCTTTTAACGAGAGCAGGTGAAGATGGCAGGTATATACTAATCACTTTTGCAAGATACCTGAATCAGGAATTTGCTATTTATTCTTTTACCAGATCATATTAAAATTCAAAGTGTTTACAGGATATTATTTGCTATATTAATGATATTGTTTGACAAATCATTACTTTACCATAAAACATTAAATATAGGGTTATATGTCTGTTCTGCAGGTAGGCAAGAGTCAAAATTTTTCACTTTTTTACCTCCTTTGCAAGAGCACAAGCATACAGAGCTGTGAGCGGGGTTTGTTCTGCCGGCTTCATAACAATGGTACAGCCACAGGCCAGGGCGGGCCCCCACTTCCAGCCCAACATCATCAATGGGAAGTTCCACTGTAAACAAAGTACACATATGTAATGGAATTTGAAGGGTTCATGAAATAGGTCAAAGTTAATGTTTCTGTGCAGAGAGAACTAGACAACGAACTTGGGATTATTAGTATTGCGCAATTGGTCAGACCCAAATAGGAGAAAGTGGATCTGTAGTGTATCAATTATATCTAATTAATTAACTCTAATACATACATCTACTGTGGATTCACTGTATATATTTCTGTTTGTATATAACAGCAGCATCTCATCTTGCTGAATTCACTTAAATATTTAGAAATATATAAGCAAACCAAACTATAGTAAAAAGTCTGAATACTTAAAATCTCCTGATGTAATGACTTAAAATTCTCCTGATAATATTATTCAAAGAAATTACACTGATACATAAAACAAAGAGATAACTTACTGGGATGATCTGCCCACAAACCCCGACTGGCTCATGTCTGGTGAAGGTGAAGAAACTTCCATCTGAAACAACAAACCATGTACAAGTCGCGACTTCTGCAAGGAATTTTACGGTATCAGATAATCAATACATGAAAAGTTCAGAAAACACACAGACAGGGGTTACTGCAGGCTATATGACTCTTTGGTCTATGACCATCATAAAAGGAACTGGCAAAATAAAAAAAAAAATATAATGCCTTAAAGAAACATGCATTTGTAGGTAAGCATACCAATCATAATGGTCATCATCATCATGGTCATTATCATCAGCAACACAGAGGAATGCACTTGACTGATGAAGAAAACAACAATCGCTTGTCTTAACGTTCGCACAAGTTCTGCTCTCTGGATTGACTGGGTACTTGTAGCTGAGATCCGTGCCGGTTTTGTGTCCTGCCTTGGGCTTTGGAGCTGTGGATGTGGTTGCTCTCTCTGGTCACCGATATGGTAAAATGATGGCAGCCTCCAGCAGTTTTCTGCTTGGCTTGTGTGGCATCTCGTCTATTGCTCTATTAAAATTACGCGTAAGGAGCGTGCAGGGCTGAAGTCCCAGACTACAGCAACCTGTAACTACTGGATATAGCTAAAGACATCTTCAGTCATTCAGGAATGTACTTAAGATGGTTGTATTTATATACTGCTCTATTGCATAGACTTTTGTTGGAGTATAATTATTTTTGTGAATCAACAGATGCTGAAGTCTATATTCTGTCTTCTATTCATGATCATGCTGGTTTTTTATATACAAAGTACCATCACAGGATCATCCACGTATATTTCACTTGAGCACTTAATGATATTACTTAAATTCAGTACGTCTTAATAACTGTATTTGGTCATCACCTTGTATTATTTTCTTTACATAAAATTTAGATTTATCCTTTTGCATTTTAATTAGATTAACATAAATGATTGACTATCTGAATGATCAAATTCTAAACAGATCTCCTATGAATTATATAAATAACCAATAAAATGTAGGTGACACTAAAGCCTGTTCAACCATGCAGGGCCTGATGAACTTTGGATATGTTTTTATTAAAACCAGAGAAAAGAAGGAGACACAGGGCTGATAACCTATAATGTTATGAAACAAAAACCACAACTTCCAAATAATCTTAAAAACACAATAAAATCAATATGTGAGAAAACAAGTCTATTTGTAACATCATCTCAACATCACTGAAGAATGTTAAAGTCATAGATCACATGCACAAAAAATGCATTTAAAAGCTGCTGATTGGTTGTCAAGTGTCATAAATATTCTAAACAAGGGACCTATTGGTCACGGCACTCAGCTGAATTTACCTCAGAGGTATAATAGAAATGTATAAAATCCTAGCACACAAAAAACAGGTGATTGTTTTATTTAGTTGTATTTTAAACAAAATGCAAATGCTACCAGTACTTCAATTTGGCAATATTGTTAATAGGTCTGTCCTGCATAAAAAGTTGCTTGTGCACCTTGCCAACTAAATACAACAGGAGAGTATATTATGATCTGTAAAAACATATAATAATATATTTCATTACCCTAATATGAGATGATCATAGTATTTAAATATATATAATAATTATTTACTGACTCTGAAGTGCAGATCTAAGGTAAGATCTACAAACAAACATAGTTTATATTCTATAAGCATTTCAACATTTACTGTATCCATAATCATTAAAGGTGAAAAAAAAGTAATATCAGCTGCATGCCTGAAACAGGCAGAAGAAGTATTAAGGATCTTATGAACATAAAACACAGCTGCACATGCAACAAGGACAAAACAGAGATAGGCTTTAGAGTTATATTAAATGTTGCATTTCATAACAAAAAGATAATTGTAGCATTAATTAATATTTCTCAAATCATGTTAGATATATAGATGGCTAAGCTAAAATTTAATTTTAAAAAGTTTACCTGACAGTCTTCTATGATAAGTGCTCTAACATTATACCTAACAATGTTTTAAAAGAGATGTATGATTCTGCAAGTTGGTTGTTTGTAGGATAACACGAAAAATGTACAAATTCTTATCTAATTTCTTACATACAATAAAATCTTGATCAAATAAAGTTGTTTCCTTGATAAAAAGTCACTAACTTTAACAGTTACCATGTTAAGTGATAAAATATATTTCCTGATGTTTTAGACAGGGTGCATACATGTTCAGATCCATAAATGCTAAAAATTATACAAGACTGACCTATTTTCTGGCATGTGCAAAGCAAATATATAAAGGAATATATATGCCAAATATGAACAAAACAACTCCAGTGGTTTTAACAGAAGACACTCCTGAAGTGTAACAAGAGGCTTTAAGTTAAAAACGGCGGTATTTCCTTAATTTCTCAAGGGACAAAGTCGCAGTGACCAAGGTTTGTTAGGAGAACTAAGAGACATCTAACTGTATGTTGAATTTTGGATTTGTAGGTCTAACAGTTTCAAAATGTGCCCTGTTAACAAACATTTGGCTAGATGGATGGACAACAGACACAGGACCATGACTACAGCTCAGAAGACTTATAGTCAGCCAAGCTAAAAATGAAACTCTCAGACTGAGACTGACAAACCATGACAGACACCATTTCATTTAACTACAAGATCCAGAAGAACCAGAAGGTTGAAAATCATAAATGTTGATTTTTGTCAAGAGGGTTTTAATTTTATGTTAGGTCTTTAGTCTCTCATTCTCTTAAAG
The DNA here is from genome assembly GCA_026874595.1 of Sipunculus nudus. Taxonomy (NCBI): domain Eukaryota; kingdom Metazoa; phylum Annelida; class Sipuncula; order Golfingiida; family Sipunculidae; genus Sipunculus; species Sipunculus nudus. The sequence goes on along the minus strand of CM049314.1, from coordinate 18,816,833 downwards.
GAACATAATCAATAGGCAATATTATGCCTATTCTTTCACTATCTTTCATTTTGCTTTGTACAAAAGTTTCCCAGCAAAACCACCCCAGTACAAAGTTTCAGTACCTCGCATACGGCTGTTTAACACCTTGTTATGGCTCTGCAAGTTGGTAAACACAGTCTACATGTATCTGTTTACCATAACAAGCTGCGTGACCGGAGGTCTCATTGTGAGTCACAACACCCAAGGTTACAGCCAGCATGAACATGTATTACACATTTTGGGCCAAGTCAGTCAGGGCATCTCCTGATTGACATGTGTTGTGGCTCCACGATGCACCAGCCCGACAAGCTGTGTTTATGTTGACACCTGGTATCATGCCTGGTCCACTGTTTTTAACCCTCGTTAACAGGAGTAAGCAAATGGTTACAAAGCAATATTTGGGTAGGTAACAAATTATTTTAAGAAGAAGCTGTTTTCGTGTTAATTCAACATGCGTTATAGGTGAATGGGCCCCTTTAAGTGTCAAAAGGGCACCCCTTGGTGGAACAGACTAAAATGTTAAAATGATCTAATTTTTTAACTGGTATATCTGAATGTATCTGTTGTCTTACCAGCAGGGATGGTTTCTCCCACTATCTTATCACACCATCCAGCGTAATACCTCAGTACTCCAATAACACATTCCATGTCACCCAGGGAGTCAGTGTAGGGCTTTCCATTGTCAAGGGTCTCCAGGCTCTGACAGACAGAATATATATTTATCTCTCTCTCTCTCTCTCTCTCTCTCTCTCTCTATATATATATATATATATATATATATATATATATATATATATTCTCTGTATATATTAAATCTGTTTAATTTTTTTTATATCTAGTAGTGTTGGGAATCGTTTTTAATGTCATGATGGATCATCAGTAAAAACTAGTTGACCTCTGCCAACCAATAATAAGAAATACTGGTTTTCTTAAGAAGTAAGAAATTTTGGGCCATATATAGACCCACACATCATCTCAACTGATATAAAGGCCTATATGCAGGCTAACAATGTCATAATTCCACAGCCTACATGTCTGTCTAGTAACTTAGAAATTTTATTAGGTTTTTTTTAGTAAATGCAGAAATTTCTTTAGTTTGCTTACATAATGTATATAAAAGCACAAATTTCCTCATTACAAAGCCTTATTTATGTGCAAATTTTGCAATCGATTATGGCACTCCAAGATTGATCATTGGATTGTTTGCACCAACCTGACATATCAAAGATTACAATCAACCATCAGCCAATCACTAATATTTAGACATTTTCTTCAGGCTGACAAGCAATACTTGAGAACTGTTGAGTGATTTAAAAAAACAAAACTACCACACTAAATTACGTTATATAATCCTGGATTTCTAAAACAGATAAATAAAGACATCTCAGACAAAAATGACAAATGAATTCATGATACCTGTGAAAAATTTCCACAGCAGTGTATATCTAAAAGGCAAGTTAAACAAGCACCACAAGGATGAATAACATACCTGTTTTAATCTTGTGATCCGACACCTTATTAAATACCCTGTATTTTTGGGTTTTGCCAGAGAATTTAATTCAGGTGGGAAACTCTGTTGGTGAAGTTTATTATAAGTTCAATGAAAATCTATCATAATTTTTAATAGGTCATCATGGCTATTGCTGAGAATCAAACTTGGGCGAGATATATTGGTTTTAAACGTTCATTAAAACCCATCATATTCCTGGTAAGTCATCCATGAAACACCACAAAGCAGTCTGGTGACCTCAGACCTGATAAAATATACATGGATTTTGCCTATAATTGATCTTGGGTGAGATAATCTAATGTTGAGTAGCTATGGTGAATTTACTTATACCGTAATACATCCCATTTAAGCTATGGTCACAAAGATCCATAAGAAAGGATGGGTTTGCACAAATCTCCCAGTTCCTAAGAATTCTACAGTTTGCAAACATCTCTTAGAGGGGGCATAGATTCTTGAGGCATTCATGAGGAAATTGAGATCATTTTTGATGTACAATGGCCCTAGAGTTCTTATGTTCTTTTTAAGGGTGCCTTGGAATCTTCCTACAGCATACTTATGGCCACCATTAGAATTTTGTATTCTGGAATGTTGTCCTGTCCCTAAATAATCCACTAACATCTTGCGTAGTTCTTACACTGTTCCTAAGGCATTTGAACTGCTGCCGTATGACGAGCTGTCTTCATGAGGTGTTTAAGACAATCTTGGACAAGACCCACGACCTGGCCACAAACTTACGAATGGTCTATGAACGTTGGATTCACCTATTAGGCAGCTGTGCGAAATGGTCAAAAAATGGTTCATACAGTGTTCGCAGGTGTTTGTAAAGGTATTTTTGACCGTGGCTTAAGATGGGCATTCAAGGCTTAAGATGGGCATTCAAAAATAAGATACCACTTCAAAAATCTGGGCTGTGTTGCAATAAGGTGACTAGAGTCAAGTAGGGGATTTAAGCCCAAGGGCATCTACGTATCTCTGAGGTAGCCATTGTGACATTGTAATTGTAACAATGGTATATAGGTCTGCGGCTGAGCTTAAGTCCAGTATAATAATACTGCAACAGGTGCCTGGTAGAAGAGCAACATGTTAGGCTATGAAGCTACTATTTACCAGAGTTATTTGTAGAATTTATTAGATTTCTGGCTTACTTTGGGTACATATATAGAACTACAGGAATTCCCTGCTAAGAAAAGTTGTTAGAATGCCCTTGTGTCTGGTGTATAAGCTTGTTTAAGTACAAGCTGTTAGTGAACACAGTGCACATGTCCATGCTGACAGACAAAACAGACGGCCTGTGCACCGTGTGACCTGCAATTTCTGGCCTATTTCTATGAAAGGTTCAAGGGATCATCTTGATTGAATACCAGTCAGATAATGGAATATCATGGAATGAGCCCCTTTAAGCACAAAACATTTTAAAGCTCCACATTTTAAACATACAAACAATGAATTATAGCCTTAAAATGAATTATATGCAATATTTTCCAGTGGTGTGCAGATTAATAGATTAAAATGGATGATTGGTCATTTTCTTTCAAATTTGATCAAACTGATTGCATTTTTTGCATAATCCATTAAAAGGATTATGTATGCACATGCAAAGAACTTAATCCTGTCAGAGATATACAAACACAAAGTAACAAACAGCATCAAAACGGAACCTTTCTGGTGGACTGATGGTTTCCTTATGAATACCGATGTACATGTCAGACTATTTACTGGAGTCAATATTTTAAATACTAATTACAGCAGATTTTAAGGTAATATAGAAAGTACATAAAATAATTGATTAATAATCAATCATCAGTCTTTTTAATATTTTGCAATCACTGATTAAGTTTTTTAAATCCAATTACTACCACTAATATTTTCCATTATCCAAAAAATTGTTTCAAAGTATATAAAATGGCAGTAATTTTTGGTCTACATAGAAAAGCGGGAAAAGTTTTAATAAGCTGGAAGTTATAACTGTACTGATAAGTACTTACAGCAAGATGCTCTTGGTCTTGCTGGATAAGATCTGCCAGCTTGTTCAACAGTCTCCCACGAGCAGAGGCATCCATTGTCCTCCATTTTGACCCGATCTTGAAGGCTTCCTGTGCAGCGACCACTGCTTTATCCACATCAGCCTGGGTAGGTTAATGAGATTCAAATAACATGAAGTAGATGTAAATGATATGCAGAAATTATAAGACCCATAAATATATATATATGTATAAGGTAACTGTGAACATATGTATATGAAAAATGATACAAAGACCAACGTTAAGTGATAAATAGTAAATATTATAAAAACAATAAATAAATTATATAAACTTGCAGGTAAATGAGAATAAAACTTATTTTTTTATTTATAATTTATATATTTAAAACTTACATAAAGATATATACTGCATCAACATAAATCTGTTATTTATAATGTATTTCCTTAAAATTTATATGCCCTTTCATATTCAAAAATGTTGTAATACAATTTAAACCAATAATACCTTGTCTCCTTCTTGTATGTCACAGATTTTCTCTCCAGTACATGGGTTAATGACAGGGAATGTCTTTCCACTCAGTGAATCCACAAACTCATTGTTAATGAACAGCTGGAAAACCAACATTTCTACACATTCAATTATTATTATTATTATTATTATTATTATTATTATTATCATTATTATTATTATTATTATACTTTAATTAATAAATGATAAATACAATGGTTTTTGAATTGTCATTTACCTTATTATTAACATTAAATTAAGTGGACTATTCTATAGACTTTTTGATAATCCAGGCATATGTAAATGTCCTTAATGTGCAGATATATCCCTAAAATACTAGACCAGTAAGAATAACTGTAAAAGACATCCTGGAATGTTGCTTGTAACATACTAAGCCACAACACATGTTAACAAAGGTAATATGAATATAAACCAAGCCCAAGAACATGGACCACTAAGGACACAAATCCCTGAGGATATTAACCACTAAGGACACCACTCCTTGAGGACATTAACCAATAAGGACACCACTGCCTGAGGACATGTATCCACTAAGGACATCACTCCCTGAGGACAAGAACCACTAAGGACATGACTTCCTGAGGACATGAACCACTAAGGACATGACTCACTGAGGACAGGAACCACTAAGGACATCACTCCCTGAGGACAGGAACCACTAGGGACATGACTCCCTTGAGGACATGAACCACTAAGGACACATCACCCTGAGGACATGAACCACTAAGGACACGACTCCCTGAGGACATGAACCACTAAGGACACGACTCCCTGAAGACAGGAACCACTAAGGACATCACTCCCTGAGGACAGAAACCACTAGGGACATGACTCCCTTGAGGACATAAACCACTAAGGACACGACTCCCAGAGGACATGAACCACTAAGGACACGACTCCATGAAGACAGGAACCACTAAGGACACATCTCCCTGAGGACATTAACCACTAAGGACACGACTTCCTGAGAACACATACCACTGGGGACACGACTCCCTAAGGACATGAACCACTAAGGACACGACTCCCTGAGGACACTAACCACTAAGGACACGACTCCCTGAGGACATGAACCACTAAGGACACAACTCCCTGAGGAAATCAACCACTAAAGTCATGACTCCCCGAAGACAGGAACCACTAAGGACACAACTCTGAGACCATGATCCACTAAGGACACAACTCCCTGAGGACATGAACCACTAGGGACATGACTCACTGAGGACATGAACCACTAAGGACATGACTCCCTGAGGACATGAACCACTAAGGACATGACTCCCTGAGGACATGAACCACTAAGGACATGACTCCCTGAGGACAGGAACCACTAAGGACACAACTCCCTAAAGACATGAACCACTAAGGACAAGACTCCCTGAAGACATGAACCACTAAGGACATGACTCCCTGAAGACAGGAACCACTTAGGACACAACTCTGAGACCATGATCCACTAAGGACACAACTCCCTGAGGACATGAACCACTAGGGACATGACTTACTGAGGACATGAACCAATAAGGACATGACTCCCTGAGGACATGAACCACTAAAGACATGACTCCCTGAGGACATGAACCACTAAGGAAACGACTCCATGAGGACAGGAACCATTAAGGACACGACTCCCTGAAGACATGAATCACTAAGGACACGACTCCCTGAAGACAGGAACCACTAAGGACATCACTCCCTGAGGACATGAACCACTAAGGACACAACTCCCTGAAGACAGGAACCACTAAGGACATGACTCCCTTGAGGATATGAACCACTAGGGACACATCTCCCTGAGGACATGAACCACTAAGGACACGACTCCCGGAGGACATGAACCACAAAAGACACGACTCCCTGAGGACATGAACCACTAAGGACACATCTCCCTGAGGACATGAACCAATGAGGACATGACTCTCTGAGGACATGAACCACTAAGGACATCACTCCCGGAGGACAGGAACCACTAAGGACACAACTCCCTGAGGACATGAACCACTAAGGACATCACTCCCTGAGGACAGGAACCACTATGGACATGACTTACTTGAGGACATAAACCACTAAGGACACGACTCCCTGGGGACATGAACCACTAAGGACACAACTCCCTGAAGACAGGAACCACTAAGGACACATGTCCCTGAGGACATTAACCACTAAGGACATGACTCCCTGAGGACATTAACCACTAAGGACATCACTCCCTGAGGACATGAACCACTAAGGACATCACTCCCTGAGGACATAAGCCACTAAGGACACATCTCCCTGAGGACATTAACCACTAAGGACATAACTCCCTGAGGACATTAACCACTAAGAACACATCTCCCTGAGGACACTAACCACTAAGGACACGACTCCCCAAGGACATTAACCACTTAGGACACATCTCCCTATGGACATGAACCACTAAGGACATCACTCCCCGAGGACAGGAACCACTAAGGACATGACTCCCTGAGGACATGAACCACTAAGGACACAAATCCCTGAAGACAGGAACCACTAAGGACATCACTCCCTGAGGACATGAACCACTAAGGACATCACTCCCTGAGGACAGGAATCACTAGGGACATGACTCCCTTGAGGACTTGAACCACTAAGGACACATCTCCCTGAGAACATGAACCACTAAGGACATGACTCTCTGAGGACATGAACCACTAAGGACATCACTCCCTGAGGACAGGAACCACTAGGGACATGACTCCCTTGAGGCCTTGAACCACTATGGACACATCTCCCTGAGAACATGAACCATTAAGGACATGACTCTCTGAAGACATGAACCACTAAGGACATCACTACCCGAGGACAGGAACCACTAATGACACAACTCCCTGAGGACATGAACCACTAAGGACAAGAATCCCTGAAGACAGGAACCACTAAGGACATCACTCCCTGAGGACAGGAACCACTAAGGACATCACTCCGTGAGAACATGAACCACTAAGAACATCACTCCCTGAGGACAGGAACCACTAGGGACATGACTCCCTTGAAGACTTGAACCACTAAGGACACATCTCCCTGAGAACATGAACCACTAAGGACATGACTCTCTGAGGACATGAACCACTAAGGACATCACTCCCTGAGGACAGGAACCACTAAGGACACATCTCCCTGAGGACACTAACCACTAAGGACATCACTCCCTGAGGACAGGAACCACTTAGGACATGACTCCCTGAGGACATTACCCACTAAGGACACAACTTCCTGAGGACATTAACCACTAAGAACACATCTCCCTGTGGACATGAACTACTAAGGACATGACTCCCTGAAGACAGGAACCACTAAGGACACGACTCCCTGAGACCATGAACCACTAAGGACACGACTTCCTGAGGACACAGACCACTGAGGACATGACTCCCTGAGGGAATGAACCACTAAGGACACCACTCCCTGAGGACAGGAACCACTAAGGACACGACTCCCTGAGGACAGGAACCACTAAGGACATGACTCCCTGAGGACATGAACCACTAAGGACATGACTCCCTGAAGACAGGAACCACTAAGGACACAACTCTGAGACCATGATCCACTAAGGACACAACTCCCTGAAAACATGAATTACTAGGGACATGACTCACTGAGGACATGAACCACTAAGGACATGACTCTCTGAGGACATGAACCACTAAGGACACGACTCCCTGAGGACAGGAACCACTAAGGACACGACTCCCTGAAGACATGAACCACTAAGGACATCACTCCCCAAGGACAGGAACCACTAAGGACATGACTCCCTGAGGACATGAACCACTAAGGACACGACTCCATGAGAACATGAACCACTAAGGACATCACTCCCTGAGGACAGGAACCACTAGGGACATGACTCCCTTGAGGACATGAACCACTAAGGACATCACTCCCCGAGGACAGGAACCACTAAGGACAAGACTCCCTGAGGACACTAACCACAAAGGACAAGACTCCCTGAGGACATGAACCACTAAGGACATGACTCCCTGAGGGCATGAACCACTAATGACACCATTCCCCTAGGACAGGAACCACTAAGGACATGACTCCCTTAGACCATGAACCACTAAGGACACGACTTCCTGAGGACACAGACCACTGAGGACATGACTCCCTTAGACCATGAACCACTATGGACACAACTTCCTGAGGACACAGACCACTGAGGACACGACTCCCTGAGGACATGAACCACTAAGGACACGACTCCCTGAGGACACTAACCACTAAGGACACGACTCCCTGAGGACATGAACCACTAAGGACACGACTTCTGAGAACATGAACCACTAAGGACATGACTCCCTGAAGACAGGAACTACTAAGGACACGACTCTCTGAGACCATGATCCACTAAGGACACAACTCCCTGAGGACATGAACCACTAGGGACCTGACTCCCTGAGGACATGAACCACTAAGGACATGACTCCCTGAGGACATGAACCACTAAGGACATGATTCCCTGAGGACATGAACCACTACGGACATGACTCCCTGAGGACAGGAACCACTAAGGACACGGCTCCCTGAAGACATGAACCACTAAGGACATCACTCCCCTGAAGACAGGAAGCACTAAGGACATCACTCCCTGAGGACATGAACCACTAAGGACTCGACTCCCTGAGGACATGAACCACTAAGGACACCACTCCCTGAGGACATGAACCACTGAGGACACCACTCCCTGAGGACATGAACCACTAAGGACACCACTCCCTGAGGACATGAACCACTAAGGACATCACTCCCTGAGGACATTAACCACTAAGGACACGACTTCCTGAGGACACAGACCACTGAGGACACAACTCCCTGAGGACATGAACCACTAAGGACACGACTCCCTGAGGACACAGACCACTGAGGACAGGACTCCCTGAGGACATGAACCACTAAGGACACCACTCCCTGAGGACATGAACCACTAAGGACATGACTCCCCGAAGACAGGAACCAATAAGGACACAACTCTGAGACCATGATCCACTAAGGACACAACTCCCTGGGGACATGAACCACTAGGGACATGACTCCCTTGAGGTCTTGAACCACTTAGGACACAACTCCCTGAGAACATGAACCACTAAGGACATGACTCTCTGAGGACATGAACCACTAAGGACATCACTCCTTTGGGACAGGAACCACTAAGGACACGACTCCCTGAGGACATGAACCACTAAGGACATGACTCACTGAGGACAGGAACCACTAAGGACATCATTCCTTGAGGACAGGAACCACTAAGGACATGACTCCCTGAGGACATGAACCACTAAGGACACAAATCCCTGAAGACAGGAACCACTAAGGACATCACTCCCTGAGGACATGAACCACTAAGGACATCACTCCCTGAGGACAGGAACCACTAGGGACATGACTCTCTTGAGGCCTTGAACCACTATGGACACATCTCCCTGAGAACATGAACCACTAAGGACATGACTCTCTGAGGACATGAACCACTAAGGACATCACTCCCCGAGGACAGGAACCACTAAGGACACAACTCCCTGAGGACATGAACCACTAAGGACACAAATCCCTGAAGACAGGAACCACTAAGGACATCACTCCCTGAGGACAGGAACCACTAAGGACATCACTCCGTGAGAACATGAACCACTAAGGACATCACTCCCTGAGGACAGGAACCACTAGGGACATGACTCCCTTGAAGACTTGAACCACTAAGGACACATCTCCCTGAGAACATGAACCACTAAGGACATGACTCTCTGAAGACATGAACCACAAAGGACATCACTCCCCGAGGACAGGAACCACTAAGGACACGACTCCCTGAGGACATGAACCACTAAGGACACGAATCCCTGAAGACAGGAACCACTTAGGACATTACCCCCTGAGGACATGAACCACTAAAGACATCACTCCCTGAGGACATAAGCCACTAAGGACACATCTCCCTGAGGACATTAACCACTAAGGACATCACTCCCTGAGGACATTAACCACTAAGAACACATCTACCTGAGGACACTAACCACTAAGGACATCACTCCCTGAGGACATGAACCACTAAGGACACATCTCCCTGTGGACATTAACCACTAAGGACATGACTCCCTGAGACCATGAACCACTAAGGACACGACTTCCTGAGAACACATACCACTGGGGACACGACTCCCTAAGGACATGAACCACTAAGGACACGACTCCCTGAGGACACTAACCACTAAGGACACGACTCCCTGAGGACATGAACCACTAAGGACACAACTCCCTGAGGAAATCAACCACTAAAGTCATGACTCCCCGAAGACAGGAACCACTAAGGACACAACTCTGAGACCATGATCCACTAAGGACACAACTCCCTGAGGACATGAACCACTAGGGACATGACTCACTGAGGACATGAACCACTAAGGACATGACTCCCTGAGGACATGAACCACTAAGGACATGACTCCCTGAGGACATGAACCACTAAGGACATGACTCCCTGAGGACAGGAACCACTAAGGACACAACTCCCTAAAGACATGAACCACTAAGGACAAGACTCCCTGAAGACATGAACCACTAAGGACATGACTCCCTGAAGACAGGAACCACTTAGGACACAACTCTGAGACCATGATCCACTAAGGACACAACTCCCTGAGGACATGAACCACTAGGGACATGACTTACTGAGGACATGAACCAATAAGGACATGACTCCCTGAGGACATGAACCACTAAAGACATGACTCCCTGAGGACATGAACCACTAAGGAAACGACTCCATGAGGACAGGAACCATTAAGGACACGACTCCCTGAAGACATGAATCACTAAGGACACGACTCCCTGAAGACAGGAACCACTAAGGACATCACTCCCTGAGGACATGAACCACTAAGGACACAACTCCCTGAAGACAGGAACCACTAAGGACATGACTCCCTTGAGGATATGAACCACTAGGGACACATCTCCCTGAGGACATGAACCACTAAGGACACGATTCCCGGAGGACATGAACCACAAAAGACACGACTCCCTGAGGACATGAACCACTAAGGACACATCTCCCTGAGGACATGAACCAATGAGGACATGACTCTCTGAGGACATGAACCACTAAGGACATCACTCCCGGAGGACAGGAACCACTAAGGACACAACTCCCTGAGGACATGAACCACTAAGGACATCACTCCCTGAGGACAGGAACCACTATGGACATGACTTACTTGAGGACATAAACCACTAAGGACACGACTCCCTGGGGACATGAACCACTAAGGACACAACTCCCTGAAGACAGGAACCACTAAGGACACATGTCCCTGAGGACATTAACCACTAAGGACATGACTCCCTGAGGACATTAACCACTAAGGACATCACTCCCTGAGGACATGAACCACTAAGGACATCACTCCCTGAGGACATAAGCCACTAAGGACACATCTCCCTGAGGACATTAACCACTAAGGACATAACTCCCTGAGGACATTAACCACTAAGAACACATCTCCCTGAGGACACTAACCACTAAGGACACGACTCCCCAAGGACATTAACCACTTAGGACACATCTCCCTATGGACATGAACCACTAAGGACATCACTCCCCGAGGACAGGAACCACTAAGGACATGACTCCCTGAGGACATGAACCACTAAGGACACAAATCCCTGAAGACAGGAACCACTAAGGACATCACTCCCTGAGGACATGAACCACTAAGGACATCACTCCCTGAGGACAGGAACCACTAGGGACATGACTCCCTTGAGGACTTGAACCACTAAGGACACATCTCCCTGAGAACATGAACCACTAAGGACATGACTCTCTGAGGACATGAACCACTGAGGACATCACTCCCTGAGGACAGGAACCACTAGGGACATGACTCCCTTGAGGCCTTGAACCACTATGGACACATCTCCCTGAGAACATGAACCATTAAGGACATGACTCTCTGAAGACATGAACCACTAAGGACATCACTACCCGAGGACAGGAACCACTAAGGACACAACTCCCTGAGGACATGAACCACTAAGGACAAGAATCCCTGAAGACAGGAACCACTAAGGACATCACTCCCTGAGGACAGGAACCACTAAGGACATCACTCCGTGAGAACATGAACCACTAAGAACATCACTCCCTGAGGACAGGAACCACTAGGGACATGACTCCCTTGAAGACTTGAACCACTAAGGACACATCTCCCTGAGAACATGAACCACTAAGGACATGACTCTCTGAGGACATGAACCACTAAGGACATCACTCCCTGAGGACAGGAACCACTAAGGACACATCTCCCTGAGGACACTAACCACTAAGGACATCACTCCCTGAGGACAGGAACCACTTAGGACATGACTCCCTGAGGACATTACCCACTAAGGACACAACTTCCTGAGGACATTAACCACTAAGAACACATCTCCCTGTGGACATGAACTACTAAGGACACGACTCCCTGAAGACAGGAACCACTAAGGACACGACTCCCTGAGACCATGAACCACTAAGGACACGACTTCCTGAGGACACAGACCACTGAGGACATGACTCCCTGAGGGAATGAACCACTAAGGACACCACTCCCTGAGGACAGGAACCACTAAGGACACAACTCCCTGAGGACAGGAACCACTAAGGACATGACTCCCTGAGGACATGAACCACTAAGGACATGACTCCCTGAAGACAGGAACCACTAAGGACACAACTCTGAGACCATGATCCACTAAGGACACAACTCCCTGAAAACATGAATTACTAGGGACATGACTCACTGAGGACATGAACCACTAAGGACATGACTCTCTGAGGACATGAACCACTAAGGACACGACTCCCTGAGGACAGGAACCACTAAGGACACGACTCCCTGAAGACATGAACCACTAAGGACATCACTCCCCAAGGACAGGAACCACTAAGGACATGACTCCCTGAGGACATGAACCACTAAGGACACGACTCCGTGAGAACATGAACCACTAAGGACATCACTCCCTGAGGACAGGAACCACTAGGGACATGACTCCCTTGAGGACATGAACCACTAAGGACATCACTCCCCGAGGACAGGAACCACTAAGGACAAGACTCCCTGAGGACACTAACCACAAAGGACACGACTCCCTGAGGACATGAACCACTAAGGACATGACTCCCTGAGGGCATGAACCACTAATGACACCATTCCCCTAGGACAGGAACCACTAAGGACATCACTCCCTGAGGACATGAACCACTAAGGACACATCTCCCTGTGGACATTAACCACTAAGGACATGACTCCCTTAGACCATGAACCACTAAGGACACGACTTCCTGAGGACACAGACCACTGAGGACATGACTCCCTTAGACCATGAACCACTAAGGACACAACTTCCTGAGGACACAGACCACTGAGGACACGACTCCCTGAGGACATGAACCACTAAGGACACGACTCCCTGAGGACACTAACCACTAAGGACAAGACTCCCTGAGGACATGAACCACTAAGGACACGACTTCTGAGAACATGAACCACTAAGGACATGACTCCCTGAAGACAGGAACTACTAAGGACACGACTCTCTGAGACCATGATCCACTAAGGACACAACTCCCTGAGGACATGAACCACTAGGGACCTGACTCCCTGAGGACATGAACCACTAAGGACATGACTCCCTGAGGACATGAACCACTAAGGACATGATTCCCTGAGGACATGAACCACTACGGACATGACTCCCTGAGGACAGGAACCACTAAGGACACGGCTCCCTGAAGACATGAACCACTAAGGACATCACTCCCCTGAAGACAGGAACCACTAAGGACATCACTCCCTGAGGACATGAACCACTAAGGACTCGACTCCCTGAGGACATGAACCACTAAGGACACCACTCCCTGAGGACATGAACCACTGAGGACACCACTCCCTGAGGACATGAACCACTAAGGACACCACTCCCTGAGGACATGAACCACTAAGGACATCACTCCCTGAGGACATTAACCACTAAGGACACGACTTCCTGAGGACACAGACCACTGAGGACACAACTCCCTGAGGACATGAACCACTAAGGACACGACTCCCTGAGGACACAGACCACTGAGGACAGGACTCCCTGAGGACATGAACCACTAAGGACACCACTCCCTGAGGACATGAACCACTAAGGACATGACTCCCCGAAGACAGGAACCAATAAGGACACAACTCTGAGACCATGATCCACTAAGGACACAACTCCCTGGGGACATGAACCACTAGGGACATGACTCCCTTGAGGTCTTGAACCACTTAGGACACAACTCCCTGAGAACATGAACCACTAAGGACATGACTCTCTGAGGACATGAACCACTAAGGACATCACTCCTTTGGGACAGGAACCACTAAGGACACGACTCCCTGAGGACATGAACCACTAAGGACATGACTCACTGAGGACAGGAACCACTAAGGACATCATTCCTTGAGGACAGGAACCACTAAGGACATGACTCCCTGAGGACATGAACCACTAAGGACACAAATCCCTGAAGACAGGAACCACTAAGGACATCACTCCCTGAGGACATGAACCACTAAGGACATCACTCCCTGAGGACAGGAACCACTAGGGACATGACTCCCTTGAAGACTTGAACCACTAAGGACACATCTCCCTGAGAACATGAACCACTAAGGACATGACTCTCTGAAGACATGAACCACAAAGGACATCACTCCCCGAGGACAGGAACCACTAAGGACACGACTCCCTGAGGACATGAACCACTAAGGACACTAATCCCTGAAGACAGGAACCACTTAGGACATTACCCCCTGAGGACATGAACCACTAAAGACATCACTCCCTGAGGACATAAGCCACTAAGGACACATCTCCCTGGGGACATTAACCACTAAGGACATCACTCCCTGAGGACATTAACCACTAAGAACACATCTACCTGAGGACACTAACCACTAAGGACATCACTCCCTGAGGACATGAACCACTAAGGACATGACTCCCTGAGGACATTACCCACTAAGGACACAACTTCCTGAGGACATTAACCACTAAGAACACATCTCCCTGTGGACATGAACTACTAAGGACACGACTCCCTGAAGACAGGAACCACTAAGGACACGACTCCCTGAGACCATGAACCACTAAGGACACGACTTCCTGAGGACACAGACCACTGAGGACATGACTCCCTGAGGGAATGAACCACTAAGGACACCACTCCCTGAGGACAGGAACCACTAAGGACACGACTCCCTGAGGACAGGAACCACTAAGGACATGACTCCCTGAGGACATGAACCACTAAGGACATGACTCCCTGAAGACAGGAACCACTAAGGACACAACTCTGAGACCATGATCCACTAAGGACACAACTCCCTGAAGACATGAATTACTAGGGACATGACTCACTGAGGACATGAACCACTAAGGACATGACTCTCTGAGGACATGAACCACTAAGAACACGACTCCCTGAGGACAGGAACCACTAAGGACATCACTCCCCGAGGACAGGAACCACTAAGGACATGACTCCCTGAGGACATGAACCACTAAGGACACGACTCCGTGAGAACATGAACCACTAAGGACATCACTCCCTGAGGACAGGAACCACTAGGGACATGACTCCTTTGAGGACATGAACCACTAAGGACACATCTCCCTGAGAACATGAACCACTAAGGACATGACTCTCTGAGGACATGAACCACTAAGGACATCACATCCTGAGGACAGGAACCACTAAGGACAAGACTCCCTGAGGACTAACCACAAAGGACACGACTCCCTGAGGACATGAACCACTAAGGACATGACTCCCTGAGGGCATGAACCACTCATGACACCATTCCCCTAGGACAGGAACCACTAAGGACATCACTCCCTGAGGACATGAACCACTAAGGACACATCTCCCTGTGGACATTAACCACTAAGGACATGACTCCCTTAGACCATGAACCACTAAGGACACGACTTCCTGAGGACACAGACCACTGAGGACACGACTCCCTGAGGACATGAACCACTAAGGACACGACTCCCTGAGGACACTAACCACTAAGGACACGACTCCCTGAGGACATGAACCACTCAGGACACGACTTCTGAGAACATGAACCACTAAGGACATGACTCCCTGAAGACAGGAACTACTAAGGACACGACTCTCTGAGACCATGATCCACTAAGGACACAACTCCCTGAGGACATGAACCACTAGGGACCTGACTCCCTGAGGACATGAACCACTAAGGACATGACTCCCTGAGGACATGAACCACTAAGGACATGATTCCCTGAGGACATGAACCACTAAGGACATCACTCCCTGAGGACATGAACCACTAAGGACACGACTCCCTGAGGACATGAACCACTAAGGACATGACTCCCTGAGGACATGAACCACTAAGGACATGACTCCCTGAAGACAGGAACCACTAAGGACATCACTCCCTGAGGACATGAACCACTAAGGACACGACTCCCTGAGGACATGAACCAATAAGGACATGACTCCCTGAGGACATGAACCACTAAGGACATGACTCCCTGAGGACATGAACCACTAAGGACATGATTCCCTGAAGACAGGAACCACTAAGGACATCACTCCCTGAGGACATGAACCACTAAGGACACGACTCCCTGAGGACATGAACCACTAAGGACATGACTCCCTGAGGACATGAACCACTAGGGACCTGACTCCCTGAGGACATGAACCACTAAGGACACGACTCCCTGAGGACATGATCCACTAAGGACACGACTCCCTGAGGACAGGAACCACTAAGGACACGACTCCCTGAAGACATGAACCACTAAGGACATCACTCCCCTGAAGACAGGAACCACTAAGGACATCACTCCCTGAGGACATGAACCACTAAGGACACGACTCCCTGAGGACAGGAACCACTAAGGACACCACTCCCTGAGGACATGAACCACTGAGGACACCACTCCCTGAGGACATGAACCACTAAGGACACCACTCCCTGAGGACATGAACCACTAAGGACATCACTCCCTGAGGACATGAACCACTAAGGACATCACTCCCTGAGAACATGACACCCTGACTGGCCTAAACATATTGCCTGCTAGGTGCATGACCCATTGAGAACTCGTCTCAGTGAGTGCAATCGAAACAATTTACATTTTAATTATTTAACCCTCAAGGTTGGACATATAACACTGGAAATGTGTGTATAAAGTATTGCTTTGGTGCAAGGCTGAGAATTACACACCGCGGGAACCCATAACAAATAAACCAAATGACAGTAACGTTACAATGTCATTGATTATAAATTTTATGGCACCGTTACTAATACGGTAATTGCAAACACTATTTCCTACATTACAATACAAAAGTTTAATTTGCAAACGCTGTGCTTGGTGCTGTGGTGTTCGATGGAGTGCCAAGTTAACTTAATTAACTTGCAAGTTGCAATGTAACTGAATGGCTGTCGCTACTTTCGTGAGAAAATTTCGTTTCAACTGAAAGCTGTTCGTGTTACAAACCTGTGTATATTTTATCTTTGGGTTTCTCTCCATCCTGTCACTGTATGTAGTACTAAACTTGCCGTGAGGAGCCCTGTCTGCCGACTGATAAGCCTCGTCAGCGTGTCGTCGCCGCGTCAGGTCACCGGGAGGGGTTAATCAGGGTCAGTACAAAAGAGCAAGGCCAGGCCATGAGCGATAAAGGGAGCATCAGTCGAACAGATAAAGGGGATTCCCCAAACTCTAAAGAATCTGTCATGGCTCTGCCACGCCGTACGATCCGCAAACAAGTTTTCGCCTTGCAAGGCCCTTGCAACCAAAACCGTATTAAGTGACTTGGGGCATCATGCAATTATCTGACAATACGCCTCCGAGATATCTGCAGAGGAAACGTTTCACATTTCTTTATATTATGATCACCTATATTAATCGGTATTGAATAAATTATCAACATAAGAAACTAAACATTAACCTGCGTACGTGGTAATGTTCGCTAGTTCGTCAATTTTGCTGTGCTCCCTCCTTACGCTTCCTTGCGCTTGGATAGATACGCAGCAAAATAATGCGGTTAGATATTACCTTGCCCAATTTAATACAACGCATTATTATACACTTTACAGGGGCGGATCCAGGATTTGGGAAAAGGAGGGGTCCAACCAAATAAGATTAATGAGAATACTGAGAAAAGGTCATCAGATCCCGAAAAAAAGGGGATTCATGAAGGAAAACCCTTAAAGATTGCGCCGGCTAGTAAGGGGGAGGGGGGGGGGGGGGGGAGGGGGGGACCCGCTTCTGCCCTGACCACTTGGAGTCAGGCTAATTGTTTGATCTTTATAATATTGTTTCGTCTCCATCATCAAGACGACAGGTGGGGGGGGGGGGGGGGGTTATTTAACTGTCTCAGAAAATAAATGAATCGATAATTAAAGCAGAAATGGGAAAGCCATAAAAATATACTAGTATACAAAATATATGTATGAAAATATGTCTGAAAATAAATATTTCCCAAACATAAATAGACCAATACACAGCATAAGGATATGATAAATTACACTATTTACCATAAATCTTAGTTTTTTTAATCCTGGCACAGGATCTTGGGATTAGACCAACAGTAAGTACATCCACAAAAGCGGATCCAGGGGGGGGGGGTCCGGACCTCCCCTTTTCCTGTCGCCTCAACCTTTTTAAGGGTTTCAGACCAAATTTTACGGCCTGGACCCCCCTTATCCAGACCTGGGACCTTTTTTCGGAATTTTATGAGTCCTCCATTGTTTGACCCCCACTTTTCCTGAATCCTGGATCCTCCCCGTTCAATGAGGTCATTTTTTTTTTTTTTTTACTTCTTGTTAAATTACCGTTATATCACGAAAATTTGCAACATTGAAAAACAATGATAGGTGGATACAAACTTGACAACAAGTTTAATTACATGTAGATATTAAAAATTAAAAAAGAAACAACCACTGGCACAGTTTTTAAATTACCCTAAAAAAAGAACAAAAACCGACTGAATTTTGCTTAACCACAGAGCTACCTGCTGCTCCAAGGCAGACAGCCCTCCTCAGGCTCGGCGTGGGCTGGACTTAAGTTTTGAATCAAACAAAATATCAGGCGTAGCCTTTAAGAACTGCCGCTCTAAGTAATACGAGCCGGTGCAGTATTTCTAAGTAAGGCAAAAAAAAATATAAAGGGTTAGTTTCTCAGGCACCGAGCATGTAAATTTTGCCCGGCCGTTTCATTCTATTTATTTGATTTTCATTATATCGATTTTGATTTTCAGCCGATCGGACATATCTTTAAAATTAATGAATATTCGTTTTGCTTTGGCCTAGACCGTTTTGTTTTATTTTCCGTGTGAAAGCACAGAACCGCATTGCCAAAATGGTTTGGTGTTGTGAATGGATCTGAACTATACCAAGTCCTAAATGTAATAAATATTGGAAAGATCGATGAAGAGAAAAAAATGTATACATTTTATTTAGGAATAACATGGATGACTGACTTATCTCCCAGTTACTTTGTTAATTATTATTACTAAACAGTAAGGGCACAAAAGGCACTTTTTTCTCCTCCTGAAAAGAGGTTGTATACCGGGGGAGGGGGGGGGGGCGATTGGCAGGAAGGCCCTCCATACGTAAGTCTAATCCTATGGCGGTTAGCCAATCATAATTGTGAACTGGGGGAGCGCCCTTGATTAGTGCTATCCTGTTAGTCATTACTTCCGCAGATTGGTGTCCAATAGCATGCTGCGCATACTTTTTTGCTCCATTGTGGGCATTCTCTATGTTTTTCATAAAAAATATGTAACAAATAACACGAACAAAATCAGACCATAACGACTTTATTTCACAGGTGCAGTTAACCTGTAACATTTTGTGCTTTTCTGAAATCTAATAGCAGATATTATGATGAACAATGAATGACGCTTTGATAAAATAATATGTAATACGAATTGAAACTCTTGTTTAACCTCAGAAATTAAACTTCACCGTCCATTCACAGCTAAATTAAGCTTTTCTCTGAAAGGCTCACAATTTTATTTTAAATCTTACTACAGTTTCTTCATTAAATATTTAGAGCCATGTTGCTGGTGTGTTGTTTCTTGAAATAAACATGCTCAATTTATCATCTTGTTCTCTAGATATCTTGTCTTAATTAATACCCCAGTCAAGAAAGCTATTTTTGCATCATTTATTTATTCATCTATTCATTACGTCATTTTTCGGGGTTGCCCACACAAGAAGGGTACTTCTTTTGTAACCGGGACCCTATACCAGAAGGAAAATACAATCAGTGTCATGAACAACATCAAAGTACAAGTAAATGAATACAGTTTAGAATGAAGGGCAATCAAGGATATACATAAATTATATATAAAGTAAAAATACAGGAAATAAATAAGTGTATTAAAAGACAGCTAATTAATTCAGATAAACTATGAGCGATAAGGGATTATTAAGCATACCGACAATTTTTGGAAAAAAATAGTTATTTTTAATGATTGTCAAATATAAACTGTGACAGACCTGGATGACTAAGGTAATAACAATAATCATTGTTTCATTATTTTAGAATAATTAATCTTCAAATTAGTTTTATGAACATTTTGTGATGGCGTCCCATAAGAGTGATGGAGCAATATTTTGGATTTTACATAATTTTCCACCAAGCGAAACAGTTTTAAGGTTTTAACACGAGGTCTCGGTAATTAACAGTCATTCCGATTATTATTAAATATTATTTGAGTTTTATTATATACCTGTCGCATAAGTGTAAATGAGGCAATGTTTGAGATTTTATATTAATTTCCACCAAGCATACCATTTTTATTATATTACAGCATTTTGTGTTGTATTATATTACAGCTTATGGAATAACAGATATGTGTACAACAAATAGGTTACTCTGCATAAAGATTAGATGTATTATAATCAATAAATTGATAAACAAGGATGTAGTCAAAGACCACAACCTGTGCCAGAACCCTGATTTGACTTTGCTGTGTATATACATACACACAGGGCTCACCCAGCACATCCCAGGTCAACACTACAGAACACAGGCCATCCTTAATAACAGTGAATGAAAAAAAGACATCGGCTAAGATAAAATATGAAAAATATCAGACCATTTTAACTATAAAGTCAAGAAACAAACTGTGATGATCCAGATCTAATACAAAATTACACTTATCCTTTAAAACATTCATCCAAATCATATTAAAACTTTTTGAGAAAAGTCGCAAACAGATAAAGCAAATAATTAGTCAGATAAAGTTAAGGTTTGATACCTCGCCACCAGGTTGATTCACAGTGGTGAACAATATACAATATATTCATTGTACTCATTTTATTAAATACGCCTATTTAAGAGGGTGTTTCTCGGTTTGATGGATAAATTTATTCAAATAAATTAACTGTAAGATCTGGTTCTCAGGTTTTATTGCAGCATTTCCGTATTCTGATAAACTTTAGCGATTATACTTGATACAAATACATGTGTGATGATACAGTTTACTGTTATCATCAGCGTCCATATATTCAGGTGTTTGTATACACATTGCTTACGTAAAATCAAAACCATACCCCTGAAATTAAGACCAAAATATGGCTTGTTGAGTTCCTATGGAGCTTATCCATTTTGCCCTTAAGATTCTGAGGATGTTCCCGATTTGTAAAGACACACATTATTGAATTACGAAAGGAATATGAACACTGACAAGAGTTAAAGAAGAAGAATAAGCAGATAAAAAATAAATAACAGGCGCTCTCGCCTTAAAAATGATATCAAGTAAATGGTGGGAAATCCCAACCCCTTAAAAAAAAAAAAAAAAAAAAAAAAAAACGACCACTTAAAGCCAACTGAAATGGAAAACGGAGGGGCATCTCAACCCACATAAATTAATCCATTGTGAGAGATCTTATCCTTCCTAAAAAATTGATGTTTGGATATCTAAAAATTACCAGACACATCATAAAACAACCTGGTAAATGTCTGCCCTATGTATATCAGCCTGAAACGTACATGGCGGAACTCCTCAACCCAATTAAGAGAACATTAAAAGTGTGAACCAGGAATGACCAAACGTTAGTACAATGAAATTATATGGCGGGGCATCTCAAGCGAGACATTCTCAACCATACAAAAACGAGAATGACAGAGTAACTTATTAACTATGAAAATATAAAATTACAGGGACACCTTGGCCTTCCCAATTAGTTAACATTAATGGCACCTTAGCCTAACTAATTAAAGTAAATGGTGGGCACCTCAGAATACCTTAAAATAATACATCCCAACTCCGAAACTTTAACGCGGGGCATTTCAGCCTACACAAAATAGTAATTTACAGGACACCTCCACCTAGGCACCCAGTGGTAAGTCCGAAGGCACCTCAAATCACCTGAATGGTAAGTTCCTGCCAACCTCAAACCACCTGAATAGTAAGTTCCTGCCCACCTCAAACTACTTGAATAGTAAGTTCCTGTCCTCCCAAACCACTTGAATAGTAAGTTCCTGCCCACCTCAAACCATTTGAATAGTAAGTTCCTGTCCACCTCAAACCACTTGAACAGTAAGTTCCTGCCCACCTCAAACCACTTGAATAGTTAATTCCTGCCCACCTCAAACCACTTGAATAGTAAATTCCTGCCCACCTCAAACCACTTGAATAGTCAGTTCCTGCCCACCTCAAACCACTTGAATAGTAAGTTCCTGTCCACCTCAAATCTCTTGAATAGTAAATTCCTGCCAACCTCAAACCACTTGAATAGTAAATTCCTGCCAACCTCAAACCACTTGAATAGTAAATTTCTGCCCACCTCAAGCCACTTGAATAGTAAATTCCTGCCCACCTCAAACAACTTGAATAGTAAGTTCCTGCCCACCTCAAACTCCTTGAATAGTAAATTCCTGGCCACCTCAGATCACTTGAATAGTAAATTCCTGCCCACCTCAAACAACTTAAATAGTAAATTCCTGCCCACCTCAAGCGACTTGAATAGTAAATTCCTGCCCACCTCAAACCACTTAAAGAGTAAATTCCTGCCCACCTCAAGCCACCTTAAAAGTAAGTTCATCCCAACCTCAAACCCCTTGAATGATAAATTCCGGGCCACCTCAAACTACCTGCATAGTAAGGTGCACCTCAATCCATCTGAAATGGTATCTAAAGAATGGAGAAAACCTCTCTCTTATTATATATACATAGTTTTGAAGCATTTGGTGGTACAACATTAAACTTAGAAATCTTGTTGAACACAGGAATGTGAAATTTCAGGGGAAGTGGAATGTATATAATAAATCTCTATCAAAATGACACTATTCATTTAGAGAAATGTGCAAATAGTGTCGTTGTTTTGCGAGAAAAATATAATGTACCGTGTAATGGAGTTTTTATTCGTACACTACCCTATTCATCTGGTCCCGTCTGTTCTCTCCAACAGGTTAAAGTAGAGATAATAAATAACAAAAATAAAAATAATAAATTTTTCGATTAAATCCCTTAGCGTTATCTGTGATTTTAGTGGAAGTCACATTCTAAGAGAATGGTAGGCTACATAAAATATACAAAAGGCTCTGTTATTTATACGAAAGTGTATATTCAATCGTTTATACAAAAATTCGTTTATCCGAAATCGTCATTTTTGAAGAATTTGGGTTAAATTTTCAGCAGTGAACCCACTTCGTGCTTCCAAAAATTATATTAAGGTCCAGTGAGTATTTGAAATTGATACAAAACTCATTAGAGGTCTATTTTAATTTTTATCCAATCCACTTACGTCTTTTGGGTGCGAGATTTCCGACACGTGTGTTGATGGGAAACAAGATACAGGACAATAATTTCCACCTTTCTTTCGAAAATTTATTTACGTATGAAATCAAGCTTTAAATGAAAGAATCTGGTTATATACACCTTGTTAACCTGATTATATGACCATTTCAAATAACCTTATATTTTGTTTTAATATTTTTCATTTGTAATTGACAATTTAATGTGGTATAAACATAAATACAGTAGTCTGATTATTCTTTAGTACTAATTAGACAATTTGATTTAGGTCAAATATCTCTTCCCCTGTATAAAATTAATTTTTCTTTAAATGCATACATTATTTTTTATTTAAAATACCATCCAATAAGCAAATATAAAATTTTTAAGAAATAAATTATGGAACTGACATTGACCTTGATAGCAGTAAGTTTTGATAAAGTGCTTGTTAAAGTGGGAAAATACTATTATAATTGAGTGGAATCTGTCTAAGGAAAGCTTGTCAATTAAAAACACCCTTGAGTGAGCAGAAAGCATTCACATTGGTTATTACTGACCTGTACCACCTTGAATTAACAATACTTTTGGCGCGGCTTACGTATCCAGGATCCTGGATACCGTCACATAAAATAACTTCAGGGAAACGCATTAACTTAAAATTCCTTCCAGTCAAAAAATCGTATAAAATAAAATATTTTGTTTATGAAAGGAAAACTTTTGTAATCGGGGCAAAAATTACCATTTTCTTTTTTAGAATTTTGCAACCCTAGCGCTTGAAACTGTCTCAGGAACAATGACCTGCGTGACCTTTGCTTTCTGTGCCACACCGTTGGAAGTAGATTTTATTGTAACAAGTATATAAAGCGGCTGCAGGCTGGCTGGGAGAAAACCTAGAACAGACAATTTTCGCGGCATTTCAGGAAATATTCTTCTAATCGGCATTTAAAGCTGAAAACCACTGTCGATGTTACATGTTACATATGTATTTGATAGATATATGTTTTTTTATGGATATTACACATTTAGCTGAAACATCATAATTTTATTGTTAAGTGGAATGTCTCCAGTTATCTCAAAGGATCTTCCAGGGCTCTCGCACACCGTGGCGTAGGGAGAGAGCTCGGGAGCCAGGGCTAACTTTTGGCCAGGCCCACAGGTGGTCTTTTAACACAAAGGTTTCAGTGTATATATATTTGATTAATTTTTATTGATATTCTTTTTGTAGATGCTTAAGGCTACTTACATTTTCCAACAGAAAAAAAAAGAAAATTCTTTTCCACAACAGACATACACAGACATACAACAGGTGATAAAAGAGCTACACTAACTTAAACATGTCAAGGACTTGGGCAGTCTCTTCCAGAGACACGCGGTGGAGCTCCGCAACAAGGCTTAAACTTGTAACGTAAGTGCCTTATTGCCAATTTTCGTTTCCTCTGTTGACCTGTTCCGGTAGACGTCACATGGTTTGCACGTGATCAACCTGAGGTGATGCTGAAGTTGTTTGCTGGTGAAGGCGTATATAAAAAGGCCGAAAGCAAACGGAATTGCCCCAATCAGACTTAAAATGCACTCTATGAAGAGCAAAAAGGGAGTTTTGTTTCTCTGCATGTCATTCTGTACAATGATGACATAATAGATAATGTTCGGTGTGCTGGTCAACAGGCGGACTGATATCATAACCACAGCACTGACCGTAAATCGCCTCACATTGTCTACCTCCGCATGATTCCCGGTCAAGGCTGCACGCTTTCTCCTGGCATCTACGAGGATTCTGATGATGATGATGTTGCAGATGACGAGACCAGCATTCGGAATGTAGTGATACAAGAAAGGAGTAACCCTTGCCTTGTAGATGCGAATAAAATCAGTATATCGTATAAGTCCCTTGCACGATACCCCTTGATCAGAGACCTGGAGGCCATAAACCACCAGATACGGTATGTTGTAAACGGCCGTGAAAGCAGCAATGGACGTAACGGTGATGACGGCATGCCGGTATTTGGAAAACAGACGAGCTTTCAGAGGCATCGATACCACTAGCGCCCTCTGTACAGCGACCGCGAGTGTAAGCGACATGGACAACGTCAGTGAGCTGTGTAGGAGATAATAACACAAGCGGCACACAACTTCAGATCTGCTGGAAAGTTGGACGTTAGCCATATCAAACCATTGGCCTGCATTATCGAATATTAGCAGCGCTGTGTCGGAAACTGCGAGAGCAGTAAAATACACCCGAATCGGCAGTCTCCGGAAGTCAGGTTTGAACATGATGTACATCAACAAGATGTTTCCGATCAGCCCCACGATCATCACCCATGGCAGAACGTACGTTATTATCCCGTTACGCATTGCCAACCAATCCGTGGTCTCGTGCGTTGCAATGGCAACGGTAGTTTGGGTCTCACTTCCGTTTGAAAGGCTCTCACTTATTATATTTTCAAGAGCATTCATCGGGGAGGTGGAAATATACAGGCCAGTCGTAACGTTCAGGGGACCAGTCATCTGAAAATAACAGCAATGACGGTTATAACTAAAAAGCACTGACAGAACACATACCTCCGCCAACACCTGTATCTATCCAGTCCCGCCTCAAAATCTAATCAATCTATTTGTCCTGAAAGTCCGTATTGATTCACTGAAATTCATTGAAACATTGACATAATATAATATGAAACGAATGCCTATTGCCCATTCTTTAACCAAAGTGCAATTCAAAAAATTGAATACGTTTGGGAAGTATTTGTAATGTGTAAAACTAAAATGAAAAGTACAGGCTCTGGGTGTAAAGGAATTTAGATAAAGATTGAGTGCGATACTTGTTTCGTTAAACCAATATGACTGCCAGGCAAATATTTAAAAATCCTTCCGCAATGCTTTTTAGATTATGTTGTGATTTATCTGAAAATGATCTCTTTCAGAGATTATTGTGGTAATAAATTGCAGACGAACTGGTCATCCAAATATGGCCTCAGGGCTGCCATTTTGAGGATCTGGCAATCGCGAGGCCCTTACTGAGGACCTGTATGGTCCCAAACCTCTAGTTTGCCTCATAGTTATATAGGGTTGTACATGCACAACCGGTCAGCTAAACTTAAGGCTGTTCTACCTTAGTTCTATAACATAGTTTCAGAATAATAACAACATACTAGCATATTTGGAAAGTAAATCACATTAAAAAACAAAAACAAAACCAAAAAACACAAAAAACTACCGAAATATCACATTACAAATGTATCCATCATGAGAGGTATGAGGCAATCAAGCAATTCAGCAAAACATAGTATTTTTATTACATTTGTCCTAGAAATATTGTGAATACAGTGACATCCTCTGTGTACGTTACAATCCAATTAGTATTAATAAAGGGGCGGATTTATATACTTTTAGAAATGTACGGAAAAACAAACGAGACAGCAAACAAAGAGTACAGTTTTTTATCCAGATCCGCCTTTTTATTTTACCGATCCTTCCCTCAATTGTGGCTTTTCTTTATTTGTTAGTACACATTTATGAATTAATATTTTGCTTGGTCGAACACACACTCACCTTCCGCCGATCACGTGACCTCCTGCTTCCCTTGTTTACAATAATATCTATATGTGTATATATATGTATTTTAACAATATTGGCGTATATTAAAATATTATGATTTTATATAATAATAATAATAATAATAATAATAATAAAATAATAATAATACATATTTTATAAATTCAGTCTGATATTTAAAAAAAATTGCCTTTGTTGTTGTCATGATTCCATATATATATTTACCCCACTCCATCCACAACTTAAGTCAAGTTCCTATCATGAAAGACCTATAAGATCTCACTCCTGTCATGGAACTCAAAGGATGCTTTAATACATTAATTTAAACTGGAATTTTAGAAAGATGAATGAAAGGTTGCAGGACCGTGGAAGCTTCTTGGTTTGGCTTTCAGTCTCACCTACATGGTTACCATGACAACAACATCTCAACTCAGATTTATTGAAGAATCTCCGTAAAATACAAAGTACAGGTACTATTAAAATTTATATTTTAGTTTTATCTTCTACTTTTTTTAATCTTTGGATTTTCTTACGTACCTGCAATGGAAATTTCAACTGCAGCTGTACTTTTTGTTATGAAAAATTTCAAGGGGATCGACGCAGTTCACATCCAACTATAAAAGAACCACAACTGCTACAACTGCTTAAGGGAGCATTAAAAAATGGAGGCGACTACCTGCACCCAAAAAAAAAAAAAAAAAAAAAAACTATTAAAGAACTAGGTTCTTCAGAACTCTTGGTGAAACACATTACAAAAAGGAAGGCTTTCTCTTGTAGTTTATTTAATGTCCTTGAAATCTGTATCATTCTTCTTTTAAGAAGTGTTCTCTCTGGCTTTGTGTTTATGTCATCGTAAATATAAGAATGCTAGAATATAAAATTTAAAATTCAGAAAAGGAAATTAAGGAGTATTACGATAACTTTGCAGTAACTGATGGTTTTCCAAACAGAATTATGCTGAAGAAGAATTTACCTGTTTCATCTTTACTGTTTATTTTAGTTATTACAGGACTTACGTGGTCCTCTTGGACCTGCCACCATTTCACAATAGCCACACAGCGGGTACAAACATTTCGATGCATCGGCTGTAAAAAGGTGAAGAATTTGAAGAAAATGTCGCAAAGACATGACGGACACTGGCAAAATACACACCATTATATCAATATGACAAACCTATACAAAAAATGTATAAAACCCATGTAAAAAATTTCAAGTATCACGACGCATAAACTTTAAATAAACTAATGCACGGTGTGCCCATTTTGAAACGGTATAAACGAAGTTTTATGGCGAAACTATATCTGACGTAAAACATTATGCCGTTATGGCATAGCTTTCGTTATACTCTGCGTGTTTTGGTGAATGTATTTGCATGTTGAAAGGGATTTAATTAATAGTAAGTCGGCCTCTCTTCTACAGATTACTGGTTCTAGAAAGTAAACTTGAAAAGTACAGTCTAGTCTGCCGGCGCATGCTCGTACACCTACCGATTTAGAGTATACATCAGAATTTTCGGGCAATTTGGTAACTTCTGGTATAGGTGCGGACCGGACCGGACGACCCACCTGTTGGTTGGGACGATCTCATCAGCGTTCCGGTCCTGGTCCGGTCCAGCTGTAGGCGGTCCAGTCCAGTAGGTGGACCGGTCCAAGCTGTCAGGTCCATTTATTAAAATATAATTAAAGAAAAAATAAAAATGTAGGTTTTTATTCTGCTTTTATTCTACATAATTTTTATTACATATATTTATTCAAATATTTAACAAAACCGAATATTACATATGCAATAAACCATGCAATAAATGTAATATTATAATCTTTACTTGAATCGCAAGATCTGGGTCTCATTTTTTTTTAATGACAAAAGTGGAATATTTTGTGTTACTGTTCGGGCCATGTTGGTTAGAATGTTAACCAAATTTCGCAGGGTGGGGTGAGCTGATTCAAAGAATTCGCTTGGCGTGAATAGATACGGGTTGACAGTTGAATAGTGATGGATTGCTTTAAGTGTAATTTGAAAATAGAAAACTAATGAATCTAATGTAAATGATTTAATATGTAGGGTAAATGTTTGCGTATGTAATTAATGTATTTAAAACAGAGAAATTTTTCTTCTTCATACTATGAAACGCTGTGATATAGAGGAAAAGCATTAGCATTGTGCAACACAACAGGGGACAATGATTCGAATGGTGAACAAGTCACTTCAGTCATAAGGTAATAACAAAAAAAATCACCATAGTTACTCATACAGACAAAAAATGTAAAACAATATACACGCATTTAAATATGCTGTTACAGTTGTTTTTGCTTTAAATACATTTTACGTGGCTATTGAGTCTTTCTTTGAGAAGTTAATTACACCTTGTTCTTAAGAGGATATGTTAGTTGAAAGTAAATCCAATAATTCATCTGGTTAACTGTAAGCATTAAAAATTAGGAAGAGCGGTCCGGGACAGGTCAGGTCCAGGGATAATCGGTCCTGAATTGTGTCTTTGCGGTCCGGCCCGGTCAAGCCCAAAAAT
Organism: Sipunculus nudus; assembly: GCA_026874595.1. Lineage (NCBI taxonomy): Eukaryota > Metazoa > Annelida > Sipuncula > Golfingiida > Sipunculidae > Sipunculus > Sipunculus nudus. The sequence continues at coordinate 18,786,879 of CM049314.1, read as the reverse complement.
TGTGGACCGGACCTGTACAAGCGGCGTGGGCGGTCCGGTCATGAACTGTAACTTTTTTTTCATCTCATAAATTGCTATTTTCGTCATTCATGAAGAAAGGTGAAAATATGACGACTACCTTGCTACCTTTCATTCCGTCATCAAATCTAAAGATTTGCCGGAGATTTTCTATATTGTCCAAAACTTTTGCAGTTGATTTTTTAGGTCTTATTAAAAAAAGATTGTCGGTAGTTTGGAGTCCGGCTTCCATGCCTCTATTGGTCAGAAATTGCCCAATAATGTGCCTAAATCGTACAGGTATCCCTTTGGTACAAATAATACCTGTTAAAATTCAATTTTTGTTAGGCATATTCATGGCCAGGGTACGAAAGTGGCCTCAGAAGAAACACATTACTTTATGGCCAAACCATAGCATCATTTAGCTATAATGTTCTTCAAAATCCATTGGTGCCACCATTATGCAATTATGATGTATAATACGAATTTATAGTCAATAAACCAATGCAAAGTCGCTCCAGAAAAGTTTCAAAATTGAATACGCAGTTTATAAAAAAATGATCTATCAGAGTGTTTGCCGCCTATATATACGTTTGGAAACAGCTTGAATTGAGTAAAGGACACCTCAAAGAAGAAAAATGTGGGGGGGGGGGGGGGGGTTGTCGCGAAAATAACCAGGGGGGGGAGGGAGCTTTTAATATTCTGATCCAAGGACTATTTGTGAAACAGCTGTAATCTGGATCTGTTCATCATCTCGAACTTTAGCCCCTGTGTCGGTGGCAATGACGCATCCAGGCTAAAAATATCGAAGCCTCACGCTGTACCGACAGGATTGTTACGTCCTGTTATAAACCAACACTTGGTTTGTTCTCATGGGTTTGGATTTCTTCAGTTGTTAAATATGAAAAATGACAGGCTTCGTCAAAGATGAAGAAAACAATTACTATAATAAGGATCTGGTGGAACAATAGTCACATGATATTTTCAGGGAGCTTACCTGATCCTAATTGGTCAGTTGATTTCCGTCGTCATTGTTGAGGTATTTAGGCTATGACATGACGGCATCGATTTTGTTACTGTACATCTTAATTAACTGATGCCTAATAATAGTGTATATACAAGCATCTAATTATTTGTGTACAGGAGAAATAGGAGTTGTATTACTAATAGTAGTAAGAGAGGATGTAGTATGAAAACTGAAGTAATTTTTCCAACGTAACAAGCATGCAAGGTCTAGGCGGGTAAGCAAAATATTAAATACATATTAAGATTACCGGCTGTATGCAACGATATTTTCAAGATGATACAATACTGTCATGATGTTACGATATTGTCATGATGACAATATTGTCATGATGAAACGATATTGTCATGATGAAAATATATTGTCATGATGAAACGATATTGTCATGATGAAACGATATTGTTATGATGACACGATAATGTCATGATGATACGATATTGACATGCTGATGCGATATTGCCATGATGATGCGATATTTTCATGATGATGCGATATTTTCATGATGATGCGATATTTTCATGATGATGCGATATTGTCATGATGATAAGAAATTTTCATGATGATGCGATATTGTCATGGTGATGCGATATTGTCATGATGATGCGATATTGTCATGATGATGCGATATTGACATGCTGATATGATATTGTCATGATGATATGGTATTGTCAAGATGATACGATATTGTCATAATGATGCGATAATGTCATGATGAAGCGTTATTGTCATGAGGAGGCGATATTGTCACGATGACGTGATATTGTCATGATGACGCGATATTGTCATGATGACGCAATATTGTCATGATGATGCGATATTGTCATGATGAAACGATATTGTCATGATGACGCGATATTGTCATAATGACGCGATATTGTCATGATGATGCGATATTGTCATGATGATGCGATATTGTCATGATGATACGATATTGTCATGATGAAACGATATTGTCATGATGATGCGATACTTTCATGATGATGCGATATTGTCATGATGATACGATATTGTCATGATGAAACGATATTGTCATGATGATGCGATATTTTCATGATGATGCGATATTGTCATGATGATGCGATATTGTCATGATGAAACAATATTGTCATGATGACGCGATATTGTCATGATGACGCGATATTGTCATGATGATGCAATATTGTCATGATGATGGGATATTGTCATGATGATACGATATTGTCATGATGAAACAATATTGTCATGATGATGCGATATTTTCATGATGATGCGATATCTTCATGATGATGCGATATTTTCATGATGGTGCGATATTGTCATGATGATTCGCTATTGTCATGATGATACGAAATTGTCATGATGATGCGATATTGTCATGGTGATGCAATATTGTCATGATGATGCGATATTGTCATGGTGATGCGATATTGTCATGATGATGCGATATTGTCATGATGATACAAAAATGGCATGATGATGCAATATTGTCATGGTGGTGCGATATTTTCATGAGGATGCGATATTGTCATGAGGATGCGATATTGTCATGGTGATACGAAATTGTCATGATGATACGAATCTCCTTTGCGGGCGTGTTTCGACATGATTAGTAATACTTCCCCAAAGTACGGAATCGTGTTCATTCGGGGAGCCGTCATGTAATCCATGCCGTTTCCTATGGGTTCACGCGAAGCTACGTCCTGTAGCTTGATTTGTCTTGATTATGCATTGGGTGTCATTGAAATATGAACATACTGGCACGCAAATATGGAAAACGGATCAAAATGGAAAAATATATGAGCTAGGTTTACAAGATGGAATATACAAATTCACTCAATGAGCGCCTATACGTTTTGTGACGTGTGCAGTATATATGATGAGAATACTGATTGATTGGTGAGCCGCTAGTCAAGTAAACTTACTTGTTACTGTATGGATTGTCCTGCGATTCCGTAGACATCACATGTCCTGTGTAACTGTTCAGAATTCTTATAATAATATAAATAGTGAGATAATAACCCAAGTCATGGTCCATAAAGCGCTTGCGACTGATATTTATTTGTACACATATAGGCCATGGATGTGTGATCCACGTTTAATTCATCTTGTATATCAGTTAGTTACGTCTATATGATTACTTTAACAGAAACCAGGTAAACAATAAGATTTCCTTAGGTACCTTCTAATACTTATAAAAAGAAGTTGGTTCACTTTTTTCTTCAAAGTTATCTAAAACCGCATTGCGTATGCCACTGTGCTATACCTCATTTAAACGAATAATGTTTATGAGAATATTTTTATATAAATTTAAATTTTAATTTACACATCATTTTGAGTGTTTATTTATTTTTTTTTTTTGCGTGGTTTTTAAATTGCGTGTAGGTTACCACCTAAAATAGCTCAACTGTCTTCGGCAAAGACCGGAATGCCTGCATCGTCGGTTATAAATAACTGGTTATAAACAACACATACGTGTGACTCAATCAACCTCCAGGCAGGATAAAGGTCTATTGTGCATATGAATAAACCATGCTGTCAGTGACGGATTTAAGCATGTTTGACCTGACCTCTGCATTGTCAGGAAATGTGAACAATATGTGACTTGAGATCACTTGGTATTCATTTCTTATATCTGCATGCAAAAATGATTAATTTCCAATTCATCCAGGTAACCCGTCTGCATAATGGTGAAATGTGGTTGCACTTACATATACATAAAATCTGGAAACAGTTTTATCACGTAAACTATCCAAAGAAGCACGTGCCTAAGTTTCTGTTTATATTAAAAGTACCGTATCACGCATATTACACCGCAAAATAGATTCACAGGTTTATCAATATATAGAATACCTTCTGTTGTTTATATTTCGCATGAATGTTGTCGATGCACACTCTATATTTGCTCCATTTACTTTTTTTGTAATTTACATTTCTCATTGTAATAGCTCGATTTCGGCGTAAAAGCGCGCTGTGTGAATGAGTGTGGACAGGAGATTTATGTGTGACATTCACAGATAGTCCTTCTGTGTGGAGAATGTGACAAAATGTCAACAAGGACATAATCAGGGGGGAACAGGGGTTTGCAACGCTGACAATCCTTAAGATTTCATTATTCTAACTGTTTCCACTTAAAGTTCATTATTTATAGTCCCTACAAAACACATTATTCCTTACCTTTAGTTGTTTCCCAGTTTATATGCACCATGTAGTCCCTTCAAACACATTATTTCTTACTTTGATTGGTTTCCCACCTTAAATACATCATTTAGTCCCTACAAAATCCATTATTCCTTACTTTGAGTGGTTTCTCGCCTTAAATACATCTTTAGTCCCTAGAAAACACATATCTAGAATTCTAAATCTCTTTTTCATCTACCATCTACCTACTGACAATAGGTGTCAACTGAAGTGTCATATCACCGAACACTGTCAGGAGGATGGGAAGCCTACTACGGGTCGGATCCAAGATTTAGGAAAAAGAGGGGTCCAACCAAGGAGAAGAAATGACACACCCTAAAAAAAGGTCCCAAGTTCCTTAAAGGGGGGGGGGGGGGGTAGCTTTAGGCCGCAAAAATCTTAAATCTTACAATAAAAACCCAAATGAAGATTTTTCCAATTAAAACCAGGATTAATTATGTGTATGCATTAAATGTACTGGAATTAACAGTTTTATATTAAAAAATAAATTAAATTTAAACCCTAAAAAGCAACTTTTTTGGGGGTAGAAACACAGACTCTAGTCTTCATAATGTTGAAAATATGTTTTGCTTTCAGAAAATATAAAAGTTAAGTGGTCCAAGGCATGCAGCAGTTTATTAAGTGCAAAATCAAAACTGAAACAAAGTCAAGTCGTAATTACGAGCCAGTCCTGAGACTTTGAATTTCAACTAGGAGTAAGATATAGAGGACTCTGTCTTGTTTTTCTTATACTCTTATTTTTTACAAGAGAATTGTTTGTTAAAGCAGTCAGAGAATTGATCAACAAGCCTTAAAATGAACCATATAAACAATTTTTCCTTGAAGGATCAATAACTAACCACAAAACAAAGATGCCAAGTAGAAAGAGCTATAATTCTCATCTTAGTCCCTGAAAAAAAGAGCGTATAAGGTTCTCATACGACTTTTAAAGCAGTTCTAGATGGAATATTAAAGAAAAAGAATCGAAGAACCTTGTGGATGGTTCCATGAGGAACACTGAATTGTTGGTTCTTGTCAGATCTCTCCATGTTTCTCACTCATTCCAAAGCAAAAAAAAAAACCTTAAAAGGCAAAGAACCTTTACAACGCAAAGAACCATTGAATGCTCTACTTAGAACCTTGGTTATTAAATCAGGTGTCAAGCAGCCTTCATACTTCAAACCAAATTTTCAGAACAAAGTGTGCTACCGGAAGTGACTGTGGCGATCCTGATTTTAAGGTAACCTTTCAGCTAAAATATATTCAGATACAATATCCATGTTCAGACAAGCCGCAGTTTATAAGCAGTACATTTGCTAATGCATAGGTGCCATTGTCGAAAAGAACAAGTATTTGCCAGAAACCATTTCACATGATAGAATATGAACAGAACAGAACTTTATTCAGGAAAAAAGCCTCAGGCCCAAAGTTCCAAACATTTCAATAAATATTCAATTTAAAAAGTACATAAATCCAATGGAAGGTAGCAGTCTTATATTTTCTAGTAAACACTGCCATTAACACAAGTAAAAGAACTGCATACCTACATACATATAAATCTGTTTTGCCATCATCTGTGAGGATAAACATAATTACATTTCACTAAACAGTCAATTAAAAAATTACAACAATATAATGTTAAGTAACAGTCTTAAAATGACTAATCAATCGTGCCATAAACACATGTAACATTATTGCACACCTTAGTACACAATGAATCTATTGTGCTGTCAAAGTGAGTACTGTTTAAAATACATAATTCAACCATCTATCATTTTCCGTCTCCTCAAAAACGAATTAAACACATATGCAGCAACTTTTGATATTTCAAATGGATTATCTAAATTAAATAATTTTATAAAATTTTGTTCACTTGGATAATGCAAGTCTTGTCTAATATATTTTAACCTCAAATCGTGATATAATTTACACTCTTGCATAAAGTGAGCTTCATCCTCAATAATATTGAATCCATAGCATAAACAATATTTACAGATCCTTTCTTCACGAGAAATGTTTTTATGGCGGCCCATTTCTATAGCTAATTCATGATTTGAACATCGAAGTTTAGCAAGTGCTGTACGGTGTTGTTTATTTGGGATACAATTGACATATTTTTCTAGAGTGAGCATAGATTTAAAAGTACCATAATAGTAGAGTTTACTGCACAATTCAATATCACCATGCCAATTTTGAATGGCCATATCTTTTATTCTCATTTCAACTTCTTTCATAAAATAATTCGCATCTCCGATGTACTGTGCCATCCAAACATATCCAAAACCAGACTGGAACAGCAATGTTCTTACTTCAGATACCCAATTTGATTTACCACTGCTATCTAAATTCATCAACATATTGTACACCTGTTTCTGATATCTATGTTCTGGCATATGCAAAAGTTTAATCCAATACTTAATACAACGCAATAAGCAAGTTACAAACAAAGGAAATCTGCCACATTCTCCTAATGCTGCTGCATTTGGAGTATTCTGACCTACATTTAAAATTTGTTTGCAGAATTTGTACTGTACTCTCTCTATAGTTTCTGATTTTTTAAAACCCCACAACTCACATCCATATGTTAATATTGGCACTACCATTTGATCAAACAAATAAAAGAGATGTTTTGTACTTACATATTTACACTTTTTGCTGAATGTTTTAATCATGCATACAGCTTTGTTTGCTTGTAAAACCTGCTGTTGTTGTGTTTTTAACCAAGACAATTTTGTGGAGAAAATAATACCAAGATATTTGTAGTATGGAACCACTTCTAACTGTTTACCTTTTAAATACCATTTTTCTACTTTACGTAAGGGACCACCTTTCCTAAAAACCATAATCTTAGTTTTATCTGTATTAATTTTGAAACCATAATTTTCACAAAACTTTTGTAAGAGATCAATCTGTTGCTGAAGTCTACCTACAGTATCTCCACAATTAACCATATCATCTGCAAATAACAATGTCATTAAATTTGAGAGATTTCCATTTACATATATCCCCTGACAATCGCTTCCATCTAACATATTACAATACTCATTAATAAATAAAGAAAATAATAAAGGACTTATCATACAACCTTGCCGGGTACCTACCGAACATGCAAAATAATCTGTAAGTCCACTCTCAGTTAATATACAAGACTGCATTTTTGAATACATTGATTTTATAACACGTAATATTTTACCATTTATGCCTTGTTTTAATAAAACATGCCACAATAAATTATGTTGTACACAATCAAACGCTTTTGCAAAGTCAATATATAAACAGTAAAATCTACCTTTTCTTTTAACCAAGTATTTTTTAACTAAAGCATACAAAATAAATGCCTGGTCAATTGTAGAATATCCTTTCCTGTAACCAGCTTGTGATTCAGATAAAATACTCATTTCCTCAACAAACTGCGAAAGTCTATTGTTCAAAACTTTAGTAAATATTTTACCAGTAACATTTAGTAAGGATATCCCTCTATAATTACCAGGTTCATTCTGAGAACCCTTCTTGTGTAACGGAAATATTATTGCTTTACTCCATTCTTCAGGAAATGACCCCTTGTTGAAAATCTTATTAAACAAAGTATGTAATAAAGGCAAAATAATTTCTAAAAGTGATTTAATAATATCCACTTGGAGTCCATCTGGTCCAGGGGATTTACCACTGTGCATTTGATTTATTGCCTGTCTTATTTCAAATACTGTTATCTCATTGTTGAGTGATCCACACTCACAATTACTATTAAAATTATTTTTGAAGTATGTGTCAGCTAAAATGTGAAAATCTTCTTTAACTTCATTTTTATTTTCATTAAGTAAATCTCTGAAGTAATTAAACCAATCGTTTGCTGGAATGTGACTAACACCCTTCTCTTTCTTGAAACACTTTTTAATACAGGCCCATAAATCATTTATATTTTTAGTTTTTGTTAAGTATTTCATAGTGCACTCTTGTTTAGATTTCTTTTTATTATCACAAAGGTTTCTAAATTGTCGTCTCTTCTCTTTGTATTTATTCAAATCATAAATATTTCCAGATATCCTATATCTATCTAGTGCTGTATATTTAATCAATTTTGCTTTAGCACATTCATTCATCGTCCATCGCATAAGCTATGTGATATATACATGATAGAATATATATAACTGGATCCAAAAACCTGTTGGACATCAGCTCATCTGCTGATTAGGCCATATTGGTAAAACATGTTTGAAATAAATGAAATACGAAAATGTAGATCCATGCAATCTCGGAAGCCTGTAATAACATAAATTAGTTCATGATTTTTCATTTCAGATCAGACCAACAGACTAAACACATTATTTTATCAGTGATAACTGAAAATATATTAATTTACGAATCTTCGCATGTATAATAAACTGATGTTTGAAAATAATTCGCATTTATTGCAGGATTCATATCTTTGGAGGTATATCAACCTAAAATCTATATCTTTTACCAAAGATTGTCGAGTTACTTTCTTCTTACAGATATGTATCCAGGAATAGCAGGTTAGTCTGTATGTTTCTGTGGGTTTTTTTTCACACCAGATAAAGACCAGCGTATGATTACGAACAAACGAGAACATTTTAATCCAAAAAAGATTGGTTTCTCTGGAACCGCTCCCGTCAATGTTGACCCCGTCAATATTTTGATTTTCAATACATGGAAATTTCTCAATTCCAGTGGCTCCTTCATTTATTTCAAGGAAATAAAATAATAAAATTTCGTTTTATAATTTGTTTTTTTTTACCTGTTTGTCAAAACAATCATCTCATTATCATCATATTGAATTTTATCGAAAAGTTATGGAAGGTATAATGGGAATGCGGTCCCATTATACAGGTATAATGGAATGCACCTTGACACGCTGATCACCGTTGTACACTGGGAAGGTTCGCGGGGGGGGGGGGGGGTATTTAGTATTCATGCACACGCGTTCAACCGTGTCGGCATGTGTCGTTAGTCGGCCACGCTGGTCATTTTTCAGTGTAGGTGGTGGGGGGGGGGGGGGGGGGGGCACACGTTTGATTTTTTTTAAGTTTAGTTAAGTTAGGTAAGAGATGTCGGGGCGTCGCTGCAAAACATGTGGAGAAAGCCACGAACCACCTCGGGGCAAGAAGTGTTTATATATTGGAAAGGAGTCACCACAATTACTTGCACAGACTAGCCAAGATAAGACTTCACAGTTATCCCCGCCACCACCAGCGAAACCAGCGAGAGGTACTGTAGAGTATGTTGAGTACCTAAAACTGCTGATTGAGAAGGAAGAAGCAAAAAGAAGTGAGGCACGCATAATGCAAGAGTTGCTGGAAAAGAAACTTGCCACCCTGAGAGCAACTGGTTCTTCCCCTTCGCCTGTTTATGAACCACAGGGCGCGTTGGGCACGGTGCCCGCCAGAGAGGAAGGTGCCCCGCAAGAACTAGCCATAGCACCTCTTGGTATTCCTTATCTTTGTATGATGTGTAAGTACATTATAATACAAAGAAAAAACTCCCGCAAAGATTTCTGTTGAAAGTTTCTTAGAAATCAATCTTTGTTTTGCCTTGTAGCTATTATTTACGAACATTATTAAAGCCTATGGTTCGTGTTTCTAAGAATGATTAATGAAAAATCAATATTTTAAGTTTTTGAACATATGCTCTTAATAAATAACATTGAAACATATATAATGATAGTACAAGAAAAATCATATGACATCCCTTTACACTTGTACTTTCAATGCCTTAATTGCATATGCAGAAGTCAGTCTTTGTAATGATTATTCTACCAGTCATTGACCCATTTAACAACAACATGTTATCTATTAAATGTATACTCTATATAGAATTTCCTGAACGTACGTTCTCGATGATAAATTGTTTTAGATACTTACCGTTCATCAAAAAGGTTGATTTTCTTAATTATATAAGTACGGCACCGTCCTGCGCGCAAGGTCTTTGTTGGTTTAACCCGAAACAGGATAACGCCAAGGAGCAGTCGGCTAATTATATGGAAAATATATCAGAAATGTTAATATGTACCGAATCACACGACGCCTGTCAACCACGTGCCTGCGGCAGTGTAGGATGTAGAATTTTACTGTCAATGGCAACCGTTAATGAAGTCATTCTTTGGAGCATCTTGCGTGTAGCCGACTCTACATATAGGCACAGAGCCGATGACTGTGGAATAATATAAATTGCATAAGTAACAGTCATAACACCCGTATAATTATAGTCCATTGGCATTGCAGGATCATATAAATTAATATGAGTTTTCCTGACATATTAAAAAAGGGTTAAATATATAACAAGGGAAAACAAATAAATATATTACAAGAGTTTTGTAATTAATTTTACGTATTTTTACAGTGCATTAAATTACAGGTGCAAAATAAATAGATATGAAAACGTGTTCTTTTGAAGTGTACACATTATATAGCACATCAACAAAATTAAAAGGGCCCAATCACCTTTTATGCATGTTGAATTAACACGAAAACTAGCTTCTTCCCTTTAAATTAAATCTGTACCTGTCAAAATATTGCCTTGAAACCGTTTGCTTACCCCTGTAAACGAGTGTTAATATCATTAGAATATTTATAAGGTGTGTTTTGAGCTTAATTCTGGTAAACTATAGACCTATGCATGTTACTCTATTACTACTTACTTTTTATTGGAATATATTGGCAAATTTATGAAAGTATTACCTAATTTCATTGGGCACCATTAGTAAACAGATGATACTGTTTTGTTCGGGAATCCCTTAATACCAGACCGCGATGTTTGCTTATAAGAAGCAATGTCTTTCCTTTGATCAAAAGTTTTTAGCCCTATTTATGATTAATAATGGTAAGTTAAACGTAGTCTTGTGTAGAAATACCAGGCATCTCCAGAACTTGGACCCAAGTTAATTTATATCACGTCACGTCTCACTGCAATCATCTGCATTCGAGTGGTCAGAGAGGGAAGCTCCTAATAGTCAGGTGGCTTAGCGTCAAATTTGGGCCATATCGTTACCGACCGGATAAAAGCACCAAAGTTTGTATATGGGTAGAGTACACCAAAACGGATGATTTCAGAGGGGGTGCCCTCATGGAGTACCTATGAGATAAGTTTCAGAGCCTGAAAACCATCTGCGCCTTGCGTATCACACTACCCTCTTTTCGCATGAAAATGAAGAGGGGTAGGGAAGGAAAAATGACATTAGATCCAGTACACTTTAATAAAATATAGTAAATTATATACCAAAAGAAACCCAAAGAAGTGTTCTTTCTATCATTACCATTTACATTGTTTTACCATACACCTGTAGCCCAAAAATGTAGAATGGTCACGTGACCATACATTTTTTTCGAATCCGGGACTGGGAAAGCTGCATGCAAACATTTTACCAAGATATTAAGTGTATAAACGAAAAAAAATGTGCAAATATTTTTTTGTTTACCATTGTTGAGTTTGTGATTCAGTTTTTAGGAAAGTATTAAATGTTTATAATAATGGATAGTTGCCTCAGCGGCTACTGTTGTTTGAGCTAAATATGACCGGTAAACCGTATTACCGATCGAGATCAACCTAACATTAATATTTTTATTTGTTCATGGCAACTGATCTCTGTAAATCATTGCCAATTCAAAATATAAACTTCTGGGCCAGCACAATGAAGTTTGATTAGAATTATTTTACTAAGTTTAACAGCCGCCATGTTACAAGAGTGCGAGCACATTCCTGATTATATGTTGACAAATTACCACTTCTACATCACCTGTTTCAAAATTCACAACAATTTGAAATATTCCATAGAAATAAAATCTTTCAGACTGTTTTATCCAATAAACCGGTCATATTATTAAAGCCAAAAGGTTACAATGCGATATATTGGCTGTACTGGCACATTATGGAACACAACTTGGGTAGTTACGTCAGGATTTCCGTTTAGTCAGGTGGCTTATAGGTGAAATTTGGACCATATCGTTACAAATCGGATAAAAGCACCAAACTTTGTAGGTGGATGGAGTACATCCGGGGAGGTGATTTTTTAGGAAGTCCCCAGCTGAAGTACATATACTAGTTTCGTGTTAGCGCCTAAAACCTATTTGGCCCTTGCTCATTGAAATAACAAAATTTAGCATAAAAATATGAAGGGCCAGGGAAAGGAAAAATTACGTTAGAGCAGCTATATTTGGATAGAATATTGCAAATGATATACCATATTAAAGACAAATAAAAATACGTTCCAGTCTAATATGTTTATTTTTTTTAAATGTGCACAAGAAGCCAACATAACACGTGTAACATCTTGTCACGTGTTCATGACAGATCTCAATATGGCGGTCATCAACCATGAAGAAAATGGGACACAAAATGTTTTAGTGAAGAGGAACATTTATTAATATGGTTTTTGTTTAATAATTCCTTTTATCTTTTTTTTCTGAGTAGGAGAGTATTATCTTTCAGGAATTATTTATAACTGTTTTTGTGGTCATTGTAGTTGACTTAAATTGGGATCCAGACTTCGCATTTGGCCATGTTGAATTCCATAGCAAAATATAAAAGTTATCAGTCTACAATTATCCTGTCATGTTCTTTATGAGCCGGAAAATATGCGTTGTAAATTTCCCAGATTTAAATGCAGATGAATCAATACATCCCGTCTTTTAGTCTTCTTATTATATTGTAGAACTTTTTACAATTAATCTGTCTTGCATTTTTGTTATGTAGCAAACTATCTTGTTAATATATTGGTTTTCTTCAATGGCTTAATAAATATGGTTTAACTTAGTTATTCATTGTTTCATCTAGAGACCATGTCCTGTAGAATATTAACCTATTTTTAACCTATATTTCTTATTCCTTTCTTATTACTGCATCCCATTATTCAGACCTGTTTTCTATTTTATTTTGGGAATGTAAAAATAAATACCATAGATACATGATTCATTTTTCTATATTATATGCAAGCCTGCGGTTTAATCAATTTCACAGGCCATTATATATCTCGTATAAGGTAACAAATATCTTTATGAAATGATTTAATCGTAAACAAGATGTCTTAAAATAAATGAACGCTTGAAATTATTTGTCTGAGTAAAAAAAATGACCAGTTATATTCGAAATCCGATGTATGTGTTATCTGCATCTCCAAACGCTCTCTGAAATTCACCCTAAAGGTTCTTAGGTTTAGGAATCCAACTTGACAAACATCTCTGAACAACAAAATGTGTAGGTAAACTTAAGACAAAGCCCCCTTTTCCCGATAGATATATCGTGTTTGCTTCTACAGAGCTTTAGACTTGCACTAACATAGCGGTCTCAGCATTATAATACAACTTTAGCATATTCATATTCACTTTCATAACTTTATAATTATAAACAATTACAGTTAACTCAGTCGGACATTTCCTCCTATGTCTAAACAATTTAGAATATAAAGCGTAGTCTAACAATGCAAATGGATAATAATCCTGACATATATTTTTATAGAGACATATTCTGAACGAATTAATCACCTAGCTGAGAATTGTCTCACTCGCCTATCATTTATCGTGGCGGAGATGCATTAATGCACAGTTCCTCAATTATCAAATATTTAGGCAGCTCATCAAATCGTTTCAATAACCTGTCTTCGTTGTAACTACGTATTCAGACACAGCATTTAAACATATAGTCTTGTTGGAATAGACAACGAGTGTATGATATAATACACATTAATCAAAATATGCGGCCGCCAAAATTACTATCTGTCCAGGTGCTCTTCAGTAAAAATAATGGTCTAGTTCATGTAAACTCCAATCATACACTGAGCTGCCCAGATCGCACCTATACTAGTATGATCTTTATCACCCAAACAATTGTGCAGTATTGATTTATATTTAAGTACATATATATATATAATATTATACTATGTGTATAGTTAGCTTGATATCATGATGTACTACAGTACTGTTTCGTGGATTCAGCTTAAAAGCCGGCCCACTCCTCAGGTACAACATATTATTAATGCTCCCTGTACGGTAGAGCACTTTCACTGTGATGTATTGAACCTTAATGTATTATATTGATTATATATATATATATATATATATATATATATATATATATATATATATATATATATATATATATTAAAATCTGAGCTCCAATATTTTAACTTTAAAACGTGGGGCCAGTTAAAGGATGAACGGATTACGTGGCCTTTTGGCCAGAAGCTGGTTACATTTTTTACTCTGGTTTTGGTCATACTTCTTGCAACAGATGTTTAATATATTTAGGTGTTCTTAATATGTATATTGATTAATTGAAAATGAAATATAGATTCAACAGACTTTACCGCGTTCCCTTCATTGTTGTAAAGGTCTGATAACGTTTTGTTATCCTGCTATTGTGGACTCTAGCCTGCTGAATAGGCACTTGAAGGACTGACCTGATGATACTTCTTACAAAATTTGGTGTTTTTGTTCGATTTGTAGCGATAATTCCGTTAAGTAAGCTGACTATTTGGACATTGGAAAATTTGATGTTTTATTTTACCTACAAATCTTAAGACTCAACTTAACGCTAACTTGGCGGTCAAATCAACATAATACATCATTAGCATATTCATTTTACCTACATAAATAATTATGAATAATATTGAAAATGAAGTCAGACATTTTCTTCAGTACAAAAAAAACCATTTAGTATTAACTTATGTTTTATGTAAATAAATACCGAATTCTTTAATTTAGTCTTTTTCCTGGAAAAATAAGCAGTAAAATAAGTTCATAATAAATTAGGAATTAGGTAGTTAAATAAAATTATCAGCGATGATAGTATTTATTTATTTTATGTACAAACCATAATCCACTCTCAACCCATAAAAATACAACAACAGATGACTAAACGTAAATATTATTTTGGATATGTGTTAACAAATATTGCTTCGTGACACATTTTCATTATAGCATTTACCATAGTTTATAATCGAGATTTATTTATGCATTGATAATTAATGATCAAAAGTGTGGACAATTAAATAAACTGTTTCAATCACCTGGGTTCTTCGTCAATACGACTTCAGATATAGCTTTCGAAAGGGATAGTTTCACTGGAATAGTGTATATATATATATATATATATATATATATATATATATATATATATATACTAGTATATTCCCAATATATTTTAACTATATGGATGTGAATCTTTATAATCCTTACCATTATGCAATGTAATTTTTTGATTGAAATGATATATTTCTTAACTGATCCAATATTATCACTTCAGATCATGAGGGCATTTAAACACACAGGACAGTTTCACATCAATGGATGACGTGACCTTAAGACCTCTTGCGACCTACAATTATACTTTAACGTGATTTCCGTCACAATTTCTACGATAACTGTTCATGCTATTTCATAAAGGTGCTCTTATTATGTATATTGATTAATTTAAAATGAGTTTTAGAGTCAATTAGGTTAACAAAATTCCGTTTATTGTTGTAAACTAGTGAAATTTTACGTAAAATCCTGTTATTTCGGACAAGGGTCTGCAGAAAAGAACCAGAAACCGAGTTCGGGTGGGCACCCCCTCCAGAATTATCAGGATTGACCTGTAGATATTTTATACCAAATTTGGTGCTTTTATCCGGCGTGTAACGATAAGCCACCTGACTATAAGGAGGTGGCGCCCCCTGGGTGCGTTATATAAACTATTTGCTTTATCTCCTCGTCTCTCTCCACTGTTTGATCCACACAGGCAGAGGTGGTTGAGGTCCTCTTGGGGTTGCAACCCCGTCTTTAAAACCTTGAAAATGTTTATTATTTTCTACAATGCCCAAAATTTAGTGAAATTTATTCTTTCCAGTTAGAATTTATCACATTACAAGTATGCCTAAATTACTGTCACCGTGTTATTTTAATCTACCTGTTAGTGTTATTAAAAAAAGTTTTTTTTTAGCTTTGTTTGCTTCCTGAGATCAACACCCAGCAATCCCGCTTAAAGAAATTAAATGAGATTTTATATTAAATTATTATATTTTAGTTGTTATTATTCTTGTGATTATAATTTAGCAGGTTCCTTTATGTAAGTAACTGCATAAACTGCATTACGTGGCAGATTCTGCGGCTGAGCAGACATGGAATCGCGTGTATGTTGATTGCGTCACATGAGATAAATAAAGTATTCACCCTAAAAGGTAATTTTGTAAGTTTCTTTCTCTTCTTAGGATGAACAAAATACGGAACGTGTTGAACGTGTCATCGCAGCAGGCGGAGCTGCGCGCGCAAACTGTTGTGATTCCGGGTGAGACCGCTTGACATTGTGCCAAGCTGAAAGAAGCCTGGGTGAAGATAAGGGGCCAAACGACAGATCAAAGGCCAAACTAATACGTAACATTTGACAGCGGAATATATTTATCAGGTAAGGTGTCAATAGCTATCAGGTAATCCTCCTATCGGCGCTGTTTGTCGTGGCCCTGGCATTCCGGATGTGTGCATGTCGTCTGGTCGAGAGCATGTGATGTGTGAATGAAATGCTGGTTTGCGGTTATTGGTCATTCGAGGCCGGTTAATGTTTTTGTCCGCAGATGACTGGTCCAATGCCAGCCGATTCATACTTTATACACCATTTATGTTACAATAACATTGTGTTTCAGAATCGTATTTCCTGTTGCATATTTTCCAATGTTGCACACGTTCGTGTGATTTCAAAATGTTTATTTCCGTTAGATGAACAGTGATGGCTGATGCAGCCCTTGCTCCGTGACAAATGCAGCCCCTGGACCCAGTTGTGGCTCTGTTCATAAAACAGAGCCACAACTGGGTCTAATGCAGCCCCCTCACACAGTCCCTGTGTGAAGGTGAATAATGTGTGGCTTTGATGCTGGCCGATGTCTAAATAAGTTTCAATAGTAATTAGGCCAATAATAACATAAACTTTGCCATAGAATGACTCAATGGATTCATGCACACATTATTTTTGTTTTAATTACTGGTACAACAAGAATTTTAATAGTCTTAATGAGTTATCTCAACCAAGTCAGTTTATATCTTTTCAGAAGAAAGTATGCACACACATTGTTTTTGTTTTAATTACTGGTATAACAGAAATCTGAAAATAGTCTGTTATCTCATCGAGGTGCAATGTATATATCTATTCAGTGCAATTGTATATATTGTAAGCCAAAACTACTTGATCTTCCTGCCAGCCATCTTGAGAAAGGGACCACTATGGCAATAAGTTTTTAATTCATAGTACTATCATCTGTGTTACAGGGTGTGCTATGTATTTTATATTTTATAATTTATTTACATTTACTTGTTATTGTAAAATTAACTAACTACTAAAACATATTTTCTGGAATTAACAAGAGAAATACTTTAGATAGCATCCACATCCAGTATATTTCTATAGTCTTTACCAGAACTGAAGTGACTGTTTGTTTATGCGTGTGTGTGTGTTTTTTTTTTAGCTCAGCTGACTATAAGTCATCTGAGCTATAGTCGTGGTCCTTTGTCTGTTGTCTGTCAAGCCGTCCGTCCGTTAACAGGGCACATTTTAAAACCGTTGGACCTACAAAACCAAAATTCTGCA
Source organism: Sipunculus nudus (assembly GCA_026874595.1). NCBI lineage: Eukaryota > Metazoa > Annelida > Sipuncula > Golfingiida > Sipunculidae > Sipunculus > Sipunculus nudus. Next base: position 18,769,139 of record CM049314.1, on the reverse strand, counting down.
TACCATTAGATTTCCCCAAAATCTCCTACCATACCGAAAATTGGGTCATTAGGACTTCGTTCCTTCGAGATATTAAGGAAAAACCTCCGTTTTCCATAAAAAAGCTATTGTTACACTTCAAGACTGCCTAATATCAAAACCACTGATCTGTTTTTGATCATATTTAGTATTCATATTCTTCCATACATTTTCTGTGCACATACCAAAAATTAGCTCAATATTGGGTATTATTTTGAAGTTATGGGCCCAAATATAATGCAATTTTTTAAAAATCATGAAATATATTTGCTCACTTAACATGAGAATTGCTGAAGCTGGAGACTTTTTTTCAGGAATATAACTTTATTTAATCAAGATTCAATTGTTTACCCAGAATTAGATCTGAATTTTGCAAATTTTTCAAGTTATTAGCATAAATAAAAAATCAATACTGGTACCTTAAATTTTGTCCAACTTAGGGAATGGCACGTTTTTTCCCTGTTAGCAACGTTGATTTAATTTTCACAGCATAAATACATAAGGATTTAATCTTTTAAAATCTGAAATTTCGAAGGAATTGTTTGAAAATAGTAGCTTTTATTCAAGTTTTCATATGTCATGTCAAGTGTTGTTTACATCTAGCCCACCTAGTAATACAGCCTTCACTTGGATTATGTAGCCCACCCCAGGCAGCTTTTCTTGGCTCAGCTTGGCCACTACTAGCAGGCTTCCCCTCTGCCCTGCTCTCCCCCCCCCCCCCAGCTGGTGAATAAACTAGATGAATGTTATAATTTTCTGTATTTTATTTTATTCTTGGCTATGCTACATTTTAGATTTTGTATTGTACCACCAGGGTTACAGTGATTAAAGTGCACATTTTGTGTCCACAAAATGATATTGCTATTATGTGTGGATGTTCATCAGATAAGTAATGCTTTACTTCAGAAGAGTAAAACTTCACCAGGTGTGAAATTGACTATTAATTCCAGTAATTAATTATAGCTGAGATTGTAATTAGCATAATGATATTGTTTGTCCCTCATTCAACCAACAGTGTGTATACTTTATTTGAAAAGATGTTTTTATTTTATCAGATTCACTGAATCTTTTATTTTATTTCGGTGAATAAAATTAAGCATGTACTAAAAACTCCTATGTGCAAAACTTTTTAATAGGGATTCAAGGAAAAATCTTGTAGATGCCATGTTGTGGCATTATTTTCTTTTAAATTCAGTTTAAACATTTGATTTAAAAATAATAAAATATGTGTATGCATAATATGACCCAATATGAGCTACAATCTGGATATATAATTATTGCAACTTAGAATTCTAATATTTTAACTTATATTTTCAGTTTTTTATTACAAATTTATAACACTTGTAAATAAAAAAAATGAATAAAAAAACTATTAATGGATAAAGTGGATATGCTAAAAAAATAGGCTTATATATAAACTTAAATGCATTATTCCCTTGAAAGTGAAATAAAGATATTAGTCCATTCGGTCCACTTGCCTGTCCATCTGTAAATTTTTCATATGCATCACAGTATCTCAAAACTTACTGTTTTTCTTCATGACAGTCATGTCAGAGTATTAGTCTGCAATCATATATTTAGAACTTTACTATAACCAAGTAGGAGGGCCCCTTTCCTCTTAGCTTCTCATATGCTTATATAAATGAAAAAAACATTACAATAGAATATTTTTCATATTTTGCATTTGCAAAAATTTCAGACTTAAGCTCGGTGCCATGACCCATGGGTCCTTTGTTTATATTCTGGATTCTCAACATCATTGTTTGGCTAAAACGGAATAAATACCAGACATGGTGCGAATACTTTGCAAATGTATTTGAATACGAATATGAATATGTACTCCATTATAAAATTTCTTACATAAGAATGGGAATCCAGGTAAAAATGAAAGTATTTGAATACCAGTGCAAATACTTTCAAAATGTATTCATGAATGCATTCATGAATATTTTCTATAATATTATTGTAATAATCATTTCAGTTATATTTTATTAAAAAAAATCATATGATTCTCTTATTATTTTTAACAAAAATAATATTTGGCACAATATTTGTTATTAAATTTTAATAAATAGTTAAACTCTTATCTTATATGTGCTGCTTATCAGTTATATGGCCAAGTCAAAATCTGTATGACAATAGCACTCCATATGTTAATAAAAATGGTATCAATCTCTTCCCTGTCTCCAAAGAAACTATCAAAATCATACATAATCTAAACACCAACAACTCAAAATACAGCTTATATTTATTTCCACACAAAACCAGCATGTGCCTCATTTCAATATATTTTTTTATCATATATAACAGCTGAGCGCCGTGACCCATGGGTCCCTTGTTTTTTTTTTTTTTTTTTGGGGGGGGGGGGGAAGCATCATTCCCATCAGTTGTATATATTCCTTTGACTAGTCTGGTACTTAGCATTTGGCTGTAGCTTCAGGACTTTGTTGGTTATAAATATCAGTTACTAGGCTTCTGTGTGTTCACTCAGATGTATTGTCTTTACCATGAGAGGCGAAAACCCAAGCTTTCATTGCTTATGTGGACAGGAGCCTGACCCTACAGTAGAACAGGACATTTGTTTGACTATATGCAGAGCACTTGCCTCTGCCAGCACACCAGTACTGAGTGGGAAACATATACCACATGTATGTATCAGCTGGGCAACCAGGGCAAGCTTCCATGACCAAGTCAGGCAGGGATCATTTGCCAGTTCTGTGAAACAGGTGCTGTGTACACAAGATCACAGAAGGAGCAGTGAGTGAAGATGGTCAAGCTGCTGGCTGTGTTAGCCATGAAATACTGCCCAGGGTCTGGACACAACATATTCTCTGGGTGGGCAATATTACAAGCACTACTTGGCCACACCCACTGCAGCCTTATCCAACCAATTTGGGGGGGGGGGGGGGGGGGTGGTTTTTAGTTTTAAATGGGTTGAATTCTGATGAGTTTATTTCAATATCAATATAATATGGGACAAACTATGTTGTTGGAGGACTGCAAAACCATCAGATACCAATTTGTTCTCATACTTTGGCATGGTGTATGCTAAAGCTATAACATTTTTCTGAAACTAACCTTTCTGTACAATAATAATTATAGGTGGCAAATTTGTACCTAATATGTACTTTTGACCTTGACCTAATTTCTAAGGTCATGCACTCCTTATCCTGATTCCCTATTATGGCTCAGTTGCTGGTCCCACAGGAGGTTTCCAGTTATCACTTGGCAATTAAAAATGTCTAGTTAAACATAGTTCCCTTTCATTGACTGCCTGTCCACATAATTATGCTTTAATCAGGTCAGAAAATATCTTTAAACAACTCTTCAGCCTTTTTAATAGGCTCCCACCACCCATGCTTATCTTAAGTAAATAAGAAAATTGGTGGAAGGTGGGTACCTACTGATATTATCAGCTCCAAGGCTGTAACAATACAATACCTCACAATATGAATCCTATATATCCAGGCACATCACTCATGATACAATACAGGTGTGTCTTGCAATACCTCAGATGATACGAAATACATTACATATAAGCATTACATGGATCATAATACTTTGAAATTTTCAACTTTCCAACGGAAGGACATTAATGCAGGTTTGCCTTTCCACAGTAAATATTGCCTTTCGGCTAAGGATGCACCCTACCATCGTTTCAAACTTTCATATAAGTCGGACCTTCTGTTGGATGGTCATCTATCATCAGTGTGTTGAAACAAGGACACCTGACTATGTTGATATTATATGTCAAACTTTCTGTTTGATGGTCGTCTGTCATCAGTGTGTTGATACAGGGACATCTGACGATATTGATATAATATGTCAAACTTTCTGATGGATGGTTGTCTATCATCAATGTGTTGATACAGGGACATCTGACGATGTTATTATAACATGTCAGACTTTCTGTTGGATGGTCGTTTATCATTAGTATGTTGATACAGGGTCATCTGATGATATGTCAGACTTTCTGTTGGATGGTTGTCTATTATTAATGTGTTGAAACAAGGAAATCTGACGATATTGATATAATATGTCAGACTTTCTGTTGGATGGTCATCTATCATCAATGTGTTGATACAGGGACATCTGATGATATTGATATAATATGTCAAACTTTCTGATGGATCGTCGTCTATCACCATTGTGTTAATACAGGGACATCTGAGGATGTTGATATAAATTAATATAATATGTCAGACTTTCTGTAGGATTGTTGTATATCAGCAGTGTGTTGATAGAGGGACATCTGACAATATTGATATAATATGTCAGACTTTCTATTATATTTATATGGTCATATTTCATCCATGTGTTTATACTGGAAAATCCAACAATATTGATATAATATGTCAGACTTTCTGTAGGATGGTCATCTATCATCAATGTGTTGATACAGGGACATCTAATAATATTGATATAATATGTCAGACTTTCTGTTGGATGGTCTTATATCATCAATGTGTTGGTACAGGGACATCTGATGATATTGATATAATATGTCAAACTTTCTGATGGATAGTCGTCTATCACCATTGTGTTAATACAGGGACATCTGAGGATGTTGATATAAATTAATATAATATGTCAGACTTTCTGTAGGATTGTTGTATATCAGCAGTGTGTTGATAGAGGGACATCTGACAATATTGATATAATATGTCAGACTTTCTATTATATGGTCATAACTCATATTTCACCCATGTGTTTATACTGGAAAATCCAACAATATTGATATAATATGTCAGACTTTCTGTAGGATGGTCATCTATCATCAATGTGTTGATACAGGGACATCTAATGATATTGATATAATATGTTAGACTTGCTGTTGGATGGTTGTATATCATCAGTGTGTTGATACATGGACATCTGACAATATTGATATTATATGTTAGACTTTCTGTTAGATGGTTGTATATCATCAATGTGTTGATACAGGGCATCTGACGATATTGATATAATATTTAACTGTGTATGGCGATGTGTCGGTGCACCATTGATTTGTTACAGCCCAAGTCAGCTAGCTCACTGCAACATCAGTTACAACAAGCCTTGTTTTTGTTGATATCATTACTGTATTAGCGGTAGATACAGAACCCTTATTATTTATAATTTACATGTTCTGTTCAGTAGTATAGTCTCAGACTGAGTTCCCCTTGCAGACTTAGTTCTTTTTAAATTTATCCGTTCAGACTACATTATTTCTCTTGCATCATGAATAATTTAAAGCAATAAACTTTACATATTTGAATGACATGCGTAGGTAAACACTGGGGGTCAAAACTTCATGTTACTGAATGTCAAGAAATGCCTTTAAATATTGGAACATACCCATGAGGAAGGTCAGGTTATGTGTACTTTACATAGCTACAGTTAGTTGTTTCTGTTATCTGCAACAAATGTTTGTTTATACATAGGGCTTGGTTCAATATATAACTGATAAATATGGGAGGGTGGTGTCATCCCAGATGAATGAGTCCCAGTTGGACAGGTCCCAGTCAGATGCTTTATCAATAACTTATGGGTTACAGATATTGTGAATTTACATTTACTTATCCCTACCTAATTGGACATCTTAATTTTTAACAAAAACCTAATTTTAGATTTATTACAATAAATAAGTTAAGCTGTGTTTTATAAAATATAAAAATATTGGAATATGAAAACAAATATAATAAAGGCGTTACAATAAAAAAAATAAATGTTCTACAGATCACTGGTCCTATTTTTGGTGGATCATTTTGCAAATGGAGACCAGGTCCATGTTAATTTTGCTAATTTGTGCTATGCCACAAATAAAAAATGATCAGAAGTATATATATAAAAGTATATAAACACATTTATTTTACATGGATTGTACAAATAGTCATTATAACTGTTCGCGGCACTCTCCATTGCTCAGATTGTGGCATTTGGTAGACCATAGAGGTGGAGGAATCCAGAGGACCTGGAGAAACCACCAGCCTCAAACAGCCAACTACAACCCACTCTCATTGCCACTCTGGGTATCGAACCCAGGTTGCCAGCAGAGAGAGCCAGTGTTTTACCCAAAAGTTTTACCCCTTGACTGTCAAAACCAGACCTGGGGTCAATTCAAATTTTTCAATTCCAATTCCATTCCAATTCAAGAACTTTTATGAAACTTCAATTCCAATTCAATTCAATTCAATTTTCTGAAGAAAAATATCAATTCCATTTCAATTCAAATAATTTTGATTCAATTAAAATTCAATTCACAATTCTAAAAGTTGCAATCATTTGAATATGCATTTCATTAGTGTGTAACGAGTATTATCACATGAGTTCTATTACTTTTGCGTTAGTACACAACTTACAGTTTGTTCAGATTGGTTGAATTAGCTTTTAAACTAAATGAAATGTCAGTTACTATGAGTTTTACCATGACATGTGGTAAGTCAGAGCAGCCAGACATATTTTACTTGTTTTTGGCCAGTAAAGTGCCCTAGGTAATCAGAACCACTGGTCACTACATAGATAATGGTTGGTCCAAGCACAGCAGAGCAGCTCAAGGCACAATGGATGCTATAACAATAGGCATATCCTGGAAAGTCAGTGGACCAGAACAAGTCAGTTCAGTATTATCTGATTATTTGCTTTATGGCACAGCAGGGAATATTACAGCTCAATTTTATATCTATTATATTACTATTACTTAGAAAAGGTGAAAATAAATATATCCCATCTCTTTTATGCTGAAACTGCTGATACAAACAATTCAGGAACAGATGTTAAGAAGTTTTTTTGTTATCATACTCCTTGTGTCACCCATGAGAGGCATTTGTGTTTATTTTCCCAAATACTGCATGGCTGATCTTCAAACTGACCTTGAGTAACTTCCAATGATCGACACTTTGGGAAATATGAGACCTGGAACTTTTGTTCATCAATTCAAACCAATTCAGTGGGGCCTGTAAATTTCAATTCAAATTCAATTCAAATTCATTTCATTTTTGCTTTTTTTCAATTCAATTCCAATTCACTCAAATTTCCCTTCAATTCCAATTAAATTCTAATTCAAATCAGAATTGACCCCAGGTTTGGTCAAAACACCCAAAGTACATGAAAATTGACTAAAATATGTGTTAATCATATGCACCCTCTCAGTATTTGAGAGCACGCTCCCAGAGTCCTTGTACTGTGTCTAGATCAGTTATTAAAATTGCCCATTACACCATTTTGTTCCCAGGGTCGGTAGAACAATACATTTTTTATGTGGCCTTCACATAATTGGGGCCTGGGCAGTCAAGGGGTAAAACGCTCGGTTCTCTCCGCTGGTGACCCGGGTTCAGTCCCCGGCTTGGCTATGAGAGTGGGTTGTAGTCTTTCCGTCCAAAGTCAATGGTTTTCTCCAAGTTGTCGGGTTTCCTCCACTCTTACAGTATACCAAACGCCACAATCTGAATCATGGAGAGTGCCAAGATTAGTTATAATACCTATTTGTACAATCCATGTAAAATAAATAAGTTTATATATAATATATTATTTGTCATTGCAAAATTCTTCTGATCCTAGGTGGCCTTGTGCATTTTTGTTGTTCCTACAAGTAACCAAAAAGGAAAAGAAGGATAAATACTTGAGGGGCATCACAATAAGACTGACTATGAAATTTGCTGGAAAATTCCTACTCATTGGACAGGAATAACACCCTGACCTTGGCATTCTGGATCTATCGCAGTAAGAAAAAGAGTAGACAATATCATTATAGTTTTTAAATTTAATAAATTTTAAAAATTTTTTGTTTCAGTTGGTTAGTCAAGCAGTATTGTTATTGATTATTATTTTATGTCTGCATAATAAATTATGTATGCCTCATCTGTAAAATTCCTGCTGAAGAAGTATTTCTCGAAATCACAAGCCTAGGTTCAAAATATATTTGGGTTCAGCCTTTCTGTCATTAGTATAGATATATAGATACAGTTGACAGTGGATATACTGGTAAATAAGATCTATGACTCCTGTAGGGAGCTCACAGTGCTGCATTATTATGGTAATAAAGTGATGTTGATAATTATTTATGCTTCAAGTTAATTGACACTGAGCTCTGTGTGTTATGAATGAATTGTGGGAAGTAGTCCTTGACCTCGCATGATGGGCAGATCCAAACCGCAGACAGGGATCTCTCATAACTTAGGATGCACTGTGTATGGTGTAATAATAATCTGGAAGGGTGATAAAATATGGCCTGTAACTCTTAATGAAGTTGTCTGTAAATAGCATTAAGTTTACATTTAACCTCAAAATGATTGTATAAATGTTACATATTATGAGATATCTTTTAAAAATAAATTCAGGGTATGTGATTCACCAGGTATGTTTCATTCATTCTGTGTCTGTTTGCTTGTTATTACGTGAGACTAAGTCAGGATACTATGGTTTCATGATAGTCCTGCTGCCGCTGATGCCGCAGAAAAATCTTGTGAGCAAGATTACTAAAAAAAGGCAAGTCATTTCAGATACAACTTTAGAAGAGTGTGCCCTAATCACAAGCTTAATTTTACACAAACATTCCCCAAGCTCTGTGATAATAGACTGTGAGAGGCAACAATTAATCACATCTGGCATCAGAGTTTGCCAAGAATTATCAGAGAGCTGACTGCTGGGCTTGTTATATCTTATCATCTGGCCTTGACCCCATCAGCCTTGGCCAGCCACTTTGTAAGGCTGTCACTGTTAGAAGCTGGTGCTCCCTCTGGTACAGGGTAGGTTTGTTGTCATGGGTTTAAACCTTTCTGTTGTCATTAACTTCAAGATGATACAAACACAAATTATATGTTTGTCATCATGCAGTGTAACACTACTCCTGTTAATATTTACTATTCTAAGAAAAAATAATCAGAGGAAAAAATATTTGTTTCTATGAAATTTGTGTCTGTTTACCTACCAGTAGTCTAGTACTAAAATTGTGACTTTCCTTTATTTCCAGTGACTTTTTTTTCCTGTGACCTTTTTTTCTGGTCACCTCACCAGTATGATATTTTAATCAGAAAAAAAAAACAACAACAAAGATATAATTTTAGCCACCTCCTTGTAACTGTAGTGTGGCTTATCAGGGGTACAATTCATCACTCCGGTGTTACCTGCATACAAGGCAGTAAACTGCAGTGTGACTTACAAATAGTGAAATACACACACACTGATGTATGTCAGTAGGGTCAGTGATCCATACTAACTCGACAAACTGCGCTATAATTTTGCTCAACAAGTCCATGATAAAGTCGGGTCCTGATCTATACCAGTTGGACTACAGGAGTATACTCAGTATAGTATCTTAATATTGATCAGCTGACAAAAAATGTTCATTTGGAGTCTGTCCTTTTTACAAACTCAGATTATCTTTAACTTAATGAATTAGTGGCTGTTCTTGCTGTTGATTTTGTAAAGGCCTAAGGGTGCTTTTCCATCTGCGCGGCAGTTTGGCGGCAAGTCCTTTTCCATGTGAGCATTTTGTATGCGTTTGCCGCACAGCCAGTGGTCTCCATGTGAGTGTTTTGTTTTCGTTTGCTGCGCGGCAATTGCATGCCTTCCTTACACAGCTGAATAGATTTAAAGATAGGAGTATGGGGAAACCCCACATGTGACATCATTTAGGTGGAATTCCCATATGTTTGCTGCGTGGCTAAAACAGAAATCCAGCACTGCTGGTTTACAAAACTGACGCCTGTGTTTGCAGCGCGGCAATCGTGTACATGGAAATAGAACATGACTTATTAACTGGTTGGATTTTTCGTCACATACAAAACGCTCACATAGAAAAGCACCCTAACTATTCATTTGTTTGAGTATAAAATCCTACTAGAGGGCAGCTTGCTAACCATTGCATAATGATATTATTTTGCTGTCTAAAGAGCCATACTTATGTGGCGTCATACTGGATTCATAGAATATAAGAATGAAACACGTGCAAACTGCCATGTAATGAAACTGGCACGGTTTGTTACCAAATGACATGGTGGATATTGAATGTATATATGAAGGCTTCACTGTTTATTATGCAAATGTTACATGGAAGTCTTGTTGTTTATATAGCATTATTAATGCATCCCTGGCACTGATCAGTCATTTTATTTGTATTGTACAATGACAGTCTGTTAAAGCCTTGTTGTGATATCCAGAGATTGAACGGCATCAATGAATATTGATATTCATTGAATAATATGGGGAAAAATAACTTGATCATTGATTCTCTGGGCTGTATTAGCATTCATGTCCAGGTCAATAAACTTTCAGGTAGATGTATGAGTCAGTGAAAATAAAAATGTCGAACGTAATGTTTGGGATCACTGCATGGCCTTGATACCTGTTTTGGATGAAAACATGTGATATGGATAGACTGGGTATGACTAGATTATGTCAAGGCTGGCGGGGCCAGCTGATTTATTTTCTACTTCAGAATTTGATGCCAGATCATTTTTTTTCCTGCACAGGAACAATTTATAAGTCATTCTTGTGTGGTATGAACTGTATATATATGATGAACATAAAGTCAGTGTTTCTTTTTTGTGTAGTGACTTTATAGCATTGCATAATAAAAAACATTATTACCTCCACTGGGAGGGAGTGCATTCATGCCCATTTGTGTGTGTGTTTGTGTGTATGTATTTCTTCACAACATAACTCATGCAGTCATTAACAGAATCTCATGAAATTTTCAGGCCATTTCACGAATGGGCCAATGAAGATTCAATTAGATTATGGTGTGGATCCCTCATGTGATCCAGGTTCATGAACATCATCCAGGAATATATTCACAAATGTACAGTCACTTATGAACCAATGAAGCTGGGAGTATGGGCAGAATAAGTGAATGCAAACATTGGTTGGGGAGCATCCCAACACTAGGGATCCCCACATGGTGTAGGCTTGCCATCCTTTGAATGCAGATTTCTAGTGTTATACTATAATGCTACTAGGAATTGAGGAATTGGTAATCTGCAAAAGCTTATCAATGTTTTCAGATAAACTAAGACATTATTATTAAAATATATTCTATTAAATCAGTCAATTCAATTTAATTATTATTCCTTTGGTTATGTACATGGTTTTTATGAGTAGTAGATACTGATGTACAGATAAAATGTTAAAAACTGTCTGTTCCTGGATCCACATTGATGTGTGAACTTATATCAGGGTGTTGAATGCTGTTTATAGTTAAAGGTTTTGGTCTGTCATTCATCTGTGCACACAGCCTTTCCTTAATTAGGCCACACCGAACAAAAAATCATTGTTGCACAGACTCTGGGAACCAAAAGTATGGTGCGGGCAGTGATTTTTTTCCCTTTTTTATATATATAGGTCAAGACAAAACATGTAGAACTAGAATACAGGTAGTCGACAACCGACTACGTGTATCCGCAGAAATCAGAGTAGGAGGGGTTAAGTGAGGCATGGATTGAGTGGCAAGGGGAAATAGAGTTAAATGTGTTACATATTAGCATGGATGACTGCCATGTAAATATGATGTTAGGTGGCGTCACCTTTTATTTAAACGAGAAACTATCCAAGATGTATAAACTTGCAAAATTTCAGGTGGATTAGTCAAACCAATGCCGAAATATGAGTGATATTATTCCACACCAGACTAACAGATGGACACTGTGCAAAAATTGTTGCAGGCGAGCCACCAGTTTTGTGTATGATAAAGAATTATGTGAGATCCAAACACATGCAAAACTTCAGGAAGATACGTCAAACCTGTCCGGAGATATTAGCATGGATATCTGCAGCATGAACGTGAATGTAGGTGGCGCCACCTGGCATAAAATCAAGAAAGCTATCCAGGATGTATACGCATGCCAAATTTCAGGTGAATAAGTCAAACCACTGCCAAGATATGAGTGATTTTAACCCAAGGCAAACAAACAGATGGATGCTGTGCAAAAATGGTTGCAGGTGGCGCCACCAGTTTCTTGTATGATAATGAGCTACAGTATGTGAGATCTAAACACATGCAAATATTCAGGATGATACATCAAACCAGTCCGGAGATATTAGCATGGATGTCTGCAGCATGAAAGTGAATGTAGGTGGTGCTACTGTCATAAAATCAAGAAAGCTATCCAGGATGTATACCCATGCCAAATTTCAGGTGAATTAGTCAAACCACTGCAGGGATATGAGTGATTTTAACCCAAGGCAGATGAACAGATGGATGCTGTGCAAAAATGGTTGCAGGTGGCGCCACAATTTTTAGCTCAGCTGACTATAAGTCATCTGAGCTAAAGACATGGTCCTCTGTCTGCCGTCCGTCTAGCCGTCCGTCCATTAACAGGGCATGTTTTAAAACCGTTGGACCTATGAATTCAAAATTTCACATTCCATTAGATGTCCCCAAAATCTCCTACCATACTGAAAATTTGGTCATTTGGACTTCGTTCCTTTCGAGATATAAAGGAAAAACCTCCCGTCTTCCATAAAAAAGCCATTGTTACACTTCAAGGCTGCCTAATATCAAAACCGCTGATCTGTTTTTGATCATATTTAGTATTCATATTCTTCCATACATTTTCTATGAACATATAAAAAAATTTGGTCAGCATTGGGTATTAGTTTGAAGTTATGGGCCCAAATATAATGCAATTTTTAGCTCAGCTGACCATAAGTCATCTGAGCTATAGTCGTGGTCCATTGTCCGTCGTCCGTCCGTCTGTCCGTCCGTCCGTCCGTCTGTCCGTCCGTCCGTAGATGTGGCACGTTTTGAAACCGTAAGACCTAGGAATCCAAAATTCAGCATAATGTTAGATGCCCCCAAGATCTCCTACCAAGCCGAAAACTGGGTCTTTGCGACTTCGTTCCTTTGAGAAATTAAGGAAAAACCTCAATTTTTTATTAGCTCAGCTGACTATAAGTCATCTGAGCTATAGTCGTGGTCCATTGTCCGTCGTCCGTCCGTCTGTCCGTCCGTCCGTCCGTCCGTCCGTCCGTCCGTCCGTCCGTCCGTAGATGTGGCACGTTTTGAAACCGTAAGACCTAGGAATCCAAAATTCGGCATAATGTTAGATGTCCCCAAGATCTCCTACCAAGCCGAAAACTGGGTCTTTGCAACTTTGTTCCTTTGAGAAATTAAGGAAAAACCTCAATTTTTTATTAAAAATCTATTTTCACACTTTAGGACTGCCTAATATCAAAACCACTCATCTGTTTTTCCTCATATTTACCATAAATATTCCCCTATATAGTTCCTATGTACATGCCAGAAATTATGTCTGTATTATTTAATTTAAAAAAGTTCTGGGCCCAAACATAATGCATTTTGAAAAAAATAAGGAAAGATATTTGATCACTTAACACAAAAAATGTTAAAGCTGTGGACCTTTTTTCCAGTAATATAACTTTAATTAATCAAAATTAAATTGAATACCCAAAATTAGATGAAAATCTTTTAAATTTTTTGAAATATTGATAAAAATAAAAAATTGGTACCTTAAATTTTGCCCAACTTTGACCATGGCACGTTTTTTTCCTGTAAGTACTGTGGATTTAATTTTTACAGCATGTTTTTGTCAGCATTTCAACTGTTAACACCAAAAATTTGAAACCAGTTGATCTAAAACTGTAGATTTTAATCAAGTTTTCAAGCACCTTGTAACAAATTGTTTACATCAAGCTAGTGTTTGCAAAAGCTCAAAAGCTCAGCTCCCCAGCTTCAGCTCTAAGTTCCTTAAATTCAGCATACAGTTAGATGTCTCCAAAATCCCCTACCATGCCAAGAATTTGGTCACTAGGACTTAATACCTTCGAGATATTAATGAAAAACTTCATTTTTCCATTAAAAAACCCATTGTTACACTTCAAGACTGTCTAATATCAAAACCACTGATCTGACTTTAATCATAAACAATATACATATTTTTCATTCTCTATGCACATCCCAGAATGATGTCAGTATTGCGTAATTGTTTTAAGTTATGGGCCCAAACATAATGCACTTTGTAAAAAATCAAGAAATATATTTACTCCCTTAACAAGGGCATTGCTAGAGATTTTTTTGTCAGGGATGTAACATTATTTAATCAAGATTCAATTGAATACCCAAAATTAGTTCTGAATTTTTCAAATTTTATAAGTTATTAGTATAAATATAAAATTAGTACCTTAAATTTTGCCCAACTGTGACCATGGCACGTTTGTTTCCCATGAGCACTGTTGATATAATTTTCATATCATGCACACATAAGGATTTCAGCTTTTTAGTTTAGAAAGCTGAAAGATATTGGCCAAAAATTGTAGCTTTTATTAATGTTTTTATGAGACCCTGTCAGACTTTGGCTCTTTCCAGCCCCTCTTGAGTCACCTGTATGTTGACCTTGTTGACCTTTCATCAAATTATGCACGCTTGAGGCGAGGCATACAGGAATCCAGGCAGCTTATGGCCAGCCACAGTTGATCCAGGTGTCCAACCCAACTCATCTAGTAGTTTTAACCAACAACATAACAATAAACAACAAATTAATAAATTTTTATTGGTTTTTAATAACAAATTAAAGAAAAATAGAAAAGGAATTTGTTAGTTTATAATAACAGGAAATTAACTTGCAGTTACTGATGATATAAGAATCTTGTATCAATGGGTAGAATGTCACATATTCCAAATAACACCATGCAGTCACCTATGGCATTTTTCAGTTCAATTTTAATGATAAAGAAGTAAATCATATTATTCATTACTAATCATTAGGGATAATATGAAGGAAATTAATGATAGACAAAGATGCAGTTGATAATATTAATCTAGATTCCTACTGTGTCTAGTGTGTACATTGATGTGAAATTAGTCCAAAATGAATTTTTTACAGTTATTTTTTAATATAAATAAAAACCATAAAACCAGGTACTTATGATCATTATTTAAATGTGTGAATTTTGTATATTCTGGATTCTCAACATCATTGTTTGGTGAAAATTGAATAAATACCGGACATGGTGCGAATACTTTGTAATTGTATTTAAATACGAATATGATTATGTACTCCATTATAAAATTTCTTGCATAAAGAATGGGAATTCAGGTAAAAATGAAAGTATATGAATACTCGTGCAAATACTTTCAAAATGTATTCATGAATGCATTCATGAATATATTCTTTAATATTATTTTAATAATCATATCAGTTATATTTCATTTTAAAAAATCATATGATTCTCTCATTATTTTTAATAAAAATTATATTTGGGACAATATTTGTAATTTTTTTAAATAAATAGTTAAACTCTTATATTATATGTTCTGCTTATAAGTTATATGGCCAAGTCAAAATCTGTGTGACAATAGTACTCCAATTGTTAATAAAATAAATGAAATCAATCCTCTTCCCTGT
Organism: Sipunculus nudus; assembly: GCA_026874595.1. Lineage (NCBI taxonomy): Eukaryota > Metazoa > Annelida > Sipuncula > Golfingiida > Sipunculidae > Sipunculus > Sipunculus nudus. The sequence goes on along the minus strand of CM049314.1, from coordinate 18,753,780 downwards.
CTCCAAAGGTACTATCAAAATCATACATAAGCTAAACAACAACAACTCATAATACAGCTTATATTTATTACCACACAAAACCAGCATGTGCCTCATTTCTAAATAATATTTTTTTATCATATATAACAGCTGAGCGTCGTGACCCATAGGTCCCTTGTTAAAAACCTATTTTCACACTTCAGGACTGCCTAATATCAAAACCACTCATCTGTTTTCCCTCATATTTACCATAAATATTCTTCTATATAGTTCCTATGTACATGCCAGAAATTATGTCTGTATTATATAATTTAAAAAAGTTATGGGCCCAAACATAATGCATTTTGTAAAAAATCAGGAAAGATATTTAATCACTTAACACAAAACTTGTTAAAGCTATGGACTTTTTTTCCAGTAATATAACTTTAATTTATCAAAATTAAATTGTATACCCAAAATTAGATCAAAATCTTTTAAATTTTTTAAAATATTAACAAAAATAAAAAATTGGTACCTTCAATTTTGCCCAACTTTGACCATGGCACGTTTTTTTACTGTAAGTACTGTGGATTTAATTTTCTCAGCATGTTTTTGTTAGCATTTTGTCTGTTAACACCAAAAATTTGAAACCAGTTGATCAAAAACTGTAGATTTTATTCAAGTTTTCAAGCACCATGTAACAAATTGTTTACATCAAGCTAGTGTTATGCAGTTTGCAAGAGCTCAGCTCCCCAGCTTCAGCTCTCAGTTCCTAAAATTTGGCATACAATTAGATGTCTCCAAAATTCCCTACCATGCCAAGAATTTGGTCACTAGGACTTAATACCTTCGAGATATTAATGAAAATTTCATTTTTCCATTAAAAACCCATTGTTACACTTCAAGACTGCCTAATATCAAAACCACTGATGTGACTTTAATCATATAAAATATACATATTTTTCTATACATTCTCTATGCATATGCCAGAAATGATGTCAGTATTGCGTAATTGTTTTAAGTTATGGGCCCAAACATAATGCACTATGTAAAAAATCAAGAAATATATTTATTCCCTTAACAAGGGGATTGCTGAAGCTAGAGTTTTTTTGCCAGGGATGTAACATTATTTAATCAAGATTCAATTGAATACCCCAAATTAGTCCTGAATTTTTCAAATTTTATATGTTATTAGTATAAATATAAAATTAGTACCTTAAATTTTGCCCAACTTTGACCATGGCACATTTGTTTCCTGTGAGCACGGTTGATATAATTTTCATATCATGCACACAAGGATTTCAGCTTTTTAGTTTAGAAAGCTGAAAGAAATTGGCCAAAAATTATAGCTTTTATTAATGTTTTTATGAGACCATGTCAGACCTTAACTCTCTCCAGCCCCTCTTGAGTCACCTGTATGTTGACCTTGTTGAACTTTCAGCAAATTATGCATGCTTGAGGCGAGCCATACACTGTTGCAGGTAGGCAGCTTATGGCCAGCCACAGTTGATCCAGGTGTCCAACCCAACTCATCTAGTAGTTTTAACCAACAACATAACAATTAACAATAAATTAATAAATTTTTATTGTTTTTTAATTACAAATTAAAGAAAAATAAAGAAGAATTTGTTAGTTTATAATAACAGGAAATCAACTTGCAGTTACTGATGATAAAAGAATCTTGTATCGATGGATAGAATGTCACGTACTCCAAATAACACCATGCAGTCACCTATGGTATTTTTCAGTTCAGTTTTAATGATAAAAAAGTAAATCATATTATTCATTACTAATCATTAGGGATCATATGAAGGAAATTAATGATAGACAAAGATGCAGTTGATATTATTAATCTAGATTCCTACTGTGTCTAGTGTGTACATTGATGTGAAATTAGTCCAAAATGAATATATTACATTTTTTTTTTTTTTAATATAAATAAAAGCCATAAAACCAAGTACTTTTGATCATAATTTAAATGTGTGAATTTTGTACATTCTGGATTCTCAACATAATTGTTTGGTGAAAACTGAATAAATGCCAGTAATGGTGGGAAAACTTTGCAATTGTATTTAAATACGAATATGAATATGTACTCCATTATAAAATGTCTTGCATAAAGAATTGGAATTCAGGTAAAAATGAAAGTATATGAATACCAGTGCAAATACTTTCAAAATGTATTCATGAATGCATTCATGAATATTTTCTTTAATATTATTTTAATAATCATTTCAGTTATATTTCATTTTAAAAAATCATAAGATTCTCTTATTATTTTTAATAAAAATTATATTTGGGACAATATTTGTAATTTTTTTTTAATAAATAGTTAAACTCTTATATTATATGATCTGCTTATAAGTTATATGGCCAAGTCAAAATCTGTGTGACAATAGTACTCCATTTGTTAATAAAATAAATGAAATCAATCCTCTTCCCTGTCTCCAAAGATAATATCATAATCATACATAAGCTAAACACCAACAACTCATAATAAAGCTTATATATATTTCCACACCAAACCAGCATATGCCTCATTCCTAAATCATATTTTTGAATCATATATAACAGCTGAGCGCCGTGACCCATAGGTCCCTTGTTTAAAAATCAGGAAATATATTTACTCACCTAACATGAGAATTGCTGAAGCTGGAGACCTTTTTCAGGAATATAACTTTATTTAATCAAGATTCAATTGTTTACCCAAAATTAGATCTGAATTTTGCAAAATTTTCAAGTTATTAGCATAAATAAAAAATCAATACCTTAAATTTGTCCAACTTTGGCAATGGCACGTTTAGTTATTAGCATAAATAAAAAATCAATACCTTAAATTTTGTCCAACTTTGGCAATGGCACGTTTTTTCCCTGTAAGCACTGTTGATTTAATTTTCACAGCATATATACATAAGGATTTAATCTTTTAAAATCTGAAATTTCAAAGGAATTGATTGAAAAGAGTAGCTTTGGTCAAGTTTTCTTACACCTTGTCAAGTGTTGGTTACATCTAGCCCACCTAGTAACACAGCCTTCACTTGCATTATGTAACCCTCCCCGGGCAGCTTGCCTTGGCTCAGCTTGGCTACCACTAGCAGGCTTCCCCTCTGCCCTGCACTCCCCCCCCCCCAGATGGTGCATTATCTAGATGAATGTTATAATTTTCTGTATTTTATTTTATTCTTGGCTATGCTACATTTTAGATTTTGTATTGTACCACCAGGGTTACAATGATTAAAGTGCACATTTAATTGTGTCCACAAAGTGGTGTATTGCTATGAAAGTGTGGATGTTTATCAGATAAGTAATTCCTTACTTCAGAAGAGTAAAAACTTCACCAGGTGTGAAATTGACTATTAATTCCAGTAATAAATTACAGCTGAGATAGTAATTAGCACAATGATATTGTTTGTCCCTCATTCAACCAACAGTGTGTATATTTTATTTGAAAAGATGTTTTTGTTTTATCAGATTTACTGAATCTTTTATTTTATTTCGGTGAATAAAATTAAGCATGTACTGAAAACTCCAATGTGCAAGACTTTTAAATAGTGATTCAAGGAATAATCTTGTAGATGCCATGTTGTGGCATTATTTTCCTTTAATTCAGTTTAAACATTTGTGATTTAAAAATAATAAAATATATGTGTATGCATAATTTGACCCAATATGAGCTACACTCTGGATAAATAATGATTGCAACTTAGAATTCTATTATTTTAACTTATATTTTAAGTTTTTTTTAATGACAAATTTCTAAAACTTGTAAATAGAAAAAATGAATCAGATAAAAACTATAAATGGAAAAAAGTGGATATGCCAAAAAAATAGGCTTATATATAAACTTAAATGCATTATTCCCTTGATAGTGAAATAAAGGTATTAGTCCATTCTGTCCACTTGCCTGTCAATCTGTAAATTTTTCATATGCATCACAGTATCTCCAAACTTTTACTATTTTTCTTCATGACAGTCTTGTCAGAGTATTAGTTTGCAATCATATATTTAGAACTTTAATATAACTAAGTAGGAGGGCCCCTTTCCTCTTAGGTTCTCCTACTGCTTATATAAATGAAAAACATTACAAAAGAATATTTTGCATTTGCAAAAATTTCAAACTTCAGCTGAGCCCCGTGACCCATGGGTCCCTTGTTGTTTATGTTGTAACGCTATTTAAAGGCCACATTTGTGCAAATTTCCTTTCGTGATTGGTCAAACGAATCCAAAGATATGTGGGTTTATGTGTGGAAACAGATGCACAAATGGACGCTCGGCAGGGAGGAGGGGTCAGATGTCAACCAGAAATGAGGGCGCAGCAGTTCACATGTGACCAGATCATAATTAGGAATTTTAAAAAAATTCTGCCTGTGGTTACGGATGAGTTCTCCGGAAACCTATGCCGCGGCAGAGGCTGCGTGGAAACAGACGCACAAATGTACGCTGGGCAGAGAGGAAAAATCAGAGGTCAACCAAAAGTGAGGGCGCAGCAGTTCACATGTGACCCAATCATAATTCTGAATTTTAAAAAATTCTGCCCAGTGGTTACGGAGGAGTTCTCCGGAACCTATGTGGCGGTGGAGGCTGCATGTAACTGAAAACATAGTATCGGCATAACTCTGTTTTGGCGGATACAATTATGCCAGTTGCCTAGAAAACAAAAATTTGTTCCAGTTCTTGAAATGGTCTTTGTGACCAACACAAATGTCTGTCTATTTTCCATACCTGTTAGAATTTTGTAGGGAATTTGTGCCATAGCACAAATAAACAATTTAACTAAGGATGTAGCCAGGGGTAGGACCAGACCACGGAGCCAGCCGTTGACCTGTAAATCGGCTGGCTGGAAGAAAAAATGGCTGGCTACTCAGCCGGCTCAGGTCTAAGAACAATGATGATGGCTGAGTGGACAACGTTGTGGCTGGCTAGCCGGCTGAGCCGTAAAGATGAGGCAAATATCTAATGGACAAAATGTTGTCTCAGTCTAATGCATTTATATTTATATGAACAATAATATGAAACAAACTTAACGAATATTTGACAAGGTAATTACCCTTTGGATAAATTTATCTTATTCAATATCATGCCGGGCGTGTACGAGGACAATGAGTGGTTACGTGAAGGATTGGGGTTCCCCCGTTGTGTTTTCAGATCTGACAATATAGCGTGTTTTGGTGAAGCTGAGCGCTTATTTGATCAGATGAAAATTGTTATGATTTTCCTCATTTCCTTTGACAAACGTTGGTGACACATGAATTATTTGATTTCAACTGATAGTGATATAACGTTACATTGCTAAAAGCATCTTGAAAAATCGAGGGTTTCAATTCAGCTATTGAGTGTATATAGATATCATTGTTTGCATCCTCTAAGCAACTATTTCGTGCGCTCACTTGCATGACAGTTCAACCAGATAATAGTTTTTCGTGTGTCGAACTTAAAGTGTTCTGGCTTGACGTACTGTGTGCTTCTTTTTTTAACTGTATCACATGAGGCTATGTGAAAGGGCAGGATATTTTGTCAATATATATATATATGTATACATAGTGTACAGAAAGTCATGCTTTACCCGCGAGTGTCTCTAAATTAATCAAAACATTTGGTAATAATCTGTCATTTGAGGAGGGAGAGAGGTGACATAATCATACAAAATCAAACCCCAGCCAAAGAGTTTTAATAACTAGAATGCGGGTAGTCGACAAGCGACTACGTGTTTCCGCCTAAATCAGAGTGGAACGGGTGAAGTGAGGCATGGATTGAGTGGCAAGGGGAAAAAGAGTGAAGTGTTGCATATTAGCATGGATGTCTGCAGCCAAATTATGTATGTAGGTTGCGCCACCTACCACAAAATCCAGAAAGCCGTCCAAGTTGTATACATATGCAAAATTTAAGGCAGATAAGTCAAACCACTACATGTATATGAGTGATTTTAGCCCGTGGCAGACAAACAGATGGACGCTATGCAAAAATGGTTGTAGGTGGCGCCACCAGTTTTGCGTATGATAAAGAGCTATGTGAGAACTATACACATGCAAAACTTTGGCCCAATCGGTCAAACGGTTCCCAAGATATGAGCTTGGATGTCTGCTGCATAAACTAGAATGCAGGTGGCGCCACCTGTCATAAAATTAAGAGAGCTGTTGGGGATGTATTAACCTGCAAAATTTTAGGCGGATATGTCAAACCACTGCCGAGATATGAGTGATTTTATCCCATGACAGACAAACCAACGGGAGCTGTGCAAAAATGGCTGCAGGTGGCGCCACCAGTTTTGCGTTTGATCAAGAGCTATGTGAGATCTATACACATGCAAAATTATGGCCCAATCGGTCAAACGGTTGCCAAGATATGAGCTTGGATGTCTGCAGCGTAAACGTGAATGTAGGTAGTGCCACCTGTCATAAAATCAGAAAAGCTATCCAGGATGTATACGCATGCCGAATTTCAGGGGAATTAGTCAAATCACTGCAGAGATATGAGTGATTTTAACCCAAGGCAGACGAACAGCGACACTGTGCAAACATGGATCATTAATCATGCATTACCATTGCGAAGCCATGTAGCTTGGTGATATCTGCTTGAGACGGGTTCATGTTAACATGTTACTGTATTAACTATTTACAAGCTGAAGTATGCAAGCGAATATCCCATTTTCATCAGCTTATCAGTATTTCACCGGTGGCTGGGGCAGTTCAGTGGCTCAAGAAAACTATCGGCGGCAGCTTGCTTATAAAATAAATGGCGGTGGCTGGCGCAATTCGGTGGCGGCTCCCAGGTCTGGGTAGGACATAGCCTAGTGGTTAAGGTGTTGGACTTATAGGAGCTGTAGGTCCCGGTGCCTATGGCATAATGGCAAAATCTCTTTATATAACCTCAGAGATTTGCTCAAATGTCTTAACGACAGGTTATGACTTCAGGATTATTCCAGACCCTGGCATTAGTAACCTGAAATCCAGAAGACTTGATAATAACATATCATTCTTATCATACAGATACCTGCATCCCCATTCAATAGACAATGCCACCAACAGGCCATGGACCTATCCTTACAAAAAAAATTAAAAAAAAAAATTAACCAAGGACCTGGTCTTAAAAAAAATCTGTGGAACAATATTTGTTTTTTTTATGGCTTTATCAGAGCTCATATCTAAACACCTAGCAAGTTATAATTTGATATTCCAAGTGGGTTATGTTAAAAAAACTCTTTAGAAATTATTTATCTAAAAATAGGTCGCCACTTTAACTTGTCTGTTGGTATACTACTTAAATTGTCTGTGTCTGTTTGTTTGTCCCCTTGAACCAGCGGAAATGCTCCATGAGTATGATGACACTAGGACAATTTTGGATTCAGTGTATCTCACTTGTGTATCTTCCCCAATTCATACATGTATCATTGGGCCTTCCTCTCCAACAGAATTATATTTCTAGCAGGATCACAGGCCTAAAGTGACACGTGTTATCTTTCTGTATGTCGATTAGTCTTTGTGACATTAACCTCCCCCCTCCCACCTCATCCTCATAGATCATAAGAAAACAACAACTGGTGCTCTTTAGTTTAGGTTAACAAATTTCCTTTTCTTGTGCTGCCACCTTTCAGTTGTATTATTAACTAAAATGACCCGTCAGCAGAGGACAGGTCCAGGGAACCAACCAAGCAGGAATGTTATGTTTCAACCCAGCCAGTATAACTATGCTCAGATTGAATAATATGATAGTATGATATAGCTCCAAACATTCATAAGATCCCTGCCAGGTGAAAATCCCCAAGTGTAACGTGTAGATATGTGTGTGTGTAGGTGTACTCGTGTTATACCTACAGGTGTGGGGCAGTATACTGACCAGAGTTAAGAATAACTGTAGAGTATGAAGTTACCTGTTAGACTTAGCCAGGTCAACCTTACGTGCACAAATATATAGTTTATTGCTGTCTTTGGCTGATAGTGGTCACACAAGAGGGGACCATGGCTTGTTCATGCAGTTGTCAAGTGGACAGTTCCACGTGTCAGGGCCATGTGATATTTCATATCAAGGTCCAGTAGGTATTTGATAAACACAGGTAATAGCCTGGAGTGTGCGTAGTGTACCATACCTGTAGTACACTCTGGCATAGCAAGATGAGAAAGAAAAAGGTCTGTGATACACTTTTTATAAACCTTTATTTTCATTTCATGATTTATGAACATATTGTATATCACTTGTATTGATGTTGGTCTTGCATTATACTGCATATAATATAGTACAAATACATTCTAGACCAAATGGCATATTAAAACTATACAGTTAACTGTATATGTTACAGGTATGTGGTCATGCATGGTGACACCCCATATTTGTGTCACACAATTGATAGGTATCTTACCAAGACATAAAATTAGCAGACTTTCAGAAGCCTGGTACTCTTTAGTAACATAGTGCCAGTAAAGCCATTATATTGGTGATCAACTACTTTCTGATCAATAATTATAACCAGTCATTGGTTGGCATTCTCTTTTTAACATTGAACAAGATTTAACAAACATTTACAACATGATTTATCCAGCCTTTATATGAATACTGACTAGTGACAGCAATCTTCAGACTTATACAGCAGATTTCACCTAAATGTTGACGTCACATTGAATAATCTATTGTTAATCAATCAGGGGTCATTTATATTGTGTGTGAACATTATTTTACAAGCAAATTCTAACACCAACACCCATGCACTGATGCAGTCACCCTCTTGACCAAATGTTTTAGTCTTTCAGCTCTACTTGCTGATTTGAATATAATTTTATCTTGTCTGGTTTCTGTTGATTTTATCAAAATATCTGCAGAACAATACAGCTGGATGAAGGAAAATAAGAAAATGTGGAATCTGGAGCTTGAGTCATAGGGGAACATTATCTCACATGGTGATCAGACACAGTGAGGACTCATGAGGCACATAGTTGTATGAACTACAATATTCAGCGCCTCCAGAAACCAATCAAGCCAAGGTCATATGCACCATGCAGTGCACTGCTTCAGCTTGACCTGATTCCAAGGGTTCAGTGTACAGCTATGAATGTGTACATTTAGTACCTACAGCACTCTTATCTCAAGTGTTGTACATTCAGTTCCTGCATTTAACTCTCATGCATGTATTATAACTTATATGTTTCATGTGCAACACTCATAGGTTATTGTTTAATTCCATGCATGTAACTCACATAAATTATGTACATATAGGTTTATTACATGCAACACTCATAAATATGTTTTGTTTAATGCATGCAACATTCAGAATTCAGATGCGGCATTTGAAAGTGATGCATTACTGGATGCATTAAATGACAAAGGTGTTACAGGTAGATTTAAATTCATGTATGCAACACCACAGATGCACAAAATGCATGCTGTATGCCCCAGGAAAATCCAGCACACTTAATACAATAAATATTCAGTAATACAGGTAATCATACGGCACTCAGTTTCATCTAATGATTAAAATGAAATATTTTATGACTACTCTTGACTCCTTTCAATATACCAAAGGACTTCATGTCTTGAGACAAAATGCCACTGGACCTAATGTCCATTGACAAAATGCTACAGGACCTCATGTCTATTGACAAAATACTACAGGACCTTATGTCCATTGACAAAATGATGCAGGACCTAAAGTCCATTGAAAAACGCTAATGTCCATTGACAAAATGCTACCGTACCTAAAATCGTTGACAAAATGCTACAGGACCTAATGTCTTTGAATAATGCTGCAGGACCTTCTGTTGATTGACAAAATGCTACAGGACCTTATGTCCAATGACAAAATGCCAAAGGACCTAATGCCTATTAACAAAATGCCACAGGACCTAATATCCATTGACAAAATGCCTTAGGACCTAATATCCATTGACAAAATGCCACAGGACCGTTTGAATGTCCATTGAAAAATGCTACAAGAAATATATTGTCCACTGACTAAATGCTACAGAACCTTACGTTCATTGACAAAATGCAACAGCACTTCATCTTTGTGGACATAATTTACATTTGTAAACATTATCACTGTGACACTTTGTTTCTGCTTTTAGGCCCATGTTTATTTAACCTGTGAATTTTTAATAGAGGCAGTGGCAATTTTCATCTTTATATTCACATGCTTTGCACATGATATTTTGTCTGTGGACATTGTGACCATTTCCATTTTGTCATTCCTGTGGCATTTTAACTTAAGTACAGGGACTTCATGTGCTGTGGCTCATTATTCTCACTTGAATGTTTGTTTTGTGGCATTTTGCCCATGGACAGTTTATCCAGATATCATGGGACCGTCACACTACTGGTAATAAAATCTCTGTCCCCCACAGAATGAGTACAGCACGTTACTATGGGTTCACAAACTGGGATTTTTTCCCTGTTATATTTGTCTCAGCAGTGTGTTAGAGGAACTGGGTGACCTTGCAGTGTGTCAGTGGATGATGTAACCCAATCTTACTCTTCTACATCACCCCATCTACAGCTGGGTGTACCTAACCCAGGACATCCCACAAAGCAAAGGAACATGATGATATATTAATATTTTCATCGACATCTGGTTTATGCATTTAAATCATTGCTTGTTACATTTTCAGAGACATGAAATAGGTTGCATCAACAAACCTCTGTCCAACTCATGCATAAACCTTTTCTTCAGAATCTGGAAAAAAATTTGCTAAGCTGACTGAGTCTGATGAGAAATAGCAATGCCCTTTGTGCAAAATCCTTCTGTCTGCCCCTCAGGCTGTTCAAGAACACTGTACCCATATGGTAAAGTCTGTTGCCTGTTGCAAATACAAAGTTTCGAATTGACATTCGAGAGTAACTAGTGATGTATCCTTTGTTATTAAAAATATGTCACAGTGACCTACATTTATTGAATCACATAAAGTCAGAAGTTTCCACCCCTGGCAGCAGCCTCTACCCAGTCTACCAGATATTATTTAATTACAATTTTGCTTGAATCTAAACATATTAAAACCCATCTGATAAAACTATGATTGTATTTGACACAGTTTAATAGGTATTATTCTGAAGATTCTATATATCTGTGTATATTGCAGGGGTTTAACATTTATATGAAGTTACTAAGACCTTAAGTCATAAATATACCATAGTATCTGTTAATAAGATGAAATGGAAGGTATTGCTACAAAACATGTTAGCCTATCAAGGCATTTCAAGACAAATCAAATGCAATCTATACATTAACCATTAGGTAAACACTTTAACTGTAGCTAAAGCCTATCTACTGTGCTGCTTAGTATAGTCAGTACAATAAATTTGCAGTCTACTCTCTGTTTCTGAAAATATCAATATTTTATCAATAATCATATGTCAACATTATGAATATTAATATTACTTATGATGTTCAGCCATAATTTAGTTAATAACCATTCACCAAACATGGGTTGATAAGTAATGGTAATACTAATTCTCCTGATTACCAGCCTTACCTGCATGCACACATGTATAAGACCTTTCATTGTTGCAAGGTACATGAATACCTTGTTTTAAGGGGTAACCTTTCTAATAAGAATAGTATTACTAATAGCAGATAGTTAAAGTTAACTTAATAAGCATGTATATGTAATGTAGTTTCTGAAAAACTGTTTATTGCTAGCTGCTGTCCACAGTGCCATTCCATTCAGTCATTAGTGATATCATATCAGTCATATTATAATATTCTTATAAAATTGAAGACCATGATTGTAAGACTCGACTATACTAAGAAGACAAAATATGAATCTTGCAAGACATCACAGGAACAGTCAGTCAGTCAAGTCAAAGCACAAAGTCCTTGGACAAAGTCCAGCAATTTAGTTTTTGTTGTGGGAAAGGGGAGGGGAGGAGGGGCTCTTAATGATCAGAAACATCACATATTCAGTAAGATAAGTGCCTGGAGCATTCTAATTAGGTCAATAACCCTATTATATTCACATACTTATAAATTACAGGTATACAAAGGTTAGACATACAACAAATCATATTGAGCAGCATGCCTGAGAATGACGAATCAATTCACATCACATTTATGCCCTTGGGTGCAGCAGAGGAAACAGATGTATGGTAATCCAGTGAGGGCACTGAGTTTCCTGTTTAAAGTGCATTCCACTCACCCAGGGGTCATGTACTGTCCTATATTATGCCCTAGTGTCCTTCAGTAAAGAACATGGTAAATATTTAGCTCAGCTGACTGTAAGTCAACTGAGGTATAGGAATGGCGCTTTGTCAGTTGTCTGTCCGGCCGTCTTGGCATCCAGCCGTCCGTTAGCACTGAGGGCACAAATCATGACTGCTGCACCTAGAAACTTCTAAGTGAATATCCATGGAGGTCAATAAAAATATCCTTGGAAACCTGAAATTAGGTCACTGTGACCCATATCCTCTGCGCTATGGGGCTTGAAAGTACCCCTCAGAATAATCAAAAATTTTATACAAAACCTCCAGTATCTTGATCATTAAATGCATGGACTGTCATGAATCTTGCCTTGAATAATGACCATGACTAGTTTTGTCAGTTCCCAAAAAGTGGCGCCACCTGTATTTTTTGTTATTTTGACAAATATTTATATATATTTTTTTTACTATTTAATGAAAACAATCATGTCAGTTTCTCAGCTGTGATTACATCTAGTGTCCCAAAAATCTTGTGTGTTTATTGATCAAAAGTGGATGCCCTATAGTAATCACCCTGTCTGTCTGTCTAGCTGTCTGTCTGTCCATCCGTCCATCCACACAAATTTGTTTCCAGATGAAAACTCAGGTTGACACATGGATTTCAAACTTGACTTAAATATGGCCCACCACTAAAGCAAGAACCTACATGATTTTTGGGTCGTGAGGTCAAAGGTCAAGGTCACAGGACTCGCTTATGTAAAAGATTATGGCTGCATTTTAAGCCAAGCTTTTCATCCCAAACTCTCCATCTTGTGCATTTAGCTGACTGGCCAGTATGGGGAGAGCATAAATGAATTAGGGGTCACAAGGTCAAAGGTCAAGGTCACAGGGGCCATCTGTTCACAAATTTGTTTCTAGATGATAACTCCAGTATAGTTTGACATATTGGTTTCAAACTTATATATGGCTCACCATTAAAGTAAGAACCATGTCCATTTTGGGGTTCAACTGTCAAAGGTCAAGGTCACAGGACCCATTTCATTAAAAATGTGTTTGCATTTCAAGCCAAACTTTTCATCACAAACCTTCCATCTTCAAGATATTGCTATCCTGCCAATAGGGGAAGATTCTATTTGATTTTGGGGTCATAGGGTCAAATCTCCAGGTCACAAGGCCCATCCATTCACAAATTAGTTTATGGATGAAAATTTTGCTTTGGATAGACAGATTGGCTTCAAAATTTATTTATTAATGACCCACGGCCACCACTTAAGTAAATTAATTTTGATTTTCAGGGTCCTGAGATCAGAGGTGAAGGTCACAGCAGCAACATCATTAAAAAAGATTGTGGATGCAATGTAAATCAAACTTTTCATCGCAAACTTTCCATCTTTCACACGGCTTACTTGCCAAAAGTGAGGAAATCTGTAAAGAAATAATCTAAATGCTGCAAGTTCAAGGATAATAAGTTCTAAGATTTTTTGGTCACAAGGTCATTGTTTCAGGTCACAGAACTGTTATTCTGAAAAATGTCTTTAAAAATATTCTTATAGACAAATCCAGAAGAGCATCAAGACCCATGGGTCCCTAGTTAAATGTATGAAAGGGGTGAAGAACTTTTAATGAATTTCCGTTTGTCTTATTTATATTCAATCAAATCATGTTGTATTTTCAAATATCATTGTGAATTAAAGTAGGATTCCTTCAGTTTGATGATCATTTTAGGTTAAAAATCACAGTGTATATATATGTATTCTTGTATATTACTACATATGGCAGTAACTGCCTTATCAGCCTTCTCCTGCATAGAGTATATATATATATATGTATATATTATGTGCAATTTTACATTGAGAATTATTGAGTCAGGTGACAACCTGTGTTCAGATGTGCAGTTCATTTGCTTTCTCACCTGACAGCTGTTCAGTCAATTAACCTGATCAGTAGCAATTAAAGTGTAATGTGATGCTTCATACTCATTTATTGTTAACAGCTCTCATCAACAGATCACATATATATATATTCTTTCAATTGACAATGATCACTGATTTTTTCTTCAGATGACAGATGGCACCACCTCTAAGTGTAAGAGCTAAGCATGAGGTATAACTTGCATATATATGTATAAGCAGCACTTGGCATATACTGTTTTATGTCAAATTTATCCTTTTGATTTGTTTGTTGGTGATTACATGTTAAGAATTTATGTTACTTGTTGTTTGAAATTGCTTTTCAGCGCTTGATCTGTTAATTAGCTGTGGTTCGATCTGATCAGGGGGGCTATCTTTTCCTTAAATGTAACATAAAAGGTTATATAAATTTACATAGCCTGTCACCATACATTCCATGGCAGCCCCAATATCTAAACAGACTTAGTTCTTGGACCTTTCTAAAACTTGATAAAAATTTGTGTAATATGATGGTTTAATTTTAGAATATTCAGAAAATCTTACATGTTAATATATGAATAAGTATCTTTTGAGACTACCAAACAAGAAAATAATATTGGATTGAAAGATACCTTTTGGGTGTAAAAGAATATTGCACAGCAATAGCTGTGTAGATCATAAAATTTGCTTGAAAAAATTGATAATAGAAGTGGAATCTTAATAAAATATATGTGAAAAATATTTCTGATTGTTAAACAGTGATTTGATGATCAACAACAGTGGGTTAATTGCGCTTGAGAAGGTGCAAATTTTCATATGCATGGAATTTTAGGAATACAAGTGAATTCAATGAATTAATATCCCTCGCTAGTGACACCTGTTGGTCATTAGCGAAACTAAGTGTGCTAATTCATCATATGAAAAATGAAATATCATATTATCTTGTGAGACAGACACTCCTAAACCTATCCCAACCAAGGTATACATGAGGGCAATCACTGACCAAAATTTGAATTAAATCGGATAATATTTAGGAAAGTTTTCGCATGGAAACAAAAATGTGACGGACGGATAGACAGACAGACAATTCAATGTCACCTGGACAGACAGACAAACCCAAATCCATGTCCCCCATTCCGAGGAAGCTGGGGACAATAAAAATACAAAGTAAGGGACAAAAGGAAATTTCCAGTGTAGATAAAGAATAAAGCCAGAACATGTCTGTAAAAATATCAGGGGACATAGAAATATTTGGAAGAAAGAATTATTAAAAGGGAATTAACAGACCTAAGCTGGAGTATAAAGACTAAGTGTAACAGCCATCTTCTGTGTTCAGGTCCATTGAGCGAGCTTAGCAGGTTTTGATAAATTGAACAAGATTCATACATACCAGTTTAAAGGCTCTGACAGGACACTTGTCTTTAAGGATAAGATAATCTATCTACTTTTATCATATGAGATATAACAATTACTGGATTTCTGTGTCCATAATGAACCTGAGATCTTAGTGTTAGTCATTGCCAACTGATGTCAGTAATCTAAATAAAAGTTCTATTTTATATATCTTTTTCTCAAAGCAAAATAATGGCTAACTGAAGTTTAGTTAAGGCCTTTGGCTAACCGTTTATGTTTGACCCACCTCTTGCCCTGTCAGGGAAGTAGGATTCAATTTTTGGTTTCCCTACAACCATTTTCTGTACTTTAACTTGTCTGGGGCAAGCAGTTAGCTGTATCAATATCAAGCCCTGGTCTATTTAGAGCATCGACAGAACTGATGCTTTCTGATGTTGCCAACAATGTTTGGTTGACTCTAGCTACAGGACCATGATTCTTAGCTACATATATTCATGAGTCACTCGGATGCAGATATTTGTTATAGATGAATTGACCTCAATAAAGATAAATTTTCCTAACAATCTGGTCATTGCATAATCTTTAAAGCATGTTCACAAGTATAGTTAATTTTTATTAGCGAACCTGTGAGCTTATGCGATGGCGCAGCGTCGTCCGTCCGCCTTCCGCCGTCCAGGGCTGGCTTTCCGCCGTCCATGGCTGTAAGTCAGAAACTGTCTGAGCTAGCAGCTCCAAATTACATGTAAGAATTCGTCACATGTGAAACTTGGTGGCCTGGAGATTATTGTTGGGTATCTGCATTAATTTAGATTTTATAAAGAAAAAGCTTAAAAACTTTTCAAAATCTTCTTCTCTGAAACTGTCCAGCCAAATTGTCCAATATTTCACAGAAATGATCTCTGGAACAATCTCTCTCAAGTTATTTCGAATGGTTCCAGTTCGGAGATTTTTGGCCGAGTTACAGGAGGTTGAACTTAGTCATCTGTCCAAAAAAGCACACTAAAATTAAAATCTCAGAAACGGCTAGAGCTATAATGACCAAATTTTTTACCAATGTTTGTCACATATGTCATATCTGATTTTGAGGTATTGGTGGCGCCACCTACATTGATGTGTTTTTTACAAGCGAAAATGTAATTTTAAACTCTTCTAGCTTATACACTGATTTATGATGAAACTGTTCAGCTGATTGGTTTAAACTTTACAAGAATTATTCTATGGTAGGGTTCTGCCAGTTTTATAAGAATATATTGGGTAAATACAGTTTTAAAAATGCATAGTAGCCAATTGAAAAAGGCTTTCTGTATTTGAAAACAGATTTGACTTCATGCAGCCAAGTCAAGAGGTCACTCAGTACAAACAGGTTGGGTCCAGACATCACCATGGCAACTGACCTGGCTCGGGGGGGGGGGGGGGGGGGGGGGGGGTGTCTGGACAATGTGTCTAGACTTCTAGACACAGCATCTAGACGTCTGGATACAATGTTAAGATGCAGAATTCCCAGATTATTGGAACTATATCTTTCAACTGTTTGAAAAAACTTGGGTTGCATTTTAAGCAAATCGGGTTCATCATCAGGTCACATGTGAACTGCTGTGCCTTCATTTTTGGTTGACATCTGACCTTTCCTTGCTGCCCAGTGTCCATTTGTGCGTCTGTTTCCACACATAAACCCACATATCTCGGAAACCGTTTGACCGATCAGGCTAAAAATTTTGCACAAATGTAGCCCTTTGATAGCTTTATAACATACACTAAAAATGGTGGTGCCATCTGCTACCACTTATGCACAGCGTCCATCTGTTCATCTGCCTTTGGATAAAATCACTTATATCTTAGCAGTGGTTTGACTTATCCACCTGAAATTTTGCAGTTTTATACATCCTGGACAGGTTTCTTGATTTTATGACAGGTGTCGCCACCTACATTCACATTTACTCTGCAGACATTCAAGCTCATATCTCGGGAACCGTTTCACCGATTGGGCCAAAATTTTGCATGTGTCTAGATCTCACATAGCTCTTCATCATAGGCAAAACTGGTGGTGCAACCTGCAACCATTTATGCACAGTGTCCATTTGTTCATCTGCCTTGGGATAATATTACTCATATCTCAGCAGTGGTTTAACTTATCCACCTGAAATTTTGCAGGTTTATACATCCTGCACTGCTTTCTTGATTTTATGACAGGTGGCGCCACCTACATTCACATTTACTCTGCAGACATCCAAGCTCATATCTCGGGAACCGTTTGACCAATAGGGCCAAAAATTTGCATGTGTATAGATCTTACATAGCTCTTCATCACAGGCAAAATTGGTGGTGCCACGTGCAACCACTTGTGCACAGCGTCCATCTGTTCATCTGCCTTTGGATAAAATCACTCATATCTCAGCAGTGGTTTGACTTATCCACCTGAAATTTTGCAGTTTTATACATCCTGGACAGGTTTCTTGATTTTATGACAGGTGTCGCCACCTACATTCACATTTACTCTGCAGACATTCAAGCTTATATCTCTGGAACCGTTTGACAGATTAGGCCAAAATTTTGCATGTGTCTAGATCTCACATAGCTCTTCCTCATAGGCAAAACTGGTGGCGCCATCTGCAACCACTTATGCACAGCATCAATCTGTTCATTTGCCTTTGGATAATATCACTCTTCTCAGCAGTGGTTTGACTTATCCACCTGAAATTTTGCAGGTTTATACATCCTGGACAGCTTTCTCGATTTATGACAGGTGGCACCACCTACATTCACATTTACACTGCAGACATCCAAATTCATATCTCGGGAACCATTTGACTGATTGGGCAAAAAGTTTGCACGTGTATAGATCTCACATAGCTCTTCATCATAGGTAAAACTGGTGGCGCCATCTGCAACCACTTATGCACAGTGTCCATCTGTTCATCTGCCTTGGGATAAAATCGCTCATATCTCAGCAGTGGTTTGACTTATCCACCTGAAATTTTGCAGGTTTATACATCATGGACAGCTTTCTTGATTTTATGACAGGTGGCGCCACCTACATTCATATTTACTCTGCAGACATCCAAGCTCATATCTCGGGAACCGTTTGACCGATTAGGCTAAAATTTTGCATGTGTATAGATCTCACATAGCTCTTGGCGCTACCTGCAACCACTTATGCACAGCATCCATCTGTTGATCTGCCTTGTGATAAAACACTCATATCTCGGCAGTGGTTTGACTTATCCACCTGAAATTTTGCAGGTTTATACATCCTGGACAATTTTCTTGATTTTATGACAGGTGGCACCACCTACATTCAAGTTTAAGCTGCAGACATCCATGCTAATATGCAACACACCACGCTGTATTCCCCTTGCCACTTAATCCATGCCTCACTTCACCCGTCCCACTCAGATTTCTGCGGATACACATAGTGGCTTGTCGACTACCCATATTCTGGTTTTAAAATGTCCTAGTCCGAAACTTGCAGGTCAGAAACGTCCATTTTGCTGAAATCATAATGACTAAGGTAGATATGCAGGACTTAGGAGGATCAATATTAAATTTTAAAAATAAACCTCCATTCATACTCCAAAACTTTGTACAGGTTCGCATTAGGCCTGTAGGCCTTGTTTTTTTATTTTGTTTAATTAAAAGTCATAAAATTATATCCTGTAAGTCAAATAACTCAGCAAGTTGCTGAAGGCTTATCTGGTGCTGCAGGAAAGATTTACTACCATAGCTGTTTGTCTGACTCTTTATTGATCTTGTACATATAAAAATACAGATCTATACCATATCAAACCAATAGTTAATACATCTGACCTTCAGCAGGTGGTCTGATATACAGGAGAATGAGCCCTGATGTAGATTGATACTTTGAACACATTTGTTTCCATGTGCCATTTTGCATGATGGACAGATTATTACATAACTTTGTAATGTATGTATACATACCAGTACGGATACAAAAGAAAGCAAATAAGACGGGCACCATGGTTTAACTTTATGAAAATGGCTTATGGTTATGAATATACTAGTATATTGACTATTGAAAACTTGGCAGGATTGCTGCAGCTAGGACTTGTGTACATGAAAATAATATTTATGCATAATATAGATGTAAATCAGGTTTATTTCTGCTCAATGCTTTTATCACCTACAGATTAAATGAAGATGTTCAAACATTGTATAAATATTTTCGGTGACCATGGTCATGATTTTACATTGATGCTCTGAGGGTGAATCCAGAAAAAAACTATTTTCAGTATATTATTTATTGTTTGCTTCCAGACACAGGAAATGTGAGAACAAATGAATCAGTACATCTACATATGTTTATAGTGAAGGTATTGAGCTATAAATTTATATTTTTGATGATATTCATCTTTTCATTTGTTAAGGTGCAGTCTTTCAAATATTAACAGCTGATTTATTATCATTAATGAACAGTTCCCAGGATGAATGCTGGTCTAACTTACAAATATATATAATTAGAGAGAGGGAGAGTAAAAGTATAACTTAGATATTGATTAATTAATGCTTAGATATTCTAATATAAATAATTAATTTTTGATTGTTTTTCAGACTTCTACTATGGCTAGCCTGTATCAGGTATCCAGTATTTCATTAGCATAATATCTTATATTAATTACCTGCTGATCAGTTATATATTATAATTTCAGAATTCTCTCATGGCCGATTTGTTTTGGGGGCTGGCTGTAGCTACCCTAAAAGGCTTCAGTTTCCTCTACGACGCCATCACTTACATTCCTTACGCTCTGCTTGGCAACGCAGACAAAAACCTGGCGCAGTCAAACCGTGTAAAGGTAAGAAAGCTATGCAGATAGTTCAGGCTGTGATCACAATGGGTGACAATTTTTAGCTCAGCTGACTGTAAGTCATCTGAGCTATAGTGATCACCCTTTGTCCATCTTCCGTCTGTCTGCCCGTCTGTCTAGCTGTCTGTCTGTCCGTCTGTCCGTTAACCAGGCACAAATTGTAACCGCTGAACCTAGAATCTTGTAACTTGACATTCTGAGAGGTCCATGAAAAATCTCCTTGGAAACCAGAAATTAGGTCTCTGTTACCCATATCCTTCCAGCTATGGGGCCCCAAAATACCCCCTAGAATAGTAAAAAATTTCATAGAAAATCTTCAATATCTCATTAACTACATCACAGATGGTCATGATTTGTGGCATACATATTGATCATGAGATGTTCCATCAGTTCTTGCAGACTGGTGGCGCCACCTGTATTTTTCGATTTTTTACGATTTTTTTTCTCTATTTTGAGACCTTTAAAAATGTGAACAGGTCATAAATCATAAAGACTGGACCTGGAATCTTTATTCTTGACACACTGAGAGACCTATGAAAAGTCTCCTTGGAAACCAGAAATTAGGTCTCTGTTACGCATATCCTTTGAGCTGTGGGGCCCCAAAGTACCTCCCAGAATAGTCAAAAATTTCATACAAAAACTTCAATATCTTATTAACTACAACACTGATGGTCATGATTTTTGGCATACATATTGATCAACAGGTTTTCAATCAGTTCCTGCAGACTGGTGGCGCTACCTGTATTTTTTTCAAATTTTTACAATTTTTTTTTTCTAATTTTGAGACCTTTAAGGATGGATAATTATCTGTCAACAGGGTACAAATCCTAACGACTGGACCTAGAATCTTCATTCTTGACACACAGGGAGGCACATGAAATGTCTCCATGGAAACCTGAAATTAGGTCTCTGTTATCCCACTCCAAAGTACAGCTCACTATAATGAAAAATTTGATACAAAAGCTGAAATATCGGAACAACTAATGCAGAGATCACCATAATTGTTTGCATGGATATTGATCATGGAGTGTTTCATCAGTTTCTGCAGACTGGTGGCACCACCTGTATTCGTCCAGGTTTTTTTTTTAGCTCAGCTGACTTTCAGTCATGCTGGGCTATAGCGATGGGTCTTTGTCCTTCGTCCTTCCGTCTGTCCGTCCGGCCGGCCGTTAGCAGGGCACAAATCGTAACTGTAGGGGCTAGGGCCATGAACCCTATGCAGTCTTAGAGGTTCTAAAAAGATCTCCTTACAAACCTGAAATTAGGTCACTGCGACCTATATTCTCGAAGTTATGGGGTGTGTTTGCACCCCCCAGAAATAATTCTTTTAGCCAAAATTTTCATCCCAAACCTTCCATCTTTCACATACAGCTCACCTACCAACAGGGGAAGAACCATAATTATTTTGAGGTCACAAGGTCAAAGGTCAAGGTCACTGAACCAACTTCTTTGAAAAGCCTGTGGATGCATTTTAAGCCAAACCTTTCATCCCAATTCTTTGATCTTTCACATATAGCTCACCTACTAAGTGGGAGAAGAATCCTATAGATGTTGAGGTCACAAGGTCAAAGGTCAGGGTCACAGGATCCACTTCTTTGAAAAGGTTGTGGACACATTTCAAGCTAGACCTTTCATTCCAAACCCTTCAGCACTGATATCGCTTCTCTGCCAACAAGGGAAAAGACCTGTTGATTTTGAGGTCAAAGGTCAAGTTCACAGCACCCTCTTCTTGCGTGGAGTCATTTTCAGGCAAAATTTTCAATCTATACTTTCCATCTGTCATATATGGCTTACCTACCAATAGGGGAAGAAGCCTATTGAAGTTGAGTTCAAAAGGTCAAAGGTCAAGGTCACAATATTGTTCTAAATGCTTGTGAACATATTTCAAGTGAAACTGTTCAACCCAAACCTTCAGTCTTTCACATATGCCACATCTATCCATTACTCAATGTGATTCAAACTTCATATTTATGGGTCTTTTTGCATGAAGAAATAACTAATTGATTTTGAGGTCAGCTGGTCAGGAGGTTAAAGGTTGCAGGTCTAAGTTATTCACTCATTGGTTGCCAAGTAATTACACCCAGCCAGATGTAATTGGTTAGAAGTTACCCATCATTTAGAAAGAATCCAGTTGATATGTGGGCAAAAGGCCAAGGTCATAGGTCAGGTCAACTTATTTTTTAGACCATCTCTATTTTTCTTGTATATAAGCTTGCACTCCAGCTGGTACAACTCATTGTGTGGCTGTAATTGTGAGTGACACTGGTGACATATGACTCCCTTTTGTATCAGGCTATTAAGTGATAAGGCTGAGTGATAAGTACCTCGTTACTGCATAACAAAACACTGTTGTTGGAATACTTCAGCCAGGAATTAACACTATGAGAGTATAGTATTAAGGTTTAGCTACTGATTTATAAGATGATGGGAACATTTTGCAGTTTATTTTATGGAATCATAGCAAAAAATTTAGTTTCCTAGATATCTAAATATTTTTATATAAATCACCACATATAAAAGCAAGTGTTTGTTCTCATAATATGTGGATGTGTACTTGATTTAGGATGTCTTTATTTTATTACAAGACTCTTAGTCAAGCTTTCTGCATTTCTTTTCATTCAGGTTTTGCAGTTTACCAACCCTGCTGACCCCATTGAAAAGCAGAGTGATAATAAAAAATATTGAACCTACACTTTTACATTTGCATATCTATAAATCTGATATGAGCGCCTGAACATGCCTTTTGAATTGTTTTGGAAATTCATTACTGTAATATCATTTGGAGAATTTGCCCCAAGTTTGGTCTTTTATTGGAGGATGTGTGATATCAAATGTCAGACTTGTCAGAAATCCATTATGTCTGCCAGTTAGCCACCTTAGAAATCCTTTTTCAGTGCAGTTTCAGTAATTTTCCTTCAATTTTTGGTCCGATTTAGAGAATGGGTGTTGTCTGATTTCAGACCTGTCAGAAGTCCAAAATGGCCACCAGGCAACCATCCTTAAATTCCTTTTGATCATATTATCTCAAGAATTGTTAAAGTGAAGGCAGTCGGACTTATATTAATGTAATCTTGCAAAGGATTGGGTCAAATATTTCTTAATAAATATTATCATCATATATGAAAGTGCAGTACAGTTGGCTTGTATTGAATAAAAATTCATACAGAAGCACCTGTTTCTCAATAATTCTTGCATGGATTTCCTTAATTTTTTGCTATAAATTTTGATCTAATATTTGCCCTTCGTGGTTTTCCTTTTGAGACTGACAGGTATCAAGTAAGCTATGGGAATAGTTCTGGAAACCTTGATGTCACCAGACAATAGGTGACAATATGTGCGGTGTTTTGTATCATAGTTTAACGAAGTCTGTTCTCTATTGATATTGACGTGAAGCGTCATCCTAAAGCGTTGACAGGTCTTGATTGTATATATATATTGTGTATTCTTGTATGGAATCCCATCGGCTATCAGCTGATTTATCCGTGTCACGCATCGTGTGTAATTATTACATTTGGTATGTGGGTCGCCATGGTGACGCTAACAGTCAAACTAGGTCACATATATCCTTATATGGGACACTTGAGAAATAAGCCAATCAGAGAACCGGATTGCCGTACACAGTGAACAGGCGATTGTGACGTCAGACTTCAAGAAGAGATGCTGAATGTTGGTTCAGTTGGGTCTTGAAGCTTGAGGTGGCAGCACGCACGCACGAACATTGAAACGCCAGGAACGGCATAGAAGCAAGCTTCTACATGAGGCAAAGACCCAGCTCATGAGAACTCAGCCGTGCTGCCGACAGAGCTTCGTATTGGCGATAAAGTGAAAGAGCGTTCGTCACCTGCCGGCCTAGTTCAGCTTGACCTAGATACATAACCGCCGTAAACCGTGAAACCATTGCTACACGAGCAAGGTCAAGGACTCTAAGCTCTACGTAAACAAAGAGCGCTATTGCATTCATGTGAACGTAAACCTACCCGGGTCGCAGACAAGCAAGATCAGTTGAAGATCGCTAAACTCAGAAAGACTAGATCTATATGGTACTAACCATACGCTAGATTCTACACAAAACAGTAACCAGAGATCTCTGAAGGAACTGGACTTTATGGTTTTTTTATACAAACCATGGACTCAGTAAATATCCTGTAATTTTAATGTGAAGAACTGTCGTATTGACACATCAACGCACACACTCACATTGGTGTCTCTGTAAGTATTGTCTTGAATATATTTGTGAATTTAACCTGATGTCTCATAGTTTCTATTGATCTGGGTGTATGATTGTCTGGTATTTTAATACACGTCCTTAAAAGAACCTGGAAATGTCACCTGTAATGACCGGGATCTAATTTCTTGATGAGTGAAATCAAGTGGCGAGCGTAAACCCATCATATGGTTTTATAGGATATATCCGTTGTAAAGTTTTCACGTTAAGTTAGGGGTGACACTTAACAATCATACATTTTCCTCAGACCATCAATTCACTGTGTTTTAACCAGACATAGGTGATATATATTTCTGTTGTCGTAGAAAATTTCAACAAATTGGCAAATTGGTTCTTCAAAATTTGACTGGAAGTTGTGAATCTCAGCCCATGATGTCGCAGGTCATGCTTGGCAGTTGAGCGTCATGACCCATGGGTCACTTGTTACGAATTTTTTTCTCTATTTTTGAGACCTTTAAAGATGTGGTTATCTGTCAACAGGGTACAAATCGTAACTACTGGACCTAGAATCTTCATTCTTGTCATGCAAGGAGACCCATGAAAACTGTCTGTGGAAACCTGAGATTAGGTCTCTGTTTCCCATATTCTTCAAGCTATAGGACTACGAATTATCCCTCAGAATAATGGACAATTTGATACAAAAGCTGAAGTATCTGAACAACTAATGCAGAGATCACCATGATTCTTTGCATGGATATTGATTATGGAGTGTTACATCAGTTTCTGCAGACTGGTAGTGCCACCTATATTTTATTCAATTTTTTAAAATTTTTTTCTCTATTTTTGAGACCTTTAAGGATGCTGTCATCTGTTAACGTGGCACAAATTGTAACAACTGGACCTAGAATCTTCATTCTTGTCATGCAAGGAGGCCCATGAAAAGAGTGTGGAAACCTGAAATAAGGTCTCTGTTACCCATATCTTCAAGCTAAATGACTCTGAATTATCCTTAAGAATAATAGAAAATTTGATACAAAAGCTGAAGTATCTGAACAACTAATGCAGAGACCACCATGATTCTTTGCATGGATATTGACCATTTAGTGTTTTTATTAGTTTCTGCAGACTTGTGGAGCCTCCTATATTTTTTTTAAAGTTTACGCATTTTTACTCTATTTTTGAGATATTAAATACAGACACAATCTTGGCCTGTTGGTTAATCTGTTTGATGCTTCAGTTGAATGGGTATATACTACCATTCAGATGATAAAATTTCCTTTTGCGAATCTCTTCCCAGTCACTTGAGCGTCATGACCCATGGGTCTCTTGTTATGCATATATGGTCCAGTCAGAGAAACTGTTAACCTGCATGATATTGTCTGTGAATACCAGAAACAGACATTTACAAAGCACAAGATAGTACAGTAAAACTCCAGAAAGAAAATGTCTACAATACTGGTGTTAAGAGATGTAATGGTACACTGGAACACCAATACATTGTAATATAAAGTCAAATATTATACCAATATATCATCAGTTGCCCCGAAATTGATACATGAATGATTTAGGATCACTCAATGGAAACAATTTAATAACTGTTTCTTATTACCAAATGAGACATATGAAATCAACCCTATCACCCAAAACAAGTGTAATTGCGTCTAATTTATAGTTAAATGTTTGGAAATAAATTTTATTTTTACATTTTGGAAATATTTTTTATGAGGAGATTCTGTGAGATATGTTTTCTTTCAAAGAACATGGAAGAATATTGCCTCCAAACTGTGACTCTAAACTCTTATGTACCATCTGTGCACAGTATCACGTGTCATGTTGGGAAGGAAGTCTCACAGTACATATTGTACCATGGAGTTAATGTATCATTACATTTACAGCCCTACTTGTACTCCAGTCCCTTAGTTTTCACTCTAAAAAAAAAGATAAGGTTTTTAGTATGATACTGGTATGTCGCTCAACTCTTGGTTCTTAATATGAATTGAACACACCAGATTACAGGCTTATTTTAGTCTAGAAATTAAGTCATAGTGACCTGTTTATTCAGTAGCCATAGGAGTCTATGGATAGTAGCAGCTTTGAAACTATGGTTATGAACATTATTTAGTTATTCACATGAAACACAGCCAAAATTTGCATCACATGCTTTCAGCTTTATGTCTAAGCTTTCCAGTTTTGCAGGCCAACCCCATGCCATTTTTCCTACTGGGCTGCTGTCATCAGAACATGCATTCACTTTTTGTTAATTCATCAGAAATTTATCCCAACATAAAGGAACCCACTGACTCCTACATTTCCTATAATTTCCTATATGAAACAATTGTCTCATATTTCCTATTTTTTCAAGCATTTAGACAATAATCTTTGATATTTTCCCATATTTTTTCACTGCACAACTGTTTCCAATATAATTGTTATTACTGAATAATAATTATTATATCAACATATTATTATTGAAAACATGCAGCTATGTCCAACTGTCCGTACACTGACTTTTAGAATCTGCATGCAAGATAGATTTAAAAAAATTTTAAAATACCTTTATTTCTTTAGGAGTCTGGTTGGAACCTTGTAACCTGGACACAATAAATGATATCCCCATTTCAAGACCAGTAAGAAATTAATAAAAAAATAATAACCAGTGGGCTGGCTTAATAATGGTTTTGAGTATAGCAGCAGCACCAAAGAGTTCATGCCTGTGGTTTTAAAACCATCTGGTGTTTGAGTGGAGCATCTAATTACAAACTTGTTTTGTTTTAGAGAAATTAGGTCACTGTAAATTAATTATTCAGATGTGGGTTTACCCTAGCTACTTTGGGCAGGATTTTATAATTTATGCTAGACCTGCTTTCTTTCTGCTTAGAAATCCTGCAAGCTGTACAATATCTTGAAAATCCGCCAAACGTTGCATCATATGATCTTTTGTATGAACACATAATTTTTAGTTTGTACTACAGTACAAGTTTCTTATGTCCTACAGCCCTCAACCCTGCATTTATGCTTAGCTTAAATTTCATGAGAATGATTCCAAAAATAGAAACATTATGTAATAACTGCATTTCCTCAGGGGTAAAAATGAAACAAAATCAGCTAGTTTGTATCCTGGTTTTAACATATGGTTTTGTGCAGTCAGATCAGATAGTCTACTGTGGTACTGCGGCCAACCTGAATAACAGTAACCCTGTCTGGATAGATATTAAGGAAAAATAGTGTTCTTGTGGTAGCAGACCTCCGGCTGGGTACCTGACCTGAGAATGGATCATCTTACGTCATTTATCCGAGTAAGGTTTAGTTTTAATATATATATCAGATACTAGTATCATTTTTGAAAGCAGTGCTGATCCCTGTCTTGATAACATTGGCTCCTAACTGGGTTGTATTGTACAGTCGAATAAATATTTAAACAAATAAATATACCTTATACATGTTCCTATCTCTGTCTTTTAAAAGTCCCTGATTTCTTTTTCTTGTATTATAACTTCTATTTGAAAAATAACATTATATCAGTTTGATTTATTTTATAAGAAAATTTATTTTCTTATGGCCAGACAGATAAACAAAAACACTCGGTATGCTTATATAATAAGATTTACTGGCCTTGCTAATCTGCATGGTCTGCTTGTAATGTATTACTGAGTATTGAAAGTAAAAAGTGTTCAGTTATGTTAAAACCAGCAATTTGAACATCTGATGGTAAGAGATATCAGACATTTTATAACCGTCTGTTTGGACTGTGTATGACATGTTTTAAGAGAAATGTTATTCGTTAAAAAATCAGTTGAACAGCATGTCATTGTCTTATTGCTGCAACAGTAAATCCACCGATGGTGCTATTTCTGTGTGCATTATCAGTGGAAAAACGTCCTCGATATCAGTCAATACAAACGGTGCATGCTGTAAAGATGGTTTCCTGGAATGTTTCCTGGTATTTTTTTCATGGGAATATTTCTCACTCTAATTGTGCTATGAAAACTACCTCTGGGCACTGTGCACCCCTGGGCACGTGATTACATACACAACGATCTACACATATCACTACACAATAAACTTGCTCACCTGCAACCTTTCATTCAAAGAAATGACAAAATGTGTGACAACATCATCTTCTGTGACTATATATTTTATTCAACTGAGATCTTGTCCAGTGAGAGAGCTCCTGTCCATTTATTCATGCTAATATATTTAACATTTATTGAACAAATTTCATCATTTTATTTCTGTATATAAAACATATACAGGTAGATTCTACCCTGAACCATCCACATGGCACAATTCTTTAAAATGACCAGTGATGGTTCTGATGAATGTGAAATTATGCTATCAGGATTTAACTGTGTAAAGTATCTTATGTAAGTTAACTGTATTTTATAATGTGGTCAAC
Source organism: Sipunculus nudus (assembly GCA_026874595.1). Classification (NCBI taxonomy): domain Eukaryota; kingdom Metazoa; phylum Annelida; class Sipuncula; order Golfingiida; family Sipunculidae; genus Sipunculus; species Sipunculus nudus. The sequence goes on along the minus strand of CM049314.1, from coordinate 18,725,082 downwards.
ATTTCAACTTTTATTTCATGGTGCAATACATTTGTTCTAATGTGTACTGAAGTTTTGCCTTGGTTATAACTTAGACATACAGTTTTAGGGTTAAGTTTAAATGTGCTTTTAATGTACTCCTATATCATGATGGTTAAAAAAAATTGTATATCATATGTTACCAAACACTGAAAGTACACTGTGGATGGAAACTCCCATTGTACAGAAATTAATTGAATTATTGTATTAATGCACATAAATCACCAGTTGTGATGATTTAGGTAAACTTCCTGTTATGTCCTTTGGAAAAATATGTGAATGCCATATTTATATTACACAGTCACAAAGATTCTGATAAATGATTAGATCAAGCTACCAGTAATAAATATAAAAGCCCTTATTGTTTATTTAATTCTAGGAAGTATAATCTGTTACCAACAACACAAACTGGAGAATAAAGAGATATTCAGTATACAGCATTCCACATATTTATTATTAGGAAAAAAAGATGATTTTCCACTTTGGGAATCAATGAAGTATTCTTTCATGCTCAAGCATCAGCATCAGTTCTGTGTATTTGATACACATAATAAGCCTTTTCTACTTCACCAGCTCCACCTATTGGTGACTACTGACACTGAGTGTTCGGGTCCTTTACTTTAGCAAGAAAGATTATATTGTCACATCTAGCAATAAAAAATAGTAAACACTGTACTTTATTGTTTATTTTGAGGTTCCTGTAGGAGTTTGGTATGGCTTATATTTAAAATCATTTACAAAAACCCCAATACTGGATCAGTGGACTCATACACTGCAGACCATCAGGACAGGCAATGCACATGCTGGTGGAAAAGGTCTATTAACTCACATAAAATTCTGCTTTTGTCTGTAGTAAATATATCAATATTTCAGTACCCACCATGAATAATGTTCCACATAATCATGACAATATAATATCAATTATGAATATTACTCAGTTAAATTAATCAAATCAATTAAGTTAATTAAATTCATGAACAAAGAATATGCTGCAACTCTTACCATCACAATTGCCTAATTACCCAGATGCAAAATTTCCAATTTTTTTCCCCCTATGATTAGGTTACATTTTTTGATGGTTTATATGTTAACTATTGCACAATATGTCTGATATTAAATTGAAACCTATGACAGTTCATCCGGCCCCCACCTATCAGAGCACCCTAGTTATTGTCATCAGGTTTCCCATCTATATGTAACGCTGTCCATCACACTCTTTTGAGCATTATCTCAAGAACTGTACAAGCAATATCCATGAAAATTTTGTTCTGAAGATTCACACCCATGGGTGGACACACCTCAGTTCAGACCCACTGGAAACCCAATGTTTGCTGTGCAGAAATCTTGGAATTCTTTTCACACACCTTATATCAAGAACTGTACAAACATTTGCCCTTAATATTTTACTTAAGACTGACAGCTGTAAGAGAATGTGTGCCATAGAATTTCAAGCCCATCAGTAATCTGATTTGGCCACCAGCAGGAATGTTAGGAATATTGAAGGTTTACACCCTTGCAGTGTTCATGTGGCATCATGGGGCCCCCATTTAAGTCCATTATGATTCCCTAATATTTTGTTTTGGGCTTATGGCACTTTAACCTCTCTCAGTTTTAATTTGCTACTACCTTCTAAAGTTAAATTACCACTATCTTCAAATATGTATATTAGAACAATAACCCTTTAATTAAATTTCCAAAATAGATATAACTGAAAAAAAGAAGCAAACTTTGCAAATAAGTTGATCCAGCATTGTACTTTTCAGTGAAAATTTAATGTTAATGACAGAAGCAAATTAGTCTGTTGAAATTATTATATTGGAAAACAGGTTTATAATTAAGATATTGTGGAATATAAATAAATTTTCATGCAACTCATTTTCATGTAAAATTTTATGAAATTCATGTCAGTAAATATTTTAAACATAAAACTTATGAAATTATTTATATGATTTAAGTAATGATTGAGACACAGTAATTGCGGTATTTCACAGTAGTACTCAACATAAACAAAATGTTAATAAACTGGTGAGGATGCAGGTGTTAGTTTAGTTTAAACATATTTATATTAGTTGGATTATACAAATAGCACAAAGTGCTAATGAACGTACTTTCTTACATAAAGTGTTATGTCAATGAGGCAAGGATGTTGATTGTTAGTCAGAGGCAAAAAATGTCTGCAGATCTTACTGAGAAACCAGTCTGCAGATTTCTCCAAACTGGTTGCTTGTGGGGGTTATATTATTACATCATCAGACCATCATGTGACATCACGGGAATCCCCTAGTCACATGATGTGAGACCACTAGGGTAGATCCATAATCAGATGCAGGCAGTAACAGCTCAGTGCAGGCAGCGGAGGGGATTCCCTGATGTCTGTTATTATGTGGATGATAGACGCACAGCCAGTCAATCACCAGCTTAGATAAAGCCAATAAGACTGTAGGAAGCTTATAACAGCCTGAGTAGCCAGCATTCAGAGCATGATAGCTACTGATACTACATTGTTTTAAAATAATATGGAACCACAACAGAAAGAAGCATATGGCTGCTGTTGATATACAACCCCACATGGCTAGAATCCAACTCTCTATAAATACAAAGCCATGCCAGGCAGGCAGCCCTAGTGAACAGTACTGGTGAAGGTTTTTGCTGCTGTTGTAAGCACTGGATAATATCTAATGGCCAGTCAAGGATATGAACGTTTTAATGATGGAGAGACGGAGGAGTCTTGCTCTTGTTGTAACCGCGGCAAGACCAGAGCCGCAGTATATAAGGTTAGTAATTAACTCGCACACCACACTGTGTGAATGAACCCTGCACGCTGCCCTGTGGGAACAAGCCAGCAGGCAGCATGGCTTGGGTACCCATGGGTGTCCTTGACAATGAGTCCATGCTTCCTGTCAGAGACCGTCAGGGTAATCTGTGGGGTGTCATCCTGAATCTGAGCCTCTTTCATTGATTTCTCTACAGTTGATACATTATGCCAGTTTGACAGTGAGGCTCACTTAGCAGCACACTTGAATCTCACCTTCCCAGGAAATATGTCTGTTTATCACATGTACACTGCACATGCAGTGTTCCCTGTGCCCTTGTTTACACACAAGGTGCCGCTTACTACAGTGATGTGCTTCTGTGCTCTTTTTATTTATGTTGATGTTCATATCTTGTGTTTTATACATATGAGGTCTGTTGTTTGTCAGGTCTGGGACCTGTATACATCTGTATGATCATGCATCTAAACATGTGTTAGCACGTGTGGATCTATATGAGTTGGCCTTTGTGTGTTAGTCTCTCTAGAGAGGTTTCCCCAGCAGGTTTTCCACCTATTTTTTGTTATCTGTTGATCAGTTCTGCTAGGTATAGTCTACTACTTTTGTGACTCACTTGTGTATTTGTATTCATGCTTGAATATTCATTATCATGATTTTGTTTAACATAACCTGATAACCTGAACCCAACCATGTACAATAGTGTTCTTGGTCTGTTGTAGTGATATTATTTTATAATTAAATCTGTGTGCAAGCTTAAACACCATTGACATTGTTTTATTTATGATGTCATAACAGTTACCACAGAGACTGATACATGCCTCTAAAGGTATATGTATGTCCAAAATATAGTTTAAATCAGAATATATATTGTAACATATCCACTGATGCATTCTTTAGTGTGCCATAGTTATTTCTAATTACTGGAAGTAAACAAAATATAATTACTTATAACATTATAAGTTTATACTGAACATGATGAGCATCTTTGTAACATTGTTAGAATACACTGTTGAAAATCGCCTGTTCTGGCACCACAAAATGATGCACATTGTTTATAAGAAGGTTCTCAAAAATACACCAGTAATGTAACAACCCATATTTCATCTTTCTACAATAATAGCATGCACATTTTACCATTATTAGGTGTTTCACTGTACCAAAGCTCCTCTGTCATAGTAATAAATATACAGTAATATTTTATTGAGTGAAATCATGTCTGGATGTGAAATTTTAAAAAAATATATGCAAAAACATACAGGTATTACTTCCTGTATGGTATACTGCATACCATGAGAGGTATTTTCAAAAACAACACTACATACATTGATCCAGTATTTTTCAACAAATACCAAAGATATATTTTATATCATAACAATGTTTACATAAACCTGCAAAATCTGTCTCACAGCCTCACAATATGATCAAAGACCTGTTCATATCTTCTAAATAAATTTGTTACAAAAGCTCGATTGTTGAGCTCTGATAGAATTAAACAGGTTTTCAGTGGTCTTACTTTAAATTAACAACTTAATTTGATTTATGCAATTTTCAGTTGCAACCTATTGATAGCATTTTAACATGTAGGTGATACTATGGTACTATAATGGTTTAAATATGGTATTGCTTATGCAAAGTAATACAGGCTGTATTTCTGTGTAGTTCAATGACTGATATGTTTCGCTCGAAGAGTTCTTAGAGCTGATTATTAAGAAGCACAAATGAATTTCATTCATAATTGATATTCATAATTAGAGTAATGCAGGTCAGCCAATACTCTTGTTTATAGTTTTACTAATAGTAATCTCACTGCTATTAATATTCATTATCCCAAGTGCTTAAATAATTTATATTCATGATAATTCCAGCAACCTCTCTAGTAATATAACCCAGAAACCCTCCTAAATCAGGCATGGGATGTTTTATAACTCCAGCATCCTGTGCTGGCTGTTGGGTCAAGTAATGCTAAGGACAACCATGGTTTTATGAGTATTTATAGTACACTGTCATCAGCTTCATATTGGTTACACTACTGTTGTTCCAAGGTTACAGAACACCTTGTATACAAACAGCATAACTCACCAGTAACAGATCAAGTTACTTTTATAGGCCAGTTTTTAGTACATTATTCATGCTGGGTGCTGACATTTCTGCAATTCCAATCTTTAGCAGATGTGTTGAGAATTCAATGTCCAAAAAGCACCGAACTATACTGGTAAGTCCTGGTGGCACGTAGCAGCAATTTTGATCATCTGACACAAGAGACTTTACAAAGTTGTCAGAGAGGCAGTCTCACCTATAACAAAAATGGTATTGAAATCTTGACTAAGAAACAGATATTCTGTCATGTTCAACCACATTTCACTGGACACATATATGGTTCACTTGGAAGCTATAATAAATAGCCATGCAAATGTGCATATATTTGTTTACTTTGTAATAGCACTCACAATGTATAAAAAGATTTAATTATAACTCAAATCATCCTGTGTGTTTGTTGAATTTCTGGCCATACACAAACCTGTCTACTATAGGTTATGTGATTGGCAGCTAGAAAGTCTGGACAGGAAATGACAGCATTCACAGTTGACTGTGTCTTAGATGGAGTCCACTCTGCCATTTGAACATTCATTAACATAAATTATTTTTGTGTTAATTCCTTACAAAAACCTTGTGTCAAAATTACCAACACTGTACAGCGATATCATTGTGATAGTATTCATGAACTTCCATTGCATTGCAGTTGATAGAATGACCAGGTTCTTTACACAGGACAAGTATTCCCTAGTGGTCTAATTGGAACAATGGCTGCTGAGATTCATTTCAAGTTTCCTCAGTGTAAAGGAGCCCGTTCCAATATCAGCCATACTTATACATGAAAGACAGATTTCTGTCATGAAAATGAAATAAATAAATAAAAAAATAAATAAAAGAAATAAATTAAACAGTTAAGCAGAATCAAATTTAATTGTGATTCATGACAAGTACATCTACCTTCCTTGGATGCAAGGTTTTACACTAAAATATTGTACCTCAATACATGTTGTCATGCTTATAGTAAAGGAACACACATGGATTATATTTATCAACACAAAGAACCAAAACAATATCTAATACAGGTGAAAAAGAGATTGAGCCTCAGACACTGACACTGAGCCCTTGAGCTTGTACATTTTCTCAAGAAAACTTTTATATTCAATCAAAATGAATTGATAGCAGAGGTTACTTAATATATACATTTTGGCAATTGACTAGATATATTTAAAGTGCTAGTTAGTGACACATTTTAAAATCTGACAAGTATTGCTGTCACTGAAAAATTGAAGTGACCGGCCGGCGGCTTGAACATAACAAAATTGTACACAGACACCTGTATTATGGGAAAAAAAAAAAAATTTCTATTTCTTATTGGTTGCATTAACAGACACACACACATGTAAGCACAGTATGTATTCAAGCCCTTTAACATACAAGTCTGTTTGATATTGTTTCAAAATAAGCAAAATTTGTAATGTTTAGATATGCACCATACAGTTTGAGTGTTATATGCCTAAGTAATGTGGAGCAATTATTATTAGGAGCCACAACTATGGTATTTACATGACTGCTGTATTCACCAGGGAGGGAGAAAAAGGTTTAGTATCGTTCGCACATACATGCTGCACAAAATGTTTTAACTCAGCTTGTGTTGGAACCTTCCTTTTTTCAGCAGGATTTAAACTGTATTTGCATTCAGAATTGCATAGAATACCGTACCCTACCAGTACAACACTATTTTAACACAATTTAAACTGTTATGCTTATGTTGTGAGACAAAAAAGGGCAGGAATGTCATAAATGTAAATATTTCTCTGATTTTCCATGTCTTTTTCACACCAGAGGTCAACAAAATTATTTGATCTATACAATCCAAGGAATGTGTTTCAGTCATGTTCACACTCATAGCCAGTTAAGTGTGGTCTTTGTCATTTCCTGCCTGTGAGTGACTAGCACCAACCAGCTTTAAACAGTTGATGTGAAAGCCAGGTATGTCAGAGGAGTAGTTTATTGGAAAACCGGAGGATTGCACTTAGAATTATTTGTATCCGATGTCACACAGTGCACTACTAGAACAGAAAGGTCAGTGACACCTTAAGCAGATAAACAAAGGTTTATCAATTCATATAAATATATAAATCCCATCTATTCATAATTCAATAAAAATCAATAAAACATGTTTAAACAGGGTTGATATGCTCGTTAATAGAACATAAAAAAATATAACAAATTTCTCCTGCAAAATCAGCAGTTGCTGTGTAATTTTAGAAATTTATCATGTGGCAGTTGTGTTGCTTCTGAACTCAGTTTATCTGTATACTTGCTAAGCTCAGGTTGTGGACCTAGTAATTAGCTTCCTGGGTGTGTCTGTCCTTCCAGCTGTTGTGCCTGTATATACATGATGTTGTATCTCAAAAACTCATTTCTACTTTTAATTAAATTTGCAGATGTATTTGATAGGTCTCCTTACCTGATTAGTTTTTGGTTACACTCGTTCAATTAAAAAAAATATACAGTAGAACGCCTGCTAACTGCCACGCCTCAATAACGGTCAATACGTCTATAACGGTCAGATTTTCCGGTCCCGAATTTACGACCGTTATATTTCACAATCATTCTGTTGTCAATTACGGTCACTCCTCTATTCCGTATTATGGCCAGGTTTCTCAGTCCCGCAGGCCGGGAAACGCCTCAATTACGGTCAGGGGCAGTGACTCCATGACATGGGTTCAACAAATCGAGCGGCCACTTCTGACCTCAATATCATTACACAGTTGTCCGCTCTCACATATTCCTGTCTGTTAATGAATGTCTCGATAAAGGCAACCACTCGACCGTGACTGAGTAGTTTGATACATAACCAGCGTCGTACTACCCCCACACAGCCTCATTAGTATGCACAATAGTAAGGCATGTTTTCCCACCTGCGTTTATGTTTGTGAATCAGTCGTGCAAGCCGGATCTTAAACAGGGTGTTTGTCATTTAATTAACGAATGACAACCAGCGGGTCCCGATGATTATGTCATAAAAAAAGTTAGGCAAACTGTGGATCTTTAAACTTTCCTTAAAGTCCTTGTGAACACGTACATCAAACAATACAGTGCGGCAAACATCACACAGTTTACTCATACGGGAATAATAATGAAGGAAAAATAAACATTGTTACCTGTATAAAATGTTACGTATATTCTGTCCCAATCACTTTATGGCGACCAAGAAAAGACATGAACTTGCTCTCAAAGAAAAGGTAGATCTGAACAGGAAGAGTGACGGGTAAAACCAGCCGACAGCTTGCAGAAATCTATGGTGTCGGCCGAACTGAAGTTTAAAACATACTTAAGAGGAAGCCAGAGATCATGGAACAGTATGAAGAAAACGCAAATGCCATTAGATAAAGACTGTGTATCTACAGGGAATGATAAACTGAACGATGTCATGTGGCAGTGGTTCAACAAATTTGAACAAATATTATGGATATACAATCTGTTTGTAATTTAATAACAAACACTGTATTTGTATATATTGTTGGTAATTATTATAAACAGGGTTGTAATATTTTATTTTTTATTGATAACAATAATTATACTAATACTCTGTATAAACGTTTATTTTGTTGATTGTAATAAAGATGTGAACTTGGTTTCGTGTTACATTTAACCCCGTTTTCCTGGTCAAGTCCTGTATAACGGCCACTCCTGTATTAAGGCCACTTTCATCCAGTCCCGATGGTGACCGTAATACAGGCGTTCTACTGTACAACTTTTCAAAATTTAAATTAAACATTTTATGTGTGACCCAATCTCAAAGCTGTTATTTGTATCATCCCCTAATGAAAATTGCAGGTGTACCTTATTTGTTTTGGTGAAACCTGATGCTTTTTGCTATATATTAATCAGTTTAAACATTTAATGTGCAAAACGTTATCCCAAAACATGTTTCTTTGATCCACTTCTTATGAACCAGTCAGGTAGATCTGATGGATCTCTTTACCTGGTGAGGTTTTCACTTTGCTTGATTTTCAAATTTTTATTGCACGTTTTTCAAATTGACATCAGGATTTAATATCTAAAACAATCATGACACAGATCCATGTTTGATTAATAGAACATGTATATCTTTTGGTCTCTTCATTTGATTTTATGGATCTATTCACCTGCAGTATTTGATATATTCTTTGTTAATTAAATAGTTTGTTTTTTGGTGATTTATATAATATTTGATAAAGGTAACATTGTCAAATTTTAGAAGCCAAAACTTTCTGTGGTACATATTTCTTACTCTCCTGCTGGGGATTATCCTGCCTTCAGGACAACATTTTCAATGGTTTCAGGATTGTCCCTTAATATTTGATATATTTGTATGGTATAGGGTGGTTGCTAATATTATCCAGATGATTTTTGGGTGTTGTCATATGCTGTCATATTAAATGGGCTATCAAGTTTCTTTCATCCATACTGGATTTCTTAATAAGTATTAGGTAAAGGCCCTTTAATATCATATTTAGTGATTTAAGAAATTACCATATTTGTTATTTTCCTTATATTAGCATGCTTATTAAACACTGAATATGAAGATACACTAATCTCTTTGAGCATCTGTTTAACAACTTGAGGTCTGACTGATAGATCTGTGCATAAATGTAGAATGATACCCCTTGTCCTCCATGATGATCTGTGGAGGGTCCCATTTTGGTGTGGTTATATTGAAATTGTAGCTTTCATAAATGTTAACAAGAAATTATTGGATCCAGATCTATGTATGTTAAATCTCAAGATAATTCTCCAAATGTATGAATACATATGTGCAACTGTAAGTGTAAGTCTTTAAATCCCTTTATTTATATATGAATATGGTTGATTAACAATGGGCAGGCAGACATGCCAACAGGACCTCTTGTTTTAGTGTCAAAGGTCACTGAGTGTGTAGACAGTGCTGCCATAATAAAAAAAAGAACACATATAAACACTGTAATTGTAGGCAGCTGGTCTCACCAGTGTTTTTGCATATTTGTGATAAATGAAATTATGGTAATACTTTGCCACTTGGGAGTACTGTGATTACTATAGTGGTATTGAATTATTAAATTATGAGAGTGTCTTTTTAAAACTGAGGGAAGCTTTTCCATTGCTTTATTTTATAACTATCTGTTACCAGCTGAGACTGTACTGTTATATATAGACTAGTAATGCTAAATAAGGTGTGGCACTTAAATGGTCATGTTATAATTTAATTGGTTTCCTGTTAAAAAACATGTACATATGAACAAAGGGAAACCATGATAAATGGTAGTCAGGTTATGTACAAAATAACATTAATCAGCAACAGAGAAAGTCTGTATACATCATACAGTTTTTACTAGAAGACCCACCAGTGTTGATCTTACTGACTGGCTAATATTTAGCGCCCTATCTGTCTGTTGTGTCTTTGTGTTGTGTCTGTTTGTTCCCAGAAAACCACAAATGTGTCTGGTGTGACAATTCAGCTGGTATCAAATATCTAAATAATTGTTCTTATTAATTATGACCTGCATATTTAAAAGGTTGGGTTTATTTGGAAGTACACCAGATCAGCCAAAAAATAAGTCATATTAGCCAAATGGGTAAGCCAGAACAGCTCTTGTGCACATACTTACCTACCTGCACATGAAAATGTTGTTAAGGTACATCGACTCCTTCTATTGTAGTCATCAGAATCTCCTTACACCAGAATCTCCTTAAAGATACACAAACATTGGCAATAATATGTGTATAATCTCAGTTCATTTTGGATTAAAACAAAAGTTTCCTGGCAAAACCATCCCATCACATGAACTAACTGTCTCCAGTTCACCTTTTTTATTCTAGTTCTGTGTGTGATTGAACACAGTCATTTGTGTTTGTTTGCCATAACAATTAAGACTCTGTGACCAGAGGTCTGATCATGCACTTGCATGAAAACTCCCAAACATCGAGAAATATATGATAGAAGAAACACAAGAAGATTGGTTGGAAGCTATAAAATCTTGATTTATACTGGTCGAAGTGTGTGGTATGGCAATCAAGTGGTGTGCGTTCGATGTTTTTGTTTTTCCCCACTGATTGAGCCTGATGCAAGCTTATAAACATTTATGTACAGGGATAAGCAAACAGTTTAAGAACAAAATTTTTAGCAGATATCATAATATATTTAGGAGAAAAAAAAGTATTTCATGTATTCTTAACATAGCTGATATGTGAAAAGGCCCTTTCAAAGGAACAATATTATGATTATTCTTTCACAATATCAGTTAAGTTTTGCTTTATATAAAAGTTTTCCAGCAAAAACCTACCCAGCATATAGTCTCAGTACCTTCTATAGGCTGTTTAACATTTTGTTATGGTCCTGCATTGTGAGTAAACACAGTCCATGTGTCTCTGTTTACCATAACAAGGCCGCACAACATACCCCATACAAGGGTATATTTAAAACTATTCTATACATATACAATATGCAAGGCCCTTCATTTCCTCTGATATATCTATGCTGGATGGACATTACAGTCCATGCATATGGGCTGAATGCAAATTCATTGTTGAACCTGTTGTGCAAAAGGTCTGGTCAGGACAGGTCCAGGGGTCTCAGCTGAAGTGACAGGCAGAGTGTGAGACTGTGTATCTGGTCCCAGAGAAATGGCAAGGCAGGATGCACATGTATTACATTTTTATTGGCCAAGTCAGTCAGGGCATCTCCAGATTGACAGGTGTTGTTGGCCAGGCCCTATACACACAGTCCCATCTGCTGTGTTAATGTTGACGCATGTGATCAAGCCTGGTCCACTGCTTAAACACTGGTGTACAGAAGTAAGCCTATGGTTTCAGGGTAATATTTTGGCAAGTACCAACTTATTTCAAAGTGAAGATGCAATTTTTTGTGTTAATTCAACATGCTTTATAGGTGATTTGGCCCCCTTAAAGATGATCAGCGACATGAAAACATGATACCTATTATATGATAGTATTTATAACACGGTACATACCTCTTCTAAGATCTGCTTTGCAGACCATGTTTTAAGAGGGTAGAAGCAAAGTTCTTTTACCTGTATACTCAGTTCCTTTAACAATGTGACGTATTATAACTGGGAGACAGTATAGGTAATGTCATCACTTTCTTTTACAGATAATCCTCCTCAGGGTATAATTTAAGGAACCTGTGTGGTAATTTAAGTGAATAATGGAATGTTATGGTAAAATATTGTATAGTCAGTTCTTTTTTGTGACCTGTTTATACAATTAAAGGGGCCTAATCACCTATCTGACCATTATAAATTAAAGGTAATCCCTCGGAGCATTTATAAAAATAGGCCATGAAATGTGAATATTAGTGCATACAGGCTGCTTGTTTTGTCTATATCAACGTGTTTATTATGTGTGGGGGCTTGCCAAAATAATCAAAAGAAATTCAACAAGGCTATCTGGTGGCAAGTCAGATAAGCCAGAGCTTTGCAAGTGGCGTTTTGCAACAAGTGACCTTTCTACCTCCACATATATGCTACCTACCATCTTAGGTTACATGTTTTTCCCGTTTGTCAACATTTCTGTGTTTACAAACATGTTGTTGATAAACAAGTTCATACATCCTTCACACAGGCCTTATAAGAACTTCTCATAACCAGAATCACCCTTAGATCATAAATATTTACAGAAAGGAAACCAGAAGTCACATAAATTCTTTTTCAAAGGTAGATGAATGGGCAGCTTTGAAGTTTCTGGTGGCAAGGCATGGAGCTATATTTGTTGAATAATTTATCTGTAAGTATTGTGGAGCACTGAGGAGTAAGATCATAGATCAGATGGATCCCAGCAATATACAAACACACAAAACTCATGAATCTGTTTACTTTTATCACTGATGGATGTGTTGGGGTCAGTGAACTCTATATATAACAAGTATACTGACATATGGTCCAGGAACTGTCAGTTTTGAGTGGTCAGGACTTGCTGCACTTAAGCCATCTCAGCAGGAAGGCCAGCTAGGTATATCTGACTGGTTCCTGTATGTCTGCTAGTCAAGGCCACTCCAGGATTACCTGGAAAACACAGTGGTTTTAATATGCCATAAATATGTCTTTTTTATACACAGCTGTTAATGTAATGACACGAGCCAGTGAGGTTGTTTGCCGACCTGTGCCAGTTCGGTGTTAATATTGATTCAGGACTGTCACATGTTTCTGTTTTTCCTTCAGTTTTACCCAACTGTTATTCTGGGGCCACTTGACATACTTATTCTGAGAATGGTAAATTATTTATACTTTGAGGTACATATATATGTATGAAAGTCTTGGAAATTTGTCTTTGTCAAAGATATGATTGGGCAGAATGTGCATGGTAATGATAGACAAGCTTTTCAGATTCATAGCCTGATAGGATGGATTTTAAGGGACATCTGATCATACCACAAAACCACATTTTGTCAAACTCGCCCCAAAGTGTGAAAAATCATCAGCTGTGGATCCTAGCAAAAATAAGACGAAGTATTGTCTAAACCCTGACATATGATCTGTCAGAGTTTCTTAAATATTCCTTTGACTTCAACACAGAAAGCTCACTATATTATTATCTTACTGTGTAATATATTTGAAATTTTATCATCTGGATTCAGGAATGAGTTGCAAAGTTTGACAGAGGCAAACTTTAGTCAGTTTTGAGACTGTATGCATGTACTGGCAGGCAGACAAGCAGGGCTGTACATTCTGATTCAGGGCTGAAGCAGCATGGAAGTGGTTTTGTTTACAGAGAGCTGACCCAGAAACTATGTCCCTAATAGCTCTTATCATCAAGATCTCTTAGGAGCAGTCTCTGCACAGGGGCTGTCTTGCTTCTCCAGTCTCCTGTGGATGCTGCCAGCAGAACTATACACTGCTGTACAGGATACCTTGGTGAACTTTTATCATCATTCATTTCTGATAAGCTGACTTCCTTGTCTGCTGATGGTGTTATCATTGATGTAGGGAAGTGATCACACCCACAAAGACTCCACACCAAAATGTATTGCCAGGGGTTTAATGCCCATTGTTCAGAACCCTGTTGATGGTAAACAGCATTTCTGGTTTTGTTTTGTTTTTAGGGATAGGTTCATGGCCTTTTTCAGATTTTTCTGTTGAATAAGAGTGAATGTAAACATACCATTACAGTTTTTGTCACACTTGGTTGATTTTTCAATTATATTTATTTGCATTTTTAGCTCAGTTAACTTTCAGTTATGCTGTGCTTTAGCGATGGGTCTTTGTCCATCGTCCTTCCGTCTGTCAGTCTGGACATTAGCAGGGCACAAATCATAACTGTAAGGGCTAGGATCATGAACCCTATGTAGTCTCAGAGGTTCTAAAAAGATCTTGCAAACCTAATATTAGTACACCTACATTCTCCGAGTTATGAGTGTGTTTACACCCCACAGAATTAATTCTTATAGCTAAAAAATGGTGTCTGTCCATCTGTCTGGATTTGTGTTAAAAGCAGTAACTTGAAAACAGATAGACATACAGTCACTATACTCACACTATTGATGCACCACATAACAGGGGCGGATCCAGGATACAGGAAAAGGAGGCATCCAGGAGGACTAATGGAAAAGCCTAAAAATTGATCTATAAACCATAAAGAAAGGTTGCAGTGGCTGAAAAAGGGGATGGTCAATTAGTTTATATTCCTCCAACAGTAACCGATGCTAATTCTCCCTGGTGTTACTGTTTATTATTACACCTAACTTTTCTTTTAAAAATTGTCTCAAGTTTTCCACAGGTATTTGCAGTTCTGCACAGGTTGACTTTTCTTGTTCAGTTATGAATTAAACTTAAAATCTCAAAGACTGTTATTGGGATCCACTTCTAATGAATGTGACAAACGTGTATCTTATTGCCTTCCTCACCTTGTCAGATTCTTATCAGTTATCACATTTGATTGCTGAAATTTTTCTTCATGTGTTTGGTATTGGTCTCCTCACTTGATAAGGTGGATTCTCTAGTTTATTTTGTGATGTTTTATTTATCTGCAATCATAATATTGTCAAATTTCAAATGTCTTTGTCCACCAAAGTAACAGATAACTAACAATGATAAAACAATGCCTCCTTGCAGAGGTATAATGAACACCTTATAAAATTAGTACATCTTGTTTACAGGCTAGATCAATAGATGGCAACCCCAGCTCAGCATATCGGACAGTCGACCACTTCGACAGCCTCTCTACAGAACTCTTCCCAGGATGCAACACTATGGCAGAGCTGTTTGCCCATTCTGTCCAGCAGAACGAGAAGAGACCATGTCTGGGTACGAGAGTGCTAGTAAGAGAGGAAGATGAAATGCAGCCAAATGGACGAGTTTTTAAAAAGGTGTGTCCAGTATTTTAAAATTGGTTTGAAATCTTGCATTTAAATGATTCAATGGCTTTCTGACTTGTTATTTTAATCATTCTGATAAAGCCTGCTTAGCATAATGACATGCATACAATGCCCTGCTCACCTTTGGTAGTTCAGACTGTTCTAGATGAACCCCTTTATAAATCTGGTAAAATGTCTTTGACTTGCCCCATGAGACTGACAGACTTGTTGCTACATGATCTGACAAAAATTTTGTCAGATGAGGCATTGGGTAAATACTGCATATTCAGTTGCATAAAATAAACTGGTCTTACCTAATATGATGTGTGATTTTATCCACAACTGAGACTGCACCCTGCCTACAACAAAAAACAAGAAAGTATAGTTTAAAGCTGCTGTGAGCTGACAGTATCACAACTACTCACCATGACATAATGTAGGAGTAAATATAGACATGTTGATCACAATGTATTATACCTAAAATATATAACTTTTTTACTTTAAATAAAATATGAATTTCCCAAAACCTTCAATTTTACTCAAATTAATTTTGATTTACCTGAAGCCTACCAGTGTTTTTAGCTCAGCTGACTGTAAGTCATCTGAGCTATAGTTATGGTCCATTATCTGTTGTCCGTCTCTCTGTCTGTCTGTTAGACTGGCACATTTTGAAACAGTATGACCTATGAATCTAAAATTCAGCAAGCTGATAAATGTCACAAAAATCTCATACAAAACTGAAAACTGGGTCACTGCGACTTCATTCCTTTGAGAAATTAAGGAAAATTCTCAATTTTCCATTAAAAATCTGTCATCACTTTTCAGGACTGCATAATATGAAAACCACTGATCTGTTTTTCTCCATATATATCATGAATTATCTCTTACATATTTGCTATGTACAAGTCCAAAATTAGGTCAGTATTACAAAATTTATAATAGTTATATGTTCAGACAGAATGAATTTTGTAAAAATCATGTTTATTTATTCACTAAACATGATAAATGTTAAAGCTGGAGACTTTTTTTCCAAGGATGTAACTTTATTTTTATGAAAATTCAAATGTATACCCAAAATAAGATCAGAATCTTGTAAGTTATTAGCCTAAATTTAAATGAGTACTGTAAATTTTGCCCAACATTGACTATGGCACATTTTTTTCATGTAAAAAAATTTGATTTAACTTTCATAGCTTAAAATTAGGCTAGTTCTTGAATGTTTTTGGGGAGGCTCTATTGTATCCACTATCATTGTCAAGTGTCAGGCAGCCCACTTCTGGTCACTGGAGGTCAATTATACCAGGGCACCTGATTTGTAATGGGTCCCTGGGGGAGATCCCCTGCTGTCACAGGTGTACAGTTATTCTCATGTCACCTCAACATTAAGATCTAATTCACACATCAAATATTATTTTCCTGCCTCAGCAGAATGCAAGATAAAATGATCAGCTTTGTTTGCCTGCCAGTCTTGTTTGTCCATTTTGAAATATATTCAGTTATTGTGAATCAACTTTTGTGAATTCCTTGCACCTATGGACTGGGGACGTTAGTCATGTCAAAACTCTATACATTTTATAAATTGAAAAAAAAGTTGGTATAATAATAAAAATAGGATCCATTTGAACAAATGTGTAAATTGCTGAACTGTGAACAGCTTATCAAAATGCCAATCAATGATCATGGTAATACTATAGATCTTATGTTCACAAACTGCTAACATGCTTCAGTTTCAAAAATAGGAAACACATGGTCAGATCACAAAATATTATTTGCAACAATTTCTTACTCATCAATACAGACCAGTTATTTAACTTATTACAATCAACCGTAGGGAATTGTTACCTCTTCCTCCCAGACTTTATCTCCATTTTATATTATTTTAGATTTTACCTTTCAAGGGCAACTTCAGCTGAGCACAGTGACCCATGGGTCCCTTGTTTTACAAAGTCAAGTCACACCAGTGAAGTTGGCTAACTACTACAGTAAGTCAAATGTTTCCCCAGACCAGCCTCAACTTTTTAACTAAGATAATGCCTCTTGGCTCTTGCCCTGATGTTTTATACAGCATTTTGTTTCTTCAGCTGATCCTGGGTAAATATGAATTTGAGACCTTTGGAGAAGTTTACACACGGATCAGTCACTTCGGCAGTGGTCTGTTGGCGCTTGGTCAGCAGCCTGGCAAAAATATCTGTGTCTTTGCGGAGACGAGAGCTGAATGGATGATTGCAGCACAAGCATGTTTTATGCACAATTTCCCATGTAAGTTCAGTTTGTTATATTTTTACAGTAGATACTGTATTTAACATTGCCGAGCAAAGCTTACTTGAAATACATCCAATTCTGTTTCTTTAAATACTTAACAATTACAAATATTTATTTTTGTAAACTTTAGAAATGTTTTAAGTTTGACAAAGCTAAAAATAAAAACATCATGATACTATTTATATTGATTATATTGTATTATATTATTGTATTATACTGTCATTATTCTGTCAAAGTGTGTTTTATGTTTTAAATTTGCCATATAATATTATGAGATACCAGGGTCCTTGCTGATTAGTATTACAAGATAAACATGTGGTCATAAAAGATATCTTTATGTTTTACATTGTTTTTAATCTGAGATAAACATATAGACCCGCTATTTGTAGAGTGATAAGTAAGCTACAAAAGTGGCAGCATTTTCTGTAAGGCATTATATGAGTCATACAGGTAGCATCACATTTACAATCAGTATTTTGGTTATATGAGCAGCATATAAGTGGCAGCTTTTTCTGTAAGGCATTATATGAGTCATACAGGTAGCATCACATTTACAATCAGTATTTTGGTTATATGAGCAGCATATAAGTGGCAGCTTTTTCTGTAAGGCATTATATGAGTCATACAGGTAGCTTCACATTTACAATCAGTATTTTGGTTATATGAGCAGCATATAAGTGGCAGCTTTTTCTGTAAGGCATTATATGAGTCATACAGGTAGCATCACATTTACAATTAGTATTTTGGTTATATGAGCAGCATATAAGTGGCAGCTTTTTCTGTAAGGCATTTTATGAGTCATACAGGTAGCTTCACATTTACAATCAGTATTTTGGTTATATGAGCAGCATATAAGTGGCAGCTTTTTCTGTAAGGCATTATATGAGTCATACAGGTAGCATCACATTTACAGTTAGTATTTTGGTTATATGAGCAGCATATAAGTGGCAGCTTTTTCTGTAAGGCATTATATGAGTCATACAGGTAGCATCACATTTACAATCAGTATTTTGGTTATATGAGGAGCATCATATTTCATACAGCAGAGGGCGGCACAGAAAAAACAAAATAGATTTCATAGAGCAGTCTTTCAGTCACACAAGTAGCAACATTTTTCATGAAGTGTTGTTTCATTCCATGCAGTGGTGACCTTGTACTCAACCTTGGGAGAAGAAGCCATCGCTCATGGCATCAATGAATCTGAAGTGGCTTTCGTCATCACGAGTAACGAACTGATTCAGAAATTCAAGGTCAGTATATGTTGCATGCTATTACCCGTCTACCTATAGGAAAAACTGGCGCTCTGTTGTGAAGAGACCTTGCTCCATCAGGCCACTCTGCCAGCTATTTCATGAGTTTTGCAAACTGAAAAATTACAGGCTTGTGTAGATTAATTGTGGAGAGGTGCTGTCAGTTCTACAGGATATGTTGACCATTCCATGCTTATTTTACTTTTCCTCAGTATTTTTATTAAACAATTTGGTCACAGTTTAAGCGGAGCAAACAAATTGTATGCAGTAGAATTAAAACATAGGAAAAATGTGCCTCTTTCTGCCTCTACCAAATTATAAGGAAAATAAATAAACTTGTTTTATAATCGCATGGACACAAGTGTGATTGAAGAAATTCAAGAAATTAAAAATTTTTACCTGTAAAATCAGTGGTTCTCTGGATGAAGGTATATCTTGTAACATTTTGTGCTGCTAGTTTCTTTATTTCTGTTTCACTTCAACATGTTAACACCTGTAAGGTACTCTGTATATTAGTATGACATTTAACAATATTCTGTTTATAAGCTTGACATTCCTGTTTTTGTAGAAAATTTTGAGTAAAATGCCAAGTGTCACTCATCTGATTTACATGGATAACGGGAAGAAACCAGACCTGGAGGGTTTTCCGTCAAACGTTCACATACGTGCCATGAAATCTGTAGAGGAGCTGGGAAGCCGACCAGAAAACAGTAAGTTCTAACTATATGTATGCAATCATCAAGTGAACAAGCCTCTCCGCTAAGCCCGCAACTGAGTGATCATGGAGAATCAGTTATGAAGTGTACGAATAGGTTAAGGTAAATAATAATTAAAAAAGCATCTGATATGGGGACACAAACCCTGGTCCAAAGATAGTGTTCAAAGTTGGGGCCCGGGAATGTTTATCAAAACTTTGTTATTCCTAAGAACTTTTTTATTTAAATAATTGAAAAACACCCTTGGACATTTTTATGTATTGCCCCTACAACGATCAACGACCATGGCCCCGATGTTGTACGTTGATTTACTGACACCTTTCAGGGCAAAGGCACTAACATGTGAAGTGATGTGATTGTCCTCTGTGATGTCATGTCTGGCACTCCAAAGATGGCCATATTGTCACATGCTATGTCCCCATGTAAACAAATGTGCTATTAAAACCAATAAAACACTCATTCTGAGGTTATTTACATATAGATTTACACCAAAATTGAACTGCTTGGACATTTTCGCAAAAATAACCTATATGATAAAATTATGCAGACACACACACACAAAACTGAGTGAAAACAGTAACCCTCGCTTGTTGTGGGGTTAAAAGTCAGGTGCAAGTCTGTGACATAGGACTAATTATCTGCCCAGGTTTCAGCTTTGGAAATTAACTCAGATCTGAATATGGTCAAATGTAGATAGAAACAGGCTTTTCTATCTAAATTTGTTAAAAATATTGTTATATGGAGACATTAACTTAAAACCTGAGGCAAACAGTGCAATATTCAGTAAGGTTCAGTTATTTATCCAAATGTCAAAAAGGTTTATGACTAACTGAGGCATAATTTATGAAAGCATTGATGTTCACTAGAAATATGACTTTATATATATATATATGTGGAACAGCTATGTTTGTATTAGTTGACATTAATTGTGTTTGCCCTGTGTGTATTGTAACATACATGTGTTTGTCACATATTGTTATGTTATCATGCTTCATTTAGTTCATACTTAGAAATATCATTTCATCATATGAATGTTGAAGAGTACCTCAATTAGCATATATTGCTACTTGTACAATTCAACTGAAATAAATATGTTTGAACTAAATTTAGCCATATTGGAGATCCAGTGCAATCAGGAAATCCCTAAATAAAAAGAAAAAAAAGTTTTTGAATTGATGTTTTTTTACTCAAAGGGACCTAGGGAGCCCCCCCCCCCCAAATAAAAAGTTCCACCCAAATATCAATGTAGAAATAAAATCATCCATCCCTATAAGCCTACCCTGTCCTATGTAGGGAAACTTTAATATGATTCATTTAGTCAGGGTTTGTGTACGTGAAAAAAACCTTCAAAATTAAAGTTTTACCTTTCTTGCCATGAAAGATGAAGAAACTTGTGCAGTTCCATCAGTTTTGCTCCTCTTGTTCTGGTTGTAATATATGTGAGGTTTAGCTTTCTCATATCTGATGCTAAATGTTTGCAGAAGGTTTAATTTGACTTCAATTTTTAAAAAAGTTTCTCACAAAATAGTATGAATTATTTCTATCGAAAATAAAGAAATTTGCATTATATGAATAATGAGATACCATATATGTAAAGACGTCATTTTAAAATTCAGAAATTGTTGTATTGATAAAGTGTATATATGAATAGTGATCTCTGAGATGAAATGTTTTAAGGTTATTTTTTTAATTATATTTGAAACATACAATATTTAAATTCAGAAATTTAAAAAAAAAAATTATCTTAAATTTAAAATAAAAAGAATTATCTGCGTTAAAACAGTGAAACATATCTGCCCCATTAAGTGACATTCTATGTTGTCTGATATCTGGTGAGCAGTAACTAAACTATTGTGACATAATTGTAAGTTTTTGCTTGATGCTCTTGATATCCTGTTTAGATACAGTGAAACCAGCGAAATAAGGACACCCTTATGACTGCCAAAAGTGCATGGTCTTAAAGTTCTAGTGGTGTGCCAATTAATCGATTAAATCTGTGGGCGCTTTCTATCAAAATCGATTATATCAATTAAAGTTTTGCATAACCGGTTAAAAACGATTATGTATTCACATGTAAAGAATCTAATCCTGTCAGAGATATATATGAACACAAATAAGGAACAGCATCAAAATGGAACCTTGCGTAGCCAACATTTGTCTGACTGCAAGTAACCCTTGGATGCGGGTGGATTGGTGGTTTCATTATGAATACCTGGACATGTCAGACTATTTACTGGGGTCAATGTTTCAGGTACTAGTATACAGCAGCTTTCATTAGAAAGTACATTCAGTAATCGATAAATATTTGATCATTGGTCATTTTTATTTTTCAATCATCAATTGTGATTTTAAAACAAATTCCTACTATTATAAAATTCACAGGTTTTCTTACTAGACAGATCAGTTATAACCAATATGGATTGTGTTTGGGTCACTTAAGGGTGGTTTTAATAATAGACAGGTGGTCTTATTAGACAGGTGGTCTAAATAGACAGGTGGTCTTATCAGACAAGTGGTCTTTAAGACAGGTTCCACTGTATATGATACTTCTTTGTTTCAGTGAAGTCACCTATCACCAAGCCAACCAGGGAGGACCTAGCTGTAATCATGTACACAAGCGGTTCCACAGGTGTTCCAAAAGGTTTGTACAGTTTGTGTGTTTTTCTGTCTGATTTAGATCCTGTGCCCACATGACGCAGCCAGATGAGAGCCCACATAGAACTCAAACAGCAGTATGAAAAAAAAAATGAAGCAGCCAGTGCTTATAGAACAAACTTGGGTGATGCTGGCAGTACATAGCACCTTTTAGTGTGCAGCTGCCATGACCTTTGTTTTTACTAAAATGTAGCGGAAAATGTTGCTCATAGCCCACAGGAAACAAGGTAACTTAGCTAGGTGTGTATGCAGTATGTATGCGTATATGTATGCAGCAGGAAAACAAATGTCTGTTATTCCATTAATACATATATGTGTAAGAGGTGTGTATGCATACACAGCTAGGCATTGGACATATATTCTTTTGAGGTGATTCCATCAATATGTATGTGCTCCAGTTCTTATGCAACAACACTGGGGATATCGTAAAGAGTGGTCAGATGTTTCAGACACTGACGTTCCAGACTGGGACATTCCAGACTAGGACATTTCGGACAGGCTTTTTTGCAAGGGAGGACGTTTCTGACAGATCAATATTATTACCAGATAATAACCTTTTATTGTTATATATTTTAGCGTATCAGTGTTCCCATGTGTTCAATTATATAATGTTCATTCTCTTCATACACATACTAAACTAGTTTAGCCTGAACATAGAAATGTTATAAGAATAAAACATTAAGATTTCAAGGTTATGATTAAATAAAATAATGAATTAAATTTTGAATTATGCCCTCTGTATCATGGACCATAATGCCACATTTGATACAGTGCAGTCCCATGTTATGTATCAGTGTTTTTTTGTATCATTGTTTATATTTATAGGAGTGATGATAAGCCATGGTAACCTGGTCTGTGGAATGTCAGGACAATGTTCCAGAGTTCCAGGGCTAGGGTAAGTAAGTTCACATGTACAGCTGCTAACCGTATCATAGACTGGTGTCATAATTAGCATAGATACATTGTTCTTATTTCAGTAATGATATAGTGTAGTCACATAACTTTTCTCTGCATCATGTTACATACACTTTATTGCTCATAATGTAGTCAGGATATATACTGACTTTGATTTTGTAATTAGATATTCCTTTGATTTGTATAAAATATTATAATATAATACTGTGGTTAGCTTTTGTTTGAGAGGTTTTTTTGCAAAACAAAATTATTGCAAAAAAAACCCATGAAAAAGAACATTGTCTCATCTGTTCAAAGGTGAAGACTTATTTATACTATATAGCCTCTTTTACAATTCATTTATGTTATCCATGCCTGCATATATGGCCTCAATAGTCAAAATGCAAAATATTAATATTATGTGTATTAACATAGATTTTACTAAAAGTTAAAGAAGATTGGTATTACTGTTAATATTTTTCACACATTAAATAATTAATATGATAATGCATATATACTCTGTGTATAGGCTATGTAAGATACCAAAATTGAAGCCTCCTCAATACAATAAAAAAAGGCATGATTGCAAAATTTCACCCCACAAATATTAAGCCAACTACAGAATACTACCTTGATAAAACTGTTTGAATGAAACTTGTAATTGGTTTGATCGAATATCACTCAGTCTTTCATCTTTATTGCAGCATGATAGATTTTAGAATATATTTTTATTTATATATGGACACCAAGGCAATTTAATACCTGGTAATAGTGCCGTATCAAGTTGAAAGGTTACACCTAGTGTCCACAATATTCTGAGTGTGTTTTAGATTTAAAATATTTAAAGTTCAGAAACATACAACCACAAACACATAAGAAAAGAAGTTCTTCATTCACAACAAAATAATTATCAACTGTTGGGGTAAAATTAAATTGACTATTTAATAAAATATTTGATAATTAATGCTTTGATGAAAGAAATTAAATCAGATGTACTTGTGGTGCGGATCTGCATTACTTCTTCCTGAATTTAGCTTGGCTTTATCTGCACACTTGTTTCAGTAATAGGAATGCAGCATTTAATAGATTAACATGTTTTTCCATTATGATCCTTATAAATTAAGAGACTTGTGTTCCAGCTCATGTCACATTTATTAATATGTTGTCAACCTTGTAATTGACAGACCCAAGGATCGGTACATTGGGTATCTTCCACTGGCCCATGTGTTAGAGCTGACGGCAGAGATGTCCTGCCTGGCACATGGAGCAAGTATAGGATATTCATCCCCGCTCACGCTATCGGACCAGGTAAACGCAATGCATTATGGGTGGGATGTATGGTCAGGGCAGACTTAAGACCAGAACTTTTTCATTTTGATCACCTTCATTGGCTGAAAGAAAAAATAATTAAAACCAGATAGAACCACAGAGATTTTTATTATAAGAATTGATTATTTCTTGTATAGAAAATTAGAAATCTTGAAGGCTTCATGATAAAAATAACTTATCATTCTTATCACAGGACAATCTCCATTATTATTCATTTGGCTCTGCCACCAAAAGGCCACGGACCCCTGATTACAAAATCATCAGTGCATCTTTCCACAGGAGATGTGTTAATTAAATATTTGATACATTTCAGGAAATCACATCCAGGGTCTGACATGTGCTATTTGCATTGATCTAAACTTTTGCTGGGTTCTGTACTTTGTTACCACTAGTAGGCTACTGAATTTACCGGTAATGCAGTGAGGTTTTTATGTAAAATAATAACTAGGGTCAGATGTTGGTTTGTGAAGGTGACAATTTTAGTTTACTTAAGAATCAGCAACCATGGTGTAAGTTCAAGCTTAGATTTGACCTAATGATGAGGAAGAAACTGTAATATGTCATAAACCTTCAAATTTATCCTAGACTTAGATTTTGCTTCTTTTTTTTTAAGACACTGCTTTATAGGACCTGATATTTAATGCCAGCTTCTTAAATAGTTAACAAATAATTAATAAATATGAAACATTCTTGTTTGTCATGCAACATCTTTCAGGTATATCTTATTTATGTCTATAACATTGATACATTTTACTGATTTGATATTTCTATTCAGTCCAACAAAATCAAGAGAGGATCAAAAGGAGATGCATCTCAACTGAAGCCAACATTGATGGCTGCTGTACCTGTAAGTGAAAACAGCAATACAGAACTGATATCCATACAGAAACTAGGCCTCAGGCCCATAGCTTCAGAGATCTTGTTAAACAGTCAGTAATGATATCCATACAGAAACAAGGCCTCAGGCCCATAGCTTCAGAGATCTTGTTAAACAGTCAGTAATGATATCCATACAGAAACAAGGCCTCTGGCCCATAGCTTCAGAGATCTTGTTAAACAGTCAGTAATGATATCCATACAGAAACAAGGCCTCAGGCCCATAGCTTCAGAGATCTTGTTAAACAGTCAGTAATGATATCCATACAGAAACAAGGCCCCAGGCCCATAGCTTCAGAGATCTTGTTAAACAGTCAGTAATGATATCCATACAGAAACAAGGCCTCAGGCCCATAGCTTCAGAGATCTTGTTAAACAGTCAGTAATGATATCCATACAGAAACTAGGCCTCAGGCCCATAGCTTCAGAGATCTTGTTAAACAGTCAGTAATGATATCCATACAGAAACTAGGCCTCAGGCCCATAGCTTCAGAGATCTTGTTAAACAGTCAGTAATGATATCCATACAGAAACTAGGCCTCAGGCCCATAGCTTCAGAGATCTTGTTAAACAGTCAGTAATGATATCCATACAGAAACTAGGCCCCAGGCCCATAGCTTCAGAGATCTTGTTAAACAGTCAGTAAAATATAGTCATAAATATAAGTCATGCATACTTCTATTTGTTGTATACCTACATGTATGTATGTATCCTGGACACCTGTGTTTCATATATATATAAATTAAACTAAACTTAATTTTATAATTTTTTTCCAAGTTGAACTCAGGCAGCCTATTATTGTAAAAGTTAAATATTAACCTTAGAGTACTAAAAGGAAACAAAATTGTTGACTATGAGAAAGTGGAAGTTAAACTAAGAAGTGTTAAAGACATGCATTGCTTGAGGGTTATATGTATACATAGTGATTTGTTGCAAATCTTTGATATTTTTAAGCTTGAAGCAGCTTATATAGAACAGTTGAAGTTTTTTGCATTTGTTTGTTGGCCAATGTTTTGAAAACACTTTGAGATAATTGTATCCTTCTTTTTAGGTGATAATGGATCGACTATACAAAGCAGTATGGGAGAAAGTGAATGAGGGAGGGAAGTTAACAAAATCTCTCTTCACATTCGCTTATGACTACAAGAGGAAGAACTTGGAGAGAGGGCATGGGACGCCGCTGATTGACAAGTAGGACATTATATATTGTTAAAAAGTCCTGAATCATTAGTAATATCCATTTTATATGAGATGGCAGTATTTTAATGGCATAGCATGTAAATGCTTAAATATAATTTTGCATTTTTTATGTTATTTATTTTCATGGAATTGACTGCTTATATACAATTAGACAATTAACCTTGTGGCAGTAGTACATTCTAATATGTTGTCCTGTTGAATATTTTGCCTTAGATGTGACTACTCCTAGACTTGACCTTTTGCCTTCTTGTTTGTACACTACAATTCTTCATGTAATTATTTATAGCATTTAGTCTTCTTATATACTGTTGTCACAATATTTTACTCTATTTTATTTTTAATTTATAACTTTCCCATATAAATGTTTAACAACCTTGTGTATTGCTTTATTTTATTAACACTGTTTTATTACATTAATTTCATCATAATTTCATTGATATGTTATACAGGTTTATCTTTAAAAAAATCCGTAAGCTACTTGGAGGTCATGTAAGGATGATGCTGTCAGGTGGCGCCCCCTTGTCAGAAGAGACGCAACGCTTCATGAATGTGTGTATGTGCTGTCCAGTGCTGCAGGGATATGGACTGACAGAGACCTGTGGGGCTGGCACAATACAAGCAGGTAAACATACACACACATTCAGGTACAATATAAATGGGTAAACACAGACACATTCTTGTGTACAATACTAACTGGTATTGTGGTAAACACACACTCCAAACCAAGCACAATACAAGCAGGTAAACACATACATACACACTCTCACTTTCTCAGGTACAGTAACAACTGGTCAACAGACACACACTGCAAATCAGGCAGTACAAGCAGATAAACACACACACACACTCCAAACCAGGCACAAGACAAGCACTCAAACACAAACACACAATCA
The DNA here is from genome assembly GCA_026874595.1 of Sipunculus nudus. Taxonomy (NCBI): domain Eukaryota; kingdom Metazoa; phylum Annelida; class Sipuncula; order Golfingiida; family Sipunculidae; genus Sipunculus; species Sipunculus nudus. The sequence goes on along the minus strand of CM049314.1, from coordinate 18,697,851 downwards.
GTTACAAGACAAACTGGTAAACACATGTACATACTCCAAACCAGGCACAATACAAGCAGGTAAACACATCCTTAGGTAGTGCATGGCACCACTATATATGGGCTAGCATTGGGGACCACCATGGTAATGTAAACTGATCAGCTCTTCTTTCGCGGGGAAATGAACCATCACATACTTACTGCTTTTAAAACAACTTGATTAAAGTGAGGAATACTGGCCTGATTGCTTCTTTACTTTTCATTACCCTGCTGTTGACAGTGTCATGGGCAGATTGTTCAGTTTTGGGATCACGGCCGTGTCTTGACTTAGCCTAGGTTATGCTCACGGGCGGCACGGCTGTCAGGTGTTCTCAGAGCACTCTGCCACTTTTTAAGTTTTATCTTACATAAAACTGTTCCATTAAACTTGATGTAACACTTTTCTTAACACTTGACTACTAAAGGAATATAAACTATTTGCTATGATTTCAATTGTAACAATCTACTTCTGTGTCAGATCTAAGAGGCTTCAGCAAGTGTTGGTCCCACTGTCATTCTCAAAAGTTCACAGCAACAGAACCATTTAATATTGCAATGATTATCGCAAATGTAATTTGCATCATCCATTTTTTTTGCCAGAAATGAGGTGCATATTATACACAGGTACAATACAAGCTGCTAAATACACCAGTCTAGATCATTCAGGCTCTAGTTTTCTTTTTGATGTGATGTGAAAAAAATAGGATGTAGAAACAATGGCGTCAGATACCAGTATAATTTCCTATCAATAATTATGCCATGATACATGACATAGACAGGTATATAATATTGTATATTATTAAACATTTGTCTGGTGTTGTAGCTGATGATTTAAGTACAGGAAGAGTTGGTGCACCATTATGCTGCAACGAGATCAAGTTAGTTGACTGGGAGGAGGGTGAGTGATATTTATTGTTTCTATAATATAACATTCTTTTTATTGAAATAATTCTTTTTTTGTAATCATTAGTATTTAAAAAAAATAAATGAGATTTTACATGTTGATACATTGCCCATAAGTGTTTTTTCTAATATTATATAGCGGTGGAACGCTGCCGATGGATCATAACTGATGATAGCTCAATTTTTGCAAAACAGTTTGATCATCCATCTTGCAGTTCCATATAAATCAGTTACAAAGTTTTGCACATATATTTAAGGCTTTATGACAATGAAATGTATGCCTTTACATAATTAATACAAACAAACTTTAGAAAAAGTCTTGTGTTTACTAATAACATCAAACCTAAAGTTACTACACACATATATAGGCTATAGAATTATCTGTAGGTAGAGATTAATTGATTTACACTAATGATATAATATAAAATTACAGCGATTCCAAACACTGTTACTTAGTATTTTAGGTGATCCCAACAGCTTTATGCATATGCATTGACTTATTCTGTAATGCAACTGCCATTTATCAAATTTACAGTTTCTAAGAAGCAGATATATATTATTTAAAATCTAAATAATGGCAGCAGTTTATCACAGCATGCTCATCCAGGAGTGAGAAGGATTCTCATCATTAGTTCAGTATGGAATAAGTAATTATTTTCAGAATATCCAGTGATTCTTCTGCTAGAGCATGACATTGTAATAACAATAGTGCTATAAGCCCTTTGGTGTACAGCAGTGGTCAGTATTTTGTAATGAACATATGTAAATTTTACATATTTTGTTGGGTCATTAGCTAGTCTGAATTCTGGTGCTTTTGCTGCTCATTTGTGCATCATTTTATTTGGAACAAAACGCTTTGCTACACTAATGACTGACTTGTGATAATAATATTTCCATCCATCCGTCCATCCAATCGCAAAGCCTTTTACATCTCTGAACCCCCTGCTGGTATCTTCACTAAATTTGCAGACATACTCTTCACATGACTGACATGTGATTTTAATCTGTCTATCAATCTGTCCGTCCATCCCATACCCTTCTTTTACCAGATACCTCTTAAACCCCTGCTGCTATCTTCACTAGATTTTGCAGACATACCATCACATAACTGACCTGTGATTATAACCTGCAGTTGGCGCCTCCTTTTGAACTACTCACTGCAATTCAAAATGCTCTTTTCCTTCAGATAAGTCATAAATAATTTAGGGTGTTTGCATACTTAATTTAAAATCTATTATCAAATTTCCCAGTAACAGGCATATTTTTTTGCCACAACCATTACAGCTACCTATTTTGGATAACAGCTGACATGGTATTTTCGAGTTTACTGTTTGTTTTGTATCATACAGAGTATTTGAGTCGATGTAAGACTGAATGACCTTTGGTGTCTTGTTCAGATCTGTCTGGTTTACAAATTGCTTCTCCCATCACTCAAGGGAGCATCCAGGTATCTAAACAGCTAATCATGCATTAATTTAAAAATCCTTTCCAAGGTTTGGGGATATTGGGGCATTGCTGATGCCACATTTTTCTAGTTAACTTATAGTGGGGGATTATATGTGATTCTAGGCCCAGGTTAGATGTGCTTCCTTCTTTCACCACCAGGTGGGTACAGGACCAGTGACACGCCATGCCCTCGTGGAGAAATTGTTCTTGGAGGAGGCAACATCACCAATGGATACTACAAGAATCCTGAGAAGACGGCTGAGGATTTCAGAAACGAAGATGGTGTCAGGTGGTTCTACACGGGAGACATAGGGGAGTTCCAGCATGATGGAAGCTTGAAAATTATTGGTAGGTCACATAAGATGCAAGACCATTCTCCTTGTTTCATCAATCCAATGTCTGTCATCTTGCTTTGGAACTACCATTATGCTGAAAGCAACAGTCTTAGCTAATGTGTACAGTTTGCAGAAGACATATTCATGGTTTCTTCATGTTTTTGAAATATCAAAAACAGAGAATTAGGATATAATTTCCAGACTTTTCAAAGTACAAAAAATCTTTCAGAATTTCTTCATCCTTAAAACATGTTATCGCTGATCTTGCTACATTTCAGAGGGAGAGTTATTATTTTCATTGGAAAATATTTAAATATAAGTTAATTTAATGAGGAGTTTTTGATATGATAATCCAGAAGAATGAGAAATAGAAGAGTAAGTCAAATTTCACAAGAGAAATATCATACCTAATACTTGTCATGGTAGTGCACATCTTGAATAATTACATTTTCAAATGCATTTCACAAAATTTATATGTTTATTTGATAAAGGGTGGATATATCTTGTTTATTTATTAATAATGTAATACTTTGTAAGTAGCTATATTATGGCAATGTATGTTTACAGATCGTAAAAAGGATCTGGTAAAACTCCAAGCTGGGGAATATGTTTCTCTAGCCAAGGTGGAAACAGTGCTGAAGATGTCATCACTGATAGATAACTGCTGTGTGTATGCAGACAGCAGTAGCATGTACACAATATGCCTAGTGGTGCCCAACCCCAAACAGGTGAAAATACTGGGAGAGAACCTAGAGCTTGATATCAGTGACTGGAATAAGTTATGTGATGAACCAGCTCTTGTAAAGGAGATGTTGAAATTGCTGCAAGAACAAGGGGTCAAAGGTGAGAGGCTTTATACCAAGGTCATACTGAAAAATTTCAAGGTCACAGTAAAGGAGCCATTTTTAGGTCCTGATTTTATAGCCTTATAAATACATGTAGTAAATGAAAAATAAACTCAAAGGCTGTACAACTATATATACAATAAACAAGGGAAATATATGATAGAGAAGTAGTAGATATTCATATGTTGTAAATCACACATTCATCCACCCAAGGAGATTACAGACTGGAGTATCAAGTGAGAGTCTTGCCGTGTCAAATGTTGCTGATGGGGGTCATAAAACTCGCTGCTCTATGGCACACAATGGTGCTGCTGATAAGCCCGGCGCTAATTGATACAGCGCAAGAGACCCCCCTTCGGCGTGACTTCTGAACAGCTCGTTAGTTCCCGGAAACCCCCAGTGTGAACTAACTAAATTTTTATAAATATATTGAGACAAGGATGAGTAAGTTTCTCCCAAAATTTATCTCCAATAGTATTTAATATAAATTTTTAAACAATCATAAGTTTGAACACCATATTTTAATATGTGTGGAAAACGTGTGTGAAGCTGTTGCTGCTAATGACGCCCGAGCTATAGCTTGGCTGCAGTAAATATGGGGGATAATACGAGAACAACGCCCTCAGTGACAGAGCAGGTGATGGCTCACTGTTATCCATTAAAATGAAGGTCATCCTTTCATAAGCGTTAACAATTTTTTTTATCAACGGAATACTATAATACATGGCTAATTATTAATTTAAGTCAGAAGTGTGGGAACTGATTGATTTTTTTATAATTCCGAAGTTTTTCAGGGATAGTAAGGTTTACACTTGCCAGTTGTCCAACATGAATCACGGCAGAAGTTAATGTAGAGTGACTGCATCTATCCCAAAATCAATCAAGTAATTCCTCAACAGAGACCCCTCTAGATATATTTGTTGCGCATAATTCTTGACAAAACAAACCATTTGTGCATTCATAATTCCTGTCAATGTTATTCCAGTGATTTACTTCTCAGTTACTGGATATATCGCTCTCTGCTTCAGCGAGCTACAGCGGACCGCAGAAGTAACATCTAGCAGGCACGCTTTATCACAGGCCGTGCCGCTGCTGCGCCTGACACCGCAGCACAATAGGCGCACAATAGAGTTAATGGGCTTATCATGTCTTAATTCCAATTAGCGCACGACTGACACTCGCGTCCTGGCAGGGCTTCTGACAGTTGTAACTCCAGTCCTGCAATCTCCATGATCCACCTAATGTTTGATGATGTATTATTTTTTAACTAAATATATAAATACATGAATTTTAGTTGGGAGTTTAAAAAAAGCGAGTGCATAGCATCATTTCTTCATTTGAGAGCATTTTGGCAACTGTTATGGTTTAGCAATGTCCCTTGGCCATAAGAGTGCACCTTTTAAGCCTGAATAGACACATAATTTTCAGAAAAATTCATATTTTTGTATTATCTAAACCTGAAATCATTGTATGTTATTGTAGGTAAACTGGAGAGGTTTGAAATTCCACAGAAAATCAAAATATGCAGTGAATCTTGGACGCCTGACTCTGGGTTGGTAACGGACGCATTCAAACTGAAGAGGAAGGTCATTCAAAACAAATACCAGGAGGACATCACAAAGATGTACACTTAGGGGTGATTGACAGCATGGCAGAGGTCATTGGGTACAAACTGGTGGTCTTGCCACTTGCCACTCGAGTATGGGGTGTTTGCAAGAAGTGCTGTTTGGATGGCTAGGAAATGTGTTTGGTTTTATATTCATGTAAGAAAGACTTATGGATTTAATTTGAATTTAGATATTGATCTTGTTCTGTAAAGGTATTCAAATTTAAAAGTCCTTTTGTTAATTAGTTTATCTTATTAGAACCTTTCACTTGATTCAGGATCTTATAAGGTTTTAATTAAATCCAGTTTAAATGTTAAAGTGAATGAAAGTGAAACTTTATACTGATGTCAGTGGTAAAAAATATATATTGTTAAATATATGCACAAATGATGGTGAGTTGAATTTTGAATTGAGTTGACAACATTTAATATGACAGTCAAATGATACATGATTCATAAAAAAAGAAGTGTATCGTAACATAGTAACTGGTAAATATTTAATTTACAGTGCATGAGTTGGATTAACTTTTCCAATTTAAATGCAAAGTGGTTGTTTTGATACCTGATGGGTGTTGGGATGACTGCATCAGTGGTCTATTGATACCTAAGTTTAGAGTGTCCAGGTTTCTTTTACTGACAGGAGGTGATAATGATAATGAATATGCAGATTGTGATGGCTAGTGTACATTAAGGACTGATGCTGAGATGGAAGCCTGGATATTAATGAGGCACAAATGTATATTTTATTATGTATAAAGTCCGAGAAACAAGTCCAAACGCTGGGGATTCAGAATATTTTATGGACGGAAGATACTGTGGTTTTGTATTCAAAAGCATGTATTAGGGGTTTTGATTATATATTTTTCACGTGGTGGAAGATATATAAGTATGAATGCTTAAAATATAGAATGTAAAATTGAAAAAAAAATTGGGACTGAAATTTGGAGACTTCATTAACCCTAGTTGCTCTAAAGTGCATACAAAAATTGAAAATTTATTAATAAAATGATGAGTTTTATCGGCTAGTGCTGTGTACTATGTAGACCTGCCAGGAATTTGTTGGGTAATCGGAGGACATGGTTGATGGAGGAAAAAGCCATTATTGATAATGGTTGTCAACATTAAGAGTTCTGGCATCACTAATTAGAGTTCTAGACATGGTAGCAGCTGTTTGTCATGTAGGGGAGTATCCTGCAATAGCCCCGTGGGGTGAATGGCCATGCCCAAGGGCTGGGGTGATGGGCCTCGCTTTTTGCTTGGATTGGCCTTTTCCACTGACCCTGGGTGGCATACTGAACACTTTTGGTCTTCAAACCCCCGATGTCACAGCTCAGGCACTCATTGAATAGAATCTTCAGACAGTCAGTCACCAGTACCGCTACTTTTTAAGAATTGTAGGCCATTTTGACAATGGTGATTGGTCCTTTGGAAATCACTTTTTTTTCAGAAACAAAGGCCAGCTTTTGACCATGGTCTTCAGCCACTTTTTACCAACTTTCCATTATAATAGGCAATGGTTGCTAGCCTTGAAGTCACTTCTTTTAACAGTTGTAGGCCACAATTTCAACGGTCATCACTCTTGGAACTGTTGCTTTCAACAATTGTAGGCCATTATTGGCAACGATCCGCAGCCTTGAAATCGTGATTTTGATAGCTGTGTATTGGGTGCTTTGATTTTGGGAACTTGGCTGCTCACAAATTCCACCGAATTTGAAAATCCACAAATTATCTGAACCCACAGCATGCTCTTGTTGTACGGAGCTGTATAGTGTATGCCATAGAGGAGGTAAACTGGTTGTACACAGAATTCTAATTGAATGGAACACAATTAATTTATTTTAGTTCCTTGAGCAGTGGTAATAGTACGGTTTGTAAGACAAGCCATTGTAATATTAAGCGCTATAACAGGCAAGTGTTTTGTTGTTGTTGTGCATTGCTTCCAGAGCACTTTACATGAATAGTTAACTGTCTCCTCTTGGTATTTCAAGTATTACTTATAATCTTTTCACCAGTATATGAAATGTTCCTGTATCACCGTTGCTTTAAGTTATGAAGCCAGTTGCCTCAGTGCTACAGCTCCACATTATGCGCATCTTCCAATGCCACAAGCTTAAAAGGATTTGTTATTTTTTAATACTGCTATAAATTGAGTCAACCAACAAAATTTGCAGGTTTAGTATCTAGTATACTGTTTAGTATCTAGTATACTTTAATATAAATGTATATAATTACCTCTCTATTTAACACATTTGACCAAAACATATCTATGTAATACTAAACTACATAAAGCCAAATCACCAGTGCGTGCTTTAAAAATGCTGTTAGCTACTGGACTATGACTGAATATAAATCACTATTTACAAGTAATCTTCAAGATGTACGCACCTTGAGTACCAACTTGCTTTGGTTTAAACTAACACCATTTACAGCTAGGTTCAAGACGTTAGTATTATTAAGTTCCAGTGTTCTTCGTGGTACAGTTCAAGTTCCTGCCTGTCTCAACATTAAACCAAAACCAAGAACGAATTTGCCTCAAAGTATGACCAATATTGAATGTCCGTATATTGTGGAGATTTCACAGCTTAGTGTGTTAATTATGTATAATATTGGGACACAGCTGTTCAAGCTTATTGTTCATACGTCCACTATTGTTACTGTTTATACACGTGCGCAAACACATGGCTTTCATTATTTGGGCCAAAAAAATAAAAGGTACTGTTCTCAGGCACCGCGCGCGTCAATTTGAACCCCCCCCCCCCCCCCCCCCATATAAAAAATTTATTTTGATTTTCAGTAGAAACTTACCAATTTTTAGCTCCAGCCGCTCGGACATTTCTTTCAAGAAGATAATACAATTTCGACAAGATTTCCTTTGTTATGTAGTGCTTTTACTTGTTAATCTAATCATTTTTGTTATTATCCTGCTTTTACCTGATCATATGACATTTTTATCGAAACATACAAAAAAAAGGTAAAAATAAATCGCCCTCGCGCACTGATTTCTCAGAAAGTGCCTGAGAACCCAACCTTTTATTTTTGCCTTATTTATCATAAATAAAAGGGGACATAAACATTGCAGGTGCCGGTATTATGAAGCAATGAAAGTCGAGGTAACCTCCCCTAAAAAATGTATTATAGAAGCTTTTGTCTTGCCGTTTGGTGTTCTCAGACTTAATTTTGTGGGACAAAACGTAATCACTGAAGATATTTCTGAGCAAATATACACATTTCAAAAGGTCTTGATGTGGTAAGCCACTTGTCACTACTGAATGCTATTACCTATATCTATTATATTCGCATTTATTCAGTTCTTTTCCTGCATTCCTTTCCGAAAACTTTCAAATTCTGCTGTGTAACAACTGCATGGTGAATGATGACGAAGTGCTTTAGTGCATGGGCGGTGGGTTAGCTGGCCTCCAGAAGTGACACTGTCTCTTGCTTGGTGATATATATTTGTTGCGTCACCACCCATTGAGTTAACTGATATTATAACGAGAAACAAACCGTTACTCATTGGAAAGAACTGATAAATAAAGCAACTCTTTGGCTTCACACCTTTAAAAGTTTTACAGTGTAGGCTTTGGGAAATAAGATGTTTAGTTTGGTTCTGCAATATAAAACTCCCTAAGTATGTTTCTACCCTATTCATGTAGCCATTCAACTACATGAAATGTTTTTACCCCCCCCCCCCCGTCCTATAATGGTATATACAGAGTTCGTGCATTGTACGTATTTCTGCCAATAGATGTGCTCTGTATAAGCGATAATAAATACACAGTTCGCCGTGTAATGTTCAAATATTTTTTTGTAATGGTAAATTTTCCGATTGAGCAATTTGTAATTCCATTAAACAGGCGTTCCTCTCCAGATACCATTTAAGCGCATTGGCCTTCATAAGACTCATCCACGCGCCATTCGGCATAATATTCTCACAGGAGGATGTCTTGTTCTTGGTTATAGCTGGGTAGTATCGGCACAGGAGGACCGGGGGTATTAAATAGGGTCACTACTTGGTTATGTGTGATACTGCTCTGATGGTTGTACGTACTGCTTTGAAACAATAATAAACACTTATACTTAAATGCCATATAAGAATGATTATCAACATGCTGATTCAAGTAGAACTTGTACTATGTTATCTTACCACCATAAAATATTATAAAATACTCAGAATGATATCTGAGTTTTTTTTTAAAGCATGAACAGTTCGCCAGTTGAAATCAATACAGGTGATCTAAAGTTATTTATGCGAGTTCGGTTAAACTGTTTTTAACGGCATAAATACGAGCACTTGGGGAGAATAAACGAGACTTTGCCATCCAGTACCTAATGATTAATACAGTGCGTGTGTGCATTCATGATCCTTTTAATAAAAACTCATATAGGAAACATTTAGATAGCATTCTTCTCTAATCATAAAAACTGAAGAAAGCACTTCTCTTGATAAAAACATTTTTCAGTTGAAGCCTCCTTGGAAATCAGATATAATTATGAAATCTTTTATTTAGAATTACATGAAAGATACATTTCGCCAATGACCCTTTTGTGGGAGAGATTGATAAAGATGTAGATTAAGGTGATGTAAAAACTGTATCCACTTCTTGACTACACGCTCGAATTGTATTCTGCTCCGCATATATAATGATTAATGAATCTACTTCACATATCTGCCTATTATATTTTGACATTGTTTTATATTGTCGCCTTGGTTATTTGCCTAGAAGAAGCTCTACACGGAGTTTACCACTAGCAAATTAAAATTTTATACAATTTTTCGAACACTTTAATTATGATCATTCATTTTTGCTTCTTCCACGTGATTGACGTTAATTATACATATTCTTGTGGGATACTGCGTCGCATGTTAAACTTTTTGTGCAGTCGCAGTTTAGCTGCAAACTCAGTTTGCACTTATTAATGACTCTGCAATTGACTGAATCGTATATTGAGGAGCTGATATGAATGAAATTTATATAATTATGTTGAAAAATGAATACTTGTGTTGCAATTGTTCTGTGTCCTAATAACTGAGACTCTGTCGTTTCTTAAGGTTTTTATAGCTGTTAATGTTGAATATCATTTATGTTGCAGTTGACAAAGATATATTATGTTTGACCAAATATCATAAAGGCTGGTTCCCTGACTTCTCGAAGAGCCTCTTATGTTAATCCTTACATCGTTTTTCCTTATTTTGTATTTTAGATTCCATCTTTGTGGGAGCTATGGCCACATTAAAAAGAGCTTTAACCTTTAGTACCTACTGTTCGCTTTTCATATTTTATGCAAATGATGGATTAGTTATAAGAGGATGTTATTACTTTGATGTTAGACGGATCCTGTCAGGTAAACCGCTGTCTTCTGTAAATGTTTGTACCACAACCTGTGTTTTGCGACCGTGTTTATTCTGTTCATGCTAAGTCATTGGATTCCAAGAATCCTACATTTCGAACGTACGAATAAAAAGCAAACCAAGTTTGCAGAATATACCTAAAGATTTGTGGTATAATAAAGAAGAAAAATTGTTGCAAGGTTCATGACAATTTTATGATTTTCTTAGTGTTAATCTTCGGTTACCTGCATTTAACTTTGCTTCAGAAAGTGTAACCCGGAACAAAGATTTGACAGTTGATCTCTGTCTCATTTGGTTTTTGTGCACTTGGACTAGAATGAACAACGCAACGCTTGATGTTAGCTGAAACGAGTCGATATGCTTTATAGTCATTGCTGTGTTCAGTGTGTTTATGCAGTTGACAATTATAACAAATTCTGTGTATTATTGTCAGCTATGTCAAATAAAACATTCTAGACAATTGCAAGCTGTTCTTTTTTATCAACTCGATTATTTATAATTTCTTATTATTAAAAATGTTCAGACGTTCATAAAGTCACGTAAAGATCATTTTATACCCTAGAAGAAACCCTGCAAGCGACCATCAAAACATTTTTGGTCTTCCCTATAAAGAGACGCTGTATGACTGTCAAGTATCTGCCCCCCCCCCCCCCGGGTAACAGACACGCCTTGACTTAAAAAGAGTATTTGTGCTACATTCCAGTGAATATTTTCATGCCTGATACATTTTCCGGAGGAATATGAGCCTATTAGGGCCGGGCGCAGTGCAAAATATCAGTTTGCTTTTCACATGAAGTATGTTTATGAAAGCAGTGTTTCCTGCCAAGACTAATATCACATATAAAACCTGTGAGGCTCGCAACATAGAGATGTCACATGACGGAAAAATGGTTTTCATTACCTATAACATTAAAACTTGTAAAAGCTATTTTAACCCTGTCACTTGAAACCTGGATATGATTATGATAATATAATGATTTGTCCTAGAAAATTCATAAAGATCCCCTAGACTTGTGTAGAAAACATTGTTCCTGAAATAGACACAGTAATAACATGGTTCCATTCATCGGGTGTTTGATAATATGAATGATTTTTTAGAGAAATATTTTTTTTATTTAAGTTTAAACGTTAAGTTGAAACATTCATTTTAATATACTGTACAAGCAACAGTGTAATAACAATGAACTGTCAAGACGGCATAGTCTGGTCGCCACTGGACTCAACCGTGTTTTATGGTCTTAAGTTTTTTTCTTTGTGGATTTTGTTTGCCTATATATGTTGGTTGTCCCGCTGTCAGCTTTGGGCAATTTTTGCTAATTAGCATAAAACAAAATGGCCGCCAAAATAATGCGAAAATAGCAAAAATGCCATAATTGGATCCGCCAAAACAAAGTTTTGCGGATACTATTTTTTTTACCGGGTTCCGCCGCCGCCGATGCCGCGTTCGTTTCCGGAGAACTCTGAGACTACTGAACTGATTTTTCCGAAACTTACACCAATTATCGGGTCACATGTGAACTGGTGCCTAACCAATTCGCGTTGACCTCTGATCTTTCCATCTCTGTCCAACGTCCATTTGTGCGTCTGTTTCCACACATAAAACCCACATCTCGGGAACCGTTTGACCGATCAGGAAAAAAAATGTACAAATGTAGCCCTTGGATAGCCTTATAACATACACAAAAATGGTGGCGCCACCTACAACCATGTTTGCACAATGTCCATATGTTCGTCTGCCTTGGGTTAAAATCACTCGTATCTCTGCAGTGGCATGACTAATTCACCTGAAATTCGGCATGCGTATACATCCTGGATAGCTTTCTTGATTTTATGATAGGTGGCGCCACCTACATTCACGTTCACGCTGCAGACATCCATGCTTATATATCCGGACTGGTTTGACGTATCGTCCTGAAAATGTGTATAGATCTAACATATCTCTGTCATACGCAAAACTGGTGGCGCCACCTGCAACCATTTTTGCACAGCGTCCGTCTGTTTGTCTGCTGTTGAATAAAATCACTCATATCTCTGCAGTGGTTTGACATATCTGCCTAAAATTTTGCAGGTTTAAACATCCTGGACAGCTTTCTTGATTTTATGACAGGTGGCGCTACCTACATTCTAGTTTACGTTGCAGACATCTAAGCTCATATCTCGGGAACCGTTTACCGATTTGGCCAAAAGTTTGCATGTGTATAGATCTTACATAGCTCTTTACCATACACAAAACGGGAGGGGCTTCCTGCAACCATATTTGCACAGCGTCCGTCTGTTTGTCTGCCGCGGGCTAAAATCTATCATATCTCAGTGGTGGTTTGATTTATCTGCCTAAAATTGTGTGTGTTTATACATCTTGGATAGCTTTCTCGATTTTTTGGCAGGTGGCGCCACCTACATTTATGTTCACGCTGCAGGCATTCAGGCTTATATCTCAGGACTGGTTGGACATATCCCCCCTGAAATTTTCCATGTGTATAGATCTCACATAGCTTCTAATCATACACAAGACTGGTGGCGCCATGGCACCTGCCACAATTTTTGCACAGCATCCTTCTGATTGTCTGCTGTGGGATAAAATCACTCATATACAAGTAGTGGTTCGACTTATCTGCCTTTAACTTCGCATATGTATACAACTTGGACAGCTTTTTGGATGTTGTGGTAGGTGGCACAACCTACTTACACATTTCGGCTAATATGCAACACACTTCACTCTATTTCCCCTTGCCACTCAATCCATGCCTCACTTCACCCGTTCCACTCTGATTTTGGAGGATACACGTAGCCGCTTGTCGACTACCCGTATTCTAGTTACCTTTACATTTGACATAGAGGCTCATCCAGTACATGAATTCTTGGGTATTATGACCCAGAGAATTCACTGGTATTGTTTTAGTCATAATGATACAATTTTCAATGTAGCTGTTCTCCCACTGGAAAAAAAAAAAAAATAAAAAAACTATAAATATACTGAACACATGATTTGGTTAGTACGTATGTTACAAAGCATTTGGCAGATCGAGGGAAATAAATTAAACTAATTAAACACTCAAGTATATATGAAGATGAGACGATCAAACGTTCTGGGAAACTGCTGTTATACATTATAAAAATAATATCCTTTTTTGTTACCTATGTATGACCTTCATGATGAAACAATAAGAGCGAAACTGCCGTTATCCACAGAGTTTTTATTTTCCCCCTTGTGTCATGACGAGGCCCGATATTTGCAACTTATACGATATTTTATTTGTAGAGGAATAGGGTGATACACAGGAAATAATCCTTTAAATTTTGAAGACGATCATGATCACCACCATGATATTTCTCTATCCCAACCGAGGCCCATGGTAATTTTTTCGGCGCCAACCATGGAGTTAGTTTACCGTGAAACACATTTTCTATGAAAAACACAGCACAGTTTGATGAAAATCCAGGCGGAATCAGTGGTATTTGACTACTTTCTATTTTTTATGATAACCTGGTAATGCATCTTATTGGTATAAATAATACAAATGTCAAATAGGTGAAAAATATATAGATTGGTTCAAAAGTTATCGCGTTCACAAGAAATGACACAGACGACAACGCTGACGAGGACAGACCAAACACTAAATGTCCGCTTCCCCCATAGGAGGGGAGAATTCATAAAAATATTTAGAAATTATGAACATATTATGCTCTTACGGAATCTTTATACATATTTACTTAGTTAACACTCATCAAGTAAATACTTCTTTGGCTAATATTAAGGTCTAACTATCGCCTAAAATCAAAAAATGTCATATTTAGCTGATCTGACTTTAAATCCTGGCACGTCTTGAAACCGTTGGGCCTGCGCATCTGTAATTCTGCATACTGTGAGATGTCCCCAAGATCTACCAAACCGAAAACGGGGTCACTTTGATTTCGTTTCCTCGGGATTTTAAGGAAAACTCAATTTTTATCAAAAACCTATTGTTGCACTTCAAGACTGCCCAATATGAAAACCACTGGGGATGTTTTGTTCAAATTTGGTTCATTCCTGAATAGATTTCCTATATACATGACAGAAAATGGGTCAATATTGCTTAATTTGCAGCAGTTATGGACCCGAACATAATCCGCTTGGTTAAAAACCAGGTAAGATATTTACTCACTTTACATGATAATAATGTTCAAGCAAGAGAGTCCATTTCAAGCATTTAACCATATTTAGCATATTATTTAGTTTTAATTGTATCCTAGAAATTACATTAAAATTTTGTAAGTATTTTAAGCATTTATTTTTTTAGCATATATGTCAAATCAGTACCTTTAGTTTTACCTATATTTGACAACGGCTTATTTTTTTCCCTGTAAGTACATTTTAATTAATTTTCAAATGATGGACAGATAAGATTTTAAGCTTATATAATCTGAAATTTAAAAGCAATTGTTAAAAAAATGCAGCTTATATTCAAGCTTTGGTAGACAGTATTGTATTTTACAACAAGCTTTGTTACACTCCCAGATTGCCTACCATGAAAGCCACGTGTCGTTTGTTTATATTTTGCATAAGTATTCCTCCATATATTTCCAATAAAAAATCCAGAAATTCGGTCAATATTGTATAATTTGTAGAATTTATCGGCATCCACATGATGTACCTTGTAAAAAAAAAAAAAAAAAAGCAGAAAAGATGTCACTTACTTAACATGATTACTGTTGATGCCAGGGCACGATTTTATGTAAGCAGTATTGATTAATTTTCACATGGTGGACAGATAAAGTTTTAAGCGTTTATAGGCTTAAACCTGAAAGCAGTTGATCAAAAACTGCAGCTTTTATCCAAGCTTTAGAATTAAGACCATGTCATATAAATAACTGTAACATCAGGCAAGGTTTCTGTATAGCTGGTTTAGCAACTAGCCATGCACCAAGGGCTTATTATGTAACTTAAGTGGACAGCTAGCTGACTCTAGGTAACCACCACAGAGAGCTCCCACTCCCGACTCTATCCCCCCCCCCCCCCACGTCACCCCTTCGAATTGACAGGTTCAACAAACAAGATTAATCTTATATTTCAGATGTACTCTTGATAAATTTTTGAATTTTTATTACAAACAAAATTTCAGGTCTTCAATCCCATGCTCTACATATTGAAAATTTATATATTTTAATTAAATTTAAAAAAAAAAGATTATGTCACTAAATAATAGATTCTGACAAGTACTAGCTGAACCATAATGAGGTTCAATAATGTCATTAAGACAGTAATTCACAATCCTGTACTGAAGAATTAATACAAGTGCTCTGGAATCTGTATTCTAAGTATATACCTGTAAATTGTAATATGTTCAAACTTATAAATGACATATTTAAGCCATGATAGGTGGTATTATAACCATGATTAAAATGTTTTGAATTTTCATTTTGAAATATGTTTAGAATATTAATTACGTTTACACAGTTTCTGTCTGTCAAATATATCCTGTCATATATTGTGTTTCATTTTGTTTTTCCTTATTGCATAATTAAATAGTTTCAGGCACAATTTCCATGTATAACCCAGTGTTATATTACTGATCAGATTAAGTTTATGCTCATTTGAAAATGAAAAATTTAATGTTTTTCTGCAATTTATTTCAGTCAATAAATTACATGTGTATTATTATACTTTAGCAAATTTCCCTTTCTTCCTTATTCTATAACTTACAGAGATTCTTACATACCCAGTGGAGTGGTTATTTTACGCACATATTACTGTCACATAGCTGAATAATTGATACCTCTACAAATATAGATCATGAGTGGATAGGCTCCTGCATTTTTTATATAGTCAATAGAAGTGCACAGTCTTATTTCGGCAAACACATATTTAATATTTGATTATCGCCGAATAGAAGGGCTATTTCCTCTAAGTTTTTCAAAAGCTAATAAATTTTAAAAAGCAATAGAATTAGGTATATTTTGCATTGGCTAACGTTAAAAAAAATCAGCTTAGCTACGTGACACATGGGTCCCTTGTTTTCAGAATATTTGTGAACCAGTAGGCATTTATTTTACCCACCTAGTCACAAAATGAATTATTGTTAATATGGTTCACCATTAAGAATAAGTGGCATATTACTTGACTGGTCAACCCCATGTGGAGTGTACATAAAGCCACATTTATGTCCAAATAGGACCAGCACTTTCTTCAATCGCTGATTGACCAGAAAATAGTGTCAAGACTTGAAGGACATCTTGGGTTGTATGTCTTTTTAAACTGAGCATTGCTTAGCTTGATAAGATGCGCCCTGTTTATTGTCCATTAATTAGTGCAGTGATCATAAGCTCCAACCCTTTTAGAGTTTGACAGTTGGCATTGAAATCACTTTTTATGCGTGATAAATGGTTAAGAGTAATTCAAGACAGAGTGAACTAAATCAGAAAATAATATATTTTCATTTTATACAAATGTAAATTCCATTTACATTTCAGTTAGCCAACTAGCACAAATCTACTTTTTAAACAGTTTTGGCCATTAACTCAAAATATTGAGTAGTTCAGACAATCACACCATCTTTAGAAAAGTATATCTCACAGAGCTTTCCCATTTTGCTCATATGTTTGAAAACGTCTAATGCTATCGTTATTGTTGAATGCATACTTATTGCTAGTGGCAAGACCATCGCGCTTTTAGTAAACATTTTTTTTGTAAATGAAATTTTGCTTTAAATTTTAAAAACCTTAAAGCCTGTATATATATATGGTAGATCAAACAAAGATTATATGTACTGTATTGTATCGCGCCTGGTCAGAGGCTCTCTGATGGTGGCTTCAAAAACATGGTAAATTCTGTTGAAATTATAGTGATAAGCTGTCTATAGACAAGGAATGGACTACTTTACGAAACTTACAGAAGGATATTTGAGCGAGTACTTTCAGTTAAATTAAACAGGAACTGAAAATCTTGACTCTTATTCATCATCCCATATTATCATCCAGGGTGGTTGTGATTAATTCATATTATCACTCACAATGTTGACCTATACTGGAACAATCCTAAGATTACCTGAGCAGTGACCAGCATACACTGAAACCACTGTAATAGCTGCTTGAATTAAAAGAAAAAACGGCCAGTGTTTAGACAACATTTGTATAGACGGAGCAGAGGTGGACAGATGCTCTTTAGGAGAATTCAAGTTGTTAGTAGACAGATATGAGTGAGTAAAGCAAAGGACCTGTAACCATGAAACAATATCAAGATCCATATTAATGAGATTACATGTCAGCTGTCTCTCTTAACTGCCCCTTCTCTCCTTTTTTCTCCCTCTCCGTTTACCATTCTCACTTCACTTTCTTCCTTTCTTTATTCTATCTCTCTCTCTCTCTCTCTCTCTCTCTCTCTCTCTCTCTCTCCTTTTACCATTCACACTTTCGTCCTTTCTCTTTGTCATCTTTTTTCCGGTCTTTATCGCTTTCTCTATGCGTATCTCCGTTCATTATATTTCTCTCTTTGTTTCGTAAGAATATTGTTTATGACACAATATTCCCTTAAGAGTTCTGCTCAATTACCAAGCGGGCAGTGTGCCTCAAGGTTAATTTCTGGGGCCTGTTTTGTATACCCTGTACACGTGCTGCTCTATTGAGTGACATATTTCGATCCCAGGGACTTTGTAGCAGGTGCTTTGCTGATGATACTCAGTTATACATATCTTTTAATCTATCATCACATGTTAATATAAATGATGCAACTCAAACCTTGGGAAACTGTGTTAATATTAGGATTTGGATGCAGACTAATTTATTGGAAATCAATGATGATAAGACAAGGCGTATAATGATTTGAACACAACAACATTTTTTATGACTTTTCATGAGTTTTCTGTTGGGAATGGTAGAGCTATCTTGGCCGTATCTACTGTAAGAAACCTAGAATATTGCATGGATAAACATATGAAGCGTAAAGAATATGCAATAAGAATCTGCAGCAGTATGTACCTAACATTGAAGATTATTAACAGGATAAGGTCTATGCTATCAAGGGAGACTATCGAAACTGTAGTTCAGGGTTTGGTTATTATTCACATATCCAAATTACAAATGATGTACAACATGGCTGCTCGTAGCATTTGTGGTGTACGAAAATATAACAGGATCTCATCATCTATGCAAGAGCTTCACTGGCTGAAAAACAGAGAAAGGATGGATTTTAAAGTGTTTGTTTGTATGTATCAATGGAACAGCACCAAAATATTTGCATTCATTATCAGAATATAACAATGGAAGCTCACTCAGATCACAAAATGATAAATGAAATTGCAAGTTTTGAAGTCTTACTAATAGGAAGTGAGAAAGTCATCATTTCGGTATGTAGAGCCAAAACTCTGGAATGACATCCCATGATATTTATACAAGTGACCCATGGTTCATGATACTCAGCTGACTAGGAAGACATTCCCAAAAGAAATTTCATCATCTGAATGCCAATTATTGTAGGTGGTATCCTCATTCAATTGTAGCAATTAAATTTCTTCAAAATCAACAAGATGAACAAGTTTCATGATAATATATCCAGCCATTCCCATGAAATCTATCCTTTTTGTATGAAGTCAGCTGAACTAAATAAAAAACATGCACATTTTTAGGACACTCCTGGATGTCAAGACAGGAGATTCTAGGCCCAACGGTAAAGTTTTGTTCCCTATCTGACTGTCTGGGTGCTTAAAATTTTTTTGGCCAGTAATATAGGTCACCATGATCTAATTTAAGGTTTTCTTGGAGATTGCCTAAGATCTAATGGCCGGTAGATTTCAAATTATATGTCACCATGACCTAATTTAAGGGTCATGGAGACTGCCCAAGACTTCTCTGTATATTACATTTGAACATTCTGGAGCTAGCAGATACAATTTGTGCTCATATGGTTTTCAGGTCGCTAAAAATCATGTTTTGGTCCTAAGTTTACAGAATATAGGTCACCATGACCTAATTCCATGTTTCTATTGAGATTGTTTATGAACCTCCTTGGGTTTAACTTTTAAAGATTCTTTGCCCATTTGTGCTCCGGCTGACTGACTGGGTGTTCAAAATCATGTATCAGCCTGTACTTCACAAATTATGTATCTCCATGACCTAATTTCAGGTTTCCAAGGAGATTGCCTAGGACCTTCCTGAATGTACAGTTAGAAATTTCTAGGTCTAACTGTTACGATTTGTGCAGTTCGTCCGTAATCTTGGTAATCAATAAATTAGTTATTCAAATGTTGTAGCTTTTGTATCAAATTTTTTAATTATTCTTGGGGGTACTTAAGAGCCCCATAGCTCGAAGGATATAGGTCACAGTGACCTAATTTCAGGTTTCAAAGTAGATATTTAATGGATCGCCGTGTGTTTTCAGTTAAAGGTTTCTAGGTCCAGCGGTTACGATTTTTGCCGGACGGATAATTTTTAACGGATGGACAGACGGACGGCATAACAGTCGGACAGACGACGGAGTACGGACAAAGAGTGATCGCTATAGCTCAGATGACTTTCTGTCCGCTGAGCTAAAAACAGTGAAAGTATTGACATTTTACAGCCAGATTATAAAACACATAAGTAAGTTAAATTGAACCTAGATAGTTTGATTGTATCTAGACCTTAAAATAACGTGTTTTATATAACTATAGTGGACGCACATGAAAGATGGGGATGTTTAAAAGAAACACATGGACAGCAGGTGATGCGGCAGTACGTTGTGTTACAAAACAAACATATTTGCATTTTGTTATATGTACCACATGAGCCTGCTGATATCTGATAATGACAATACACAGTTAATGAGATTTCAACTCATGGCTTCGGAACGATAACCCTTCTCTGTCATGTTGCCACAGAAATACATTTACATAATTTACATTTGTTTAAATGCACATCACGAAAGAGGATTTACACGTGTGTTCTACATGTGTTCCAGGGTACAGACGCACCCGCTGGTTGGCCCCGTTCTCCAAAGTGTGTGTTAGATGCCAAATCCGAAAAAGCAATATCATACTGTCACTCATAAAATGTATAAGCGAAATTTTCAACAAGGACTATTGAGGGACTGTTTTAATGATCCATTCATTATGTAAATTGGCACAATTTATCATGCCATTTTAATTTCTAGTTTTGCTTTAATCTCCGTCCTCTGCTTACAGCAGTCTTGTGGTTTGTACAGTGTGTTATTTCCTTCCCGTCGCATGGCATATTTTAAAGCGCGTTTCAAGTGAATAGAATCTCTTTTAAACTGTTGAATTTGTTAAGTTATTATATTTTCAAACTGTAATTAAAGTTTAACTGCAAATGCAGTTGTGAATTACTGTATTCAGAAACATTTGGCAGATGTTTATTGTGAGGCTTTCCTTTCTGATGTTTTATTGGTCCATCTATTCATCGTATCCATATTTTATAAGTTTTCCAGAAAAGTAACCCATTTATTGCCCTTATGAAATGTTAAGCACTGCCAGGAGTTTTATTTTGATGTTAGCAGTTCTAAGTACTCCGCATTGATGATTAATTGGTTTGACCGAAGACAATTACAAAAATATTGAAAAATGCATAATACAATATTGTTGTAGATCTTTCCCACCCACAGGTCCGCTTTGATATTTTTTTCAGTTAGGTCATTATACTGATATATGTGTCTAGACTTAATTAGAGTTAAAATAACAACAATGCCTGTACAAAAGGAAGCGCACATTCAGTAACTGGACAACGGTGTGTAAGGCCCCTTTATGTGTCGGAAGATAATAAGCTAGCCTGTTTCTTTGGTTGCTGAAACAGGCAAGTTCTACATGCATTATTTCTCAAAATGTCACGCAGAGCTTAATGTTTTATGTATTTTGTGAAATTGAAATTTACCAGTTGAAATTATATGTCTGATAGGTTTGATGTTCCAGGAATGTCACTACAGAATACAGTACATCGTACTGCATTAACCATCACCGTTTTAGGGACTGTTGTAATTAGGTAAGGTTTTGACAAGCAAACATTTTATAAAGCTTTTACACTTTAATATCAAAATATTTGATATTAAAGACACTAAGTGGGAACGTCACTTGGGGTTACGGGTATGGTGCCCAGTTATTTTATGGTACTGATTACCCATAATGAGTCTGTGGTAATAAATTATCCATCTACTTCTACGGATTTACTTTCCATATCAATTTATCTACTTCTGTCAGTAGATTCAGGACTCTGATGCGTTTACAATTATTTGTACTGCAGACGTTCCTATCATGCCACTTATCACGTTATCCTCGTCACACAATGGAGAAACCCAACATGCTTAAAGTAGCAATGAGGGGTCACCTTATGCGAGTATAGGAAATACGAGGATGAAACCCGGGGTACCTGGGCTTTCTGAACCTGCTATTATCATATACCCGTGGTTTAAATGTATGTTAAAAGTATGTAAAAGTAAAGCTATGATAAGAAGTACAGAAAATATAGATTCACGCATTCTTGCACGACAGCTAGCATATCTACCACTGCAGTCACAATAATCAAACAAGGCGCATACGAACGTGGTAACACACGCCTGACCCTCCGTTTATCCTTATTAGCATAACTACATTATCAATATATAATCATTGATAGTACGTCAAGGATTAATTTGATTACCGTATTCCCATCTCTTATACACTGGTTTAACCTTTGGATTTGTTGATGCTACGTTCGCATACAAATCAAGCAGGGTCACCAAAATGACAGTTATATAAATGTGATCTTGTCGCGAGCCATGTGGTCGCCCACGTGAACGTATGGAAATATTAAAATATGCCACTATATGCAACGCAACCATACCACTATAAATAAAAGCATCTAAACGTATTTGCTAAACCACGGAGAGACTGCGACCATACAGACATCGGCAACAGCATACTGAATTGCATAGAGAGGCTAGCTTAGGACATACATGTTCGTTCACTACGTGGCATTATAGAGAAGACAGGGGGAACCAAATCACCAAGTTCAAACATGTTTCTGTGGAAGGGAACCAATGGAAAAGTTAAAGATGTGGGAAAGCGGCGCATGGGCATCAAAGCATTTGTATTTTGCTCAGCGATGTGCGTGTTCGCGTTCCTTCTTAACATTTCTTACGTGGTTGGTACCACACGTATGGTGGAGAAGCAGTTTGGCTTAACCGCAAAGCACTCTGGTATACTAGATGGTATGGACAACGCCGTCGCCGTACCGATGCAGCTTATTTGCGGATATATCGGCGACCGGTGGAGTAAACCAAAGCTAATATCAATGGGGGCCTTTCTAATGGCGGTAAGCAACTTTATAGCGACGATGCCGCACTTCGTGCTTGATCCTCCAAAGCCGGGAGAAAATGACGTCACCTCCTTTTCTTCTCCTTCTCCGAATGATACTTATGTCTCCTCTGTACCCCTCCGGATTGACGTTATGTGTAAGGGAGCGTCCTTTCAGAATGAAAGCTGCCCCCAGGTGATCTCTGAAGATGCTCTAGAAGGACCATCGGTTGGAGAGAAAGCGTTTTACATTCTCTTGATGTCCAGGGCTATTTACGGCATGGGGTCTGCTCCTCAGGTCTCCCTCACGTACGCATATATTTATGAAAATTCGGACCATCACAAATCAGCACTTTATATAGGTAAGCACGATATATACCTGAACATTGTCCTCAGTATTGTTAATATTCTATTTGATATAATATTGTTTTATATTCCAGAAAGCGATATTTTTTTTTCAAATAGCAAAATAAAAAGTATGTCTTAGGACAAGTGTGGACTATAAATTCAAACAGCAAATGTAGAGGACCTCAGTCTGTATCAAACCGTATCTACCTTATCAGTTTTAAGGATGATGTGTAAGCTGACCACATTCCTAATGCACTCCTCCTTTATCCTTTTTCCTTAGTGCAACAGTAATTTTTTATGAAAAGAAACTCCGGCAACTCTGACTGCAACATTGATATATATTCACCTTTACTATTACAGGTATTCTTAATTCTGTCTTTGCTTTGGGACCCGTCGTTGGTTACATGCTATCTGGGTACACCAATCGTCTCCCGGTCGACCTGAAGGGTAGGTTGCAGTTTGAAGTGAATTATTTACAAATTCTATCATTAAAAACCTCTTGATTTATTATGTAGTACGAGAAAATTCAAAGATTAATAATCGCAATGTGTTTCCTAATGTAAAGCATGGTGAGAAATGCATGACTTCCTGAAAATAATAATTTCATGTTTCATAGTGTTCTGAAGAACCCTTCAAACATCAAAACGCTTATTTTGATAATAATCTAAAGTAATTTCCAGATGACTGGATAAAAAATTTAACCACACTAAATTCGCAAAATTGTAATTGTAAGGAAATTTCAGTGTACCCACATATGAATATATACGTGGTATGTAATGTTTAGCTGTATAGAGAGCATAAAATACGCTTGGTTTATTTACAACAAAAGAAATATATGTTACTAAACCTTCTGACCATGTAAAAATCGTGGAAAATGTCTTCTGCAGATTAAGTTGATTACAACTTGAACGGAAGAAAGTAGGCTGATACTAGTTTTGATTGCACTGACCCCTTGGCAATCCTGTCTTTCAGACTTCAGTCTAAGTCCGTCAGATCCCCGGTTTATTGGGTGCTGGTGGCTTGGTTTCGCCATCATCGGGTGTATAGGACTAGTCGGCTGTGTTCCTGTTTTCACGTTTCCTGATCGTCTCAAACCACTCGAGGGTAAAGACTCAAAGAAAAGCAAAGAAGCGGGCCTGAAAGGATATATTAAAGGTAAGACATTTTTTTTTATTCTCGTCCAGCGGTGCGTACTCCTATACAATATATATACTATGTACAATATAAAAAAACTAGTTATAACAGGGGGTGACAATCGTGATTCATAGGTTTCAGGAAGATATTCTGTGAGACAAATTGGTCTAGTCTTCTGATTTTTAACATGTTACAATGGAGATCTCATGGGATTTAGCATATATATTTCATTATGTGAATACATGCAGACTGCCTGTCTAAAAGAGCACTGATTCTGCATATAAAATGACACTGTGAACTATTATAGGTTTCTTCAGACGCAAAATGACTATCAAGTACTATCGAAAGGAGCGGATTTTTGTTAGACCAATCTTGGACAATTGATTTTAAAACAACATCGATATTCTTTGTAAAATCAATATTACTTTGGCTTAACTTGTAATTTAACAGACCCTTGTGTTAACCCAAGCAAAATATTAGTGTACCTTTATTCTGATTATGAATGTGTCCCTTCGTCTGTTTTCTTAAAGGGGCCCAATCACCTATCAGTCTTTATAAACTAAAGGTAATCCCTTGGAGCTTTCATAAAATATACGCAAGAAAACATGGATATTACCGCCCATAGGGCGATTGTTTGTTTATATCAACGTGTTTATAGTATGAGGGGCCCGCTAAAATAATAAAACAAATTCAACAAGGACATCTTGCAGCAAGTCAGAGAAGCCAGATATCTGCAAATGGCGTTTTGCAACATGAGACTTTTCTAGCTCCGCATATATGCAAACTACCTCCTTCAGTTTTCCGCTTGTCAACATTGCTGTGTTTACAAACATGGGGTTGAAAAAAAGAAGTTCATCCATCTTTATACCAAAACAACCCTTATAATATATATATATATATATATATATATATATATATATTTATATATATATATATATATATATATATATATATATATATATATATATATATATATATATATACAGAGGAAGCCAGAAAACACATAAATTCTCTTTCAAAATTAAGGTGAATGGGCAGCTTTAAGGGAACAAAACCTGCATTGTTTTTCGGACTCTGGGGAAAAACAATATGCTATTTATAATGATCGAGGCAAAAAACGTGAATTTTGCCAGCTTGCCCAGAAAAGTGCTTCATTTCATGAAATGGTGTATATGCCCGTCACTAATTTTAGTATATTTTCCATAGCTTTAAGAATTCTTTAAGGGAATTTTCCACAGAATAAATTTGCAACATTACACAAGGATCAGGTCTTCAATCATTTGAAAAGAAAGATCCACGAAAAATACCAGCTGCGAACCCTTAGAACAATAAGTATTTTTGTATGACCTAAAGCATGTAAAATAAATGTCAAGAATAACCATGAAAAGAATGTAACCAAATGGTCATATAACTCGTTTCCTCACCAACCAAATGAATAAATGTTCAGGTATTTTTATTTGTGTTAGGATTAGATCCCATCCCTCCTTACGTTCTTTAAATGCATGTGTCAGTGCAATCGTCCCGAGAAGAACATTCCAAGTTGTTCCATATGGGACCAAAAGATGCAAAATCTTTTTTGTTTCACGAACGAACACTATTTCTTAATGACACATCGGCAAACACAAGACAGGAGGAAAGCAAGATAAAGAAAAATATATCATTTATAATCTCTTCACCTTCGATTAAGGATATATTAAAATTTTGTTTCCAATGTGTCTTCTAATTATATTTCAGAGTTTTTAGACACATTGAAAGGTTTGGTGTGGAACCCACTGTATATGTTATACGCCCTCGCCAAGGTCAGCCTCTGTTATGTCGTTATCCTGTTTATAAAAGTCCTGCCAAGGTATCTCGAATTCCATTTCCGGTTACCGGTGTACAAGACAAACTTGATTTCAGGTGAGTTTGCAAAGGGATTTTTTTTATATCTGCATTTTCAAACTTTTAACATAAAATCACCTTTTTTTATCTTTTTCACCTTTATTATAAGTTTTCCATATAAAGGTGAATGTACTATTCAACTCGATTCGCCGTTTAGAAAGCTATAAAAGTAAGACTTAGTAAACAAGTTTGCTTAATAAGGTATTTACATATGATAAAATCCATTTACAATCGTAAGCGGGTTTAGAAATACTTCAGCGATTACGATAACTATAGCTGGAGTGAGAATTGTTTGTTATATCTTATTATTTAATATTCAGAAGGTTCAGGTAAATTCATTTTGATATCAATTGTTCCTCACAGATAAAGACATTTTCTACTTGCAGGCGGCGCTTTCACCGTTCCAGCCGTGATTGGCTCGTTCATTGGAGGCTTGCTCATTTCCCGCTTTAAATTGCGTGACGTAACAGTTGCCCGGATGATGATGTGTCTGTTGGCTATTGGCGCCGGCTTGGTAGGCGTCATGATGACGTTTAGATGTCCACAAGTGGAATACGCCGGTACGCGTTATGATGTGACGTCAGTGAGGTAAGCGTTTCACAAAGGTAATGTACTTGCATTTTACTGCAATTATGATTCATGAATTCATCAATACAATATTTACCATTGCTCTGTTGCGTGATCGCTATGGGGGGGGGGGGGGGGGGATCTGTAGGGAGATATATCCCCTTCATTTTTTTTTTAGAATGTGGAACAATTAAAGTAGAAAGTAAACTTTGAGAGGAATTAAACATATTTAGCGTTTTGAAATCATTTCTTCATCCTGTTTATTGATTCTCCGTATTTTCCTTAACATTCTTCTAATTATAATGCAAATAATATTTTTTTTATAATTCATAATAATTTCATAATATGCGATAGGAGTAAAGAAAGCTATGGTAATATTGAATTCTGGAGGGGGGCTTTTGTTCTCCTTGCATAAGGGGCAGAACTTGGAGGGGGGGGGGGGGGGCGTACCTTCTGTCCGTCCTCCCAAACGAGGCACATGATAATCACGCAGTTAATTATAATGAATGTTCAATTCAGTTGCTTATTTTTAATTGTGAATACAGGCTGAATATTGGTTCAACACACTTAATTAGGCATAGAACAGCCATAGTTTTCAACCCAGAGTAATATAGAAAATGGAAAATAGAGCTTATTGGCTCAGTACATCATGTATTTACTTCTGCTTTTAGGGCCAACATCTCGACCACGTGTTCAGTCTCGTGTGATTGTGACGTATCATCCTCGCAGCCGGTGTGCGGCAGTGATGGCCGGGACTACTTTACGCCTTGTCACGCCGGGTGCACAAATGTAACGATGACTGGCCAGGTAAAGAAAAATATGAATTTTCCGGCTGTTCAAAACAACAGAAATTGTACATGCACATGTCCTTTAAAATTTTATGCTTTTCGGACTGCAATGAATATTTCATTTGCGGTCCAACCTAATAGTACCAAATAATGTCACTAGATGTCAGCACCTGTGCACCAGAAACCATTTATTTTATAACAAAATTATGAATAGACAAAAGTGAGCTCTACATATATAAATATCTCGTCGTTTTTTACCTAAGACAGAAACACAAAAAGAAAGCGGATAAACCTAGGTGAATATAGTGTCCATTTAATTTGATAAGCGGAATTAATTATTTGATTGACATTTAATCTGAACTATCACATTTCATGGAAATGCTTTTGTTAATATATAGTACTATAGTAGTAGCAATTTGGTACAAGAGAAGACTTTAGGACAATTATATATATATATATATATATATATATATATATATATATATATATATATATTTATATATTCATACACACACACACACGAAACAACTGGCAATGACCACTGGGCAGAAATTTAAAGTAATTCAGTGGAAACAATGAGGAAACAATGAATGTTTTAAATTGGTCC
This sequence comes from Sipunculus nudus, assembly GCA_026874595.1. NCBI lineage: Eukaryota > Metazoa > Annelida > Sipuncula > Golfingiida > Sipunculidae > Sipunculus > Sipunculus nudus. The sequence continues at coordinate 18,669,794 of CM049314.1, read as the reverse complement.
GATATATTTTGAAATAGTATATTCAACATACAAGATCCCCAAAAGTCTATTTCTTACGTACCTTCTGGCATCGTTGACCAACATTCGTCACTCTTTGAGTTTACATCTCTTAAAGGCAATCCCAGTCCATCGTTGGAGTATAAATTTATAAACCTTGTAGCTTATAAGATATAATAATAATAATATATAGTATTTATATAGCGCCAATTCTCCGATGGTCGGAATCACAGCGCAATTCACACACACACACACACACACACACACACAATTTCATGGAAATCTACTCCCTGTGCCTGACCCAAGAAAAAAAATGATGCATATTGATTACCAAAAGCTTGCAGAGAGAGATACGTTTTTAAATAATTAGTTTTAAATAATACAAGAGTTGGAGATTTTCTAAGTGTAAAGTGAAGTGAATTTCAAACTTTTTGAGCTATGAAACGGAAGACATATATGTCTATATTTTAAGGATTAACTTGGAATTTTCTTTATATAAGTGGAATGTGAAATTACGTAGGCCTTAGTGTTGACAATACAACTCTGAAATGCAGTAACTTATTTGTGCAGTTTTGTCGATTCCAGAAAGCAAACTTTACCAACTGCAAATGTCTGTCAGGCGGGTGGGCGGTGCCTGGTACCTGTCAGTCAACCTGTCAGACTGTCATACCGTATATTGTAACGAAGAGTGTTGCTTCTTTCTGTGCAGCGCTGATTAATACCCCGTTTAGGATTCTGCTGATTCGGTAAGAATTAACACGGCCAAAAAGGGTATGGTTCTCAGGCACTTAAAAAAATCAGTGGGGGCGGGCGATTGGTTTTTACCTTTTTGTATGTTTCGAAAAAAATGTCATATGATCTAAAAGCATGATAATAACAGATTTTTTTTTTGCTAAACAGGTGAAAGCTCTATATAACAAAGGAAATGCTATCAAAATTGTATTCTTGAAAGATGAAAATCAAAATCAAAATGTTTGATGCGGGGGGGTTAAAATTAACGCGGGCGGTGTCTGAGAACCATACCTTTTTTGGTCTTAGATTACAATTTTAAATTTAAGTTGCCAGGGAACAAAAGAAAAATTCAGAAATATTTATTAAACTATTGATCAGTATCATCCGACCCCTCTCTTTGTAACAAAACATAAATATTATTTCACGGATAATTACACAAATCTGTATACCGCTGTTTTAAAGAATGGTAAAGTATTATCCATCATGTATCGTGGCCATGGTCTTCTTTTCACATGTTTAAAATCAACGTGTAGTTGCTGTTGAGCACCCAGAAAATAACAATATTCTGATGTTTTTAGGGCTGTGCCTGCTGCAACCAAGGCGTTCGGTATCGCCTTTTTGGCATGTACGTACAACTTGCTAGGTAGGTTAATTCATTAGGATAAATATACTTTATAAAAAGCGGGGAACATATATATATATATATATATATAATATATATATAATATAATTTAATAATTGAGTTGCCTATAGTTCTACCTGTATTTTTACCGAATTTATTATATATTTTAAACTGATTTTCAGAATGACATAAGATTTTGTTCTACTGTGATATTTTCCAGGTTTTCTGCCAGGACCTATATTGTCTGGGACACTCATTGATCGCAGCTGTCTGATTTGGCAGCGTCGGTGTGGTCGGCGAGGTTCTTGCCTTTTGTATGACGTCATTTTGCTGCGGAACTACACCCACGGTGGCGCCATATTCTGTACACTGCTAGCTTGTCTGCTGTCCACGATTGGATGGTTGATTCATCGCAAAAAAGAAAAGACACACAAAAGAGAAAAAGACCAGAGTGAGGTGGAGAAAGTGAACGGTTACACGATAGATAATAAAGAGAAAGACAGTTTGATAGTGAACGGTAATTCCGATAGCAACGGTATTGTTTTAAAGGAAACTGTGGTAGAAGACGAAGAAGGACTATATACGGCAGACAGATGTTCAGAGAAAGAATTGGCGAAGGTATAACTTTTGTATAGGAAAGGGACCGTTAACGTGTCATTTATAACAGATATGAGAAGGTATAAACAGACTAAGTCATGGAAAATAACCTTGTAAACCTTATACATAAAGTACGGTTCCATGCAGTAGTCAAAGTCGACGACGTATTTGTACTTGTGGATCGGCTATCGTGGAACCTTCACAAAGCCAGCAGTGATGTATTTCCGTCAGCCTTACCATGTACATGTTGAGATGTACAGGATCAGTTATTTCTTGTTTACTAATGCATTATTTTACAAATGTATTCATATATACTATACTTGATTTAAACAAATAAAATTATTTTTTTTTAATTTACATATAATTTTATGACTGTATTCTTTATGTTTTATGTTACTTTTTAGAACTGAACTCACTATTGAGTCTTTCTTTTCATTCAAACATTAACAACGGAACGCTGTGTATTGTTCCCATGGCAGAGGTTACCTGAAGTGGTGATAAACTACCAACGTTTTCTATTTAAATATATTAAACTACTGCGCTGGTACGTACTCAGGAGCACAAGTTTTACTTTGGATTTTAGCATTTTTCATTTAAAGACTTCCCACCCCCTCCCCCCATTTGCAAATGAGCGATAATGAGGAATCAGCTATAGAGCGTACCACCTTTGGAAATTATGTAAAGGTAAAAGTACATAACAGGTGCAAATCTGCCATCTATGACTAATGAGCTTCCAAAAGCTCAGTTTTGAACAAAATGCCATATAGGAGAACTTAAGCAGAAAAAAAGAACAAGAAACTAATGTAATTTTGTTTTTAGAGTCTGGGGACCTAAGAAATTCGAACTTTAAACAAATTTGACCCAAATATTGATAAAGAAAAAAAAAATCGGCCCCTGTAATCCTCCTTTCCCACGTGGTAGGCTTAATGATATTGATAAGATGTTCATTGCTTCGTTATGTTCACCGAGGGAGCTTCTGCTTGGTGGTATTGTCATAAATTAATTCATATCTGAAGTAGGCCAACGCCTACTTTAATTAAGTTTACATAGCTTGTTTTAATTCCTTCCATAGTAGAAAAAATACTTCCATATTATTACCCTAGGTTTAGTAGCAATAATATACTAAGTGAAATCATCATACGGGTGAATAGCTTGCGGATAAGAAAATCTATACGAATCAATCACCTATTAACTCGGAGTGTGGCCTACGCGTACCATGCATTCGTATTTTTGGAACATGAATTGTGCGAATATGGCCTGCCTACAAAGGTTGGGGCACGTGCTTTTTGGAGGTCCACTATAGTATGCGATAACCATATCAAGACGTTGTAAAATTTAAAAGCATTTCATTGCAGTGACCAGGGATGAAAAGCTTTAAACCCGTTTTGATATCTATCTTAAAAAGTGGAATGCACGTTGACTGAAAGATCACTGCCCTGTTAGCGGTTAAATCGAAAATACTGCTGCCGCCACTGGCTGACTTCATTCAAACGGCCCCTATACCAGGTGGCATAACTAGAATGTTATAATTTATATTATGTGCCACAAGACGACAGCACTGGAATATAATATATGGCCGGCCATGTTTCCCTCTATATTTCCTATGAACAAAATTTATCATTTCTCCAACACTTCCGTTTTCTCGGTAACTAAGATTATTTTTTATATGAAAATATATATTAATTTGTCATCGTACATAGTCCTTAAGATTTTCCATAATAAAAGTTTAACCTTATAAAACATGGAAAATTAAAAAAAAAACAAGTGAAATATATTAATTAAAAAATGATAAATGCAAATATTAGATAATACATTTTTGTCATAAATTTAATTAAAAATATATATATTTCCTGAGCACAGTTTCATTTTGAGATCAGAAGTTCAGTTTTAAATCATATTTCACATAAATAAAATATTTTTTATAATCAAACTATTTTCATTAATGTTCTGTTTGGATAAGCCGTTAAATAAATATATTTTCTTCTATGATTAAGAAGAACAAATATCAAATTATCACTTTGTATTACAAATGTATTTTTTTATTTTAACTGATATTTTAATATAGAACATGTTAAGGCTTGTCACCTTAACCTGGCCACCCTGAACTGGACGAGAAAAGTTAATATAAAGCTTGTCTTTGTGTCATTCTATTGTCTATGATATCATTTTTAATTCCCACAATTCCAATTTATCTCTTTATAAAACACCTGTCATCAATTTATCCAAAGGGTAGGCATATCTGAAACCCTATTTGATCACCACATTATTTCATTTTCATAGTTTTTGGTGTTCTAGCCGTCTTAATGTGACTTTTCTCGTATCTTAGATTTATCATTCAACGCTCATTTGGCGCCCAGCACGTCTACCTGTCCTTGAAAATATAAATAATACGTGTATTTACACCTATATAATTTATATTATCTATTTTTTTGTTATATGGGTCAACTACTGAACCAGCCAAGTGCAAACAGGTTATTATATCCCGATTCGCTCTGCTGATGTTATGGAGTATCACAGTTGTGGTTTCTATCAAACAAACAGGTCAGGTGCGTGTGCTCAACCGAGCAAGTACATTCATTCTGTAACGGCATCATATCAGGCGATGATTTCATGAAAGGTCGCTTCAAATAGCTCCCTTCATGTTTAAGAAATAAGGCTACCAAGGTAAAAGACTATTCACCAATTTTATTCGGATTGACAATGAAGGGTGCGTTAAAGGTATGAAAAGAATACAGCGGAAATACGTTCTCATCTCATCTGAGATTTCATCAGAGAGTCGTGAGCTTGATCAATGGTCGGCTGAACGGGTACAACTTCAAACTGATTTTACGTGATAGCATCAATATCATTTCGGATGTATACGAAAGCCGTAGGTAAGATGTAAGGTTATGGTGACGTAATGTTATGATGACGTTAATTGCATAATTGTCTTGGCAAAACCCTTGAAGAAATCCACAGGGATTAAGTGTCTCAGCGACGCCAAAACGGACTCTTTATTGTATCCATAGAATTTAGGTAATACATATAAACTTCTAGATCTACAAAGCATTCAGCAAAGTAAGCTCTTAAACATCTGAGGATAATTACGTTTCATGTGATTTTGAGAGTTAAAGATGGGTGATGCAATTTCTAGAGTTCATATAACTGGAAGTGTAACATATTTACATATGTGATTAAAAACCTTTTATTCGGGATTTAAATATGTTATCCTAGGTTCCTTGAGCATACTTGGAACCCTAGGTTAATTTAATCATAACGTCTGTAAGCCGACACCTAAAGATAATTTGTTATGTTTACACAATGTGCAAGGGCATAATGGATGGTGTGTACAAAATAATTGTTGTTGAACTTCAAAGAAAAAGGGTTTTGTTATTCTGAACTTCAAAGAAGTTAGGTTATACAATAAGCTTTGTCTTAGCTTACCAACATTATTATGAAAAAAAAATGCAAATCTAATTCAAAGAACGCCAGTGTTTGCTACAGGCAACCCAGTCAGCAAGCAAATTGATTTCAGGTGCATGGCTTTGGTCATGTAAGGTGTTATTTATAATAAGAAAATGCCTAGTTTTACTGTTAAATGTAAACACTAAGGGTACGTTTTCGGAACTTATTAGTCCATATGTTCAAGCCTTTCTATGTAGAAATTTTAGTGATAAGAAAATCTGACATAAGGTTCTGAGAATGAAGACCCTCTTTAACCGTTTTTTGTTTATTTGTTGATTGCTATTTTTTCTGTATGAAAAACTGTTTTTACAGTCTAGATCATTAGATAGAAAAAATAGGAAATTTTAGTATGTGCGGCATACACAGCTGAATGGAACTATGACAGCTTGCTTGTAAGTGAAAATAAAACAAATGAATTATTTACGTTTTCTGTAGACAGCATACAGATAAATCAGATTGAAGTTTATGGCGAATGTGCAGAGATTGTGGATCGATATTAGTCATTAGTTTCTAATGTTACATGCGCTCTGTTGTGGAACGTGAATACGTGTTTAACGTAAAAAGCACAAAATAGATTAAAATCTATTTTATACTGATAAGACATTCGTTGAACTTTCCTGGATGCCAGTCATTGGAGATTACAATATTTCATGCTGATTTATTTAATGCTCTAACATCTGCTTAGGATAAATAGCCAAGAGTAAAAATGAAGGAGGTTTTAAAGAAGGTGCAGATATTTTGGAAGGTTTCAGATGGTTCTTAAGACTATGTATATAATCTGCCGGCCGCCATCAAGATAATTCACGAAATTGCAAGCAAACTGCTTAGATTAAATTGTTGCCGAATCGTTTTAGCTCATTCAATAGCTTTATAACTAATAAGCATGATGTGATTCATAACATGAAGTAAAGTTACATTCCTGAATGCCTGAAGTGGCAAGTTCTTGGTGTTCGATTGCTTGATGCTCAAATGTGTGACATCTGGTCATAAAATGTAGCTGGGTCATACAATGTATTTTAGTCATATAATGTATAGTAGTTGTATATTATATTTAAAGTATCATATTATATAGCACACAGTATCATACATACCATTGCATATACAATGGACATTGATATATTGAAATTTTCAAATTTAATGTTTTATATCTTATTTAAACGTCTTTTCATATGTTATGTTCCAGGTGAACCCTAAAAATGGCGGTCTCCGGACGAGAATCTACCGAAAGGAATTCTACCAGGGAATTCTCCCGGCGAATGGGGATTAAATGTTTCGTAATATGCTCCTCACTTTGTTTGCTTGTTTACTTTATGAATGTAACGTACGTGTTAGGAGCCACCCGGATGATAGAAAAACAGTTTGGACTAACTGCCGAAAAGTCCGGAACTCTTGACGGAATAGACAATGGCGTGGCTGTCCCCATGCAGCTCGTGTGGGGTTACCTTGGAGACAAATGGAGCAAACCGAAATTGATAGCTCTCGGGGCTTCATTCATGGCGCTCAGCAACTTTGTTGCTATTCTTCCTCAGTTTGTTCTTTCCCGTCCCTCACCGCAAGTTGCGCACATCTTTCGAAACTCCAGCATCGGAGCAGATAAAGTCAACCGTAGGACGCGTATGGACATTTTGTGTGACGGACCGTCCCGTTCCAATGACAGCTGTAATGTCCGCACTTCCGGTTTGACAGAAGCAGGACCTGTCGATTCAGAGAAGGCGTTCTACATCCTGGCAGCGTCCAGAGCTATATATGGGTTTGGATCATCTACTCAAATTGCTCTCGTGTCGGCCTATATCTACGAAAACAGTGGACACCACAGAGCAGCACTCTATATAGGTAGGTTTTCAACAAAATCTGATCATTTGATCGTATGTCCAAGTTAGTGATATCCTATTATGGGATACGGCATGCATCTCACTGTATCTGTCTTTACTGTTAGCTAGATACTTTGCAATAGTTGGGGACTGTGGTGGAATTAAATAAACAACGCATATTGTGGGCTCTCACTAAAAGTGGAATTACATGTTGTTAGCACAATAGGCCTAACTTTCCCGACGTGGGGTTCGTATATAATGGTTATCAAACCATGCGGTGTATATTTTACATTGTTAAGGGGTGTTTCCATGTGCGCGTATGTGAATATTTCTCTATATGGGTGCGCAATCGCTAATATGATTTTGTAATTGGGGTGTTTCCATGTGTCCGGCAGCGTGTTTGCAATGTGCATATATGCGTGAAAATCGCCAAAGGAGCGATTTTCACACACAGGGTCTGCATGAATTCAGGGTAAAATGACGTCACTTCGACATTTTTTTAAAGATAGCCTGCTCGACCCACTGTATAAATAAATTAGTTTGCCAGTTCAGACACATTCGCATATGCGCGCATATGGAAACACATTTCCCCCCCCCGCTTCTTCGCACGTACGCATATACGCGCACATGGAAACACGCCTTTAGCCTTTGCCGGTCAGCTGTTTGGGATCACGGAAGAAAACCTGCGTGTTAGTAACACTTGCAACGGCCATCTTTATAATATGTGGATGATTATCGTGGGTGTATAGATAATGTAGTAGAGGAGATTCACGTATTGAATGACCACCTAGGTTAATACAGCCTTAAGCAAAAGACCATGGCGTTTATGCATGAAAAGCATGTTCATGGTCACAGGTTCACCACTTAGAGCCGACAATTATCTTGCCAATATGAACAATTCATGACCAAAATAAGACTGGAATGAACGATTTAAAAAAAAAAACAGAACTCTTCCTGAGTATGGGTAAGGTTCGAACCGGTGACTACAAGTATACAGCATCAGTAGCTAGCCATCTGACCACAGAGAAAAGTGTCTTTTTTTTTGGAAGTTAATGCCTCTATTTTATGCAGTCTTTTCTAATTCTTAATCTAATTATGTTCAGCTGCAGAGGTCCATTTCAATTTGGAACTACTCGCTTCCTATCATGTTATTTTGTATCCTGGTGTCACCCAAGTCAGGTGTCTACCGCACCTGCGGGTCCTGGGTGTGTTATCAATCCCATTACAGGGTCATAAAAACCGCGCAATCCCACAAAACGCACTCGTTTGGGAGTGATACACGGCCGTGGGGCACAGGTGTCCAATTAAACTCACCCTGGGTGGAGCCCGACCGTGAAAAATCTCGCCACTCCTCGGCGGAGATTTTAAATCACGACCTCCCGGTTTTGTTTTCTGTTGTAGAGTAACACCTGTTGATTTTTCCCAGGTCCGAAAGAGCAATACATTTGCAAGTCTTGGTATTAGAATTAGAGCAAAGGAGCTGCCAAAACTCATCCTCAAGGATTAGTCCCGAGTTTCTGACTGACTCTCAACACATACTATGATAGCATGTCTCCCAGCAAGATTTCTACACAATGAGTCAGTGATTCAGGGCTTTACTTGAAGTGTCACAAAATCTACAATAAAAAGACAAGCGTGGTGTGAAGGTGAAGAAAGGTACAATTAGACTGAATAGAGTTGCCATGTTATCAAGGCTAAGTAACTAGCTTAGGTATATCTCAGTTCTAACAATTTAAAAACACAGTACCAGTTAACATCAAAAGCTGCACCTTACATATTATGTAATCAGGATGAAATATACAGAGAGTGAGAATTGCATATATCAGGTTTTGAAATGACTGGGCCTTAGTTCCTGACACTTTACTCTACCCCACACATGCCAATTTGGAAGAACATTGTCGAACTGTCAGCTATTATTTATAATTACCTAGATTGATTTACAGAAGGCCACATGTTTTAAACCCAGTTCCAAAGAGGATGGTTACTTTGCCATGTGATCACAAAAATTAAGTTCATGTGGTAACGAGAGCTCCTGTCGTTTTTTTACTATGTATGTTTCCGTATTCTGGTAAACATGTAAACAGACATGCTAACACGATTATGTTAATGTCATGTCTGCTACAATTAAAAAAAAAAAGAACACGTAGGTATCCTTGTCTATCCTTTTAGAAAACTGGGAGTCGTTCTGTCTGACCTAGCTTGGGAGGAAAGTATTCTTAGGGGTGTACTTTATTTCTCTCCGAGTCCTCTTCAAAATGAAATGCTTAATATGCTCACACAGTTCAGTGACTCGAGTGAGGTCGGATGAATCTGACTGAAACAGAATCATTGTGCGCTTACACGGGAGAGACCGGTGTTGCCACTGTTAAACCTGATATTAATCAAAATGTACTGTCATCACCTTCGCCAAGGCTGTTATGTTTTCATCCGTGTCTCTTTGTTATCTCCGTCAAGGATGTCATGTTTCCACCCGTGTTTGTTATCACCGTCAAGGAGGTTATGTTTTCGTCCGTGATTTTTATCTGCGTCAAGGAGGTAATGTTTTCATCCGTGTATGTTTATAACCTCCGTCAAGGAGGTTATTTTTTTCATCCGTGTATGTTTGATACCTCCCTCAAGGAGGTTATGCTGTCATCCGTGTATGTTTGTTACCTCCGTCTAGAAGACTTTGTTTTCACGTGTGTTTCTTTGATAACTCTTCCCGGTAGGGTTCAGCTCATGTTTATTTTCCCTTTTTTTTCACTATTTGCAGTATTCTGCTTAAGCTACAGAACCGACTGCTACATACCTTTGGAGAGAATGATAGAGCAACGGCCAGTAAGAACATGTGGATTCGATGTGGATCCGGATAAAGGGGGGTGAATTATTTGCCTTTGCGGAGGCATGCGTTCTGCTGAGAACCTTTTTGTTAATGTTTGACCACTTAAAAATATAAAATGTTACCCTCTAAATGTCTCATAAATTTCAAAATTATTTATATTTGCTTGAATAGTTAACATTAAGGTTCACTTTATACAGATTTCAAGGGGGTTGTTTATTTATAACTTTTTATTTGTATCTTTATATACCAGGTATCACCAACGCAGTAATTGCCACGGGTCCTGTCATCGGGTATATGTTTTCTGGATACACTAACAGGTTACCGCTGGACCTCAAAGGTAAGTAATTATGTAACGATAACATATCCTTTACAATAACAGTTATCCGTCCAAACATGACATTAATATCATTCTATTACTCGATGAAAATAGTAAATAAAAAACAGAAGGAGGAAAATAATTTTGGAAACGTCTATGCTGGCCCAAAGTCTTGTTATTAAAATCATTAAACGATTAATTTTTGGCTGAGGGTCTTTCGGACCTAGCAAATCTAAGACGTTTAAAAGATATAAACTGTTTGAATGGATGAATAGATAATGAGTGATTGTGTTAAGATGTAAATGAATAATGGACACGATGGAGGAATGATTTTGTAACATGTAAGTGAATGAACGATAAATTAAAGGAATGGGCATATTAATAAAAATAAATCAAAGATACATATAAAAAATGGTTGAGTTCTTGGAAAAAAGGCTCCCAAAAGTGTTGTAGTATTTTCCCTTGAAGTATGCATGGGAAACTCAGGACCGTTAATTTCCGCGAAATTTAGGACCTATCGCATCCTCAAAGTTTGATTTTAGAAAAAAAATCTCAGTTTCGAAACTGGACTGCTGCTAGTACACTAGCTGCGGGAAACATTGAGCTAATTTCATGCGCGGAAGGAACGAGTATTTTATTAAAGAAATAAGTCAATAGTGATGTACGTATTTGTGTATTATTAACCAAACGTAATTCGACAAGATAAAAAAAAACCATGTCACTGACAATAATCCACGTGCATGCATTTGCTAGACAGTCATATCTAAAATTAAACATATCATTTAAAGATACTGATCAAGCGCCTGTACACATAAATGCTACACAACTGCGATAGAACACCTGTTAACGATTTTCGATGTATACTTCACAATTGTCGTAATTTAACTGATTACTTAATAATAAGATAATGTATTTCCATGTGTTTGTCAGCGTAACATACCATTTTTTTACTGTATTGTGCCAGATGTGTCATACCCAGTGTGTATTATGAACGCTTTAGTTTATTGTATTGGAGTTTGCTTCCTAATTCGGGGGGGGGGGGGGCGCATTTGGACTGGACAGTGTGAACTTGCATACTTTAAAGAAACAAAACAACACCGTTTAATTTAAATATAATTAAAATCTCTAAACCTTCAAATAACCACACCGCACTATTTCATTAGGTTAAACACGAAGTTGGAAAATTCGACATACATAGGGAGGTAGCATGATTGCTGTTTTAAAGTGGATGCTCATACCAGTTAGTAGGCGTGGCCTTAAATCAACACAGGGATGAAGCTCTGGCTGCCCGAGAGAACTGAGGCAGCCTTCAAGGTGCCCTCCTTCAAAGTACAAAAGAACTCAAACCCTCACTGTCACCAGTTTTGATGCACAGTGGGCGTAATCACTAATTGCATTTGATTGGTTGATGGCCGGTGGTCAGTTGACTGACAACTGGAAATGTATCCGATAGTGACAGAAGACAGCAGGGAAGTTACAGTATCACGTGTACGCAATTTGATCAACATCTTTAAAACAGCCAAGGAGCTAAATTGACTTAAATAGTGAAACATGTTCGAAATAAATAAAATAAACCTATATTTTCAGACTACAGCCTCAGCCCTCGAGATCCTCGGTTTATCGGTTGCTGGTGGCTTGGATTCGTTGTGATGGGAACAATCGGTCTGGTGGCATGTATCCCTGTCTTCTGCTTTCCCGCAAATCTAAAAGGTCGAGATGAAAACGAAAATTTAAAAGGTCAAGATAAAAACGAAAATAAAGGAGAAACTGATTTAAAGCATCGAAAATCGAGGAAAGGATGTGCGGAGTATTTTAAAGGTAAGTAGATAAACCTAGTCCAATAATTTCTTGTTTTGACTTTGCGGCAATGGGTAATGTGTAGACTGGCCCAGTCGATACAGCTGATATGACTTTAAGATTGCTCACATTGAGAGTGCCATCAAACTGCCTCTCGCTGTCCCGAAACGCTAAAATAGGTACTTCCATCATTATGTACGGCTCCCTAACCGTCCCAAAGGCTAATAAAGAGCTGGCACTGGGTTTGCGTTTATCTATGCATCAGTGTCACCAGAAAACTGTGATGTTTTTATTATTTATTATTGTATTGCACTTCTAAGTAAGTATGGTATAACCAGATGATTGTTTCTCTGATTATTGTATTTAAATATGCCGTATCATGTATCGATGTTAGCGTGGGAACTTAGGTTTTGGGAACCCATGTGTTTTATTTTATGTTATTTTCAGTTCAGTCGTAATTCTGTGAGAACTGTTTCTTGTCAAACCCACTATAGTTAGTTTAGACAGTTTCCTGTAATAGCATTGTTTAATATAGATTTCAAAGACAACACACTCTTGTCTTTGGAGGCATGTCCATTGTAATAATTCATACACTGAACGACAGGTCTCCATAATATTGTAAGGCGATACGCCACAGGCGGTCAGGATTAGTGACTCGGGCATGAATATGCATTCTTTGGGCACCAGGGGTAAAGCACAATCTCTCAGGGCAGCACGCTAGGTAGTGGTCTGGCAGTTTTTCGGTCCAGAGGATGGAAATCGAGAAGAGTTCCCGGTGTATCGAAAGTAATAGTCCGCCGACGGCGAGCGTAGATCACAAACGGACCTGTGAGTTATGTTTAAAGAAGGACTTGTAAATAGCCGATGATCATCAGCCGTGATAGAGCCCAGTAACAGGCCACAGGACAATACATTCGCTGATCGTCATGCGGCACTGAGTATTGCCGTGAGTTGTCGCATGTTTGTGTGCAGACATGACAGCTGCGTGTTGTACAGACATTTTCAAAGTGAGAAAACAGTGAAAGCTACGAGCCTATCAATCTGTGTTTTGGGGAAGTGAGTTCTTATTAGAGATAGACTATGTTAAATCAGTGACTGGTCCGACGGGGCGAAGCGCTTGTGTTTAATGTATACAGTGATGACTACAGGGACAAAGGAGAACATTTATAGGTCGACAATTGCGCGACGGTCATGTGATCAGCGGTTTTGGTGCTTTGAGGACGTTCCGTGTAGTGTGGATATATCGAGTTACCACATTAAACAAGACTCTGTGATTGTGTGTATCTAGACGGCTGAATGAATATTGTACCATTTGCGTGGAACGCCTCCTCAAGGGAATTGTAAGTTTATTTACTTTATTACATTTTGATTGTTTATGATACACACGCCTTTCTCATATTTTTGAGTGTATGTGTGAGTTTGAGCCATCTCAATTCCCTGGAAATTAGAATTCCATTCCTTTAGGGTATGACCATTCGATCACGAGCGATGGGAGGACTGAATTTATAAACATGAATCTAAACATAACAATGGCAAAGTCATTGAGCAATGTATTTCTTCTGCTTGTTCTGTTTTCAGACATGGGTGTAACCTTGAAGACACTTCTCGGAGACCCACTGTACGTTCTCTACACGATGTCTCGGGTTGTCTCGTGTTACGTTCTTGTTCTCTTTGCGAGGCACATACCAAGGTATCTCGAATTCCACTTCCGGTTTGAGATATATAAAAGCAACTTAATTACTGGTAGGTGTCTATTTGCTTCATGTTTGAATAATTAGGGAGGTTCGTTTTCTATAACGATATTAGGAATAGATAGTATTTCATGTACATCCCATTATTTTGGAAGGTTATATATTCACTGGACCTAGGTTAGATCTATATATTGTTTATTATTTATTGTTTATATATTTCAATTAATATTGAAATTCCCTTTCATATCCGGCTTATTGTGTTACAAGTATAATCAAAAGAACCATAACAGGTACAATATGACGCATTTCATGGCAGGGTCGATTCTTTATCCTGCTTAAGTTAAATAAACAAATAAATATATGCTATAAGTTTTTATCAGGACCGAACATATTATCGTATATATCCTGTAGCATTATAATTGAAACATTACCTGCGGCATAGAAATAGTCATATATCACAAGGATTAAAAAATACACCCTCTCAGTAGACACTGTTAAGAATTGCAAAATAATAGCAGAATGGCCTTTAATGGGATGTTACACATCTTTTTTTATAGGGCTTTTTTAAACTCTGGTCAGTATTTGCCGTTGCAAAGTTAGTTAGGCTTGCATTTATTCGGTTATTTGTTTAATCTCATCACACAGGCGGCGCATTCACAGTACCGGCTGTTGTCGGGTCATTTCTTGGTGGTGTCCTAATTTCGTACTTCAAGCTGCGTGACGTCTCAGTTGCCCGGATGATCGTCTGCCTTTTGGCTCTCGGGGCCGCGTTTATGGGAGCCATGATGGCCCTTAGTTGTCCCCAGATCGAATACAACGGCACCGAGTATGAAGTCACTACCGCAAGGTACGTAGACCGTAAACACCGGTTCAATAGATTTTGTAAATTTGATATCCAACAAGGAATTACTTGAGTGAAAACTCTGTAACTATTAGAAAAAAAAAACGAATTTGAAAATGCAAGTCTTGTTTCCATACATTTGCATGATATCGAAAATGACTGATTTTTTAAAGGAAGTTAATATAATGGTACTGATAAAAAACATACATGAACACCTTCTAGGAATATCTTATATATCCTGTATGAGGCATGTCGTAATTCAGTTGTGATAGGTTAAGGCGCTAAGTATATCTTTGTTTATTAAGATCACATTTACACACAATGCAGAGGATAGTTCTTTTAGTCTTTAGGGCACTACTGCGCTTAATCTTTGATAAAGGTCACGAAGTCCAAAGTAAATTCAACATGAAATATAAATAGTATTAAAAGTATTGCACAGCGAACCTTTCGGATTTATAAGTAATTAATACAGAAATAGCATCGCGTTCTATACTTGACCATATAATCTTTAGTACCATAATGCCCCGTTGAACGGTTCTTTTGGTGGGGTTGGCTTTTAGTTGCCCTGTTATGCTTCAGGTCTATCACTTATTTTTTAAAGGTTTTGCAAACTATTGTATTTTATTTAACTTTCTAAAGTATACAGCCACGTAATCAAATGAAATTTGTTGCTTTGTTTGAACACCTTTTTATCATTGGTATGAGATATAATGGTCAATTATTTAAAACAATGTAAATACAAAACCAGTAACTTAAACAGGCTATTGCATTTTTCATGTTGCTTTCATTGTGTCAAATTATTTAAGATTTTGTCCCATAGCTTTCCTGTTGAAAGCACTGAAAAAAGGATTGTAGTTTTATCATTTTACATGAAAATCCTGCCCAGAGACGTCATTTTAGTGTATATCACTATGCTTTTAGGGTAAAGAAATCCTTTGAAACCATCTAAAATATCACAAGGTAGTGAAATGACTAGCAAATAATAAATTCGTGCGAACTACATGCCATTTACACTAAATAAGTCATGGTTTACAACATTGCTGTAGTTGTGTTGTATATACCCATGGTTTTAAGGTGATACATTTTTTGCTCAATCACAAAGTTTCATTGGGTAAAGTTTGAGTAAGCGGGTAACCAATTATTCCTTGATGGCGTCCTGTATGGCAATTAAATAATGTAACACAAACATGGCCAGTCGTCATTTAGTTTTTTTTTTATGAAAATAACTGTGATGACAAACTCAGGTTTCGGGGTGTAAAATAAGAGATCGCAACCAGTAAATTTATCATATAGTGATCAGGTAATTTAAAATATCAAATATAACAACAAAGATGGCTCCGAATTCATCGAATGAGCTAGAGGTATTTTTTTTAAATTGACATAATTTTTCCTAAGATAGTGAAGTTTGATGGAGGATGTCAGAAGGAGGACTCAGGGGTTCCAAGTTATTCTTCCGAAAGATGCATCGGACACGGACTGTTTTGCCTTTGAATTCTTAGCAGGTCCTCTAACTGATACTGCAGAGAATCCAAGTAAATTTATCTGATTTGAAGGGTTTGTGGAACGTTGTGATATGGAGTAACCATGTTGGCATCCTGTTTTGACCCAACTGCGGCACTTTCGCCACAAGGTTGCACCATCTTTACTCTGCCTGGGTGCGTCCACCTTATTCTCCCACCATTCCCTCTGCGTTCGCTGGTTTAATGCTCCGGCCTGTTCTCTTGGCTGCAGTTTTTATATTAAGAACACGTAACTCTGTCGGGCTATGAAGGCTGTCTGTTTATCGTCCAGTTATTGTGTCATTACCTTTACATTCTCATGAAACCATTGAAACCTTGGAGCCGAGGTTTGACTCTGTGTATCGTGTATACTAGCATATAGCCGAGTGAATGGACATCTGGCGGAGACTGACACATGTTAACATTGTCACGAACATGAGTTGTTTCTTCTTACACATGTTGCATTCACACAACGTCGTGGCTGAAGGACTAAATGATAAATCTACCGACACCAGCGCACATTAAACTGGATGACCTTTACGCTTTATTTGGTGCACATAATATACTCAAATGTTCCAATATAATTTTATTTGTAACGGTCCAAATACGCCAATGCTATTAGGATGGATCGCTCGCTCTATCACCATACAGTACCCAGCAAACAACGACCGGTGGCTTGACATCATAAAACGCGTGTGGCGTTTCTGGTGTCGTTAGTATGGTGCAGGGGTGGATCCAGAATTTTGGAGGGGAGGGTCTACCCAAAGAACGCAAAAAGAAAACCAAACAAATTGTCCTCTGATCCGGGAAGGAGGTGGTCCAGGTCGCAAAGTTGGTTTGAACCCCTAATAAAGTTTTTTGCGGCTCAACCCTGGGGGAGGGGGGATCCGGACCCCCTGGACCCCCCATGGATCCGCCAAGGTGGTGTAAATTTAAATGACTGAAGACAATTCGTTTACGGCCTGATGGAAGAGCCTTTTGCATTCTGATGACTCAAAATAACTTAATGTGACTGATTGTCCTGAGCGTGAACAAGTGAACAAGAAGGGACCAATCTATTTATACAGCTGATTTATACAAATTTATTAATTGTATGGCGATTTAATGATTCAGTGAGTGACAAAACAAGCGCGCAATCCTGTGATTGTAAATATCATAAATGAACTTCTGACTAAAATTACGAGAAACCTTACCAAACTAGCTCAAGCAGAACTCTGTATCTCAGGTAATAAAAAATTATTTCCAATGAGTTATTGTTTGTTTATTATTTTTCTCAGCCTTAACATATCGACCACGTGTTCAGTCTCTTGTGGGTGTGACACTGCCTCCGCACAACCAGTCTGTGGAAGCGACGGTCGGGACTACTTCACGCCGTGCCACGCCGGATGTACTAACGTTACATATTTTGAAAAGGTATAGTTCTAGTGTACGCAAAAAAATTCTACATGTACGTACAAGACATAAACAGATGACGTGTAAAGCCGTTTTGTGGCGTTTTTTCTGCAATTTTTTTTTATTTTTCAAAATGAAGTTTGTATGCAAATATACGTTTTCTTTGTGACAAAAGAAAATGTGATTAGAAAAGTGTGATTAGAAAAATAAAATTAAAAATAAAATGAGTGAGACTTTCGTAAATAGGGTTTTCATATAATCAATCAAATGAAGTTATTTAGCGAGTTTTAACAATAATTTTCAGCTAAATAGCAAAAACTCGGTGCTTGCCTACTTTTATACATACACCACTTAACAACAGAACACACTTTTTATAAGTTATGTTGTTAACATTAGTTAAATATCTTTGATATCGCCAGCGGTATCATGGAATACAGATACTTGTACTATTTTTAATATTAATAATTAAACGTACCTGAAAAAAAAATATATCATTTGACCTAGCTCTATATCTCGTGGCAAAGTGTTTAAAGTCAGCATAATATATTTGTCAGGCATGCTTTATTACAAAGAACCTGTATCGGCTATCAAAAAATAAGCTTTTGGTGATATTCGACCGACATATACCGATAAAGTGATAAAAATTAAAATTTTACCAATATCTTATATTATGATAACCGATGCATTCTGGAACTGAAGTTTGATTTACCTTAAAGGGTTTTTCCCCTTTGCGCGTATACTTGTAAATGTGATTATCCGTTAAAAAAATCGCTCATATGATTTTGTAACTGGGGTGTTTCCACGTGTCCGTCAGCGTATATGCGTATGTGCGTATATGCATGAAAATCGTCATAGGGTCTGGTAAACTCAGGGATTCGGGGTAAAATGACGTCATTTTTGTGAGAGGCGTGCTAAATCCACTGTACAATTTGATACGTCGGCCACTTCACGCATATACGCATATACGCGCACATGAAATCACACCTATTTTTTCACGCTCATACGCATATTCGCATATACCCGCACGTGGAAACACCTTTAGAGTAATGAGAAACCCGCACGTAAAGTCAGTAGATTAAGTTTACAAGCGTCATCCTTTCTCGTGGGAAAAATACATACATTTATCCCTTTTAATGTTTAATCATGTACGTTCTAATATATGACTTTTCCTTGAGGGCTCTTACAGGGTTGCATGTGAAATTTCTTCCACAGAAAGCGAATTTCACCAACTGCAAGTGTATGTCTGGAGGGTGGGCGGTGCCAGGGACCTGTCAATCATCATGTGACGCCGTCATACCGTACATCGTGCTGAAATCGCTGAGTTCATTCAGCGGAGCGTTAATTTACACGCCTTTTGGAATTATACTCATGAGGTGAGATGACAAGAAAAAAATTTTGTATCACATGTCATATATTTCTCAAAACGCTAGATTTAAAAATAGATTTATCTTATGAAGATCTTATAAGATGGGGTGAAAAATATGTGCGGATCAGGGTTTCCTCTGGTAAAATAAAAACTTATCGTATAAAATATTAAGTAAAATAAATATCAAACATTCTTATTAATTTGATTACCATTTAACACCTTTGATACCTTTGATTGAATATCTATACACATATATTATATAAACATATATATATATTTAAATATGTACATAAATATATACAATAGAGCGCCTTTTTTTTCAATGCCATTTTTCTGAACAGTCTTTTTTTTATGAAATTTTAAATGGGAAACCGAATATTTATTCGTATTTACGAACAAAAAGCTTGTCCCCCGACGCTTCCGAAAAAAAAACGGCGCTCTTATATATATATATATATATATATATATATATATATATATATATATATATATATATTGTAGATTTAAGAAGATATAGTTTTCCGACATAGTTATTTGTTCATTGTGTGGTATTGTGGAAGCAAGCAT
This sequence comes from Sipunculus nudus, assembly GCA_026874595.1. Classification (NCBI taxonomy): domain Eukaryota; kingdom Metazoa; phylum Annelida; class Sipuncula; order Golfingiida; family Sipunculidae; genus Sipunculus; species Sipunculus nudus. The sequence continues at coordinate 18,650,301 of CM049314.1, read as the reverse complement.
ATGTGCCTCACTTGTTTAATTTTCTCGTCTCTTTTATTATTCAGTTCTATTCCTTCGGCATCAAAGGGATTTGGGTATGCGTTCTGTGCCTTCTTGTACAATTTAATAGGTAAGAATTTTGAAAAATAGAAAATTAACGTTTGCTTATTTTAACAACCTGATAACTGACGCCTTGCTGATTATTATTTAATTATTTTATTCTTCCGGACAGGATGCTGTTTAAGGAAATAGGTCACCAGAACAAACAGAGTCTCTATTACTTCTAACAGTGAATGACCTTATTGCCTATAATAACGTATGATCAAAACCCAAGAGAAATTGAAAGTTAATACGTTTTGAACCCTATTTCTCCCCAAGAGCAATTAAAATCATCTGAGAACTCTTTATTAAACAAAGCACAGCTTAATGACTACTCCTCTCCTGCTTTAATACGATTTAAGATAAAACTGTATTGTTTTTACAGTCTTCATGCCGGGACCGATCATTTCCGGGGCGCTGGTTGACCGTAGCTGTCTGATCTGGGGGCGTCTCTGTGGTCGCCGCGGTTCTTGCCTTCTGTATGACGTCACTCGTCTGAGGAACTACACTCACGGCGGAGGGATAGCTGCAACACTTCTGTCTGCTGTCCTGGCAACCATTGCTGTGCTTGTTCTTCAGAAGAAACAAGTAAAACAGAAGAAGGACGCAGACAGTGAAATTGATGGTCTCTCCTCGGAACCTGAGCTAGAGAGACTCCGAGAGAAATCAGCTGAGAAAAGGAATCATAACAAGGAGAATCGTCATCATTCTGATAAAATGGAAGAGGAACCCTTTGTTCCTTAGATATACCAACAACATCATGTTCCAACAGATGTATTATCTTACATAGGCGACAAATGGGGGGCCAAATCACACGTTTAGGGGCTGAGCCCCCCCCCCCCCCCCCCCCGAAAAATATATGATGGAAAAACATAAGGAGTCAGGTATTCCTCAATGTACAGTTAGTATATTCTCCTGTACAGGACTGTTATTGACCACCCCCTCTCCATATCAACCCCATATGTGCGTATATATATATATATATATATATATATATATATATATATATATATATGTCTACTATTTGGCCCCTCAATGAACATTAAGCTTCACCGCCAATGTGTTAGGACAGTGAACACGTCCCTGGGAATGATAATCACTTAAATATGGAAGGGGTACTAAATTTTACTTGTCAAAGTTCTAAGAATGGAAAAGTGGCATACTAAAGACTAACTGACCCCGTACTGTATTAATAGATGTGACCCTAATGTATTGATAATTTCTACAGACAATTATCATGCGCAGAAACGCACGCGAGGTGTGTACTAAAGACGTGTTGGTGTGTTTATAGTGCTGTGTATGTAACGTATGCTAAATCGATTATAGTTCAATATGATTTAAGCTAGTATTCCATGTATACGTATGAGGTACGTGTATATGTAATGAATATATGCGCAATGCAGCTAGAAGAACGGACGTCTGTGATCCATTAATATGTTGGTCTATGTGTATGCGGTACACCTCACACCAATAACCGCAGTTTTTAGCAATAAACATGGCTAATGGACTGTATATTGTTATTATATATTAAAATGTGGCCACAACATGGTGCACATTTTGTAGAAATTAAATTTGAAATGCATAATGTATATTATATATTGTTTTTATATTTTGAAATGTGGTCACATCTTTTTTCGAAATTTTGTAGCAATTAACTTTGACATGTATAATTTATTTTGTGGTAATAAACACTGACATTAATACTGTATATTATGCCTTGTGTTCATATTTGGAAATGTGGTTACATGGTGTGACCATATTTTAGTGATAAACAGTGACCTAAGTAAACCATGTTACGTTGTTTATTTATTTTGAAAAGAGGTACATGAAATGACCACATTCTTGAGTAATATATAATAACAAAAATTCAGCAATTCTAAATTTTAGAAAACGGTCACAATTGTTCAACTGTCATGAGGTTAATGTCGGCTAATTTATCAAGATGTTCTCATCTGACTGTTTACATATGACCAGTTTCCGTGGTCTAGGGGTAGAGCACGGGACTCGTAGCCTGGAGGCCGTTAGTTCAAATCTCAGCCGAGCAGTCGGCTTACACCCAGGGTGAACGCTCTGCTGTCTTAATGGGAAGGCTGTGTCCCACAGCCTTGTATCACTCGCAATGCTCATAATAAACTATGCATAAAATTATATATTCAAGTTATTTGTTATTATAAAAGATCTTCTTGAATAACATTCCTTAGTACGCACTCAGGCTCCTGTGTTTGGTATGATACCGGGGCGGATTTAAGGGGGACTCAATGGGCGCGTATCCCCTTTTTTTTTTACCTAAAACGTCTTAGAAATAGAATTGTATAGATAATTACCGCATCGTTTTCTTCTCTTTATTTCTGCTTGCATGGCTTATGTATAGTCTACTAGAAACCGGGGACACTTTTTTTATGATATCTCAAATTTGTGCTTTTCTTTATTTTTGAAAAATATGTTTCAATATTGACAACATGGATTATTATGAAAATTACAACAGTTAATTACAAAACAAATTACAGTGTAATACAAGTTCTTTTTACATTATTGTTTACATGCGAGTACCATATTAATCTGCCAAAGTTCATTTTGATTTCGAATTTTCATGACTACTAGATATAATGAAAATCAAATTTCCAGTTTACGAATGTATCCTGTAGGTATACATCATTGCAAATACAAAAAATCTTTATAAAGAATACATGCTGCCTCCCAGTTCATGTATTTATGGTAATGTGTTTACCAATGTACATTCAATTATTTTCCGAATTAATAATTTTGTCTAACAGAACGTCATAGATCGAATAGTGAAATCAGTATACACACACTGACGTTTCACTATTCCATAACTATGTTCACATAAAATTTAAACAAATATCACATATTAGATACACAATGATGAAGCCGAGCGGGTCACCGCCTAGCTGTAGATAGCATAGATAGCAAATTGATAGAGTCGTTGAATATGATATCACTGCTTATCCCAGGGGCATTTGTTTACCTATGTCAGGGTGTCGATAAGCGCCTTTTCTCAGATTCTGTATCCGCCCCTGTCTAATAGAATATCCTGGTGCCCTGGCTCCCGGGGTGGCTTAGTGTCATCTCAGTAGCAGCATAGTGGTGTTTGGTATATAAAGAACGTGTACAGTTTGTAATTCTCTATTAACACCTTTAGATTAGTCTAAATTGTGAATACTGTGTATTATGAATACCGTGTATTGTGAAAACTGGGTATTGTAAATACTATTGGGAATAATGTGGCTTATTCTACTGGTCAACATAGCATTGCCTGGAGAAACATTTTTACAGCTAAATTATTACCAAATTTGGGAAGATTCAATGGTCGTTGCAAACTGAGATGTAGTTAAATTAGGATTCTGCATTGGCTCTGTCACATTTCACTTCATGATGTATAATATCAGGGGCGGATACACGGATTTTAGAAAAAAAAAAAGATCCTGGCAAAGGTAAACAATTATACCGGGAGTGCCAGAACACCTTATACCTAATCCTGTATGCAAAGGTAGGGCAGAAAACAATACAAGACACTTAACCTGATCCTGCTGTTGCGGTATTATTTTAAATAAAATTTTAGTACGCGCCCCTGCGGCCCCTCTAAGTCCGCCATTGAATATTATAAATGAGGAATGACTTGTTATACATGGAACTTATATTTAAGATTTTAACTTTTTGCTATGTTTGTTGTTCAAAAGTTTGAGTTGAGAGAGAGAGAGAGAGAGAGAGAGAGAGAGAGAGAGAGAGAGAGAGAGAGAATGAGTAAAGGTGTGAGGGCTTAGTTGACATGTGTTGTTCTTGTTTTCCGTTAGGATGTTAGACAGGGAGGCTTATACGGCTTATCTCTACATTCATATTTGGGTATTTTTTGTAGATGGACTTACTTTGTGCAAAACCGTTTATTCCAGTCTTTCTTTTTTATACCATAGCCTTTTTACACTAGATTTCAAATATGGTCTGGATCCGGCACATGACTCAGATTGAGGAATCAAGGAATATTCACAAATTAGGATTTACTTATGCACGAATGAACCTGAAAATAATGTCAAATTAACTTAATGTAAACACCTAACGCAGGCTTGCATTTCTAAGAATGCAGATTTACAGTTGTAAATATTATTGATTGAATATTATCATAAAATAATCACCCAGGCATCAAATGTTAAATAAAATACAAACATTATTGATGAAGACATTTAAAACTACGGTCAGTGGTCCTGTTTCGGTATAGAAACTGCAAGGATTTCTTTTATTCGGTTATTAATCTCATCACACAGGGGGCGCGTTCACAGTACCGGCTGTTGTCGGGTCGTTTCTTGGTGGCGTCATAATTTCCAACTTCGAGCTACGTGACGTCTCAGTTACCCGGATGATCGTCTGCCTTTTGGCTCTCGGAGCCGCGTTTAAGGGAGTGATGATAGCCTCATAGTTATACCCAGATCGTATATGTCAGTGCTCAGTATGACGTCACTTCCGGAAGGTAAGTAAAGCACTAAATATCCTATTCATTGATTGAAAGGAATAAAATAACAACTATATCAATATTATATAAAACACCTTTATCAAATATAAGCAACACTTAAAATGAAAGGTAAAATAAAGGTAAGTGTAATGTGGTTACTATATTTCACTTTATATTTCTACGATATGCAGGTTAATAGAAACGGGACATATTAATGAAGATATTGATATATCATGTAACGCAGATATAAAGTCATGTTATTTTGGGAGGGGGAAGGCTTGGGTGGTGAGAGCAACCAAACTTTAATAGCTGATACATACAAAGTGAGGTCTTGTCGCAAGAGGAATTACTTCAGGAGTGCACGAAACATAATTGACTATCCGCTGCAGGGTTTAGGAATATCCAGAATAGTCCAAACTAAGTGATCTCACTGAGAAAAGCCCTTTTGTTATTATTACAGATGTTTCGTGAAGTAAGGCAGGTTCATTTAAATAAAATTATTAAATAATATTTAACAATTTTGTCAGCGCTAACATTTCGACCACGCGTTCCATCTCTTGTGGGTGTGACACTTCCTCCGCACAACCAGTCTGTGGAAGGGACGGCCGGGATTACCTTACGCCGTCCCACGCCGGATGTACTAACGTCACAAATAAAAACAAGGTAGTCCTAACATAGATTACTATGATTTATATACAGGACACCAAAACTAGGCTTTCCGTCACTAGTAAAACTGTTATTAATCAATCAATTTTGCATGCCACTCATATATACTGATGATGGTAATGTCTTATTTAAACATAAATATGAACTGCATATTTTGGTTGTAAAATACTTTATCCCGAGGTCATGAATAAAGTTGAACAAAGATCACCGAAAAATTCAGATTTGGCTAACACATGCGTTCCTAAAAATAATGTTAAAATCAACTCATTTTCTGGAAGGTTGTGCTTTCGATATAGGTCATCATAATTTTTTTAGAGCTAGTGAACCAATCTGTTTGTAAAAACGGAGTCTCTCAGCCGGGGAGTAGAATAAGTTTACGTGTCGCACCCTTTTACAGGGCAATACGTACATCTCTCAATTTTGTACAGCCCATAAAGATTAAAAATACAACTTTCCTGTTCAATAGATGGCATAGTAATTTCTCTCTGTATTGTAACATTAGAATATTTCATATTTCGCTTGTTCTTTTAGTAATAGAAAGGGAGTTATTGTGGGACTAGATTCTTTGAATGACAACATATATATGCAACTCGACCGCAATCCCCCTTGCATTTGGAGGTGAATCCAGCATAAGTTAACAACAGGATAATTTTGCCAAATAAACAACCGTGTTATTTACTTATCTTTATAGGGGTCTGCCAGGTCTGTGCAAGAACGACATCCATGCTGGATTCACCTCCGGATGCTAAGGGGGGAGGGATTTCTTGCGCATGCCAATGAGACTTCCCTTTTACAAGATTCTTGAAAAAATGGTGTCCCATAGACGTACTGGTTTCATAGCAGTAGCGGCATCTGGCGTCTGATAGAGATACAAGCATTCGAGAGGGATCTTTAATACAGTCCAGAAGATGTGTTGTCGACCAAGCATTGCCGACCGTACAGTTCGGGAGCAAAGGAAGTGATACAATTAAAGCATCATATTCCTCCTTCAGTGGAATAATCGATGAACTGATTTTGCAGTGGTTTTGAGCAGACAGTTTAGCTGAAATAGAACAAATTAGATGATGACCAGACATCAGAACTGACGCTGCCATATGCTGAAGGATCTTAAAAATTACATCTTGGCCTATCAGACTTGTGGAGAGTTTAAATATAAGTTTCAACACTCAAGATCTAGCGTATGTACTAAATGTCTAAGTATTGTCTAGCCATCATTCAATGTTCATTTTCCCGAAAATAGTTAACCTACTTTGTTACTGTTACATCTAGCTTGTCACAAATATGTTACTGGCGATTTAGTTCGACATTCAGAAACAGTAGCATTTTAACTAACCTCTCAACGATAAGTAGATTGTAAACAGAATTTCATGTATACCCTGAGCGAACCAATACATACTCCGACTGATTGGCTGGTTAACTGGGTCAAAAATAATGGGCATTGGGACCTCAGTATCCCTCTTTCGATCTTGAAAACTGCTCGTCTTGTGAAGCTGGTCCCTGTTTATTGACACTTATTTATTGCATGCAAGGGTAGTCAGATGGACCTTATTACTCTTTGATTTTAGCTCTTTTTAGTTTAACACTTGACATTTGGCATGTTTTATACATGACAATTGGTTTAGAGTAATTCAAGAAGAAGGGCAAAAATCAAACCATAATATGGATTCTCGCTATACAACCGTTCCAAATGTTCAAAGGAAATGTTCCTAGGTGCTTGCACGGATGAGCTAATCCGTGGATAAACCTCGACGCTACCGCCATTGGCCGTAAAGGCACCGTGCTTGTCCGTGGGTGTTCCTACTACTTCCGTACATGCGTACGTCGTTAGCCGCTGTCTTCCCTGGTTGGTCGTCAGCGCCCGAACACGGACTTACCGGTTTCACGAGAGGATTGCGACAAGACAAGCAGAGCTTGGTCGATCTTAAGAATCCGTAGCATTTCCGTGAAAATGCCTACTCAGACCACCTTAATCCGTGGGAATCCGTACTCGCTCCGCCACTATCCGTATATTGACCGTGGCTTACCATAGAAAGCCCTCACATTCCCTGATGTTGCCACAGTGAAACCGTATCAAAGCCGTGCCGAGGCCCCTGCCGACCGTGGGAATCTGCTCTAAAAGCACGGTCGCCGTACTCAAACCGTGAATCTCCTATGACTGCATAGCTGCGATTTTAAACATGCGCGTTTCCGACAGATGGTCCGTGGACAATCGAACTAAGACCGCCCGTCGATTTCCGTACCCTCATCCGTGACAGTGTGACCTATGTACACTATCATTCGGTTATGCAACAATGCCAATGGCAACGGCGACGACAGATAAAAGGAGTTTTTTGTGTACACATTAATTGTTCGTTCTTTGCCTTCCGGGGCAACAAAATGGCAGTAGCAACGGCAAAAATATCGCCCACAGACCGATGCGAAAACTAGCCGGATAGTCGTGCCGCATTGTCGTTGTCGCATCGTGCGCATGTGTACACGCCAATGAAATTTCATGTGATCGATATATTTTGCCGTTGCCGGATTATCGTTGCTGGATTGTCATTGTTTGAAAGACGGATAAATCTGTACATATCGAGCGCAACAGAACCAGCTACGAAACCACCCCCGTTTATCCACACCATCACTGCTTTTAGGGGTCCATCAATTTAGGGGCTCCGGACATTGAGGTACAGGCGGACTTCACTTTGGTTTCCGTCAGCACTGCTGTATACATGAGTGCGGTTGAGAAGAAGCGTCAGAGATGTCGTCCCATGGTTCCGCGGGCTCAGGTCTGCGGAACCAAAGATTTTCGACAGGGGGCGTTGCGAAAGGGAGTAACAAGAACGTGTGAACATCGGTACCATCGACATCTATCACTGGCCCATCAGATATATTGACGGCAGGTATTCCTGTCCCAAATGCATTATTGACTACAATATCCAAAAGGAATGTAAAAAAATAAACATAATCCCAATATTTTTATTCCTGAAATGAAAATTAATATGAACCTGTGACGTGACGTCACTGGGCATGATATCGCCGTCGTCCCTATGCAATTCGATATTGTAGGTGGCATGGGTCTTGTTGGTGAGGGTGTACGTGTGTGTGTGTGTGTGTGTGTGTAGGGGGGGGGGGGGCATGTCCATTTCACTTTTCTTTGCATGGGGACAGGGTACATTTGGTTTCCCTCACTTTTAAGGAGAACAAAACAATTTTATATTTTAATACATTTCCATTAATTAGTTTTATAGTATCTTCATGTTTCCCTCAATCATCATCCATCTTATATCGAGACAATTCAGAATTGTGCATGCGTCATTTGTCTCACTGAGTTGACATTAATGTTTTTCCATGTTTTGATTGTTTAAATCAAATGTGAATTATAAAAAATAGAGTGCTAATTGTTTTGGCTGAATAATTCAGCAAAGGCGATTGTCATACAGTGAAAAATATATTATAATTCATAATAAGTGGTTGAAGTGATATAAATATTGAAATTCTGGAGAGGACTTTTGTACTGCTGGGGGGGGGGGGGGTTCTGTCGGTACTCCTTTACTTTTGTCCCCTCACACTTTTCTTAAAAAAAGAGGCCCATTTTAGAAAGAGAGATTGCTTCTTTCTACTTGTTAATGCCTGGTAATTTTTAAGTTAAAGATAGTCAATTGGAACGAAAATGCGAATTATTTCAGGGCGCACGATGGTTTGTCAATGTGATACAAATGTACATCATGAAATTAAGACCCGAATAACGTTGCAGAACCTTTCAGCAGACATTTATTTTACACGAAGTTAACTTACCTTCAATAGAACAAAATCTTCAAATTCTAATCCACCATGTTATGTCATTCTCCTACATTGAGCGAATGCGTAAACAAGGATAATAACTAAATGCTCATTATGGGTATGTTAAGGTGTGTTTGTTAAGCAATTAATGTTCGCGTAGTGCTGAGGACTTACTTGATCTTATTGAGACAGTGATATGTTATATAAAAATATCTGCATCCATGCTTTCAAAATACCAAAGGAGTCCCTAATTTGGAAGTTTACCATAATTTATAGTGACCAATAAAGCCTTCATACCGTAGTTACCAACTTTTCCTTCTAGGAGGTATATGGGATCACAATAAGGTATGCAAGTTTAAGAGTCTAATCAAGCCTGCAGCTTTACCCCGGGAAACGGGGTAAAATCGTAATTTAGTAAATGCATAATACAGTGACATATTTTACATACATAATTCCACAATTTCGAATTCAATTGTGAAATAATACAGTATTCTCCTAGATATTACCTTCATGGACATTTTATAGTGACCAATTTTCGGCTTAATATTTGATGTACAAACTTTTCTTTTGATATCACATTGGAATTTTTAAAATGTGAAACATTTGAACCCTCCTTGCGCTGTGGGGTAACAAGGCACAGTGTCGTCACCCGCCCCGTGTTGCTTGTCAGTTTCATTCAGGGGTGTTCAGTGTCTGTGGACAGTGACGTCACGCGAACCGTGAAACCTCGATGTCATTCTGGAAAGTTGCGTCACGGTGTACACTGTGTGCCGGACTGATAAGAGCCCATTGTATAAAATCAATGTATGAGCAGCGTAACAGTGATATCGCGTTTGCAATGCCGGGGGCTCTGTATCTGTTTCATTACATGCCTTACCGGTTAATAAAACTAAATATGAATTTTCTTTGAGAAGTGTACAGCACCCGAGCAAGCACTGTCAAATACCAAGCTGTATGTCACATTTCGATCGAAACCATTATATACTACAGATATCTCGCTGAAACCCACACACACACACACACACACACACACACACATCAACACCCCCATAAAAAATCGACCAAACAAAAGATTAAAATCAGCCTCTCCAAGTTTAATGTTGACACGTTTTTATTATGTATGTTCCTTTTTCACAAAATAATCGTGTTAAGGTAACTTGTGATTGGTTCTTGCGGTTGTTTTCTTAGGAGGGTGGCCTGTTCATTACATTTCAGTGCGAATGTGTATTGCACTTTCCTTTTTCAATTCATCGCTCATTCTCAAACTGAGCGTCTCCAAATTAAAATACCAAATTATTACGAAACATAAAAACTGACAACGGATTCTTCAACGAAAACAGCGACTTTATGGACATATGTGCTCAGTATTTATTTCGATTTCCATGAGGCAATATCTAAAATTAAGATATCTGTATGAATTATTTGAGCTGGAAAGTTTGAACTGGAAAGTGAATTGTAGGCCTAGATCTGGTCTGGATATAACAAACGTTCTTGCACGTAAATTTCTTTACTCTGGTGTGGGATCCTTTATCATATCTTATTACCATTTAGTAGAAATTGCTTTGTTAATTTGAGCCTGAAAATGTTAATTAAGTACATGTATTAAGCCAGTGAAAGCCAGTGATCTGGCCATAATGTCAGAGGGCCTATCTGACGCTACCCAAGGTCACTCACTATTGGATCATAATACTATAGCGAAAAACAGCACAAGCACCAGGAAACCTGTAATGGCTTCATGTTTCTTCTGTCCAGAGGACATGGGCGGAGTTTCTAAAATGAAACCAATATTTGTCAGTCTTGTTTTTTACAATACACGGAATATAACGATAAAATGCTATAGTGACATGGACTGTAAATAATGGACTTCTCCACTTATTTAAACCTTAGTTTTAACCCCCTCCCCCCCAACTGGTCCATTTTTCATAATACCAGCCTCTTTCAGAGGGATTAACCAACACACTCCCAATAAGTTTACTCCTAGTGTAACTCTTAGACCTTTACTCGACTACAAACCTTCTCCGGAAGCGAGGATGTGCTGCTTTGAATAAAAAAAAATGGGTTTGTAGATAAAATACAAGTGCTTAAATATTACCAGCAAATAAATAGGATTAGTCATATTTATAAAATAAAATGTCTTTGCTTTATACTACCATCCAGTCAAACTAAAACGTCTATCAGTGTTCTCTTGCATAATTATACCAACGTCCCTAATTAGATTAAAACCTGTTTATAAAGACATAAGGGGCAACTTACTTTCCAGTTCTTTCTTCAGCTTCGGGAGGTACTCTTCCCAGAATTTGCATTTACGAGTTTTCAGCCTGTAGTCCACGTGGAAAGGTTCTTGATCAAGGATGTTTGAGGCAAAGGACGGTTCTTCATATAAAGGCCAATCGTTTCCTTGTCTGTTGTTTGGGAAGCTAAAATAAACCCAAGACATATAACAATTAAATATTAGCCTCATAACACAACCGCTCAGTAAATTTTATTATTTGGACTGTTGCGTTTGGTATAGAAACCTCTTTCTTCCATAAAGTAAACCACAAAAAGTTGTACATATGTATATTTAACATCATGGCAGCTTTTTAGGCACAGGAAATAACTTGACAGTGTTGAATGAGATAACATATGCTAAGGCCAAAGTACCCCCTAAATAAAATTACATCTTCCATTTATATCACTACATGTTCAATCATGTGAACAACTGACATACCCTGTCTTTGCGAATGATGCCCAGTATCTCTGGATACGCCGACTGAGTCTTCTCTCTTCTGGAAGAAAAGGGTACGAGATGCTGCCAAATACATAATCAATATCCATACCGTGCATAACTCCAAACCACTCTTGGAATGGGTGGTTAGCCGGTCTGTGGGCCAATTGGTACATGTATACTTTCTCGCCCTTTGTAGCATAATATCGCGCAAATCTCTCGGTGGGACATACAAGGTTTACGTCGCCAATTATATCGGAGGCCAATTTAGTATAATTTGCCAAAGGATAATCTCTTTGAACTGTATATTCAAATTCAGCTGCCATGCTTGTAATAGGGTCTTCCGAAATACGTGTAAGTTGAAGGAACTGTTCCCTTGTAAGTGTTGGTTGTTTCTGGAAAGTGAAGATGGAAGGAGAAGCGAGCCAAAGGAACAGACTCCCCTCATCCGCTGTTGATCCGATCAGTATGTTTGTACGTTTGTGCTTGTTTGCTTCAAATATTCTCTCTGGGGTATCCGTTAAGAAAATGCCGTCAACAGTGATGGGCAGCATAGGAGACGTGGGGTTGATTTCAGTTAAAGCGTTCAACATCTGGACTGGATCAAAAGACTTTAGACATTTTATAATATCTTTCACATTGGTTTGTTTACATCCTAGCTGCTTAACAAACTCTCGGTTCAAAGCCAGTGCCGATTTGCTGTCCATAAAATTTAAGAGAGCACCACTTTGCATGATGGCGTACTGGATAAGAGGCTGACTGGTGGGTGATAGAAGATGATACCCTATGCATACAGAGCCAGCACTCCCCCCAAATAAGGTAACTTTACCGGGATCACCACCGAAATGTTCAATATTTGTCTGCACCCATTTCAGGGCAAGCTGCTGGTCCAACAAAGCAACATTTCCGGGCGCTTCATCAGTGCCTAAGTACAGAAATCCGGCCCCACCAAGACGATAATTCATGGATACGATAACGACGTCCTCGTTAGCAGCGAGGTATTTCCCGTTATAAGCATCAAGTGTAATTGAACCAGAAACGAAACCGCCCCCGTGTATCCACACCATCACTGCTTTTAAGGGTCCATCTATGGAAGAACTCCAGACATTGAGGTACAGGCAGTCTTCACTGTGAGGTCCTGGGGGACTACTATCCGTGATTGGCTGTTTACATGAATTCGGTTGTGACGTGGCGTTGAAGACGTCGTCCCATGGTTCCGCGGGCTCGGGTCTCCGGAACCGGAGATTTCCGATAGGGGGCTTAGCGAAAGGGATTCCAAGGAATGTGTGAACATTGGTCCCATTCACATCCTCGGTAAAACCTATGATCTGTCCATCTGATATATTGACGGCTGGTATTCTCGTAACCAGAGCGATGTTGACACCTATTACCGAGAGGAGAGTAATTGCAAAGAAACATACTCCGCCCATTTTGATGACTGAAAGAAAAGGGGGAAAAAAGTAGTAAACTCTTAGGAAACGTCGAACATCCCATGTTATTTAGTATCTTGTTTATATTTTCTCATATTTAAACACGTAAGGTGACATTTTCCGAGCATAGATGCAAATTATTTGCAAGTTCGTAAATTTAATAAGCACAACTTGGTTCAGCAAGCTTTGAGGATATCAGTGAATAAGTCAACTTGGACCATATTTATACATCAATATCAATATTAGTCTCAACAAATATCAGAATTGCTCTCGTGATAAAACAAAGAAAATAAAATCAAAATCGTTAAAGAAAAAAACAGTAAATAAACAGGAGAATTTCTTTATTCAAAAATGGCTCACCTGAAATAGGAGTCTTCAATACTTTAAAACTTAGCCCAACTCGTGTTTGCGATGTGTTCACCTCCACGGCGGACCAGGGGTATAGTTCACTCATACAGAAGAATGTTTACCTATGTGCGCAGTGTTTACCGGCCTCGACTGATCAAATCATGACAGTGCCATGGGGTATACAAATTTGCTGCCGAATGCCGCCCGCTTGACCAGCGCTTACCCCTGAGTGGGATCGCCGCTACTAGATTCACACTCTCTCTATCAGTTTGGCTTTCGTGCTCGAGCTCACGTCAAGGAGATTTTTTCTTCAGACGGTCTCTCATCTGCAAGTTTACATAAGGTGACCTGAATGTTCAGACAAGGTTGGCCCTAGACCATTGACAGGCTTACGATTGAATATTTGATTAAACACAAGTATGTTCCCGAGGCTCAAGTGACTGTTTGCTTTATTTCTGAACATTAATGGCAATAACTACGGAGCCCGGAAGACGACATGGTGAAAAATATTTATTAATTTGTGCGCACGGATTAATAATTCGTGGCCACAAATTACTAATCCGTGCGCACGAATTACTAAGTTTAAAAAATATATTTCCAAGGTGGAAAAAATATTTATTAATTCGTGCGCAGGAATGACTAATTCTAAGCCACGAATTACTAATCCGTGCACAGGAATTAGTGACCAATGAGAACAGCTCTCTCATGTTGCTGGCTAAAATGCTCATTGTCTACTAATTCGTGCGCACGAGTTATTAATTCGTGGTGTTTTAATATTTAACAATTGTTCTGTCAGACAGTCATACCAACTGGAGAGTATACAACCGAAAGCATGTTTAACATGTACTGGAGCGCTCTCGACTTCCAGCACTGGAGCTATGGTAAAAGAGCTATAATGGTGGAGTATAAAAATAAGAAGAGAGCTGGCTATACAATCCAAATTTTATGAAATGATTAACGGACTAGCTCCAGATTATCTGCTAATATATTAACTCAAACTCATGTCTCATGCTCAGCCCTATACAGTCCGCGCAAATCGCATTTGCTAAAGATACCGAGGTTCATACGGAAAGACTGTCGCTTTTCTTTCCTTCCAATTTTCTTTTCTTTCCTTTCAATAGCCTGCAAACTTTGGAACAGTTTCCCATAATTCTGTCTACTTCAATCGATTCCTTTAAGGAAAATGTTCGTTACTATTTAAACCCTGCTTCTCGAGAAATGTACAGTTATTATTGCGACAAATCATCGTCAACATGAAATTATCCATACTCGGTTACGACTAGGTGCCAGTTATTTAAAACAATACCTATTTTCAATTGGAAGGACTGATGGTTTTAATCTAATTGATATGCTCGATATGGACTGAGGCTCCGTAAATAACAGTGTTCATTTCCTCAAATATGAAAATAGAAAAATCTGGTAAAACTGAGTTATGGTTAAATCTCTTTACTTTCATATAATAAATTGGGCGCATCAGGCTAGCATCTATGTGCCACCATTAACACCTGAAACTCTATATATGGGTCGCCCAGATAATACACCGTTCAAACAATTGTTGATTCCCTGTTATTAATTTATAAGTTTATTATATTTAGTTAACGCAAGCAGGGCAGTGTCTCTTCAGTGTCAACATTCTTTGCGCATGTGAAGCATAATGAAAAGATAAAACGTAAGACAGCAAAAAAGAATGGATTACTGGATAAGCATCTTGAAAAATTGGGACAAATTCTCCCCATTTTTTTTCAGTTCTTGACTACCGTGAAGCAACGAGAAGTGTTTTTGTTCGTGTATACTTTGTATTTACAATAAACGTTTTGTAATGGTTTTGGTTACCGTAATGATTTCGATGATGAAAGAAGAGCAAAATGCTAAAATGATAATTCTGGGACATTATAATGAGTGAAAAGAAAAAATAAGAAATAAAAATTTCGCAAAATATAATTACATTGTGCCTCATTACTGATTTAAGTACAAAGGAGCTTGTTATAAAGTCTGTGGATCACATTAGGGAAATGTTAGTAATCCCCCAATACCTAGGTAATCAGACACTCCATTTGAAATCTCCGCCAGGAGGGTATTCGTTCATCCCTGTTCGTGTGTTTGTATTTGTCTGTGTGTTCGTTCACAACATAACACATTCATGGATTGAATCTCATGAGTATGTCAGGGCATTTCGGGAATGGGCCAGTGAAGAATCGATTAGATTTTGGTGTAGATCAGTCACATTGTCCGGACCAGGATTGTCATCAAGTTATATTCACAAATGTAAGGAGTTTTATGAACATCCCACGACAGGGCAATCCCTCCTCCACACACACAAACACACACATGCGGAGGCTTGCATAGCGTAGAATTCGGAGTTCTAGTTCACTTAGGCACCCGTGGTATTTATTTCCTATTGCGTACTGTTTTATATCTTACATTTACTTATCTAAGTACAACACCTGTTGATAAAAAATGGCACATGCCTTTTTTTTAACTTATGTGTGTGAGTGAACTCCTAGTTGAACTGTCATTTCTATGCCTCCGCTTGGTTCTCTGTTAGAAGCTCTACCCAAAAAATTATGAACGAATTGTGGTGCAATTTTGGTTTGGGAATCTATCTCAAAACAATCAATTTTAGAATTTATCCAAAACACAATACTCCTTTATAATTTAATGAATTTTTCCGTTCTTGAGACGGGTAACTTCTTTCTTGTATTTTTGACAATATGGCATTCACAATTTTACAAGCTCGTCGCTCGAAGCGCCATCTGTCGGCGAGCAGTAGTGGTCTCTCAGTTTCGAGAAGTCCGTTGAGATGTGGGGACGACACTTTCCCTCAATGTAATTACATGTAAATGTATTGTGCGCATTGACCGTGGACTTCCTAATATATATATATATATATATATATATATATATATATATATATATATATATATATATATACCGGATGATTAAAAAAGGTCCCGAATTTCAGGGGTTAACAATTTTATAAATACTCAGTGTAATTTGTTGGTAATTGGTGTGTAGAACTATGTTCATAATGTGAACAGGCTTCTAAAATTATATTGGTCCAGGAGTTCAACTTCCTGATTTATGTTAAGAATAAATTTGCGTAGAGAAATTTGTTATATCCAGTGTTTGGTACTGTCTGTTGCGTCTGGCGGTCGGTGTCAAGTGTCATTCTTGTAGAGGTCACAGGGTACAGGTATGATGGTCTTATCGGTAACAGTTTGTCATTATGTTTGTCATTAACAGTTTGTCGTTATATTTGTCATTAACTGTTTGTCATTAAGAGGTTTAGGTCCTTTGTCAGTTAGTGCACTTAATTTTGACTTATCCTCAAATTAATGGATATTTTCCTCTTTGTACTTATGTGTACCCTGGATTGACCTCTTGAGATAGAATGTTCTCTTCAGTTTAATTCTTTTTCGTCCTTGCTCCAGAGGTGTACCAAAAGGGGGTGGGGGGGGGGTGAAGGGGACCATGCCCCCCGGTCACAACCAATACTTGCCAATATATATATATATATATATATATATATATATATATATATATATATATATATATATATATATTGTCTAATTTCCCGATTTTCGTGATTAATTTTTGTTTTTCATACTTCTTTTTTTATTAATAAGAAATTATTCATTTACTTAAGTTAACTGCAGTTTATTACTTTCAAATTTGTGAGTTGAGTCTAGGGATAATTATGAACAGCTGCAGAACAGTTGCAGAACACTAGGCCCTTGTAGGGGTCGACCGTGAACAATCTCACGGCTCCTCTGGTGATACCGGTACTCGAACCCGCGATCTGGGAGTCTTAGGAGTCCTGTGTGCTGTCGAGGCCACGGAACACGGCAGGGTCGTCAATATAGGGGGGGATAGGGGTATATATACCCCCAAATTTTGGCAAGGGGGGAAGGCCAATGTATTCATCCCCCCCAACTTTTTTGAGAATAATATTATAATATTGCAAATAAAATATATAAATAAATAGAATTAAAGACTTTGGATCCATTTACTAAAAAATGTTATATCTGAACCTTGCTTTGAATTACAAATCCTTATTTTCTACTACAATATTATAATTTAAAAAAAAATGATTAACATTGTTATGTTAATATATACACACACACACACACATATATATATATATATATATATATATATATATAGTTGAATATGTCACTCAGAGACGCTGAAAAATGTATATGTGTGTGTGTATAAATAAACAAAGTCATCCCCCCACCCTGGAAGAAAAATTGACGCCACAAGAACACGGTAAAATGCAAAGTTAATCATAGGACTTCTTCATATCAGGTATTTAACTCCGAGCATTACATTTTAAAGATAATATTTTGCAAGTTACGAACGTAAATGCGCCTTTGCGCCATTGACTTTTTTAAAACGATTGAAATTTTATATGGATTTTAAAATAATATAACTATTAAATATTAATATTCTCTACAGTTTGACTTCATAACACAAAGATATAAGAGAACAGTTTTTCAAGAACGGGAAAACCTCATTTTTTGGGTGAAAATTGCCTAAAATGTCCTCTTTACATTGCACATTCAAAAAAATTCCCAATATGAGAGGGGGATACACCCATACCCTCCACATGTTCCTGTAACTAACCTTAATTGAACCATGGTTCATGATTGAAAATAAATTATATTTTCATACACTTAATATATAACATATAGTAATAATAATAATAATTATAATAATAATACACACATATACATGTATATATAACAGTTTTCATAGTACCCATACGTGCATAATAGCGCCCCCCCCCCCCCTTACACACGTTTTCGAATATCTGGATGAGCCACTGATCATGGCCCCCTCCCCTTTTCCAGTCCTGGCTACGCCCCTGCTTGTTCTTATAGTCCTAGCCTGCAACTCCCAGCTTGTCGATCAACTGAACCATTTCTTTCAAACAGGGTGATTACCCTATTCCCCCCTTTCTCTGAAAATTATCTCAGGATGCGTGCCCCTGTCCTCGCTTTTCCACGAAGCAACACTTGATAAATTCCTTATCAACAGAGTTAAAAAAATCTGTACACAGCAAGGTATGGAACTCAACTAAACAGAATATTATTTTGTTTTTGGCATAAAACGGATGTACCTAGTCACCCCGGAACAAAAGGCCACCACCACTGTGCCCACTGTCATATATATATATATATATATATATATATATATATAAGTAGAAATGATCTTTCCTCCGAGGTCACACAGCGATCTATGTTTTATATCAGAGCATGATATTCTAAGGTATGTGCCTATCGGAACTTTCCAAATATGAAAACACCTTCACAAAAGCATCAAAAGTTACGAACAAACGCTCAACTATAGCGGATACAAGCAAAAACTCAGTTACACCGCCCCACAGGAAGCTGCCGGAAAACGCCGCAAAAACTTAACCAGAAATATCATTTGGTTTAACCCTCCGCACAGTGCAACCGTGAAAACAAATGCCGGAAAAATTTCTTGAAACCTGTAGCCAAACACTTTCCAAAAAAACACGCATTGCACAAATTATTTCACGAAAACAATCTAAAAATTAGCTATAGCTGCATGAAGAACGTTAGATCAATAATACAAAGTCACAACACAAGATTACTGTCTGAAAGGCAACAAAAAGAACCCACAAAACAAAAGCTATGCAACTGCCGTAACAAATCTGTCTGCCCTCTCTATTGGAAGTGCCTAACCCCGTCCATTGTCTGCCAAGCCGACGTGCACAATAACGGTAGAGTTAACACGTACATTTGCATGACCGGAGGCCCCTTCAAACAAAGGTATTACAGCCACAAGAAATCATTCACGCACCGGACCCATTCAAACGAAACCGAGCTTGCCAAACACGTATGGACCCTGAAAGACAAGCAACAAAGTTTTACCTGGTCCATAATCCAGCAGTCACACACATCCATGACCTCTTCACATCAGTGTAACTTGTGTTTGGCAGAGAAACTATCAATCATAAGCTCAATACAAAAGAACCTATTGAACAAACGTTCGGAAATTGTTTCCCCCTGCCGCCATGGTCCAAAAGCATCCAACCGTGCTAAAAAGAATTTATAAAAACCAACATCGCAACTAGTTGTACTTCAATCAAATGATGAGGCGAAACCGACGGTAGTGATCCAGATTCATCACATCCCTTAGTATATATATATAAATATATATATATATATATATATATATATATATATATATATATATATATATATATATAAAACATTTTTAACATTCTCCCTCGAGACTGGGTCAAAATGAATATAAATTTATTTGACATATTTCTTTGAAACATGTCTTAAGGGAACTTTTAATTTCGCTGACAAAATGCCGATTAAGTATTTTCGAACAAAATCTTTTGTTTATTAACCCAGGTCCTAGGAATGGCATCACTAAAATTCCGGCTTTGTGGCTGGAGTGCAAGTGTAAGCTTCAAGTGGCTCACTTAAAATGCATATTTTATACTTTTAATTCATAATTTCGTCTATTTCATAATTAATGAACAAGACAATTGAGCCAATCATATGACTTGCGTACATGTGATCTACACGGCTGCCGGAGACGCATGGTTCTACTTATATACCAAATAATGAACACTTCGGAGAGGACATTAAGAACCCGGAAAATCACATAAAGCTATATAAACCTGTCCCATGAACAGAATATTTTTTACCTTTGTTTCGTTAATTATGATTGGCAATTGTGATTTCGACCAGAACACTTGCAAACGTCTAAAGTAATCATGAAATAGACGCCAGAGCGGCTCGTGGAATCAAAGTCCCTGAAAGCGTACCTGCAGAGCCTTGATAGTATCAAGCTGGTTTACGTTTGACTATTTCTTGGGCACGAATGATTATCTGAATTATGAATCATTATTAAAAAAAGCATGCTGAGTGGAATTTTATAATGTGCGTATTGCGGTATTTCATGATAAAATATTGAATCCTGAACGGCTCGTGGAATCAAGGTCCCTGAAAGCGTACCTGCCATAGCCTTGATAGTATCAAGCTGGTTCAAGTTTGACTATTTCTTGGGCAAGTCTGATTATCTGAATTATGAATCAGTAGTAAAAAAAGCATGCTTAATAGAATTTTATAACCTGCGTTTTGTGGTTAATCATGATAAATAACTTGCATCCTGCACGGTGTAAGTCTTTCCCGGAAATTTAATGCTTACCGTGTCAGAAACGCTAAGGGTTGAGTTACAATGTGAGTTTACCTCTGGCTGACGTCACTGTAGTATCGAGGGTACACTAGAAAGCAATATTCATTCCGTAACAAATCACAAGCCTCATAACTCCGTTAAAATTACTTAATATAAAATATTTCTGCTAATAAGTAGCAAACCTATAGCAAATTTCTTGTACAGACAAATATGTTATGGCATAATGGGGTTCGGAATACGTTTGATTGTCCTCACCAAGATACCCTGTCATCAGCACCTTGAAAATTCGGCCTCGATTCGATAAACCTAATAGTCATAGAGTGACAGAATGCCATTTGCGTTATAGAGATATCAACCCATATATAGACGTTCTTTCACTCGTTACATTAACCGGTTTCCGTAACCATGTGTTAGTATTATACCCAATAACTAAATTTTCATTTATTCAAATAAATCAGAACACTCTGTAACGCAATAAAAAATGAATAATGTTTTGTGAATGAACATATACACGTGACTGTAACATAAATAATTTACAGTGGAACCCCGGAATTAAGACCACCTTCGGGACCAGTGGAAATGGTCTAATTTCGAGGCGGTCCTATTTCTGAACACACATTGTACATGATCTATAATGGGTAAATAATGGGTAGTAATGGATAATTAAACAATGCTTTCATTTTATTCATAGCTTTGTATAAAAAGAAAACCCTTTGTGTAATATTCATTTGTTTACTGTCAAATCATACATGCAGGAAAATGCACTTGTATCAAATCAAGCAATTTAATCACTGTGTGTCCATCTAAGAGAGTCAAACTTGTGTTCATACACTTAGCTTAAACAGCATGAGCATTGAGGTCGTCCTCAAGAGAAGAGAGTCTGTTTCAATCTTAAATATGACCCTTCTGCTGCAGGAAGTCCTTCAAGTTGGCTGCTAAGCGATCAAACTGAGAAATTTGTCAGTTATTAGAGGAAGAGATACCATCCATTGATCTATTGTAAGCTGCCCATGCACACTTTGCTATTTACCATGCCTGAGTGGCCCAAGGTTTATAGAAACTAATTACATGTACACTCCTGGCACGCTTTGCTAATTACCATACCTGAATGGCCTAAGGTCTATAGAAACTAATTACATGTACACTCCTGAAGTGATCTGTAATAAAGTGGCCTTAATTTTGAGAAATTTCTTACTCTAGGGACCAAAAAAGGTGGTCCTCTTTCTGAATTTCGGGGTGGTCTCAATTGTGGTATTTCTATAAAAGACTTAACATTAAAAAAACCTTCGATACCGGGCAAAGTGGTCTTATTTGTGGAGGTGGTCGAAGAAGTGGGTTGGACTTAAGGCGGGGTTCCACTGTATCCCCGCGGATCAGCAATCAGTAGATATAAATAAACACCATGCCTGAAGTCTTGCTCACAATGTGTTCGGTGATTGTTAAGGCCAAACTAAAAAAAGGTATGGTTCTCAGGCACTTTTTTTCAGAAATCAATGCGGGAGGGCGTTTTTTTTTTATTTTTAATTTTTTGTTAGATTTCGATAAAAATGACAAATGATTAGGGAAAAGCATGATAAAAACAGATTTATTTCGCTAAACAAGTAAAAGCCCTACATAAGAAAAGGAAATTGTATGATTTTATCTCCTTGAAAGAAATGTCCGAGCGGTTGCAGCACAAAATTGGTAAGTTTCTGTTGAAAAATCAAAATAAAAATTTTTGATGCGGGGGTTTAAATTTGATGCGGGCGGTGCCTGAGAACCATACCTTTTATTTTTTTGGCCTAATATCTGAACCCTTTTGAATAGTTCATGTTCACGTCCGCGTCTGGTAAACACAGCCAAGTTATTTGCATAATTGTTAATTATAACATTATCCCTGATGACAGAATGACCGCGAAACATGTGGAGAATTTCATCACTTCACTCATCGTCCCTGCCGAAGGTTGAGATTGAATATCTAAAAAATTAAAACATTACAAATAAGAAATTGTCATAACTAGTTATATAATAGACATTTAAGCACAACGTGATATTTTTGTTTTTTTTTAAGTATATCCCGATATAATTAACATTTAATTTAATTTTCTTTCTGAAATTTCTTTTTTATAATTGACTTATCTGCACGATAGGCAATATCACTAATATCACCAATATCACTTGCGCTGAAAAAATATATGTTTGCTTGCATCGTGAATTGTGTTGTTGTAAAGGTGACGGCTCCATCATATGAAATGATATGAAAATAATACAATATACGAAATCTTCTCCAGAATATATTTATATATATATATATATATATATATATATATATAGATGGAAATGGTATACGCAGAAAAGTCGGTTCACTGCCGGTGGGAATCGAACACACTTCTTCCGATTTCCGGTCGGCTGCCTTAACCTCTTGGCTACGCAAGATCTTCAACTCCTCTGTGTATTTGCACACTTTCACAGGAACCAGCAAACACCACTCATCCACTACATATATATATATATAGATGGAAATGGTATACGCAGAAAAGTCGGTTCACTCATCCAGTACATGTGACGGCACGGCGACTTTGCTTGCAGCAAGGAGAACTCATGGCCTTATATGGTGTGCGGCATATATTACACACACACACACACACACACACACATATATATATATATATATATATATATATATATTTACCCATATATATATATACCCTCTATCTAGTTTAATACTTGACTTTCCTGAGATATTTGCAACACCCTTCAGAATTATTTTTGTTTAAATGTATCAACGAAGTTAAAGTGACATAATTCGGAGCAATATTTTGCCTACTCTTCCACACTAACAGTCCAGTTTTTATTTGTACAAACGTTAACTAGCAAAAACATCCCAGCTCACAGGCTCAGTAGCTCGCATACGGTGGTCTAGCACCTTGTTATGGCTCTGCGTGTTGATAAATACAGTTTATTGTGTTTGTTTACCAAATAATCACGCGTGACCAAAGGTCCGATTGTAAACCGCAACACGTGATGTTTCAGCCAGCAGGAACATGTATATTATTTTTGGGCCAATAAACAGAGAATCACCAGATTGACACGTGTTGTAGCCCGGGGATGAATGCGCTGTGATTATGTTTATACTCGTTTACCGGGGTAAGCAAACGGCTTCAGGTTAATAGTTGGCAGGTACCTTTTCATTTTAAATGAAAGAGGCTATTTTCGTGTTAATTCAACATACTTTATAGGTGATTGGGCTCCTTTAACTGTTTACGGATAAGGAACACATATGGAAGCCATCGTAAGAAATGTATAGTTATCACTATGGCCATGACCCGTCCATCAAATGTTCCGGTAGAACAGCGTATTTTTATAACAAACATATACCAATCTTAACATTCACATGTTCATGTTTTTTAAGGTAAAATATTCAAGAAGAAACAGTTCAAAGTGCCTGTTGGTTATTACTTCATTAATAGCTGGGCAATAAACGTAGATAAAAAATACACAGCAATAATTTATCAATAATATCTGTATAGACTAGATTACTAAAAGGGGCAGCTCAATGAAAATCCCTAATTCGCAGATCACATATTCGAATGTCTAGACACCAGGGCTATAATACAGTTAGCTGGGTGAACTTTTCCAACAATGCATGAAGCGGACATGTAGCGTAACACAGCTTATTAGCTTTTCTCTTCTTGTACTGAGCAAAGGCTGAAATGAAATTTGAATGCAGTCAAAACTATACATTGCCTACCATAATACATTCACGCAGTATCTACAAAATAAAATGCTCAATGGTCAACCTTATTTCGAAAAGACAGAGAACAACTTACCTTCTATCTAGAAAGTAATCCCTGATTCTTTAATTTGTCTTCACATAATACTACAAGAATAACATACAGGGGTGAATGGAGAGTCTGTAATAACTCGGAGCACTTATTAGTGTAACCTTCAAGCACTTTGCACCACTAACCCTAACCGAAAGCTCTCTTAAATAAGGGGAGTTCATCTGCGTCACCACTCGGTCACATGGAGAGTCTATCAAGGGTCTGTCCCGTCAGAGAGAGCGAACATTAATATGTGCTCGAATGTCCTTAAAGGGTGGTTTATCACAAGGTATGTGCAATCACCCGTTCATGTCATTTATTTTATAAACTGAATGCGTAAGCATATTCACCCATTTGTTTTCAAACCAAATAGCCAAAGCCCTGTTATAGTTTTTTATAGTGTCGTATACATAATATAAAGTTAATTCGATTTATTTAAGAGCGGTCTCAATTATTGTTATGAATGAATTAACATGCACAGAGCCAGGGGGATCTCAGCTTAACCATGTGTGTGGTGACAGAGTTAAACCTTTATTAGAATATGAACAAGATTAGTTCCCCTCCTTTTATTTGAAAATTTTGTCGATTGTACGTTATACTGATGAGCCACCACCCCAGATCCATTCACACTGTTATGTTCATGTACACACTTACATAAATGCAAAGTAAAGACTGCAAAAAAAAAAATAATAACCAATATATTCCGGTTAGCAGATAAATATGTATAAAAATGACTTTATATGCTAAACATGTTTGTATCTTATACATATATGTCCTTTAACCATTTACATGTTTAACATCTTGCCTGGTTGTAATGTAAATATGTTCAACGACATACTTAGTTAATGGCATATGATTAGGGAAGGACATGATTTACATTTAATCTATACACAATTAGCAACCAAGTGTTTACCATATGTGCCAAAGCTTTTCAGGCTGTGAAACATGTTTATCATATTTGTGGTCAGCTGTGTATTAAAATTATAATCTATTCTTGTTGCACATTTAGAAAGGTTAGAAAGTATTTATTATTAAACATGTGGGGTACTTACTAAACGGACCGTACCGCTACCATTCATTTCACGCCACAACAGCCCCAGTACCAAACCACCGAACCGCTACAAGAGGACGTTTCACAGACCCTTCGCCTGGTGTGCACCATTACATGAGCGTGAAACCCAAGGTAGCGGAACGGACAGTAGAATAGGTAAATAATATGTTCCGGGCACCAACTGATATCGTCTGTCCTGAGTTATCCCCGTTCTGGCGTATTTCGTGCAATACTGATAGATGGCGCTTCAAAAGACCCTTCTCAAAATAATGTCAAATTCCTCAGGATTAAGCATTAAGGACATAAAAACCTAAGAACACACTTAACATCGTTCCCGACACTTCGAGAGCAAAAAGAGGCACTTCAGAGGCGTGGCCATGACAAAGATGTAGTATCCCCACCATCATTAAAAATAATATAAATCTTCATTATATGGCCAATTTATGGCTGTCATGTGCGTAAAATCGTACGTAGCACGTTTGTAGAGCAAGAGAAAACTCATTGATGACCAACACTCGATTAATAGTCACGCGAGATCCAACAGAGCAGACACAGCCTCTGTACAAGTAGCACTGGAGCAGCCGAATCTGTCAGCTTAAAGTGTTTTATGAGTTTTCATCGTAGAGTTGTAATGTCGGTATCTTCCTCTAGGCTTCTGAGGTCACGAAATCAACTGAAACCAACTCAACCATAATTGAGTGGTCACGTGACAGGTAGATCCAGGATGGTGTCCAAAAGCACAAGGAGCCAAACGCCGTGGATTTTACGCTTTACAAAATAAATTATTATTATTATTATTATTATTATTAATATAATTATTATTTATTTGGGTATTTTCCGCTGGGTCTATGGGGTATAGAAAACCATTGAAACTAAATGAAGCATCACTGAGTATTCATTTGACTGGCAACTCTATGTCGGCGCCAAAATGGTCACAAAGACTATAAAATTGTCCAAAAATTATTTACTTTTACCCTAGAGCTGAAATTAAGTATCAACCACTAGGTTTTGGGATCTAGAAGTCCATTAAGACAATTTAAGTATTGCACATTAATCCTGTGACTGGTTGATCCATGATAGCTACCGATTATATGCTAAACTGAATTGCTAATGTCAGTGTTATACATTATTGCCGTAATTTTTATGTCTCTCCCATCGTTGAAAAACAGGTTTATATAAAACCTGCTCCATACTGCATGTCAGTTAACACTGTCACGTAGACATACCTTAAATATAAGGAATTTAACTGGGAAAAGTAGAGTTAATTCCGGGTTCGAACCCACAAATCCAGCGGTTCGACCACCTGAGACCTTATATTTAAAAATTAACTTCTATTCATCATTCATTCATTCATTCATTCATTCATTCACACACAATTATTCATTCATTCATTCATGGCAGATGAATTGTTTCTTTAAGACCAAAATAAAGGTTTACAGAAAGAAAAACATGATGAACTATAAGTGCTGTCAGTTGCGTAAGCAAAACATACGTTTGTTAGCAGGGTCAGCGCCAAAATGGTCATTTTAATTAAATAATAATGATTAACAATGGACTTCACTTTGTCATAGTTGTACTCCAAACAGCAAATCATACACACTGTATCATGTACCATTAGATTCAATGCCAACTTATGTACGAGGGTGGCTTACACGTCACAGATGCTAAATCAAAGCTAATTAATGAAATACCAAGGTGTGAAATGAGTGTGTTTGATCAACCGGTAATTACAGACACCGCCAATGGTCGTGATACAGGGATTCATTTGCTGATCCTCGGTTGTCATAGTCGGATATTCATGTTAGCGGGAGGTTTTTATGATGAGAAACACCAATTTTTATTCCGAGAGCAAACAAGCGGTGGTCTGAGCGGGGTGGTCGTTATAGCGGGTGGTTCTAGGAGTAGTGTAGTTTCTAATCATCAGTAGGTCTTCCCAATGTAATGCGGGATACTATATATATTTATCACCATCCCAAATTTTAGGGGACAAAAGCACTGAGAATACGTCTCCCGAAGGGGGCGGGATGGGGCAGGAGGGCATAAAAGTTCTTCACCCAATAGGCCTACATCAAACAGCGAGAGAAGCCACTCCTGGTAAGACGATAGATTAACTCACAAAAAGGCAAGAGATATTTTAGGTTTAATATGTTGACGGGCTAATCGGGTGCATTATGAAAAACGGGAATGTTTAAACACATTTAAAGCAAACATGTTTGTACAGAAATGCGCTGAGAACACGAGGGTAAGTAAATGTGTTTAGTTTCGTGTTTAAAAGCTAAGCGCAATTTTCAGTGTATCAATGCTATTGATGACGTCTATTGATTACACAGGGCCAGAAGTGAATCAAAGTATAGGTTGTATATTACCCTCGTGAAAAGTAAATACATGACTCATCGACTAAGTAAGGAATTTGTGAACATTTGATGTATTGGCTTTGTTTCCGGGGGGCGGGGGCGTGCCCCTAACTTTTTAGGGGTGAATGAAAGAGTACCTTTGTCCCTCTAACATTTTGGTTTGGGATTAATAGATTGTTTAATTTCGATATGATTCCATCAATCATTTTATTGTCGTCATACACATCGATAATAATTCAGTTATGCATATCATAATAAAAAAAAATTAGATTTAAGATGTGTTGATTGCTACATTATATTGCCATAAATGTAAGCCCATTTTTGAAGTTTTTAATGTTAAAATGAAACTTAAATTATTTATAATAAAGTGTTGTACACTGTGCGAAAATCATTTTCATATCATGAAATATTATGCCTAATAAGAAGAGATAGAAGTTAAAAAAACTCATGATATTTTCCTGTTTGTCTCAAGGATGGGTCTTGTTTCTGTCAGGTAGGGGGAGGGCAGTTGTCGGGTAGGGGTGTTTCCGGTGGGGGGGGTGGGGGGGTTGCCGGGTGAAGGGGGGATTTCTGTCGGGGGGGGGGGGGGAGGGAGGGGGGGGAGGGTTCTGTCGGTGCTCGTGTGGATTTCCCCCCTTATATTTTCTCACCAAACAAGGCCTATGTTTTGTTGCAATTTACAACTGACATTTTTATTACCATTGACAGTTTAATCCGGACATATATCAGTCATATAGATAGGGCTGCATTGTTCAGTTATGTTGAACGTTGTACCATATTTTTCATCGGCCTTTGAGGTACCTATGTTGTTTACCTCCGTCAAGGATGTTAATGTTTTCACCCGTGCTTGTTTGCTGTGATGTCCTTCAGGGGCGGATACAGGATTTAGGAAAAGGAGGGGTTCAACCCAGCAGGGCTAATAACCCTGGGCCCCTCCCCTGGATCAGCTTCTGTCCTTGATGTTATCAGGACAACGGTAAACCTGCGAGACTGATTCTCGCGAAACGACCTGGCACAGGGGAGATTCGATTAAATGTTTGTTCAGTTCTGGATAATGGATGGATCAGCAAGGATTTTGTTTGCTTTGGCGGAAGTATATGTTCTTAATATAATAGACCATGGTGTCCTTAATTGATTTATAGCAGATGCGTATTTGTATATTAATAATTAAACAGTTATATTTATGTTACTTTAAGCAAATACATTCATTGCGGGATTGATATTGTTTAATCCCTGAGGGTAAAGTTTACCTTGGTGGGTCATGACCCGGTGACGCAAGTGACCTGAAGACAGCTGGTTTAAATAATTATGGGCAGCGTATATCATGAATATTTATGGTAATGGTAAATCGTTGAGACTGATAAATGAGGGGCAAAATAAGGGACCAGAAATTTGGAGTTGAGCCAGGATTACTTAGGAGATATAACTTGACACCTTGTGTCAAGTGCCTAGTGGGAAGACACCCGTCCCACAACATTTCATCCCCTAGCGGACTATACAGAAAACAATCGTTGGTTAAGGCCTGGTGATTATTTCCCATAGAAGTTCTCTCTAAAAAAAAAATACACAGACAATTCTCCCGATAGCTCATAGTCCACTTCTCAAACCAACAATGAAACTGCTTAAAAAACAGCAGACAGAACAATATGACTTTTCACCACCGTCCTTCAGTAAAACTATATTTTTTATACAAATGGAGTACATTCCCTGTTTGGTTATAACCTATTTTATCACAACAGTGAAGTGTCGCGTTAATGCATTGGTACAATCCGTAAGAGTGACCAGGCCATTTCTGCTGTTCATTATGATAAATATTCAAATCCTCGACAAATAAATGTTAATTATATTCAAATTATAATGCATAATGCCAAGGCATGCGCAAGGGACTGACTTATGAATAATCATATATTTTCGCTTGACTCAGATTCCGGGATTCATCAAGAAGAGCTCAATAAATCCAATTTGAAATAGACACCATTTAGGACAATCAAAATGACGATCTGTCCGCAATTTTCTGTCCGTCGTTTATAAAAATATTAATATTATTTTTTAATTATTTATGCATTATATTTACCATATCTACATATAAAACTCTAATAGATGCTCTATGTATTGCATGCATGTCTACATGTACATATGTGCATAATATAATATGATATTCGGTAACTCGAGCTCAGTTAAGCCAACGAAAGGGTTTCTGAACGTATATCACACACTATAACACAAATGTTCCATGGTGTGAGCGGCACTCACTGTTTCGCTCCCTTACCAGCAATGAGTGACCCATTTTCCTCAGGGTCAGTCGGTTCAGTTTCTGGTCCGCCATTTTGGACCACTTTCATGTACTTCATTTCAACTTTCGATGCGCTGTCTTTCAATGATTTTGTTTCCTCATCTTCCCTATATTTCTTAAGTTTATCGATGACATCACCGTTTTCATGACCTTTGGCCTTTGCCATCCGTCTGTGTATCAGATAGCAAATGGTTGCTACGATACAGGACATGAAGAAACACAACATGGCGCCCCCGTGCGTGTAGGCGCGCAAGTGGCTGACGTTATATTGCAAACATGACCCACGACGGCCACAACGACGTTGCCATATCAGACAGCTACGATCAACCAGAGCTCCAGCGAGGATCGGACCGGGCAGGAAACCTGGCCATAAAAAAATCATATTAAGATTACCTTTGTTCCTGACAGTCTAGCGAGTGGCTTTGGTAAGTATTTAATTGTATTCTGCATTTTTAATTTCCTGCTACTTTAATAAAGGATTTCAGTATATTTTTAACTTCTCTACCGTACTGTTTAAGTGACTGATGCAGTAATGCTGCTGCAGGATTATTAACTTTAATTGACACATTTACTTAATATCAACGACCAAATTTAATTACGGAACAACTTTACATGGATTCGATGGTACACATTATTACCAAATCAAAATAAAAATATTAAAATATTCATCTTAACATGTTATGAGCTCACCAAGCAAATTATATGTGAATGAGCCAAATGCCAGTCCAAACGCTTTTGCTTCTGCTGGGATTGCCCTGAAGGAAAACAAAAAATAAGTTTGATATGTGTCATGATACTCTTTAAAATGGCGAGAGGGAGATGATCTGAATTTATCTAAAGGCATCGAAATGAACTTGTGATGGAGCAAGTTATGGGTATTAAGCATTACTCGTTAAAATATCGTGAAACGTTATATTGGTAACGAATAGATATAAATATACATATATACAGGTATATATATATATATTATATATATATATATCATATATATATATATATATATATATATATATATATATATATATATATATATATATATATATTAACAAGAACGAATTATTTTCCGACTATCCAAAACAGTGCGATGGAAAAAGATACAGGGACATTAAGCTCGATCAAATTATTGGAGAATTGTGAACGGGTTTACCTTATAAGGAGAATCCTTGCTGGGATTCCAATAAAAGTCCCGCAGAATGATGAAAGTGCTTTAACAACGACGTAAGGGATGACCGTCGGACAGAACGTCAAGCAAGTGCCCGGGACCGCCCACCCGCCAGCGACGCACTGACAGTTCGTGAAGTTTACTTTCTGTACGATAAAGTTATGTTTGGTTTCAAGTCGAAACAAATGACGATGGTCTATTACAACAGTGATAATTGAAATAATGATAATTAATAAAATAATTACAATGATAATTTGACACGATAGAAACAGACACAGTGATGAGTAGGTAACATATATTTTCCGAATTTGAAAATCAAAAGTATCGTATAGCTTCTGATATCATATACACATGTACATATGGGCATTATATAAAATTATATTCGGTAACCTGAGCTCAGTTAAGGCAATGAAAACCTAGGGTTTCTGAACTTTGACTAATAATAATAATAATAATAATAATAATAATAACAATTTGACACGTTAGCAACAGACACAGTGATCTGTAAGTAAAATATATTTTGGATTTTGAAATTAAAAAGTATTATAAAGCTTCTCATATCATATAGTATCATGTAGCTTCTAATATAATTACGGAATTAACGATATGCTTAGGTTCTCAAGTGATCAGAAACAGCTCTATTCTCTATCAAAGATTAATATTAGTTTATGTCAAATAAAACTCCTGTTTATCGGAAATATTTATACAAAAGAACTTTGCATAAAAAAATGCATAATTCAATGATAAATATAGAAATGAAAATTTTGTTAAAAGTACAAAATATACAAACAAAAAAGTCGTAAAAACTTCGGAAGGATATAATTAAAAATAAAATTTCACTTTTATAACTTAACAGTAATTTATATTACCCCTCCTTCGAGAGAGACTCCTGTACATCCGGCGGAGCACGGCGTAAAGTAGTCCCGACCGTCACTTCCGCACACGGGCTGAGCTCCCGCTACGTCACACTTACAATGAGACGAGCAGGATCTTGTTAGATTCGCGCTGGGCAAAAACAAGAATAAAGCACATATGATTTATAAACATTACAATCAAATGGATGATAACTGTTTTAGAAACGTTTGTCCCTGTAAATAAAGTTTTTTTTTATGAATTTGCGTAAAATAGGTCCATGTTCTCACCCGGGGTGTAGTATAGACTAACAAATTACCTACAAAAGACATAATATACTGAGAGAAGATTTAATACCGTTTATCGGCAGGATAATATAGATAAAACTAATTTTTTTTGCAAGAGAATCTTTATACTTACGTTAATCAAGTGGCAACAATGGAAATGTAGTTAAACAGTTACAGCTAAAACTTTCCATTGGACAATTTGACCAAAAAAGTCTAAATGTTCAACTGCAATTAGTTTACTTAAATTATTCAGATTGATTTAATAACCACCATGTTTTCCTTGCGGCACATATGAATGACAATATAAAGGAATTGTTACAAGGACCATTAGTAATCACATCCGTCCCTTGCATCAGTCGGTTTATCGAAACATCAAGCCAACCCCTATTTCTATACCATCTAAAAACCTTTAAACCGAAAGCTTTTTAAAATATTTTTATATATATTGACAAAGGCAAAAACAAAACAGTGCAGAAGAGAGCCGTAAAATTGGGTAAAAAATTAATTTGATAATTAGTGTGATACACAGGGCTGATACAATGGTCATAACTGGCCATATCGTAGTGCGCAATTTATCAACAGCCGCTTACTGTCCAGTTGTGACATCATAACGAACGCCCTCGAACTGAGTCTGTGGACACTGGAACGCCATCATCACACCGACCAACCCCGCCTGGACCAATAGCATCGCGGCCACAAGACGCGCTGTGGAGACGTCACGTAATTTAAACCGAGAAAGAATGTATCCTCCCAGGAACGAACCGAATATAGCTGGCACTGTCAGGGCGCCCCCTGTAGGAAAAGTGAAACAAACGAATCAAACAATCGTGTTACGCGAGTTTTCCGCCAACCCTGTATTCTGTTAAACTTTCCCTCCCTTACTTTACGCTCTATAAATGCATTAATTACTTCTTATCCTGTTAAGTATTTTTCATCCCATCTTATCCATACTTAAAATATATACGCCATATACATACACATAAGGTATATCTAGATGTTTTTTTTAACATATCCTACATACAATTTTTTTTAACAAATTCACCGTTTTAATATAAAATTACCTCATGGTAATACTTGAATGAATATACGACATATGGGATTCGATGGGTATTACTTATAAAGGTGTACATTTTCTTTATGATTTTGCCTTTACAAATGTAAAAATAACAAAACATAATGCGTTTGGTGTATTCCGTCTTCAGAGGATATCCTTTTTCAGAATATATCCTCTCTTTGCCAAATTATCTGTTAATCAATGCACTCGCGAGAATAAGAATAGTGTTGGTTTTCCTTGGTAATGCAAATGTTTATCCCATGAATTATATCAACTGAATGTTTCGTGAACATCATCCCCTATCCTTATCCCATTGGTTCTGTATCACCTACCTGTAATGAGGGTAGTCTTGTAGACCGGAAGCCGGAAGTGGAACTCGAGATACCTGGGCATCATCTTGATGAAGAGTATCAGCACGTAGCAGAGGAATATCTTAGACAGGGTGTATAGGACAAACAGAGGGCTGGTTATAAGATTCCTTACTGACCTAAAAAATCCTACAAGAAAAATAAACCGGATCAATTAAACTAACAATTGACTCCATCTTTGCTTACGCTTCAGAAATGCCCGTTTTCGGTCATCATGTGTTGGGAACTCCATCTATAAGATGCCAGTAAATTTGGACCATGTCATGTCGGTCCAACATAGAACACAGCCAATGTCGAATTCGGTCCATGGAAAACTATACATATATATATATATATATAATAGAATAATATGTAATAAGGGGAACGCTGACCTATTGTTCTGCTAATAAGCCTGATGTTTATGATAATTATAAATATAACAGGCACAAAGCGCTTAAGAGAGCATATACCACTGACTTCTTGTATGTTCAGAGTATTAAATGAGAAATATGGCGTGAGAGAAGTCAAGCAAAAATGAAAATGACATTAAAATGCCAACAAAAAAAAAATAAATAAATAAAACGCATTCTTTTTTCTGCAGACATATTGCTTTTTCTGAAGGAAACTGGCCATTGTTGAATGGTTACATAGTCGTTGCACATTAACGGTTTTAAGCCAGATCACGGGCTCAGGTAGGATAAGGACACATCTCAATACGGATCACGGTATTATTCATCTAAAAAAGATGACACCACATATCCTGAACACATGATAAACATTCATGTTCATGGGAATATCGCCAGGCTACCTAACTTTGTGATGTTAGCTGTAGTATTGTACTGAACCTTATCTATTGCAGTGATTTTTTAAGTACGCTGTTTACTATTGTCAGGATGACCCCTCACGGTATAATTTATTCAGGATGTGCATGCTGACAGGGATAATTAGTGTTTGATATATTTTCATTTCACAACTGATTCAATCAATTTGTTAGATGCGAAAGTGACATCGTGTGATGTGCAGTCAATATCTGCAAGTTAACACAAGCAGTTGATTGTGTCAGGGCAAACGAAATAAGATTGCACATCAGGATTTTTTTTCCGGGAGTAATGGTCAATTAGTTTATTGGTTGAGCTAAGGAATGAATTTTCACCCAGCATCAAAAATAGTCACTAAGCTGAGTGGCTCAGATAAAATTTTATATTAGATATTGTCCCATCACCGGTTTCCGTGGCAAAGCACAGGACTCAACGCAGGAAGAACGTGAGTTCAAATCTAAGCCGTGACGGTGAGATTTTTCACGGTCGACCCCCATCCTGGGCGGTTACATCCAAGGAAAAAGACGGTCCCTACGATCAGGTGGAATGAAAGCAAATATAATATTGGAATCGGGTTATAAATATTTTTTGCTCGTGTGTGCGGCGCATACCTGAAGACAAACACAACATTATTATCATTCTTAAATAACTACAGAAATGTTGTAAAGCCTACAAAACACGTATATATTTTGTTATGACAAACGATTCTCGGTCCTTCCACAAAAGAATTTTTATCTGGCTGCTACTGGTCTAAAATATATGGTAATTCCTAAGGTAAATAATAGAGTAAATTGAACATCTATTTCACCTGACTTATGATCAGCTATTCCATATGTAGGCAAAGGCTTTTTTACCTGAGGCCACAAAAAAAAAAAAAGAATTGATTTATTGACCTTGGGAACAAAAATATGAGGGGAGCGGGCGATTTCTCTTCCATACTGGTCGAGAAACGTAACTGGTTTAGTTTTCCTAGAAACTACAAAATATGCTTCAGTTCATGATATGGTGTATATGCACAACACGTTTGTCCACTGTCTATAACTTTAAAAACATTAAAGAATTCCTTTAGGGAATTTGTGCCAAAGAAAAAAAGTAGCAACATTTCCAAAGGCCTGGTCTCCCTTTGCAAAACAAATCTTAAAAGGAAGTATCTTGAAGAAAAGGAGGTAATGGTAATATACGTCATTGCAAAGGGACTCCAAAGAACACCACTGAACCCTTTCTATAAGCCTCGATATCAAAATTTGTTCTAATGTACCCCAACAATACGTACCTTTCACATATCCGGCAAATCCTTCAGCATCCCCCTTTTGGTCCTTTTCCTTTTTCTCTTTCCCTTTTTCAGGTTTCAGACTTGCGGGGAAGGTAGAGACGGGGATACAACCGACCAGACCGATCACTCCGACCACAATGAACCCCATCCACCAGCAGCCGATAAACCGAGGGTCCGATGGCTTGAGACTGTAATCTGCACATAGAATTTTTCATTTATCGATAAAAAAGCCTTTTGCGAATCATACCACTCCTCTACTCAGGTGAACGGTCATAGATGATTCAGCGTCATTGGAAGTGTATGTTTGTTAACCACACAACCAAGCCTGAAAAGTCGGATGGCATATCAGATTGATATATAATAAATAATAACATATTGTAATGTTGCCTCTAAATCAAAGATGAAAATTTAAAAACAAAATATAAATCAGTCCTTTATAGTATCTTCGTATAGGGGACATTTCTACTCATTATCATGTATATATATATATATATATATATATATATATATATATATATATATATATACAGTTAATTGTACGTAGTCATCATATTTTGCAAAAAAATAAATAAATAAATAAACTGATGGCAGAGTGCTCCATGGCAGACCAGAGCATTGCAAAGAGGCCCATTATCGGGATTTAGAGCAATATTATTAGGCTACATCATCTGAAGAGTGCCACACGCTCTGAGCATGTGGTACGAAACTAATTAGTAATAAAAACCCTGAAAAAGCATAGTTTAGTTCATTCTTCATAACACATATATACACACACATCATATATATATATATATATATATATATATATATATATACGATACTGATAGAAGGAACGCTAATTCTAGCTGACTGAATATGATTTTGTCTCATAATAAATAGAATGTGGTAGGATTGTCTAAAGGAGGGACACATTTTGTCTGTTGTGTGCTTTTGTTTATTTGTTAAGATTTGTATTGGGTTTAGGTCTTTTATTTGTAAGTATTGAATGAATGTACTATTCTTCGGTCTTCAACGTTATGCGCTTATTTCTGATGTATTCATTAACCTGTACCGTTTCTTTCTGATATTCAAGTAGTTTGAATGCGAATTACCCTTCAGGTCCACAGGGAGGCGGTTGGTGCTGCCAGCCATTAGATAACCAAAAATTGGTCCCAACATATAGATAGAATTCAGAATACCTGTAACACAAGTAAAAGTGAAATAATTATTCAGAATCAGAATAGAAGGAAACAAGTGGCCCATGGGCCATGACGCTCAGAATTCAAGGAATGTTGAACAATGAGCAAAATGACTGCCAGAGTGCAAACAAATCATGAATTTTGTGAAGAGTCCTTAGAAATGGGTTTCAGTGGGCTTTTGGACAGACGACAACTTCATTTGAAGGTCTCATAAATAGAAAAAAGCGTAAAAATTTGAAAAAAATACAGGTAGTGTAAACCAGTCTGCAGGAACTGATGAAACACTCCATGGTCAATATATATTCAAAGAATCATGGTGATCAATGCAGTAGTTATTCAGATACTTGAGCTTTTGTATCAAATTTTGCATTATTCTGGGGGGTACTTTGGAGCCGTATGGCTCAAAGGATATTGGTAACAGAGACCTAATTTCAGGTTTTCAAGGAGATTTTTGATGGACCTCCCAGGATATTAAGTTTGACGATTCCAGAACCAGTGGTTACGATTTCTGACCTGTTAAATTATGACAGTATCATTGCAGGTCAAAAAAAAAGAGAAAAAAATTCGTAAAAATTTGAAAAAATATAGGTGGCACCACCAGTCTACAGGAAGTGATGGAACATCCCATGATCAATATTCATGCAAAGAATCATGGTGATCGATGCAGTAGTTATTCAGATACTTAAGTTTTCGTATCAAATTCTGCATTATTCTGGGGGGGGGGGGGTACTTCGGAGCCCCATAGCTCCAAGGATATGGGTAACAGAGACCTAAATTCAGGTTTTCAAGGAGATTTTTCATGGACTTCCCTGGATATTAAGTTTGAAGATTCCAGGTCCAGTGGTTACGATTTGTGCCCTGTTAACAGATGACAGTTTCATTGCAGGTCTGAAAAAAAAGAGAAAAAAAATCGAAAAAATTTAAAAAAAATACAGTTTGCGCCATCAGTCTGCAGGAAGTGATCGAACATCCCATGATCAATATTCACGCAAAGAATCATGGTGATCAATGCAGTAGTTATTCAGATATTTGAACTTTTGTATCAAATTCTGCATTATTCTGGGGGGGGGGGGTTACTTTGGAGCCCAATAGCTCCAAGGATATGGGTAACAGAGACCTAATTTCAGGTTTTCAAGGAGATTTTTAATGGACTTCTCTGGATATTAAGTTTGAAGATTCCAGGTCCAGTGGTTACGATTTGTGCCCTGTTAACAGATGACAGTTTCATTGCAGGTCTGAAAAAAAAGAGAAAAAAAATCGAAAAAATTGGAAAAAAATACAGTTGGCGCCACCGGTCTGCAGGAAGTGATCGAACATCCCATGATCAATATTCACGCAAAGAATCATGGTGATCAATGCAGTAGTTATTCAGATACTTGAACTTTTGTTTCAAATTCTGCATTATTCTGGGGGGTACTTTGGAGCCCAATAGCTCCAAGGATATGGGTAACAGAGACCTAATTTCAGGTTTTCAAGAGATTTTTCATGGACCTCCCTGCATGTCAAGTGAGAAGATTCCAGGTCCAGCGGTTATGATTTGTGCCGTGTTAACGGAGGGCCGGACGGCCGGACAGACGGACGACGGACAAGGGGTGATCGCTATAGCTCAGATGACTTTCAGTCAGCTGAGCTAAAAATGACATTAATCTTATAAATATTGTATACTGCAACCTCCAGCTAATAAATAATCGGATATGAAAACAAAGTATCATAAAAAAATCAGTTATCAAGAGACAAGTTACTTTTATTTATCTTCGAATAAGCTTAATGATAAGTAGTACTCATTATTTCTACAGCAATAAACTGGCGTACACCAAAATGACCAAATATAAAAAAATGCTGGAGATTTGTAAATGAGTTGTCTAACCCACTTTAGCATTAGATTTTAAGCTTAACGTCATTAGACACTTGCATTCGAAAGTTAAGGAGATGGCATACTTACCTAAATATAAAGGACTTTTGTGCTTATCAGAATTCTCATATATGTAAGCTACAATTAATGTATACATCGATGAAGCTCCGAATCCGAAGATGAATCTGCCGGCAACAAGAATATAAAACGCTCTTGTCCCCGCCTCCGATGTGGCCAGGTCCTGGTGAGAAGTTACACCGGAGCAAGTCTTATTTTCAGCCGAACACATGATGTCCACTCTTGATCTGACGAAGCCACCAGTTTCGTTGTTAAACTCAAAACCGGCTGTCCCGTTGACGGCCGCATCATGACTTGGCGGAGATATCACGAAATGTGGCAGGGCCATTATGAAGGAGCTGATAGCAATCATGAATGTCCCGAACCCGATAAGTCGTGGCTTGTTGTAACGGTCACCAATGTAGCCATATATCAAGAGAAAAGCGATGACCATACTGTTGTCTGCTCCATCTAAAATACCACTCTGACGAGCCGAGAGCCCATATTGCTTCTCAATCATACGTATTGACCCATTAAAATAGGTCAAATGAGCCAAAAATGAAAGCG
Organism: Sipunculus nudus; assembly: GCA_026874595.1. Lineage (NCBI taxonomy): Eukaryota > Metazoa > Annelida > Sipuncula > Golfingiida > Sipunculidae > Sipunculus > Sipunculus nudus. Next base: position 18,610,718 of record CM049314.1, on the reverse strand, counting down.
CACATAAGGAAACGCAAAGCAGGAAAGTTTTGATTCCTAGCAAGTTTCTTAACTTAGTGATATTCATCTTGCTTCAGATGCTTCAGATTATTAATAAGTCAGATCGTGTACTTCTCTTCAGATGATCCTGTCTTATCAACCAACTTCAACCGTGCTTAATGAACACTGACTTGTCCGCTTTGTTTTACCATTGTTAATATATGATCTATGTGGATTATATGAATTTTAATTACTCGCTACAAGGGTCGGATCACGTGTCGTTTTCACGTGCTCCTTTTGCTGAATCACAATGATTATATACAAATATATTGTAAGGACAATGAACGTCTGAACCACTATTTGGCTGGGATGTTCGGACGCTCAATGTCCGGCCACGGTCTCGCATGAATATACCAGTAATTGACAGGTTTCATGCCAAATAACCATGATTGTGAACTGAATCAAGGAAACTTTTATATAAATAAACCTTAACTATTATGTATCCAGAGTATTGCTATTTCTCAACTAATTTTCAAATACGCCATCCAAACAGGTTAAATTCTTCAAAATGTCTTTTTAAAGTTATATTATAATTGTAATCCCGTTTTCCTCTATGTGTCGCGAGAACCAAGCTGAAACACATTTAACCATTTTACTTATAACTAGCATTCAATGAAATAGATACGTTTGAGATAGGTTGAATTTATAGATACATTTATGTGTTATGACAATAAAGGCAAAATTGCTCAAGATATACACACATGTACATATACAATTATTATCTAAATGGATGTCTTCTTGTTTAAAGGAGTTATTAAGAAAGAAACAATTATATTAGAAATTATGGACAACTCTCTGTTATTATGAATTTTCTATTATTTAATATTATCGAATAAATGATTATTATAAAATATGTCATATGAAGTATCCACATTAATCATTGCACATAACATAATCTGATGCTTATTTTAGCTATGTAATTATTTTCTGTCCATGATATGCAAAAACTCTATCATCTGTAAATAACTTTACATACATTATTCCGGAAAATGATATATATGGTTTTCCACATTGTGAGCTGAAGTCAAATCGGTGTCGCAAAGGCCCTTCCGTAATAGGTGCCATTTGGGGTATTTTGCAGATGACATATAACCAATAATCACAGACTTTATTTTTGTGTGTGACGGAAATTCGTTAGGGTATCACACACGGAAATTTTTTTTATATGACACATTGTCTGTAAATAATGTTAAATGCTGTAATCGGACACTCAATGTAGATAAAACTAAAGTAACAAAAAATCTGCATTAGGATAACATATTTCAGTTGTCGTTTCGCTTCGAGCTGACAGGAGTTAACTAAATTATAATTACTTAATGGATCATTCATTCCTAAATCATATAAATAACAATAAGCTTATAAATTGTCACCCGTTTTAATAAAAGCTCGATCGAATGTTTAGATTTAAAATTGTGCAATATATGCGTATGATGTTTAGATTTCCGAGTGGAAAGCCTGAGAATAGGCACTTAACCTCCGTATATACTTGTGGAACTAGCGTTGATGACAGTTCAATCAAAATTGAGCTTCAGGTGAAAAGCTTATGGATACTGAATTCCAGAAGAATGTATATGTGCATAATGGTATATAGGTTGTAAGCTTAAAAACTGGTACTACTTACTCTCGTTCAATTAAATAGGCAAAAAAGATCCCCTTGATCATACAGTATAGATATAATCAGTATCAAACCTCTTTGGGCGAAATTTAATATATAACATAATATAACACTGTTTTCCTCCAGTATTCCCCTTATTCTGGGTCATTCTTGACTTGAGTAGTGCTCAGATGTCAACATGTCCGCCGATAAGGTGCCAATTGAAGTCACTGCTAAGCTCCTTTACCGGTTAAAAGCGAGCCGTTCTCTTCTGACTTAACAAGGTCAGGGTTGCCATTTTCAACCACGTCCATACATTTCATGTCAGCGTCCCCGTCAGAGGAGCTGTGGTCATCTTTAACAGGGTCAACTTCATCTTCTGGCTGGTTCAGCTTCGCAGTAACCTCACCCTTTTCCTGCTCTTCACCTTTGGCCTTTCTTCGATGGATTAAGTAGGCAAAAAATGTGACACAGGAGGCAAGGAAGAAACACAGCATGCCGCCCCCGTGTGTCAAAGACCGAAGACTGCTCATGTTGTACTGTAGGCATGAACCTCGACGGCCACAACGTCGCTGCCATATGAGGCAAGTAGTATCCACCAAAGCTCCCGATATAATGGGTCCAGGCATATTCCCTGAAATTACAAAAGTAATAATTATAAATCAAAGTATATAAAAGTAAAGTTTTACCATAAGAATTCATAGACCCGTAGTGTTGTGGTCTTAATTACACAAACAGGCATTACACACAGGATGGAATACATGGTGACTTGTCACCAAGGTACCCCTTGGGTACTCGATACATGCTTACCATACAATGCGAATCATAACACTAAAATGTATGAACCATATAGATGTTGCTGCTATGAACTGAACAAAAGCCTTATAATCACTAATATTTAGTAATATTGTTCAAGCTTGAGACTTTTTTGTCAAAGAAAAAATATTCAGATTTAACAGCCAGAATAAAACACATGGATTATAACGCAAGGTGCAAAACACTTTGGCCTCTCTTGGTAGCGAGTATACAAATAATATTTATTTATTACAAATTACAAGGAATGTACATTTTTATAACCCCGCAGTAGTCAGGAACGCTTTAAAACATTCAACTGAATGTCTCGGAATATATATATATATATATATATATATATATATATATATATATATATGTATATATACATATGCACAGTAAAACCTCGCCTAACGATCACCTAGGATAGCGACCACTTAAAAATAACGAACACTTCTTAACGGTCCCAATTCTTTATTGCTCTTTATATCAGACCTCTCTCAGACGACCACCTCGAAATTCGACCACTTTATCGAGATCCCATTAGTGGTCGAAATTTGGAGTTTAAAATGTGTTTTGACAGAGTTTTATGATAGGTTTAATACTTTAGGCCTTTTTATATGACCTTAATTTTTTTAAATATTTTTTTTGCGAATTACGTGGGCTCCATGCTTAATATGCACATATCAGAACTCTGTTCTTACCGACTAAATTGTAGGTAAAGGAGGCAAAGGACAGTCCGAAAGCCTTTGCATCTGCAGGAATGGCTCTGCAAAAAGAATAAACAACATATGTACTCCGCTGAGCTAATACTGTAAAAATGTCTCATTGTTTGCTTCATTCCACAGTCATTTTGACATGACATAATTTAAAATAATATTGCACTGAAACAAATATGTTATTGGTTAATAAGATAAACTATGAAATATCAGGTAGAAACATCTACCTTATTAGTAGGATCCTCCAAGGAATATTCATGGTTGACGCACACAGTGACGAAAGTGCTTTAAGAAGAACATACGGGATGACGAGGTTACATGACGACATGCAGTGTCCCTGTGCGGCCCATCCCCCCGGCACGCACTGGCAGTTAGTGAAGTTCACTTTCTACAATGTGCAAATATAAACATGAACACCTGGATCGTAACTAGTAAATCTAAAGAGAAAAAAAAGTTACAATATTAATAGTTTACATCAGGCGATTTCTCTAAAGAAATTAAATCACAATATTTTTGTGATTCAAAGGCGAAATTAAGGTTGGTTTGTGGGCATCTTTAGGGTTCAACATTCTTTATCAAGTGCAATCTTATCCGAACGTCTTATAACACAAATATGCTTCTTCAGGCCTATCACGACTAATGCCGAACAACACTGAACTTTATGTAAACTCTTTTTAACTCATCTATAACAATGCTATGCTGACATAAGGTTCCAGGGCATGAAAATTGAGTCTTAATTTCTTTTACCGAATGTTTTGTGTTCAGCGAGGAAACGAAAATAAATCAAATAGTATAATATCTTTTTTCTTGCCTCCTTTTTGAGACAAGTGGTATATTAACATAGAAAACGTATATACCATTATCTCGATGTTTGTTGTTTTTGAAAGTAATATCGGGGTTGATGGTGAAGGTTTTGATCTGCTTTCATTAAAAAACTTGACTCCCTGCAGCTGATGTTATTCAGAGGACATGCACTGTGCAAGTAGGTAACATGAAGTAAAACTATATATATATATATATATATATATATATATATATAGAGTATAATATAGAATAACAACATAGGAATTTTGGTAGAACAGTTTAAGCCTGCTACATACAAATGTGATATATATTATTATATTTCAGGAACGAAATAATTTTGATTAGTAAATAACCACAACCTACTTGAATTATAAGTTTAAATTATTTTACATATATAATAATAATAAGCATCGCAGCATGAGCTAAATTTGTGTTTTACCTCGCCTTCTACTGAGACCCCTGTACATCCGGCGTGGCACGGCGTGAAGTAGTCCCGGCCGTCACTCCCGCACACCGGCTGAGCACCGGAAACGTCACATTTACATGGTTTAGTACAGGAGGTTGACAGGTTCACTCTAAACGATAATTAAACAGCAAGCCATAGCGCTCCCGTCCTAAGAATTCAAGCAGGGCGAGGAAACAGTGATACATAATGTATATTTACCGTTCTTTAGAAATTAAATAAATTTTAATTATATATGCTTACTCTTGTTATTATAAAAATGACATTGCATATGTAAAAGGTAAACCCACTAAATATGAAAAATAATCAAAAGGGAATTTATTATAGAAATATTTGTTACAATAAAGTTATGGTAGTTATTGTTTACCTGCCGCTGGTGGGCTCAACACGAAAGCCTACATACTCGGTTTGAGGGCACTGAATTGACATCATTAAACCAACAAGCACAACTTGTGCCAAAAGCATTGCGGACACCATACGGGCAATTGTGACGTCACGAAGTTTAAAGCGTGAGAGGATAAACCCTCCTAGTAAGGATCCAACGAGCGCCGGAATCATTAGAGCGCCACCTGTAAGTAAAAAATATGACTATATAAAATAAGACAAATAAAAAATTTTTAATCTATTTGCTAACTTTCTGTAAAAGTACGTTGAAGAATGAATCCTCCAAATAAGAATCCAATGAGCGCACCACCTGGTAAGAATAAAACACCGATATGATAATTTAAATGCTCAATCTTTATAGCAAGCGTGCTTGAGTAAATTTATCGCTCGGATATCTCGGTTTAAATGCTCCGATTGAGTACATTTTAGAGAAAATGAGAAACGACGAAAAAAATTGCAATATGATGAATAATAAAGAAAGATGGATATCCTGGATCACAGTGCACACTCACCTTTTATAAGACTAGTTTTATAAACCGGAAGTCTGAAGTGGAACTCCAAATACCGAGGCATCACCTTGATTAACAGGACAACCACATAAGAGAGGAAACACTTGGACACGATATACAGGATGAACAGAGGGCTGGTTATCAGGTTGCGGACAGTTTTGAAGAATTCTGAAAAATTTAAAACATTGAAAGCATCAACATTAATTAATGAATTTATAATGGGCATTTTTATCCTGAATGGAAAGAACAGTTGGTTATTTAACTACATACAGAAACAATATAGGCCATTCAATTTAGAATTGGTAAATTTGTGGTATTTCCTATTCAGTTTGATCACGGATGGTCCGATGGTATAAAAACGGTATTTTGTGTCAGTCATGAGTGGTGTACCGAATTGATTTAATGGAAGTAAATATGAAGACCGATGTCCTATGTCTATAAATGGTGAACAACAGTAATATTTTTTTTCAGTAAATGGGAAGCAGGGATCTCTTTTTATGAAGAGTAAATTTCGTCAAATTTATAAACATCTATTTCATCTTTCATTAGGCCTATATATGACTTAGAAAGTTTAAAGGATGCCAGAGAAAGTTTCTTTTTTGTCATAAAAAGTGAAAAAAATGAAAACGGAAAAGATTATGGTCTTTCTTTTTCCGCTGGCGAGTGAGCAGAGACTTGTTATTAACTGTTATTAATAATGAAAGAACATGTACCGCCAGTATAACAGGTGAAGGAATGTGACTTGTTTGCTAGGAGGGCATTGAGATTTTGTGTTGAAACCGACTCTTTTGTTTTGCATGTCACAACGCAACAATGATCAATAAGTCTTCAGGCACAAATCCCGCTGTCTTATACATACCTGTGTCTAAACTTACCTCTCACATATTCGAACAAACCATCACCTTTAGCATTCGTATTGACCTTTTTCCTTTTACCATCAACAGGCTTTATACTGGCTGGAAATGCAGAGATTGGTACACAACCCAATAATGCAATTACTCCGGCAACCACAAAACCGATCCACCAACAACCGATAAATCTGGGATCGGACGGTTTAAGACTATAATCTGAAAAAAATGTAATATAATTGATGAAATTCAGGTTACTATTCCTGAACACAACTTGAAGATTTCTTTCTATTCCTGATATAAAAATGATTCAATACTTTAAATGAATAGAGTTTGTGATGTTGTATCAGTGGTACAAAACATACTACTATAAGTATAAACATTTTTAATTTTGGAGATACTAAATGTTTTTATTATATAAATCAAACAGCTAAAGGTCAAACCCTTGTTCATGTGATTATATAATATCACATAAATACATAACATATCACACAATCATTGATCAGCAAGAAAATATTTATTGTTTTATGTTAGATTTGTAAGCCACAGGGTATATCTTGACCATTTCCATTTTCATTAATTCAATTTCAATTAAAATGATCAAATACAAATTAATTGTACCATTAATAATATAATCCCACATGAAAGTAATTTAAGAAAGATAATAATATAATACACATTTAAATTATTATAATATTCGCGTATGACTCGCACTGGGTATTTCCAGTTGTGTTAATTTTCACTTAGATTTAAGTTTAAAAGATTTGCAGCTTCCGACTCTCTATTGTATCGGGTATTAAATGAAATACCGTAAACATGGTGTTGTTTCTACAATGTAAACGCGAAAAGGAAGTCACTCTATGAACAATAACATTTTTAATGCACAAATTTCTTGGATGCAACTTTATTCGCAAACAATAATTTTTAAACATTTATAATGGACCGCGCTGAAGACACGGTAAACACCCATATACTTAAATATATCTAAATATTCACCTTTTTTACTCAACAGTTATGTAATTTCAACAGAGAAATACCTTTCAAATCGACTGGGAGACGATTGGTAGCGCCAGCCATCAGATAACCAATGATTGGTCCGAGCAGGAACGTTGCATGAAGGAACCCTGCGGGCACAAGTAACAATACATGAACAAAACATCACCCTAAACTGAAGTTTTAAAAACCCTATAAGAACATCATTGTTTTGCTTGTTTAATATCTTCTTCCGTTTCCATAAACACAAAACTTTTTACGAAAGAACGTGAAGCAGGATAGGTTGATCAGAGAATAAGAAGAATACAGGATAAAACATAATATTCTAATGAAATGCTATTGCATAATACGGAGCAATAAATGCACTGGTATATAGATTTAATTAAGAAACTTGACTGTCCTTGTTCAGATCTTTGTCAAATAAATGTGGGAATCCAGGGTACTGCTTCATGTCTCGATTTTGAATTTAAACGATTCATTTTACTTTGTATGTCTGCCAGGACGCTAGCTCAATGAAGATGTCTATAACAGAGAGCAGTAAGGCTGCATCGCTAGTATTTAGCATACAGGGATGTCCAAATGATACGAGAAATATGACGCCTTAGTGAAACGTGATTCACAGAATATAAGGGTTGCCCCATAAGAAACTCTGAGCTATCCAGAGTTACATTTGCCATATTTTCATTACAAATATCTGTACATTTATGCACTTAATGCATTTCCTTTGCATTTCTCCCAATTTCATTTAAAACAGAAACACACGCTTATACAACACACAAATATATACATTATAAGGTGTACAGCGTCTTGCGGCTATAACGCACCTACGTGTATAACATATGTATTGAATGGATGATTAACTTACCCAAGTAAAGAGGGCTCTTGTGCTTGTCAGAGTTCTCATATATATAGGACACCATCAGAGTATATATAGAGGAAGCTCCGAAACCAAATATGAATCGTCCTGCTACGAGAATATAAAATGCCCTGGTCCCTGCAGCGGATGTGGCCAGGTCTTGGTGAGATCGCACACTGGAGCAAGTTTTATTTTCAGCGGGACACATGATGTCAACTCTTGATCTGACGAAGCCACCAGTTGCATTACTATATTCAAATCCAGATGTCCCGTTGGTGTACTCCTCGCGACTTGGTGGAGAAATGATGAAATGTGGGAGAGCCATTACGAAGGAACTGACAGCTATCATCAATGTACCGAAGCCGATAAGACGTGGTTTGTTATAACGGTCACCCATGTAGCCATATATCAAGAGAAAAGCGATGACCATACTATTGTCAGCCCCGTCCATGATCCCGGTTTGCCGAGCCGAGAGGCCATATGCTTTTTCTATCATTCGCAGAGAACCATTGAAATAAGTTATGTGGGACAAATAGGCAAGGGCACATAATGAAGAACAGAGTATAAATGCTTTCACTCCGTACTTGTCTCGTAGACGCTCAAGATAATTCATTTTCTTGATCATTAAATGGCCGAAGACCAGTTTATGTCAGGAACAGCTCACCAAATCACGTATTTAGTGGAGTTCGTTGTTTAAAATAGGCACATATCACGTGCTCAGCTTATATTTATGTTGAGTTATTGTCATTTATGCGAGCTAAAGGATTTTTTTGTAAACGATGTGTGTCATCAATTAACCTTTCTTCGGCCTATAATTTTCGTTCGCTAATTTGAAAAGACCATTGTTTACCATTCATTAATGATTTAAAAGGCAAAGGTTTTTACGTTAACATAAATAGTCACTTCAAGGAACACGAAGCAGTTTGCTTATCAAAGCTTGCACTTAACGATCTTTGGAATCAATAGAAAAAGCACGGCATTAATTCCTAACAGTAACCAGAGTGAGTCCCTCGGGGGGTTTTGTTCATCTCCGTTAAATAACACCGGCATTTTCTTATACTATCGACTATTCACGCAAATTGCCCCGAGTAACGGAGAATCTGTTGCCCTTTTTAAGTTTCTTTTCAACATATTACAGTAAATGCCACAGTTGTCTTCTGGTTAACTACAAACGAAAGGGCACGCGGTCGACATAATGACAGCGTTCTTTTCTCTATCGCACCATCTGACTTAAAGAACAAATAGTTGAAGCACTGGTCGCATTTTATACTACATGCATACAAGAACAAATGAAGGAAAAAACACGGTGCCTATACGTAGATTCCTGGCCAAAGATCATATGTCACAGGCCAAAAGATAAAAATAGTGTAAAAGTATAGCAGCTATTTTAACGACTGTTTTTCTCATATATAACATTTTTATGATTCTGCTTCTATTAAGTGAACATTTATTCTTAAATTCTGTCATCCGTGGGAAAACATGTCTCAGTTCGAAGAAAATCGAGACTTCACATCCATTAAATGTTGATCTGTAAAAAGTTCAATTTTATGTTACCGGAATAAAATAACAATATAGAGTTCATACACTCTAGCCGAAAGCCGAAAATTCTCAAAACTGAGCCCAGTTTCATTGATAAATGAAAAAAAGCTAGGAATATGGTAGAGCAGCTACATGTATGTATTACTCTGAACCATATTATGTTCACATATATATGCATTTTCAGGATTTTGGGAAATGCATACACTTTTTTATATTTTCACAATTTTACTTATATTGTACTTTAAGTGTTTTTATTTAAAAAAATATCTCTAAGACCACATAAAATTAAGAAGATTTCTTACCCGTATATATTTTTATGAAACAAAACATTAAATAATGATTGATAAATTATATTGTTAAAATATTTTCTTGTTATAAATCATTATAGATGAATATGAATGAATTCCTATACTCCATCCGTCCATATAATAATGATAATCCATATAATTGCATTTTCTAAACCGACCCGAAAATAGATCAGATGTATACGCTAATACATTTCTTCATTAATTTTGTAAAGTCACTTTTAATTGGGTTGCAGCGTCATAACGGTGTCAGATACGAGGATATTTTTAAATATAATTTGCAACAGATATGCAACCGCACAAACTAGACTTAACTTATTCGGTATTCAATGATGTCGTCCACCTTCTATTCACATGGCTTAACAAAGAAAATTTCACATTTTTTGTGCTCACAACGTGTTGAAATTACCTAAAAATTTATATAAATTAGATTGATAAGATACCATTATTTATTAAGCGTGATTTATTCCTGACAAAACAATGTATGATCAATATTAAGGTTTATCTGTATTTTTTACCAAAGGAGTTGTTCATCACAACTCAGAGAATTTATACATAAACGTTTTATTCAAAATTTGTTTCAGATGACAGGATAGAAAACTTCTGCTTTATAATAACATTTTATTTTAACAATTTTTATTTCTTAAAATATTATATTTACTCCGATTCCAATTTTCAGCGCTGAAGCCTGGATTTCTATTCAACCAACCAAGATCTATATTGAACGAGCGAATTTAGAGAAAAAATATATAAAAATTCTAAAAAAAAACCTTTTTCCTGAAGGACTGTCAATCCTTTTCCATACCCCATGATTCAACTTTTAAGGAAAATATATATTTTACATGTGAAAATTGTATTTCATTCTTTTTGCAAATGCATGGCAGTTGATCAGATAACATATCAGCATTATCAAATGAGATGATTTACGTAGGAAATGTTACCACTACCGAGAGAGTGAATATATCAGGAGGTTCCAAGATTGTTTATTCTATATTGTAGCAACCACGAATAAAATGTCGATCCAATCATTCCTGACCTAACTGATAGTTCATAACCGAATAACTCCAGCTATTTCTATATAGAATCTCCATATTTATAAATGAAAAGATCTAAATTGATTTTATTTCCATACACCAGATGAAAAGTTCATTAACACACCAGAAAGATAAATCTTAATACTGCTAGGAATATCATGTTTCGAATAAAAACAAATGATTGCTAAGCTCCTTTTCCGGTTAAGAGAGCCCCGTTCTCATCTGACTTAACCAGGTCAGGTTTGCCATTTTGCACCACGTCCATACATTTCATTTCAACATCAGGGGAAGTGTTTTCATCTTTTAGGGTGTCGGGATCATCCTCCGTTTGGTTAAGTTTCGCAGTAACATCACCGTTTTCTTGTCCTTCTCGTTTGGCTATACGCCGATGAATCATAAAGGCTACCCATGCCACACAGGACGACAGGAAAAAACACAGCATGCCGCCCCCGTGTGTTAAGGCCCGCAGGTTGCCCATGTTATACTGTAAGCACGACCCTCTGCGCCCGCAACGTCGCTGCCATATTAGGCAGGTCGTATCGACCAGGGCTCCTGACACCATGGGCCCAGGCATACTGCCTGAAATATAAAACATAAAACCTTAGAAACCATTAGAACTTTCGAACCATAAAGTCGATATCCTAACCATCACTTTTAAATTAACACAAGTTCAGCAGTTAATCATCAGAAGGAATATTAATTCAATCTATAGGTTAAAGATTTGGAAATCTATTTGATACTGAACAAATGATTATAAAGATAAATATGAAAGTTATCGGGACTTGGGCTCTTATAATATGCTTTTTGTTCACTTGAATACATAGAACATGCTGAAAGAGGAAGTTTCTTACAGAAATATGATACTTTATTTCAGTATGAAATATCCTTTTTATCGAAGAAAAAAGTTCGACACATAATACTTTCTTCTTGAAAAGAAGTGCACATGGAGAGCATTAAGATATTGGAGCCGTGTTATGTTAAAATACAATTAAAATTTAATATTATATTGAAAGGAATGTCGGACAGCTGGCTGGCCTCGTTTTATGGATTATTTTTTACATTTCAAAATAATGTTCTCACTAAGAAGATTGTAGCTAAAGGATGCAAAAGCCAGTCCGAATGCCTTCGCTTCTGCAGGAATGGCTCTGCAAAGAAAAATAAGAACACCGTTTTATAACAGTTATCAGCGTCTACATATCTACGCTCGGACCACAGCGCGTGACCTCCAGGGAATCTTCCACTCACACGCTGTGAGAAATGGAAGGGTTCTTCAGGTTTAACAAGCAGCCAAACACCAAGCGAACCTAAGCCTATAGCAAAGTGAAAAACTATGAGGTATACTTTGTATGAATTGAATCCCAGAGGATATCACGAAAATATATTTTTTTGAGTCTTTGGTATATTAACAAACACAATATGTCGTTGAAGAAAATACAACATGTAGACTGCGTATTGTGACACATCCTTGGTATAACTCGCCGTGTGGCCAGTGAGCTGATATGTAGGAAAATCCTCAAGGCGCCTCAAGAAAGCGTGGAGGCCATAGGGCACAGGAGAAAGAGAGGTACTTGTTAGGATATATAATAAATTTATTAATTATGTAGCTAAATAGAAAACAATCGAAGAAAAGAAAACAAACTTGTTCTAGAAGAGCGAACCGACGATACGTGTGGAGGGCCAAATCAGAGCAGAAGGGGATAAACCTTTCTGTTGAAGAAGATCAAATTGCGTATTAATTATACAGATAATACTTAGTCTAGGACCGCTTTAAATCAATATTATGGGCAGTTTCTTATGTCAACAGCTTCTTATGTGCAGGAACACATGGACGGCAAATATATATATATATATATATATATATATATATATATATATATATAATTTGTATTGTTCACATAACGTGAATTCAATACATCGCGGTGATAGTGCTCTACCGTATGGGAGCGTTTATAAATAACTAAAGTACGGTTAGTTTGACTTCATCAGTTTGTGCTACAGATCTGTTTCGTGAGAGCAGCATTCAAGCCGGCTCACTCTTCAGGTACAAACTGGAGTCTCTAGTTTGTACCTGAAGAGTGAGCCGGCTTGAATGCTGCTCTCACGAAACAGATCTGTAGCACAAACTGATGAAGTCAAACTAACCGTACTTTAGTTATTTATATATATATATATATATATATATATATATATATATATATATAAGAAAAACACTAATATTACCGAATAAGTAAAATCCTCCAAGGAATGCTCATGGTGGATGCACATAAAGACGAGAGAGCCTTGATGAGAACATACGGGATGACGAGGGGACAGGAGGACATGCAGTGTCCCTGTACGGCCCACCCACCCGGCACACACTGGCAGTTAGTGAAGTTTACTTTCTGTAACGTGAAAACATAAACACTGATCACTGAATTAAAGAGAGGAAAAATACCCTCTTAATAAAATATCATGTCTCACCCATAACGTAAGTAGCGGAATATATATATATATATATATATATATATATATATATATATATATATATATATATATATTATTTTATTATTTTTTAGATTTTATTAAGGAGTTAACCGCCTTCATTTTTATGCTCTCTTAACTCATTCTTAGTCTTAGTATATACATTTCCTTTTTGGTTTGGGACTACGTGACAGGGCGGTAGCTTCCTATTATATTATTTTGTATCCTGGTGTCACCCAGACCCGGTGTCTACCGCACCTGCAGGTCTGGGGTGTGTAATCTGCCCCATTCTTGGTCATAACACCGAGGAACTCCCGATATTCGCACTCGTATGTAATTGATACACGGCTGTGGGGCACAGCCTTACCGTTTAGCGTGCATAGCGGGTGGGACGGAGGGGGGGGGGGGGGTCGCCATTCGGCTGAGATTTGAAGTCACGACCCCCCGGCTTTGAGTCCTGTACTCTACCCCTGAGCCACAGAAGTCGGTAAGAATAGTTTTTATTATGTATATGCCTTAATTTACCTTTCTAATCCTAAGTGGAAACGTGTCATGGCAGATGTCTTATCTGAATGTGAGTGAAAGGTGTCGTTCAAGAGACAGAGAGAGAAATATTTCATTATGTTTAAATGCAAAATTGAATTTTGTACTTCCTGATTTCAGCATAAATTGGATAAAAAAATAACTCCATGAGGAGGGAAGTTACATAATGTCATTTTCTGCCACTACAGCATTTGTACTTCATAATTTCAGCATAAAATGGAAAAAAAATAACCCCATCAGGAGGGAAGTTACATAATGTATTTCTGCCACTACAGCAAACCAAGAATCCTTTGAGCTGGTTATTATATTATTCTTTCAGTGCACTCGTATTAATTTGCAGTTGTCTATAGAAAAATGATAACATGAACGGAGGAAGAATCGCTGAAGTGAAAGGAGAAGATACAATATCGAGCAAAGGGGAAAATATGGTCATTGTCATTAACAGGATTGACTTTATGGACTTGGAAGTTGCTTCAAAATCATTTCTTGTGGGTTTCATATTGAATGTGTTCTTTCAGTTTTTATCTTGTTCAATCAAATTGTTTTACATATGTTGTACTTAAACACTTTATATTACAAAAATGGAAATAATATTGACTTTCAAATATAGCACTCTTATTGTAAGTTTTTTTTTGTCTGAGAGTAGCGTTTGAAACTATAAGATTATATTTTACCTCGCCTTCTACTGAGACGCCGGTACATCCAGCGTGGCACGGCGTAAAGTAGTCCCGACCGTCACTTCCGCACACCGGCTGAGCACCGGAAACGTCACATTTACATGGCATGGAACACGAGGTGGACATGTTGACACTAAATAGAAAGAAAAAAAAAATGAAAATATAGTGCACTCATTGGAGATAAATATTCAGATTAAGTAGTTTAAACTGTTTGTTTATGCACGATCAAATGAAATAACAAAAAAAAAAAACCTGAACGCCATCATGTTCTTTATTATTATGTAGGAATCATTCTTGTCTGATAAAAATAAACGTGACGTGTCTCTACCCTGCCTGATGTTTTTTTCGAACAACTTACAATTCATTTCTGAGAATGCGATGAAAATTGACCAATTCATATAATGAATCAACGATTTAATTAAAATCACAAAAGTTTTAAATAGATTGCAACATATTTAAGGAGTACTGGTCAAATATAATTCAAGTTTATGCTTCACGATGTATTGAAAATATTATACCATGTTACCTGCCGCTGTCGGGCTCTACACGAAAGCCTACATATTCAGTTTGTGGACACTGAAGCGACATCATTAAACCAACAAACACAACCTGCGCTAAAATCATTGCGGCCACCATACGGGCAATTGTAACGTCACGGAGTTTAAAGCGTGAGAGGATGAAGCCTCCCAGTAAGGATCCAACGAGCGCCGGAACGGTCAGTGCGCCACCTGCAGGGAATTAAAAGGACTATTTAAAAATGACAATCCGAAATGTATAATTTGGCTACAAAGTCTCTTTAAAAGTATTTGAGATTTATCCAGTAAGTCTCGATTTAAAAGTTTAAAAGGCTATAAGCTTAAGTTATCACATACTGAACATATTTTGATGAACTGTATAATTACTTAAAGATTAAACAATGGTGACAGTATTAATTTATATTATTTGTTTTAAATTTATACTTTATAATCTAATTGTTATTTTACTTGACACATGGGAAACCTACCTTTAATCAGGCTTGTTTTATAAACCGGAAGCCGGAAATGGAACTCAAGATATCTTGGCAACACCTTCATTAAAATAACAACTACATAACCGACGAAGATCTTAGACACAATGTAAAGGAGATATAAAGGACTAGTGATCAGATTCCGAACGGTCCTGGCGAATTCTGAAAGCATAAAGAAATTGGCCCATGGGCCATGACTTCAAGAAGCCTTGTGAATAAATGACTCCCAGAGTTCTCAAAATCATGCATTTTACTGGATGTTAAGTTAGAAATTTCTGGGTCAAACGGTAACGATATGTGCTCTATTAAAGTACGGTCACTTCATTTGAAGGTCTCAAATTAAACCAAAAAAAAAAATGCGTAAAAAATCGAAAAAATGCAGGTGGAGTCAACAGTTGGCAAGAATGGATGAAACATTATATGATCAATATGGAGCTTTTGTATCAATTATTTAGTTATTTTTTTTTCGTAGGATGGGGGGTACTGAAGAGCCCAATTGCGCGGAGGATATGGGTAACAGAGACGTAATTTTAGGTTTCCAAGGATTTTTTTTTCATCGACCTTCGTGTATGTACAGTTAGATATTTCTAGATCTAACGGGTACGATTCGTTCCCTGTTATCGGACGAACGGCCGGACAACCGGACGGACGATGGACAAAGGATGATTGCTAGACTTACAGTTAGCTAAGGTTAAAAGTACGCTAAAATACGGTAATAATATTTTCTTAAAGCGTATGAAACATTATGGTCATCTAAGGCTATAGTGAACCCTTTTTACTCGTTGGGTAACAGTCCAAGATCCTTCTCGTTATCCATAGTCCTTTCGTTATAAAGAATGATCATGAGTGAAGGTTTAAATAAATGCGGAAAGCGGGCTTCTTTTTGTCAGGAGTGTGGACTGGATCAGTCCTTTAAAACAAGTATCATGAACAAGGAAATTCCTCTATGCTATGACCACTTACCCCATACGGGTCTATTTTTTATGACTGTTAAACTAGGATGGTCCTGTTCTTAAGAAAGGTGGCATCGTTTTGAGACCTTTGTCATAAATGGTAAACCAGACTGGTCCCATTGCTATATATATATATATATATATATATATATATATATATATATATATATATATATATATGTAACAGGTTTGTTTTATCTTCTTATGAATGGTTAAGAGGGTCATCACTAATTTAAGTTATGCTAAGGTACTATGAATTAAAATGATGATCACATAATTGTTATTTATTTATCTTGTTCTCCGGATCCCAATGGTTTAATTTTAGACTTGTCACCTGCATAAAATAAAACAAACAGCCTTTACTATCATCTCAAGAGACATAAGGTGGATTACCTTTTACATATTTCCCAAACCCGTCGCCGCTATCTTTCTTGCCGGTCTCTTTTGCTTGATCCTTTCTTTTCTCCCCGTCATTTGGCTTTATTCTGGCCGGAAACATAGCGATTGGGAGACAACCAAATACCCCTATTACGCCTGCAACAACGAACCCGATCCACCAACAACCGATAAACCTCGGATCGGTCGGTTTAAGGCTGTAATCTGCAAATAAATATTAAGAACATATGTATATTGTACATATGCATATTAAATACAAATGTGTATTATATATGTAGTTTTAGATGGGGGCTGAGAAGTTTTTTTTATAATTTCAGCGGTCTCTCTAACAGAGGTGAATGAATGCATGTGTCTTTCAATATGTTTAAATAATTCAAAACGTCTGCACTAGGAGTACCGTAACACAGCTAGCGGCAATAATCGGGATGCTGCACATAAAAACACATACGACAGTTTAGGTTTTGTGCACATCGGTGTTGCCAATTAAATATTAAACACGAGTGACACGTAATATGTTTTCAATAATTTGATGCGAACGCAAAGGACAGACCTACCTTTCAGATCAACGGGCAACCGATTGGTGGCACCGGCCATAAGATATCCTATGATTGGTCCAAAGAGGAACGTCGCATGCAGGATCCCTTTGGCCCGAGATAGGTAAAACAATATGTAGAATAAACGCTAATTTCGTGTTTCTTTGTAATCATATTAACCACGGCAACACAACACACGTATTTCGTGATAAAGTGGCATTAAGGGATAGTTTATACAGTTTGATTAAATACATTTGTTTCTTTAAGCAATGAGAAATCAGATAAGTGTTCTATATCGTAGGCGCAAAAAATTTACACAGCACCATGTCAAAATCGTTGAACGAAACACAGCCAAACATGTGACTTTCTGGGTATGTTATCCTGTAGTGCCCGATTTATTTGTACTGTTATACCAAATGAAATAAATTATGGTCCCCATGGCGACTGAGAACCTTTCGTCCAGTAAAAAGCATCATCATCTAGTTACTATAGATACGGATACGTTAATATTTGTATGGAAAGCTTTGTCTATTCTATGTCGAGGAGATAATATGGTCATAGAATAGCCAAGTTGTTTCTAATTGAACTCTAACCAACATCACGTGTCTTGAGTAGTGTAATAATTAATTACAAAGAGCTGGACATATTAGCCCCCCTTTTTCTTGTCCATAAAACGTTTTTTTTTTCTTAGAGTATTTGCCTTTTCTTTGTGCTGCTTCTTGTGGCAACAGATCGTCTGCCTGTATGTCATGTATTATGCATTGAATAAATGTACAAATAGTTAACTCACCTAAGTAAAGTGGACTTTTGTGCTTATCAGAGTTCTCATATATATAGGACACCATCAGAGTATACATGGAGGAAGCTCCGAAACCAAATATGAATCGTCCTGCTACGAGAATATAAAATGCCCTGGTCCCTGCAGCGGATGTGGCCAGGTCTTGATGAGATCTTACACTGGAGCAAGTTTTATTTTCAGCGGGGCACATAATGTCAACTCTTGATCTGATGAAGCCACCGGTTTCGTTACTATATTCAAATCCAGATGTCCCGTTGGTGTAGTCCTCGCGACTTGGCGGAGTAATGATGAAATGGGGGAGAGCCATCACAAAGGAACTGAGAGCTATCATTGACGTCCCGAAGCCGATAAGTCGTGGTTTATTGTAACGGTCACCCATGTAACCATATATCAAGAGAAAAGCGATGACCATACTGTTGTCAGCCCCGTCCATGATCCCTGTTTGCCGAGCCGAGAGGCCATATGCTTTTTCTATCATTCGCAGAGAACCATTGAAATATGTTATATGGGACAAATATGCAAGCGCACATAATGAAGAACAGAGTATAAATGCTTTTACCCCGTACTTGTCTCGAAGACGCTCAAGATAATTCATTTTCTTGATCCTTTAATGGCCGAAGATGTCTTTCTGACAGGGCAATCTCACCAAATCACATTTGTAATGGAGTTGGAGGTATGAAATAGGCATGAATCACGTGCTCAGCTTATAATTATTTTGTTTTATTGTCATTTATGCGAGGTCAAAGATTGTTCTAGGGTGATGTCTGTAATTAGTCCCTCATTAATTATCCTGTTGCTATGTGTGAAAGCTACAGCGAAAAATAAAACCAAAATAAAAAGGCACATGATTGACACAGCATGAAAGTTTTCACTCTGGCTTTGTCAAGGAGAGGAAATAAGTTCTGAATTTGTTTAATAATTTCATTCTTGATTTTGCCAATAGATGATATGAAGTTCACTTTGTTGTATTTAATAATGAACATCATGGAATAAATAAATATATATATATATATATATATATATATATATATATATATATATATAAAATATATATATATATATATATATATATATATATATATACCTTATTATTGTTGCATATATGATAATTATTTGACACTAAGGCCCGATTAAGGGTGAGTTGTCAAGTCTATCTGTCATTAATTATCAAATCTGCTTCTAACCTGGATAATTAATTAGATCAGATAATTGTGTTCTGATGTCACAATTAATGGCACATCAGGTACTGTGGCTCATTTTTAGAAGCGTTATTCTCGGTCCAATCCTTCAGCATTTTATTATCCAGGCATGCTGTATGGATGTTATCCAGGGTATACGAAAATCAATAATAGTCTATGCGAATGAATTAATTCAGGATTTAATAGAAAGGTGTTGTATTCATTTTCAGGTTTGATACAATAAAAATTTAACTTTAAAATAAATGGGTAAATTAGAAATGTTAAATACACGTTCATGAATAATCAATATTCTAAGAGTCAGAAGATCATTTTATAGCTATAAATATAAATCCAGAAAGGACAGAAACTTTACAAATATATTGATTTGAAATTTCAAGAAGTTTACATGTTCCGGGGGGGGGGGGGGGAATAATTGATCCACTCTCTATTTGCCGTCATTTAAAAAATAAGGTATTCCCGTGGTCGATTTTAGCAATTAGACCTGGCCATTACTTTGCAAAAATCTCAAACTGTCTCGGGACTTTATCTTATATTACTATATTTAAATTCATATTTCCCGTTGGTGTTCTCCTCTCGCATTGATGCAGAATGACGGAAACGTGGGAGAGCCATAACGAAGGAACTGAGAGCTATCTTTGAAGTTGTTAATTTGTAAGTATATTTCTATTTATAATACGGACAGTGCAATGTGTAAACATTAATTCAAATGCACGTTCACCTTCTGAAACTTCAGACATTATACTTGCTCATAAAACTATAATGCGAAGTGTCGCACAGTCTGCCTTTGGAGTCGTTATTCGATACCTGGTGCAAGTCATTGACTTAGCTGCCAACCCTTGTTAGTCCATTTTGCTTTTGCTCCTTGAATAATGCCTCTAATTGAAAATGCGTTTAATAAAAAATAAGAATTATTTAAAAGCATAGGCCATGATTGTGTTTGACGGACTGGTCGTCTGCTGTGTTCGGATTACTTGGTCTATGGTAAAATATAAAGCAGGAAAAAGGAATATTAATATTGTTTATAATGACGCGTTAATCATTTAATTAAAAGGAAATAATTTGAAAATGTGGGTATATGATTTTTATAATGATAATAGGGGTTATCCTTTTTTCTACCGACTCGCAATTATGGACATACAATATACACATGCAGATGTTAATATGTAAAAGCTTGAACCTCTTCCTTTGTTTAATTAGTTAAAACGTAAAGTTATATTTTTAAATCGGTCTTTTCGAAATAAATTTGAACTCGAATATATCTAACTCATTTCACAAAAAAAAAATCTAAAGGATAGAATTAAAATTCAAACTACAAGTAATAAAAATGTAAAGTTTTATACTATTTGCTTTTCGAGAAATAAACAACTAAATGCGATAATAAAACAGGTTTTAAAACGTTTAATTAAAGAAAGCCATTTTAAACATATTATTTCTTCTATGGCTAAGACGAAAACACATCTGTTGGTAAAAAGTTATATATAAACAGAAACAGAACTATAGAAAAAGAACAAAACTAAATTAATTAACTAACATGATCGTTGTTAACATTTTTATCAAATCCTCTGATGTATTTTCAGAAAGGCAACAGCTGTAAAGCTGTTGCCTTGTGTGTTGACATAGTTGTTAATGAATCCCTAGTAGCCATGTATTAATAATTATGTACGGGTAATGTTAATTTGAAAACTTTCCAGATTTAAATGCCTGCGGGCAAAGATAATTCAATTGCTGGTATAACTGCTCCTGAGTACGTACAATTGCATTATGATCACAGATATGACAGGCTTAGGAATTGGTCAAATATTACCAGCCATATGAGCATCAAAAGTAAAAAGCAAAAAAATCACATATTTAAATTTTATTTCAATTTATATTTTTAAATTGATTATTTCCCCAGCTAAGCTATGCAAAAGTCCTTGCTTTTATATATATATATATATATATATATATATATATATATATATATATATATATTTTTATTGAAATTTTATTGAAATTTTATTCTTTTTAATTTGATTATTTCCGTAGCTAAGCTATGCCATAGTCCTTGCTCTATATATATATATATATATATATATATATATAATTTTGTCGCTTACATTCTATAAATTTAAGGTTTTGAGCTCGGCAGAAAAACCTTTGAATTCAACCGATATATCACCCAATCTGTTGTATTTTTGTCGTGTACCAAAATGTAGTATAAAACAAAAATACAATATCAGCAAAATGAAAACAGTGTGTTAACTTTGTGATCTGAATGATGATGAGTATTTTTAAGTGAATTCCAAGGATAGCCTTGTCCACGGTAACAACGGTTGTTTGCAACATTGTTTTTAAGGAATTATTGGATATTGGAGGAAGATACTTGTATTTGTACTACGAGGACTACCTCAGGTTCTCAAATGCTTGTAAAAAGTACAAACCAGCACGAAATATCCCATCTACCGGAGTTTCTGTGTAGCATGTATTTATAAGGTACCTCACGGGCTATGGCTAGGGAAATGTTTAGTACTAATTAATAATTTGGTAGTTAATAAAGGGGAAAGGGCAATGCCAGGGCACACGATTCAGCATCATGCAACCTGACAGTATTACACGACTGCCATTTGACCTAGCTGAGGTCAGGCCCATACTGACCAGCTAATTTTGACAGCAAGTTCTCTATAGATTATGCCTCAAAAGACGGTGAGCGCTCAACAGAGCTTACGTTCAACCAATCGGCCGCTGACGAAGTGAAATTTTTGGCCAAGAACAATATGATCGACCACTCGTCATTGGACACCCTGGCCAAATTGGTGTTAACCTTTCAAAATTTACCATCACGCCAACAACATCAGCGCGGATTCGAAGCAGCGGGAACAAGCAAGTCCCTGTTCTGGCAAGAGGAAGGTTAGACAACCAATTAATTCCCCAGCGACCAACCTTAGTAGGTGTATGATTGCGGACCCATAACCCCTACCGGTATCGAATCCCGATAGTTTGGACAATTCTCAGAGCGATACGTATGCTATCAGGGTGCTTTCGACGTATCACGATGGCCAGCAGAGAGCCCGGCAAGGAACAGCATCAAATACCGGCTACACTCGCGGCAACCAGAGGGCGTACAGCAGAGCTCCATGCGACGAATCCCACGACTGGTTGCTTCCCGTACTAACTCATCTGGGTCTGTTAGAGAGCAGTGGTCGACCTAACATCCCCCGCCCCAGTAATCCGGCACTCACGGACGTTTCCCGGCAGAACCCCCAGATTCTTCTATCATCACCGACTCAAGGTAGGCCCCCTAACCTTAAATTTCATGATGTAACCAATTTTGTTGACGTGGCGGGGGCTTCTGATGAAATTGTTTTAGGGCTGCCTCAGCTTCAGGTGCCCATGAGCTGATTTTTATATAAGGGGGAAAGAAACCAAGGCTACACTCCCTGGACCTCCCACAATGTCTCCGGCAAAATTAACTCTCATGCTCTCCATCCTAGCGGAAGGAGCCTTGGTGGGACAGCAAGGAATGTTAGGTTATTTTGCACACATATATATTGTTTATCACCTGCTCAGACACTACGAGTACTTGCTCAGACACTACAAGACGCCCAGCCTTGAAACATGGGACAGAATAGCAGATACAGGAATTGACTGTTTGGGTGCTTAAAATCTTGTTTTTGCCAGTAGCTTGCAGAATGTAGGTCACCATGACCTAATTTCAGGTTCTTATGGAGATATGCCACAGACTACCCTGGATATTACATTAGCATAGTCATGGGCTTGAGGATACAATTTGTACTCCGTTTGTCTAACTTGGTGCTCAAGATCATGTTTTTGGCGCTACAGTACGCAAAATAAACGTCACAATGACCTAATTTTAGGTGTCCAGAAGAATTACCATGGAACTCCCTGTCAGTCATGTATAAGGATTCTAGGCCAAAACGATACAAATGTGGCCCGTCTGACTCATTGGTTGCTTAAATCATGTTTTCGGCCCTAATTCGCAAAAAATAGGTCCCCCTCGCCTAATTTCATGTTTCAAGGGATCTCCGTGAAGATATAGTTGGAAGTATCTAGGTCTAACCGTTACAGTTTATGCCTTATTAACAACGAGGCTGCATAATTCGAAGGTCAAAAAAAAAAAAAGAAGAAAAAAAATGCGTAAAAATATAAAAAAAAACACAGGTAACGCCACAAGTCTTGAACACCTGACGAAACACTCTATGATCAATATGCATGGGAAAACTCATAGCAATCATTGCATTAATTATTCGGAAAATGGAGTTTTTGTATCAAATTTTTAATTATTCTGGTCGGTAATTACGACCTACATAGCTTAGAGGATATTGGTCAGATAGACTTAATGACAAAGTTTAAAGTAAGACTTTGCAGTTATATACTTATTTATTTGTTTTAAATTCTCACCGGGTGGCTTTTGTCAGAAAGAAATAATGCTTTCCAATATTATGGCCTTGTAATATATTGACAAATAAGAATAAAAATACCGTGTCCTTCATACCAACACCTTGCATACTAAAAATAATAATGCGTGTATACGATGGAAGACCATTTTGTCAGAGTGCAGTACTCTAATTAGAGCGAAGACCATGGTATAAGTGCTGGTTGTAGACTAACTTAGTGTACATGTATGCAGCAGTAACACTAAATATATGAAGTCTGACTAAAATATATAGATAATAAGGAACAAGAAGTAAAATAGATACGGCTTAAGGAACATGACAGGCTTGAACATGTTTTAAATTATAATTTTCAAAAATTAATAAATAAAACCTTTTAAGTTTGGAGTTTGTTCTTTCTAACGGTATATTAAGGAATATTTTCAAAGAGGTGATTTTTAAACCAAACGTTTTAAAATTTATTTTGATAAAAATTCATATTTATTTCTGAGAATGTATATATCAGATTACATTTAAAATAAAGTCTATATTGTTTGTGCCCTTGTCAAACCCTGACCTCTCCGAACTTTAAAAAACGGTCATGTTTGCTGCCATTTTCTGTAGAATAAAACCCAGATTTCACAAAGTCGCATGTCGGAATAAGTCTCCACCACAAGTATTCATTATAATCAATGATCAAATTTACCATAATGTCATGTAGAGCTTCCAGGTTTTAGGATTAAGTTTTAAGTTTAAAATAGGATAATATTATACATTCTGGTTGCGTTCTTAATAAGTATTTACACTTAAGTCAGATAAGGGACCAGCTGCACGTGAAAGCTGCCGTTAAACTATTTTTTTTATTTTATAACTGTGTATTTTAAAACTTTGCTAGTTTAGTTTCATGAGATATAAAATGGAAAATCATTGGTTGCGCCATATTTCCAAAAGGCTATTGACCTAAGGCTTTTGTTCTTATTAAGAAAGTATGTTGGATGAATTTTGCCTAGTGTATAGGAACATCTTTATTTAATTTTTTTTGTATTTATATGTATGATGTTGAATTCAAACAGAAACAAAATGTAAACTGGAAATGGCAGAACCATTACAAAACTATCGGTTTGGATCAATAAGACTAGTAATTTTAAGAATATATACTACAAGTAAATCACTTGATTGGTGTTACATTTGTTTCCTGTTAGCATTCTTATGGAATGTTTACGCAATAAAAGCCAGTCATTACTTAAAACGAATCTCAAAGTTTCTCTCGAGTTTCACCTACTCTCCTCATGCAATAATGGATTTTTTTAAGTATCAGCATGTGCGCAAACATGTGTTCTCTGCAAGTACCCATTATTCACTCTCGTTCTAACCTGCTGGTACTAAACACGCACGGCCCTGCTTTATTGTCGATTGGTCAGAGACCGGGGCATTGCTGAGAACCTTCCTAGTTTTCCTACCATTGCGAAATGTTATGTACAATAAAATCTATAAAGGTATGTTCCATGAAACGCGCCAAATATTAACTGATAAGGCTGTGAATTTGTGTCTTTATATGTAATGTGTGTGTATTATGTTGTAGTTTGAATTCATGTAATTACACAGATGAGTTGCTCGAATCATCATGAAAAAAATAAACCTTAACCGAAAATCTGCCCTTCCCGTGAAAAGTTATTTAATCAAAGTACTGTGAACGATATTTATTTTTAGCTGTAACCGGGTCATATATACATATTATCACTAATGTAAGAAATATATGGAATTTAGATATATTAAGACATGAAAGCAGTATACATCTAGTGTATAGTGAGCGGTGCCCAAATGTTGAGATGCAGATCAGAAGAACATGACTATAATCCTGTGTTGTGTCCTGTTATTTTTACAGACCTACGTCTTCTTCTGACGAAAACAGGCCAGTTTCACCGTTATTGACCTCAACTTCAACTTCAGAGGACGTGTGTTCATCTTTGCCAGCATCATCGTCCTTGCAGGCTAATTTCGAGGGAACATCGTCGTTTTCTAGTCCCACGGCTTCTGTCATACGTCGATGCATTAGGTACGCCACAAACGTAACCAGGAAAGCTAGGGAGTAAAACAGCATAAGGCCAACGTGAAATAAGGCCCGAAGATTGCCCACGTTGTAGTGTAAGCATGAACCACGGCGTCCACAACGTCGCTGCCAGATTTGACATGTGAGATCCACTAAAGCGCCGAATAAAATGGGTCCAGGGACCTCACCTGAAATAAAAAAAAACTAATTGTTGATTGAAATATAAGAACTAAACTCTAAGAGTATCAGAGTACGTAGGGATATGCCATGTATGCACAGTCGAAGGCTAGAGCAAAGCCAGTTGTAGACTTTAAAGTTAAATGCACGGTTCATAGGCCCCTTGACATGACTATAAACAAATACAAGCATAGCACTCTCTTTCATAATAACTATTTTAATCGCAAAATATAAAAAAATACATAGAGTTGCAGTTTAGTTATTATGTATATATTTCCGTAGGGAGGACCATTTTGTTTCAAGTATTTTAGTAACGTACCGAAGTTTCGGAGTTAATGCTGGCTCAAAACTTTATTTCTAAGCGGTCTCAAGGGTTGGAAGTACTCCAGGAATGTGTATCCTGTTAAATAATGATGTTGTAATGCCAATGTTAAACTTAAAAGCAGATTTTGATCTTTTGTTTATGCTTTCTCCTTATGACAATCTAATTGCTTATGGATGTTAGGATGGCTGATATATAAGCTTTGATACGACCGGCTTTTTATTTATTCATGCTATGGACAGAAGACATTCAGCTGCTGTAGAATGCAAAGTCAGTACTTGTTCTCAGCTTGTAAGAGCTATTTTCTTCGTTATTTTAAATAAGTAAGATAGAAAGAAGGAGTCTGTCAAAATCATGCTACAGATGGCCGAATTTGCATCTACTACCGTCAGAAATGCTTCCACGGTTATGTTTATGCTGCGCGCGACAACTACATGCTGATTGAAATAGTGTTGAGGTAATCGCAGTATGTCAAAGTGTGTGTTTGTAATATTGTAAAATTAGTTGAGCACCCATTTTAATATGCATTTAATACTGAAGCCCGCATTCCTGCGGATCCAAAATGACGGCAGCCTCGCCTATAGAGACTAAAATTTCAGGTCATCGGCGTTGCTATGACAATATTTAACTGTTTACATCTCTTAATGAAACTGGACAATAAAGGTGGCCTTTATGCACAGTGGCCCTGTTGTTCAATAAAACCACATCAGTGTCGAACTGAACTTTATACGGACTCTGTGAAATATCAGACTTTTGGGGACTTACCTGCATTTGCGTAAAAGATATCTCTTTAAATCTCTTGTTGGTTTTCAAACATATTTTTTATCATAACTTTCTTATTTTTAAAACGGACATATCGATCTTTGTGTTGTTTTCATTGGCTACCATGGATCCTCCGTCCTTTCATTATTCTAAGAAACAATTTGGAAACAAAATGGGTTTGATAATAATTAAACCAATAAAGCAAGCACAGGCCTCTAGGAGCCGCATGCAGACCGGCGTACTTTCTTCCTTCTGTTTGTCCATTGATTAAACTAGAATTACCAATCACAATAGCCAAGTAGTAAAAATATAAATTTTTATATACACTAGATGCATCTCAACGAAGGTTTTTTTTGTTATATCTTCACCATGTAGAAAGTTGACATTTTTATTAAGCATTATATCCGACGACAGCCAACCCTGGCTTCTATCAAAGATATCTATGATGTTCCTGTTAATCCAGGAAATTACGTTGCATTTGCACAGTAACAGTCACATAGGATTCCAACTGAAAACCTTAATGACAAAGAACAACGCCAACATAGAAACAGAATACTCATAACTGTCACTCTATCATGAATCATTCACTTTCTCTGTACGGGAAGCATCACGTGCCACCACCTGACAGGCCATCGAGGGTATCGTCGATAAACTTAAGCGACAATTAACTTCTTCAGGCAATATGACTATACTGCACTTAAACCCCTGTAATACAACACTAGGTGGATGGAACGATATAAGTTCACAACCGGACATTACCTTTATTAATTTATGAACGATATGGAGGGGTCGCAATCCCTTACTTTCTACCTGATTTTGTAAAATATTAATTTTGACAACAATCCATGCTTCAATCGAAATCGAATTCAAAATAATCTCATACGTGATGTTTTACAACCTTGACCTTTGTGAAAAAGCAAGATCGCTTCAACAAGCCGACTATTGTCATATGATCTCTAACCACAATTGATGAATGTTTGTTCCTCGAGAAATTGTGAAATCCTCTACAAGGTACATATTACCAATTAATATTTTTTAGTCGGACGTCAGCCTGTAGCGACCGTTGGTGGTTGGGCGCTCATTTTAACCGAAATCGCTGTGAGCTAATACGCCGCCTGACACATCACCAATGCCGAAGGTCAAAATATATTACAGCCATCCTTCCTTGGCTTGAACTTCTGAGGAACCCATTCGTCGTTACTTTGAAATTTTTGTGGAATGAGCACACAGTATGTACGTCGGTCAGTGGAGGCATATTCAGAATGGTTTTAAACCTCTTCCCCATATACAGCCTCTTATAACAGGATGAGTTATGTCAAAGGGAAATCCAACGAATGTGGCCCAAAGACGCATGTTCCTCAACCTAGGATACATACAGTTTTCACCGAAACTAGGACAGCGTCAACCCTGTTGTTAAAAATTTAGCATCAGTAGCAAAACACCAATGGGCACTTTTGTTTATGTCTGTCTTCTTTTTAATACTGTTAGGTGAGGCGAAAATATTTTTTTTCCTTTGTTGCACCACCAAGCTCTATCCCACACAAGCTCTACGTCAAAATGCTGAATGACGGGTGGATGTCCCGAATCTCGAATGACACGGTCAGAAAAGGTCTGTCGATAACTTGGTAGCATTCAGTCGAATCCTAATCGCAACCAGTGGAATCTTCTTTTCTGGACAATTCCTGTACAGGAAACTTCTAGGATCACCACGGGTTTCCATGAACTGAACCATCTATTTCAGACTGCACATTATCCTTCATATGTGGTTGTAATTTGCAATGAACTTGAAGGTATTAGTCACTGGTAAGTCTTAAAACCATGCACAAAATTTACCTTTCCACGCAGCTGTGAACAGCCGGTATAGAGATACCCCTACCTTTCAATGTGTAGAATTGTGACTCGCATCTGAATCACTAAAAACAGCTCCATTTATTTCCCCCGCTACAATGCTTGGCATTAGAGCTCCAGATCTCCTTTTCCGTGAATACGTGTCGAACGCAGAAGTTTAAACGAAATAATAACAGAAATGGACTTCAAAATATTTGGCATTGTTTGACAACCCAGTGTGTAACATAAGCTGAGGAAAACATATTTATCAAACAGTTACAATTGGAATAATACAAACCAACTGAAGGAAGTCATATAATAAATACAGTGAAACTCCTACTTGCGGACAACTCAGTAAGGCGCGGACAACTCACCAATGTGGACATTAAATCTCAGTCCCTTCAAATTTGCCTCTTTATTATGTTTAACGAAAACTCAGTAAAGAGGACAACTCACTTTTCCGGACAACGGACAAACTTTCGTGTCCTGCCTGCGTATCCATTACATATATCACGACCCTTGAAAGCGGACAAACATCGTGAGTTCTATTTTTGTTCATATATCGTGACCTGTATAACCTTTGGTCAAAACGACCACCCGAGGACAAGCGTAATTTGGTGAACCATCGTGATCTCACATGTGATTATACAGTCGAAATCGTTGTTTATTTGAGGAATCTCGCAATTGAGTGTAGACATCCCAATTTTTATTTAATTATGAATGGCCAAATAGATTTCTAAAGAAAAATAAATATAGGGTCTCATGCCGCTTTAAATTAAACAAGTCCACCAACAAAGACTAACGTTCGTGCTATGTGATCAGCGTGATGCACGAGAAGCATTAATTAGTTAGCGACAGTTTGCAGTTTGTTGCGGTGAATGCGGGGTGTGGTGACACTCATACGATTCATTAATTAACCCACAAACGTTATTTGTATCGTTGTTTTTCAACTGAAAGGCTGTTGATTTTCGCAGTTTTATTAACATACCACACACACTTAAAAGGAATGTTCATTTTTATATAGAGCCTATATAAAATGAACTATCGGATAGTCATTCATTTTATGCTTCATGATAACATCGACCAAAGCTCAAGATTCTTATTCGATCTCGCCCTTCATTTATTTTGCAATATGTATATATATTTTCCGAATATACCTTAAAAAATTAATATAATTTCTATTTTAATTAACATTTTAATCAAATTAAACGTACAATTTATTAAAATACCAGTATTGATAAATGACAAATTAACCGAATTCCTTTTATCAGGACAACTCACTAATCAGGACAAAATTCTTCAGACCCTTGAGTGTCCGACTTAGAGGAGTTTCACTGTAGTTTAGATCTTAACTGTAACTGAAAGAGGTTTCAAACAACCAGCTAATCTCCCGTTCCTGAATTTATTCTCACATTGCAGACTCGAGAGAAAATGCTTACCAAATAAATTATTGCCGAAAGATGCAAAAGCCTGTCCAAACGCCTTGACATCTGTGGGAATTGCTCTGTCAGAAAAAAAACGTAAGCTGATTGAATTTTTTAAACTCTTTCATATAATCTTATGCAAAAGAGTTGGCTGGAAATCGCATGTTAACACCATTTTGTTTTCATTATTCTCCCTGAGGATAGCACATATGTCTTAAAATTAAGAAAGAAACGGAAATTGGAAATTACATTAGTTGATGGTAATTTTATATATGGTACCCATGAGAAATTATCTTATTTGAAAAATAAATCATCAGCTCCCGGATGATGGCTATAATACGCTCTTTATAGTTTATAGTGAATTATATATTTATTTATATATAATATATATATATATATATATATATATATATATATATATATATATATATATATATATATATAAAGCCACAGAGAGAGATATGTATGAATATCCATACCGGTTAATTGTATATAGAAATGAAACATGAATATACACAGAAAAATCTTTCTTTCTCTCTCTGTATATATATGTATGTCTGTGTTAGTATCTTATATCTGTATAAGTTAGTGTGGGCAGCATCTGCATATGATAAAGTTGAGGAATAAACATCTTATGTTACTTTATGAGTAGAATCCTGAGAGGGATGTGCATGACTGCAGCGCAGAAAGACACGAAAGCTTCCATCAATAGATACGGGATGACGAGAGGGCAGGAGGGGAGACAATGGCCATTCACAGCCCATCCTCCAGGCAGGCACTGACAGTTCGTGAAATTCACTCCCTATAAGATAAATCACACAGTAATTTCAAAAGAAATAACACTGGAAACTAATTATAGTAGAACTAAATACCGAAAAGTTAATTTTGCACAATATGGAAATGCGTATGACATATATATATATATATATATATATATATATATATATATATATATATATATATATTGTATCTGAAAGGCTTCAGTCTTTATATTTATCAACGCTTCAAATACAGATTAACATGGCTATACCACTTTATATATATACCTCGCCTTCCTCGCCTTCCAGTGTAACATCGGTACATCCGGCGTGACATGGTGTAAAGTAGTCCCGACCGTCATTTCCACATACGGGCTGAGATTCGGAAACGTCACATTTACATGGCATAGAACAGGATGTGGACAGGTTCACACTAAATGAAGGAAAACATTAAATGTAGAGCTGCAGGCATGCCGTCTTTCCTTCGTGTATTTAGAAATCTTATCCTGTTTTTCCTGCTGCATGAGTTGCAGCAAGGAGATTACAGGCTGGAGTATCAACTGTCAGAAGCCCCGCCAGTCTGTAAACTCCTTGGTGGCAGTAAAAACTCAAGCAAAACGAAACACTGATTGATATATAAAAAGAAACCATTTTTCATTGTTATATATGAATGGTTTGTTCGATGCTTCATAAAATGAAACGGCTCTACAGCCTGCTATCCACCAGCTTTAAACAACCTAGAATTTAAGTCAGGCTTCTAAGAAATTATACATTTATATATTAACCTTATTGAAAAAAAAAATCTTCAAATATGTTGACATTTGAAATAAGTTTAAAAACAGCTCGTCAATTATGTTAATATAGTCGATATATTAGAATCTTAATGTCAATCCTAACCTCGATAATTAAGTAATACTAGTCTTAAATGTCAATAAAATTATGAATTAAAATTTGACAAAAATTTAGCATTTTACCTGCTGCTCTTGGGTTCAACACGAGAGCCTACGTACTCCGTTTGCGGACACTGGAGTGATATCATTAAACCAACAAGCACAAACTGGGTTATAAGCAACCCGACCACCATTAGGGCCATTGTTACGTCACGAAGTTTACACCTTGACAGAATGACGCCTCCTAGTAAGGATCCAATGACCATTGGAAGGGTGAGTGCGCCACCTATTAATCAGGCATTGCAATAAATCCCTTTTGCTGTCAGATGAAAATCTGTAGCATCATTTATATCGTAACAGAAAGTTTTGGGACATCTCAGTAGCACACACATTACATATCGCTACATGCATACAATTCAGTGGGATATATTTCATTTTTCGATTATTGAAAAAAAATTCCCGAGTAAATAAGGTCCACAGAACATTGCAAAAGGGCGTTTATGGTTTAAGTCATATACCAAGTTAGTTTGCTTAACTATATATATTTGCTATAACAATATATAGCACTCACCTTTTATAAAGCTTATTTCGTAAATTGGAAGTCTGAAGTGGAACTCTAAATACCGTGGAAGCATCCTCATGGTGATCACTACTACAAAGATAAGGAAGAGCTTGGACATTGTGTAAAGGATATATAGAGGACTGGTTACCAGGTTCCGGACTGTCCGGAAGAATTCTGAAAGAAAAGACAGGTTCCTTTGTGTATGGATACTGAGTACCACGGATTGTGCAAAAACAAGAGTGAATCAGCTTTATAATTTTAAATAAATCTATAAGAAAATATGCATAGAGGAACAAACATAAACAAGGGTACTATGAAATATGGCCTTGAATTCACTATATTATAATCTTAGTTGGTGGAGGTAACTAACAAACCAAACTTAACACGAATACCTTTGTCAACTTAGTTGGTGATAGTAACTAACAAAGCCAACGTAACACGAATACCTTTGTCACCTTAGTTGATGGAGTTCACTAACAAACCAAAATTAACACAAATATCCTTGTCACCTAAGTTGGTGGAAATAACTAACAAATCCAACTAACACATAAACCTTTGTCACCTTAGTTGGTGGAACTAACTAACACACCTAACTTTACACATAAACTTTTGTTACTTTAGTTCGTGGAGGTAGCTAGCTAACAAACCCAACTTAACACAAATACCTTTGTCACCTTAGTTGGTTGAGTTAACTATAGTCCATTTCATCCCCTCATGTCCACCTGTTTTTTGCTATGAAAATTTTTATTATGTACATTTCAAGGGAAACAATTATAGTGTAAAGGAGAGGATTTCAGAACCTATTTTTCAACAAGGTAACTAAATTCCTACCTTACCCCTTATTTAAATAATAGAATTTTCTGAAAATATGAGAAATCAGTCTATATTTTACAACATACCAGACCCACTTATGGCGGTCAATGTCATTGGTCACATGCAAAAACAGCCTCAACTGACAGCTGCTGATTGGATGATCTCATGTAAACACTCTAAAAAATTTAACCAGCTAAAACAAAGATGGCTACTTATGGAGGGACACACCATATCTGCCAGATCATGATAAAGAGACTTAAATGTTGTGAAACATAAACCGGGGATTTATTGTAAAATTCTTAACTGCCATATTAGGTTGTCTCTTCCATATAATGTTTTTTGGAAAATATTGAAAAATATAAATTTTTAAGAAAATCATCTACAAAAAACAGGTGGACAGCAGGTAGTGAAATGGACTATAACAAACCCAATTTAACACATAAGCCTTTGCCACCTTAGTTGATGGAGGTAATTTATGTGAAAAAGGAGGCGGTTTTCATGAAAAATGTACTTTTATTTCCAAAACGAATAATCATCTGTTTTTACAAAAGTTCTTATAAGTTACTGTCTTATTTTTAATAGGTTCTATCGGGTTAAAAGAAGAAACATCCAACTGCAAACCGATGCTATATGAGGAGTTTACGTCCTTTGATTAACCACTCTTACACAAGACCGGTTAGAACCATACCTCTGACATATTTCATAAATCCGCTGCCGTTATCTTCCATCGCAATTTTTTTTAGAGTCCTGACATCGGGCTTTATTTTCGCTGGAAAAGTGAACATAGGAATACTACCTATTGCACTTAGTACACCAACAACCACGAACCCGATCCACCAACATCCGATAAACCGTGGATCTTTCGGCTTAAGACGATAATCTGAAAGAGTAATGTATCATATTTAATGAAGTTTAGATTTCGCTTATCCCTTTTGGACAAGATATGTTGTAGAGTTCGATCATTATTTGATATATCGATAAAAATAGATAAGTTATATTCTGTAATTTGACATCTGTTCGATTACACCAAAAGAGGTTGATCTATATCTAGCCGATTATAGTTCTGAAATGGTAGTTTGGTTTATTGTAAGAAGTCATGGCGCGCGTTTATATAGTCAATTTGTCCTTAAAAAAACTTGGCTGAGTAGATTTAAAATCGCATCAAATAGACGCTCTATAACAATATCGTAAAATAGTGAGCTTACATAACACACTCGTAAAATGACTGATATATTACTCTTATACATGTAGTTTGTAAAAAAAAAAAGAAAATATAAAATAGTTCCCCTCAAGATTTGTCTTCAGTGCGATTTTTTAAATTGTTTAAAGCGGTAATTTGAAAGACCTTTTCCCAAATATAGTGACTCAAGCCATGGACAGGAATAAAAATCTTTGGGATGAATTAGCATTTATTACTATGTGAATTCGTTAAAATCGAAACACTGATTTTGTATTTACTTTAATCTTGAAGTAAAATTAAATGGCGTATGACGCATGTTACGAGTATTAAAGCCATTTAAATTAACTTAAACTTACCATAACTTAACATTTATGACCTTGTAAAAGTAACGCAAAAATACCTTTGAGATCAACAGGTAGGCGATTGGTAGCGCCAGCAATAAGATACCCAGTGACAGGTCCTAACAAAAAGGCCGCATGGAGGATACCTGTTGTCCAAGATAATTAAAACAAGACATAGAAAATGATTAAGTCAGCACGGAGGCTGAATGAGGTACACGATAAGTAAATTAATATACAGATTAAGATAAAGGTCAGATCGCAGGTTGCTTGAAGCCAGTAAAATAATTAGTAAAATTATATAAAGATAAAGATATATATATAAACAGCGGGTGCCTGCTGTCCAAAATCTTTCTAAAGCAATACATGGATTAAAACATGTATCAACACTGAGGATGCCTGCTATCCAAGATCAGTAAAACAATACATAGATTAAGATATGTGTCACACAGCGGGTACCTGCTGACCAAGATAAGTCAAACAGTACATAAACAGAACATAAATGTCACACAGAGGTTGCCTGCTGTTCTAGATAAGTAAAATAATACAGACAAAACAGAAACGTTGCCTTCAGTGTTTACCTCTAAACAACACAATATATGGATAAATGTTCACTTTAGGTGTGGTAAGTGCACTTAAAAGAATGTTGTATTTCTTGTATTAGTTGAATAAACATCATCATCAAGAAATAGTTTCTATGAACGAACACTATATATTTATGTGAAATCATTTTCTGCTTCTTTAATCAAGAAGGGTATACATGAAAATTGAGACTGATTCTCGAATGGGGCAAAAGGTACAATGGATTTTGTTTTTCACAAATAAGAGTAACTACTAACATGAGGATACCGCTGATCTAGTTTTATGTCACATTTGTATGAATTGAACGCAGAGACGCTGCGAATTCTAAACTTGAACACTGACCTTAGATTCCTTCTTTTATACATTTTATACAGGTGCTGTTTGGCATTCTAACTATCCCTGATGTAAATATGTATGTGATGTATTTGAATTATATGCAACATGAAATAATTATATATAACAAACGCTGATCGGGCACGTAACCATCATATTCGAGATTCTGACTGAAGCTTTTTTTCTATTAAAAGCGAAATACTTTTCTTGCACAAGGTGTGGAGCACAAAGAAATATCTTAAAAATGAGACAGCTTCACCTGTTTAATGAAGCAGAGGAATTTTTTTTATTTGTAACGAGTACACTTCATGTGTACCTGTTAATCTGTCAAATTCGTTCCGATTTCCAGTGTACGTTTTTCCATAATAATACATATGACTCAAAGTTTGTTCTGTTTTCAAAGCGTTTATTCTAGTCAATTGGTTTTTAATTCCCTTGGCCCATGGTCCCTTTGCTCAGGCTGCTGGATTGTTAATTACGTCGTTTTAATTATGGAGTAAAAATAATTAACTTACCCAGGTACAGTGGACTCTTGTTCTTATCAGAATTCTTATACATGTAGGAAACAATCAGAGTGTACATGGAGGACGCTCCGACACCAAAAATGATTCTTCCTGCTAGGAGAATATAGAAAGCTCTGGTCACCGCAGCGGATGTGGCAAGGTCTTGATTAGATCGTATACTCGAGCACGACCTGTTTTCAGCGGGACACATTATGTCCACTCTTA
Organism: Sipunculus nudus; assembly: GCA_026874595.1. Taxonomy (NCBI): domain Eukaryota; kingdom Metazoa; phylum Annelida; class Sipuncula; order Golfingiida; family Sipunculidae; genus Sipunculus; species Sipunculus nudus. The sequence goes on along the minus strand of CM049314.1, from coordinate 18,574,157 downwards.
ATCTGATGAAGCCAGCAGTTTCGTTACTATGATCAAATCCAGGTGTCCCGTTGGTATACTCCTCACGACTTGGTGGAGAAATGATGAAATGTGGCAGGGCCATTACGAAGGAACTGAGAGATATCATCAATGTACCGAAGCCGATAAGACGTGGTTTGTTGTAACGATCACCCATGTAGCCATATATCAAGAGAAAAGCGATGACCATACTGTTGTCAGCCCCGTCCATTATCCCTGTTTGCTGAGCCGAGAGTCCATATGCTTTTTCTATCATTCGCAGAGAACCATTGAAATAAGACACATGGGCTAAATAGGAAAGGGCACATATTGCAGCACAAATGAGGAAGACTTTTATATCGTAGTTCTTGCGGAGACGATCAAGATTGTTTATATTCATGATGAAGAAATTATTGTAATTAAAAATTCATAAATGTTGTCTTGCTGTGGACATGTTATTATCACCTCTGGTCAATTCAGAAACCACTCGCCACTGGAATCTGCTGTCAAACTGTTTACTGTGTACTGTATGGCACATGTACGCTATTAAATTTAATTTCAGTTGATCGTGCCTAAAGTGTATTCTACATTCAGTGAATTGTTTCTGAAACGCACCAGCTGTTCTAATTATGTACGAAGATTGTGAATAAATGCCTTTTATTAAAAATTTCTGTGCCAGTGCTTCAAGTAATCTCTTTTCATTTATATTAATGCGGGCAAAATTAATTTCGAGAACACAGAAGTTAACCTAAAAACGCATGCCTGTTCTCTTGGTTTAGATTATACGCTTGGACGGTTATATATCCCTAGATATAGTCTACTTCCTTCATTTGAAATCACACGGACATCGTCTGTCATCTAATTTAGTTTACGACCTTAGTCCTGACCTGTTTTACGAAGATTTATATTGGAATTTTATTTTCGTGTGGAATTTAATATTTTGTCAGTTGAAGATATACCAAAGACCTTTGGTACACCTGCAGTATTTTGTCACCATAATCCACTGAATCAAATAAAACATTTCCGAAATATCAAATTGGAATATAAAGTGCCTTCTAAGCTGAACTTTTGGTGTTCATATTTAAGCTGGATGGAAATTCAAAATTTAAGTGAGTGACTTCCCTAACATTTAAAATCATGAAGAGCACTAACGTGGGATAACATATGGGATGTTATACGTTTAATTTCTCGTACATCAACTGCGACTGGCAGTTGGAGAGGTAGGTTAACGGTTTGGGGTTGTCAGTTGCTGATAGTAGACAGGGAGGACCTGTCATGCTAGGTTAGGCCAGTCAGTTTGTGGGTCTTGTTTGTAGGTATTGTTTGTAGGTCTGTCTCTTGGATACCCCATCCTTCACGTCTGCTGTGAGGCGGCCAACATCGGACCAACCTCTGTTGTGCTATTGCGTGGACTTTCTTGGAATATTGTTATCTTAAGGGTGGGATGAGAAAGATTTAATTTATTGCCTGAGCGTCTCAGGTACCACTAGATTTACAATGGAAAATCCTTTCAGATTTTGCAGGTAGGGTTTCTCCAGGGGTCCAAAGATTTCGTAGAGCTGCGCCTGCGTGGGGCTTCCTCTTAGAACAAATATCACCTAGGAGACAGTTTGGCTTTGAAGACCATTGATACATTCATCTTCCATCTGTTTTCCCGACAATACTGAGATTGGTTGCACCACAGAAGAATGGTAGATGATTAAGTGGGAATATCGGATACAAGAAAATGAGTCTCATTGGGGTATCATTGGGGGAACCTCAGTTCACAAGGAACCTTCTTTAATTCAATTTTTAATTGTAATGATGGTTGCAGATGGTAGAAGCCACTTGTACTTAGGTCCTGAAGATCGCGTCTAGTTTAAAATAGTACAAACACCTGCTAAACATGCTCAACTACCTGCACCGTGCGGGTTGTGGTTAGGTTAATGTTTAAGCACATGGATTAGTTTACATCGGTTAATTTAATAACTGCATTGAGAACAGGTTTCATTCCTTCATATAGTGCTGACAGTGTCAGATATATCAGGTATTTGTTGTGATCTAGGATTTACCGTCCGAGAGTTTTATTATCAATATAGGTTTCATAAAAATTATAGTACAGTCGAGCCCACTTTGTGTCATATCAGTTAATAGAAAATCCCGTTTATTGTCACATAAATCTAGATCCCAAACCAGTTCCTATATAAACAATGGTATATCTGACCGTTAAATATCATGGAATATTGTCATAATCCCGCTTATTGTCATGCTTAGAACCTTTGGCAATGATACCAGATCGCAGTTAATAACACATCAGGTGCCGACACGGTGATCAACGAGGCCAAGATCCTTTAATCGGTCAGGCGTATCAAAGAATCACATCTCCCACCTGTGTGCGGCAGGCAATGCAGTGATGCTTGCAGGTCACTCCCCGTCACTTAGCTAATTTACGTCTTAAGATACTACGGTAATCCACATCACTGCGTTTCTTGCAAGGCCGTGGTTTACACCTCGGTGACGTTTCGCAGAGATGATAGTAAGCACGAGCTTTAAACGTTGCTTCCGACCGGAAATCCCCTTTTAGGGTCCACGAAAAGCTTGAGGTTTTGTGAGCACTGGAGGAAATACCCGGTCCAAAACCTCGATCGCGGCGAAACTTCAGAAAGTTGTATATGTGATTTAGAGTACTTTTGTCAGACCTCCTGCCCATGCCTAAATGTTTAATTTCTAGGTGTAAATGCGCAGGAATATTGAAGGCGACAATGGTATGACGCAAAGTTATTAATCTAATTCGGTGTAGACTAGAACATAGAAACACGCTCCACCAAAGTAGTGTTGAAATAAACATACGACATACTGAGGAACACGTTTATTACTATTAAAATGCCCTTATCTAATCAATTACATGTCACTGTACAATATCGCTATACTCTCATCCATCCGCTACAAAACAGCATAATATGACAACTTATGACATATATATGCACTTGACTAGACTGAAACAGCCTCGTTGTGTGTCGTGACACACAACTCGGTCGTAAGACATCACGTGTTCCTCAGATGACTACTGTTGAAATAAACATACGACATACTGAGGAACACGTTAATTACTATTAAAATGCCCTAAAATACTGAGATGTAAAAAAAGGAACAAAACGATAATACGTAACAAGAACGATCGACGAAAGCTTAAGTGGACATTCAGTCATGGTCCAATATATCCTTAGTGAACTGACGTGGAGGTCTTGCATGGACATAATGCTGAAAAAAATATCTCGGAACTTTTCCGTCTCTATCTTACGTACAATTTCGGGATTGTTGCTACTCTCAACGGCAACTGTAGCACCGGTGGGTCTGAAATCCTTAGCCGTAAACCCAGTTTGACCGGCCTGACTGATGGCATATTCCATATCTCTTGCTACAGTGTCTGCTCCAATAGCCTGATATGGAGCTTTCAAAGATAAAAATACCGCTTGATTACCAACAGATTTTAAAATACTGCGTTCTAGAAATATAACATTTTAAGACTTAGCCATAAAATGGGGTTGAACTAAAACTTTAAATCCTGTGCGCTGACGGTCATTTTTAATACCCATAAATGTCAACTGTAAAGCGGAATCCATATCCAGGACATGTGAAATGAGAAACTGTAACCGTTCTGAACACTGTGGTTCCACATTCCAAGAAACACCTTTGGGAGCAATGTCCGACGGTCGGAGCATGGCACTTAATGCTAATAAGACAATAGTCTTAACTCTTACAATATGGCGGTTAATTCGCGTTGATAACTGGTACTGAAGGATAGGCGCTTGTTCCACTGTCCAGCGGCTACGTGCCCCATGCATGTGGCTCCCCATCCCAGATGACTGGCATCAGTGTATATCTGGAAATCTACAGCCGCTGGTTTAACTGAACGCGTATTCCAAAGGTGGCCCGCTCGTAGCCTCTCCCACAGGGTCCGATTGAGCCTGTGGATGGGGAATAAAAGGCTTTCGCTGATTAGCCAGATTTACTCAATTTTCTCATTGGCCAATCCCGGGAAAGCCCCTGCTTGGCTCTGTCAATAAACAAGCGCACATGGTGCTGGCTGTCAGCTGACGAGTAATCATCGGGATCTTTTTACTATCGGGCTTCATGATGAAGGAACAATAGACACTTATTGTAAATACAACTGCTAATTATTACGGAAGCATAATGTCAGTTTTATGGGCAAAGGACACGAAGTGGGATTTGCATACATGTCAAACCTAAGGCTATACAGAAGGTCGATGTGCCCCTCAGCCCAAAGCTTGTCGTCAGGGTAAGTCTTGATGTGTTTTTTTTTCTGAAAACTGCCCATTGCCTGAGGTTTGTCAAAAATTTGTGGGACAACATTCTCCCAAAACCAAGCACTTAGAAAGAGCAAAATTTATCATATTTTACCCAAAATCATATTAGATTTCAAGCATAATCCTTTTTTTTATATTATACCTGTATGTATTTTTTATAGTGTCATGTTCTTTATAAATATATTCAACGGTTGTTACTTTACTGGGCCTTAGATCCTATATATATATATATATATATATATATATATATATATATATAGGCATGTATGTATGTATCCCAGTATATATTCTGTTGGTTAAAAAGTGTCATGCTGCAACAGGATGAATGTATAATTTCATTATATGACCTGGTGCACATTCAGCACAAAGATTCATATATTTTAACTAATATGTTATACATTGTGTAATATACATTCCAAGTATCATGCCATAACCTTATAACAAATTATTCAAAATTAAAATATATATTTGTCATATATATATGTGCAGTACTTCTGATTTTTCAATGAAAAGAGGGCGTTTGATAGATAAATATACTTGAATAAAAATGAAGACATGTTACTTTAAAAGACAAATGATGGAACTTGTTTGCAGCAAATAAAATTAACTGACAAAGTTTGGGTTTGCCCAACTGTGTTTTATGAAGGGGGAGACCTTTGTTTAAGGTTAAATTGGATTTTCAGTGGTTAAAAAAGTCAAACAGATGCCAGTTGTGACTGGTCCACTATGAATAACATTTTAACTCAGGGACAAGTCTGAGGACCAAAAGTATGAGTCATAGATATCTTAAAAGGATAATCTGTCTTAAATTTTAATGTGAAAAGATATGGCATTAATGCTCGCAGTTCAGTTACATCTTTGTAAAAAATACCAGCTACCCTGTGTATTACTAGCTTGTGTGCATTTGATCATCTCCAGTTGGATATAGAGGTGTGCTCACATATGGAATGTTGCACTGCAGATCAACATGTATAGGCATAATGTCATCGATTAAAGGCTATAATGCTAAAGATTTATTAGCATGTGCTTGATAGAATTGCATTCACTGTTGCATCATTTCTGTTTATTATTTTTGGTCAGATATGTTTCTTGATGGGAAATGCAATATATTAGCAATGTTTATGATATATGTTCAGTATTAAAGATCAGTTGAGGTTCAACCTAGTGTCAGTACCTTTCATTGCTTCCATTAACATTTGTCCACATATTCTCTCTTACTTATGACTATCAGTATATGTAAGGGCTGCATGTAACAATGCATCAAATAATTCACTGAATCAAAGCCAGTCAACCAGCATTGAAAGGCTCACTTAATTTATTTTTTTGCATTCACAGTAATATCCATGTCTTTTTGATAGTTTTGATCTCTAGGTGATACCTGAGGATATAAAATATACATATACATGGTGTAGTGGGGATTATTGTTTGAAAAGGAAAGTCACCTGACACTCCATATTTGATTTATGGACAATAAGCAGTAGTACATTCAGGGTTGCTATTTGACCAAGGTAAAACCTATTTTACCCAATCCAGTGGGTAAAACCTGGGTTAAAAGTATTTTATCCAGGAATAACCATTATGTACTCCAGAGTTTTGCCCAGCATATTAAAATATTTTTTTAAAGATTAGCTTCTTTTGAATTGGTCAAAAGAAGTTAAGCACACATTTTGTGAACATAGGTAGCTAAGCCAAGTGGCTCTGACCACATCATCCCTGTCTAAAGGAAGCTATTTACACCCATTTGCAACTTGCACTTTAACTAATGTTGGGTTGCATGTACAAAGCACATCACTCTGAATAATAGAAATTAGTGGTAAAACCAATTCTGAGGAATACCTTGTTAAAACTGTTTAACTCAAACTGGGTTTTATTTTGCAACTGACATGCTCCCATATATAGCAGGGTACATCTCAACAGCTGATCACTATATTATGTTCAGCTGTAAATAAAGAACATGCTGTTGTACTACTTGTAATTCTGGGACTGGTGCAGTTCTAAAATTTAAAGTTTTAGATCCAGTAAGATACTGAAGAAGCACCCTTATGTCCATGACAAAATAAAGCCCACTGTCTCTATAGGGGTGTATGCTTAGGGGTAGATTGGATGAAAAATAGGTGAATACATGCTCCGTGTTAGTCTATGTGATTCATATATTAAGGTATAGGTCTGCTGCATTAATAAATTACTTGCATTTTTGGAGTTGAAAGTTAAAGCAGAAACCTATAAACCTTGATTTGCACACTAATAAATTTTCAATGTGGATTTCATGTGAAAAAAAAAAATCAAATTCCTACTTCACCCACAACATGTGGAAATAAAAAGTCCTGTATTTTTGTAGGAAAAAAGCAATTAAGATCACTTTACATAAATGAGAAAATTGTTTAAGGACAGCATTTACATGGTGCCAATTACGTGTATATGACTGTAAATTTGAACGAGACCGTGGTCAAATACTATGCATGCAGACACATAGACATATGATCATTCTATTCATGTCATGTGAATAACTACATTGTATTTAGATATCTATATAATGTTAATACATATAACAAATCCTTAATAAAACATGGATACAAGCACAGATCTTCTTCTATGGTAAAATATATACTTATAAAAGTCCACAAGGTCCAACAAAAATACTAATTCAAATATAGGAAATCAAAGTAAAGGAGATACCAATAATAAAGACCAGACTTGCTTAAAAACAAAGAGTCCATACCAGGTCTATGTAACTTTACATTATATTTCACACAAGTTTGTGCTTTAACCATAAAAACATAAGTTTTTTTTTCTCAAATCAAGCACCTGATATAAAGTAATAAGTAGATAAGCTGACACATGCCAGGCTGTTGCCTTAGATCTGACTGCTTCAGTCTTGTGTAATTCTGTATTCTTTTGATATATACTGAAAAGTTGATCTTAAAGGAAAGATGATTTGCATTTCCTACCATGAGAGTTCATGGTCCAGTGATGTAGTTGAGTCCACCCCATCCAAGTCCAAGTGCAAGTCAGAGTCCAGGTCACTCGAGTCCAATTCCAAATCCGAGTCCTTAAGGTTTACGTTCAAGTCCACCTTCTTCAAGTCTGAGTCATTTGGGACATGCAGAGTCCAAGTTTGACACAAATTTTCTTATTAAAAGAACTTGGAAAAGGATATTTGAGATAATCATGCAAATTTATTAATTTTCAAGTGTGCTTTATTTAAATGTTTAATTAGATTTAACTCCTGATACAGAGCTAAATCTTGGTATGTTTTGTCTTATTTTTTTATAATATTCAATTAGTAGGTAACCCATGTGCACAATCTGAACATAATATGTGAGTTTTCTTTTTTATTGGACTCAACAGTCAAAATAAGGTTCCGAGGCCTGATAAAAGGGGGATCCAGGCCACAAAATGTTGTCTGAAACCCTGAAAAAAGGTTGCAGCATATGACCTCGGACCCCCCTCAATCCGCTTCTGCTTGAGATGGACTCTGGCTGATTTCTTGAGTCCTTATACCTGCGAGTCTAAGTAGATGTCCAAGTTCAGGACCCTCGCGTCCAAGTCAGAGTCCTTAAAAAGTGAACTTGAGTCTGAACTAGAGTCCAAGTCCAGACTGGAATTCTACAACACTGCCATGTTCTGCCAGCTGATTTATTAAAACTCATTCAGAGTTTAAGACCTTTCATTCTGTAAGAGATGATATTAAAGTTCAAATGCATTAAAGAACATAAATAGGATATGGTTATATTGTATGATTATCATGTCTTGTTAAAAATAGGGATATCAATAGAATGTATTCATGAAATGCTTGCAATGATAAAACAATGAAATAAATCTGGGAAAGTTTATTTATGAACTCAGCATGACTATAACATAACAGGGTTTTCTCTGATTTAATGGGTTTTTTTAATAAACACATGCTATTTGTTGAACACAACGCTTATATATTGGGTCATACTGATTATTGCTGATTGCATGTATCTTTATATCAGAAGGTGGAAAAGCATATATACTATCTATGATTGAACTGCATTATTTTTATATTTTCAGTTAATGTATTGTTTTAATGAATTTGTCTTTAAACATTTAAGGTAATCAGGATGTTACACATGTCACATTTAGCAGTAAAGGAACCACATTTGAATAATAATTTGTTTTTAAAATACATAAAAATTTAATCCAGTGCAAAAATAAAAACAAAATGAAAATCATAATTAATATTTTGTTGTATCTAAATATCACATAATAATATATGTTCATTCGGCTCAAAACTTTGGCATTTTCTCACATGCCTACATTTGTGTAACACACACACACACACGCGCACACACGAACCAAAGAAAAGGGGGCGTGGCACTAAGAAAACTTTCTTGGAAGAAAAACTTTGGCAGTACAGGTTTATTGCTAGCCCACTGATTATATGGTACTATTTAAACAGTTTTATTTATAAAAAGCAAATTATGGTCGTACTTTGATATTTTATTTATTAATTGATAACAGTCTGGTACACGAAGCATGCAGGCAAAACGTACACACATGGACTTGAGCGATATCAGGAAGTGCAACGTTTAATACAGTATGTCATCATGAATGCACATGTGGTACCCTTACGAGTGATACTTAGAAGCTGCAATAACCTGAGTATATGCCGTACGTCAATGACACAGCGTCAGTTATCCTAATTTGAGTGACTTTTGATAGCGAAAATGTGTTTCCTGCCCATGACTCGCTTGCAGCTGTACCTGAACGGAATCGCGTACCACGCATGCGCAGCTTGAACTCATCTGAATAGATTCGGGCGGAATCCCAGGCCCAAAATGGTCTCCGTTTACAGACCCACTGGTGGTCTCTTACACAGACACACGGTGACGCTCCGCCAGCGGAGCCTGTGGGAGAGGCTAACCCACTGGGGGCTTGCGGAGCGCCACCGTGTGTCTGTGTAAGAGACCAGCCCGCTCGAAGCCACCAGGTTAAGTCCGCGATAGCGTCCTCGGATAATTGTAGAACTGAGTCCTACGAATCACGATCACGAAGCAACCTATAGACCCCTCGTAACAGCAGTTTACCAGGCACCACAACTAGGGACATAGCAATGCAGCGGCCTGCAATACGAGCTATTGTTCTCGCGGAACATCTGCCCAGTTTCAATACACGACGAATATCATGGTGTAGAGCCTTTATGCGTTTATGCGGAACCAATAATTGTGGATAACCGGATTCATTCTTAGTCGACAAGCTGTATCCAATGTACTCCAGACTGTACGAGGGATCCAGAATAGATTTTTCTACATTGATTGTTATGCCAAGGTCCCGAAGCGTATCACATAATAATTCCTGTTGAACCTTGATAAACGAAGGCTGGGCGGTCAGGAGAAAATCGTCAACGTAACAGTTGCAGCGTAGATCTAATGAACGTAAATAAGTAACGACGCAGCGGAGAGTCTTGCAGAAATAATACAGAGCTAGGGATAAACCTAATGGTAACAAAACCCACTGATAAAAATGTCCCTCAAAATAAAAAGCGAGATATGGCCTGTGCTCCTCACGAACTTTAATGTGATGATAACCATCTTTGATGTCAACAGATATCATCAACTCGTCATGCTTTAGTATCTCCACCACTGTCTTAATGTTATCATTTTTGAACGGTAGAGAGGGTAAACGTTCGTTGAAGGCTCGTAAATCTGTAATTAAACGCCACTTAGATGATCCCGATTTTTTCCTGACACATTTTATGGGAGAAACAAAGTGAGGCTGCGAGACACATTCTTCAATGGCGCCGGCCGCCAGCAAGCGTTCAATTTCTGATTGTATAAAAGTAGTTTGTTCCTTGCTGAATTTTCTATCACACTTCACGCGTGGAAAATCGCCCGTAACATTTACAGGGATGGGACCCCGTTATTAATCCATTCCTGCACTTGTGAACAGGCACCAATCTTACACCAGGCATCTATGCTAGCCTGTACATTGTCAGCGAAGCATGCACTTGTCTTTGCGATGGGGGGGGGGGGGGGGGGTTAACTAATCTCGGCTTTGTGGTTGGTTAAACGGCCTGTTGAACGATCTGTCAGCAGATATCGTCTCATGAAAAACGTCTCCCCCACGTGGACTTGAGCCCCGCCTGTAACCAGGGAAACCGCCTCTGCGGCCAAATCGGTTACTATTTATAACTCGCGTGTCCGGTCTGTCTATGTTTTGAGCGGCAGGTCCTAATAAATTCACTGCAGTGGTGAGGGCTTCCCGATGTCTTGGCAATAAAGCTGAGGTTCCCTTGTTAAAATTCTTATAGAATCGGGCGACTGAGTCTCTAGGAAACGTACCTTGCACTATTAACGTTGAATATTCATCCTGCAGATATTCCATCTGTCCCTGTAAGATAGTGTTCAAAGACTCCAAATGAGTTTCTGAAACATGGGCCGCAGAAAGAGTTCATATGAGTTTAAGCGCGGTCTCCGTAAAAGTGGCGCATTTGGAAATAATTACGGCTGTATTCTGATCCAGTTTCCGTATGCCAGAGTGACCTCGAGAATCGTTTAGCTTCAGTTCGGGCGGCAACACTACCGTACGGAGAGAATCTGAAAGGGCTTTAACCCTGCCTTGTAAGTCAGGCGTATCCGCCGGTGTTGTTGATTCATTAACAACGTTGCCGGGGGCGCTTACTTGGTGCAAACCTGGTCTTTCGTCTGGTCCGGTAGGGTCCGTCGGATCAGGTGTATATTTTTCAGTAACTAAAGCCTCCAAGCGGTCAAAACGGGCTTTTAAGGCGTCAAAAACGTCCTTGGTGACACTCATGATGAGTCGCCAGACGTCCGTACAGTGGCATGCACTTGACTAGACTGAAACAGCCTCGTTGTGTGTCGCGACACACAACTCGGTCGTAAGACATCACGTGTTCCTCAGATGACTACTGTTATACGTAAGTTATACGTAAGCTTTTATTCCTATAAAATTAGAAAATATTGCCATGTATTGGTATACTAAAAAATAATCGAGCATTCCGTTCAAGCTATCACAGACTGGAGAAGGTTAATAATGAGCTATGATTATTGAACGGATCATTACATAAGAAAACAAATGGTACGTTAGGTTCTCATCCTGTGATGTATAGATCACATTTTATATTATATGTCATTTTGTTAAAAACATATTGGAAGAAAACATATCGGAAGATCTTAGGTCATTACTCATATCCAAAGCCCCAAGATAAGTGCAAACAGATCCGTGTTTTCTGCCAATACCTGAAATTGTCGCATTAGTCCAAATTAAGCATACGATTTGCATTCGACACTGATTGTTGTAATTACTGTTTATAATCTTCAGAGTAGTATTGGAGGCCTTAACCATGTACAAACATTAATGTATAATGTAATCGTATGCACGGGAGCATATAAATTGTAGTTTGAACCTTTTCCTTGGCTTAAAAAATATTTAACCTACTATAGTTAATCACGTTAGTAGTAGATAAAAATCCAGACCTTTAATGTATATCACATACCTATTTACGTGTCAAATATGCAAACTATTATCATTCAATCAGCTTAATACTTAATATACAAACACATCTCAATTTGCAAGATGTAATTTAAACGTGCCCCTTGACCTGTATTAATGCAAATGGATTCAATTACAAACGCATTAAAACACGTTAACATGATAATTAATACATGTTGTTTATATCTACTTGGACCGAATCATTCTTGTCAAAAGTCACATAAAGCCCTACACGGTGGAGAGAGCAAAGTTGTATCATACGAGTGCATAGGAGGCATCACTTGAGAAACAAGTGGTATTTGAGAAGGCACCCAATGTAAAGAAGATGAACCTTCCTGATTTCCGTCGGAGACTGGGGATTAAATCATTTTTGCTCTCTGTGTCATTATGTGCTCTGGGGTACATGATCCACGTGACGGTTTTCATGGGTGCCGTCAGAATGATAGAAAAAGAATTTGGTTTGTCGGCTCGTCAAACGGGGATTTTATATGGATCAGAATACAGCATGAAGGTGGCTTTCGTTCTGGTTTACGGTTACATCGGTGACCGGTATAGCAAACCTAAGCTCCTTGGTTTTTCAACAGCACTAATGTCTGTCAGTTCAGTCTTAATGACGTTGCCTCATTTCATTTTTACCGCACGAAACAGTTACCAAACAGCTCTCAATGAGACCACAACACCGGGTTTCCTCAATGATTCCATTAGTGTCACAAGATGGCGGCTTGACATCATGTGCATGGCTGAAAATAAGACATGCCTGGCTGAGTCTTCTGTCCAGGACATAGCGACTTCAACAGCAGGAACGACTGCTTTCTACATTCTTGTATTGGCCCGGGTCATCTATGGAACAGCAGCGGCCTCTGTGTACAACCTCGGTATAGCGTATGTTTACGAGAATGCAGATGAACACTCGCGATCGCTTTATATAGGTTAGTGATCATACACCATGTCAGGGGTCAGATCCTTGATATTTTGACAAATCCAATATTTTGTTGATTAAATGTGATTTAAATGTCGTGCAGGCGGAAGCATTCTTACAAATTAATTATGAGCTACGATTTCACTACGTTCCATAGCATCATAAAATTAGCAGTCTTCATGTCAAACCATCGTAATCAACATTATTTCACAGGTATTTGATTCTGTAAGTTAATTTTACAGTACCCGCAAGCTGTTATTTCACTTGTATTTTGATCCGGTATTTTCACTAGGTATTTTCGGATCTCTTTATGCTGCCGGCCCGATCATTGGTTTTTTATTGTCTGGTTACACAAATCGTCTTCCGGTCGACCTGAAAGGTGACTCTAAGAGTAATATATTAATAACTCGGAATATTTATTCCAAAACACACTTACAAATAAATATATATTAATTGAACTTATTAAAGCTTTCTGGTGTAAATAGGCGGCTACACGTATAAACAATATGCGATATTTTGTACACAAACCAAAGGCAGACAAGTAAAGATAACAGAAATTCAAATGAAATAGATCCTTTATTTTTCCTTTCGTCTGTCAGCGTTTGCGATAGATCTCCAATAATGTTGATAAAAAATAACCTTTCCTTTCGGCATAGCTGTACTTATATGTGATAGATATGCACCTGGTATATAATTTTAGCCGTGACCTAGTTTCCAAAAAGCCGTACATTCCATTGCAGATTCTCCATTATCTCTCAGTTCAACGGATGTTTGCGCCAAATCTCAAATATGGCGTGTTTATAGAAACCGCACGAAGAAGTCAGCTAATGTATCTGAGTGATCGTTTCATTAAAACCATATTATGGTAAAACGCTGTAATAAATACCGAACCCTGCGGTGTTGTATATCAGATTACAGATTGAAACCAACTGATCCAAGGTTTATCGGATGCTGGTGGCTAGGCTTTATCATTGTGGCCGTGGTCGGGATGATTGGCAGTGTGCCCATATCCTTATTTCCCGCCAGCCTAAAACCTATTGAAAATCAAAAGGAGAACCCCAAAGAAAAACAAGGATATGGATTTATGGCATACATCAAAGGTGATCGACTTGTACATGCTTTTAAAGCACAATGAATTGGTGTGCGAATAAACATGAAATATGAGGGTGTGTAGTTGCTCGACTGAATCTATAAAATACCCACACGAAGCACAACCTCGCTAATACGACTACCTCATTGCCCGTGCCTTGGAAAGAACCGCTGTTCTGTAAGAAATTAAAAAGAATTTAAAATCTGAACGCTTTAAAGAGTTTTTTAATGAACAATTTGCACAAACATGCGCAACACACACACACACACATATATAAATGGTGTCTTCAGATACAGTTACATATGTTTATCAGATATTTAACTTTCTTTATACTTTTTACTTTGCGGCAGAGGAGAAATTGTCTGTGAGATTAAAAATAAAAATCTAAATGTATTATGTTCTCTCTTTCTTTCAGATTTTGGCAGGACGTTGCGAAAGATGATTTTTAACCCTCTGATCACTCTTTATGTAATGGCAAATATCGTCCTGGCTTATGTCGTGATTTTATTCTTTAAGATGTTGCCCCGGTATCTTGAGGTGTATTTTCGTATTCCCGTATATAAAACAAACCTAATAATCGGTGAGTATAATTTTCAATATTATTAAGATTTTTTTTTCAACACTTTCCTCAACTTTATTTCATGCAAATTACCACCATATACCTTGATTAATAGCAAAAGGAACAGAAATCATCATCATTTTTTTATGGTAAGCTAAGTGCGTCCGAGACAAAATTAAATTCTATGTCCTAAAAACAAAATCCGTCTATCGCCTTACAGGTGCTTCAATGACTGTTCCGGCTATATTAGGGTCCATACTCGGGGGCTTCATTCCTACCCGCTTCAAGTTGAAGGAACTGGCCATGATACGGATGTATATATTTAGTTTATTAGGGGCGGCCTTGAGTTTCGCTATCATGATGTCTATACAATGCCCTCAGGTTAACTTTGTTGGATTCAATTCGAGAAGTTCTGATGAAGGGTAAGACTCGCAGTTGACCTAACCACCTCAGCCCTTACGCTACGCCCATTTGACGTAATTTTTCTAATCAGAACCCAAAAACGCTCTTGTACAGAAGGTTATCAATGCCTTTCCGTGGTTGCGAGAGCTGTTTATAAGACAATAATGACGTCATAGAGACGTCACAAAGTTCGATGGCGTATGACGTCACATTGACTTACATCAGCAGCTGTAATTGCCGTATTTTTGTTCTCCAGGGATGATATATAGCAATCATTGTGGAGTGTCAGGTTTATGATAACATGGCATATACATGTATTTGACATATTTTCCTAGAATTTTTTAATAAAACAAAGTAAGATGCAAAGGGCTCAAAAGCATATAACTAATTTCATTTTCCAGAAAATAATTAATTTCGCATGTCATTTTGCAAATTTATATTTTAGATACAAGATATTGTAGTAGGTCACGTGGCATGTTGCGTTATTCATTTTTCAAAGAGATCGGATTCTTTTTAGACTCAACTGTGTTAACTATAATGTTCCCATTTATTTCTGATTAACCGGAATTAAATGATTCAAACGGATTCGTTCCCTCTCAATTCAAGTTAAGCATGTGTTCTTCTAAGTTGTACAAAACAGAAATTAAGATTATATTGTTGTTTTCAATATGATACTTATGCTAAGTGAGTTGTTAAAGTTTGCTTTTTTTGTACTTTGTACCAAGTATAACCTTCTCGAGTAAGTGTACGTCACAATGTGCTTGCGACAAATCGGGTATTCAACCAGTCTGTGGAAGTGACGGTCGGGACTACTTTTCGCCGTGCCACGCCGGATGTACCAACTCTACTGTCACCGCTGGGGTAAAACAGTCCAAACATTTTATAACTGATTTCTGATAAAAAGGCCTTACTCAACGAATTAACATTATTAATATTAATATTATTTGACATTAATGATTATTATTTTGATTAAAATTATGATTATAATTAGTAATGGAAATTATTTTACTTTTACTATGGTTACAAACACGTGAGAAAGTGTTACTAACCATAGACTGGTAACACAAAATCGTCTGTCCCGGACACAGTACAACAAATCCTGATATATATTCATACATTTATGAAAAAATGCATAAAATATAAAATAATCTATGTCAGGATGTAACACTTTTACTTTATAGAAAGTGAACTTCACCAGTTGCGGGTGTATCGCGGGAGGCTGGGCGGTTCCAGGAAACTGCCTGTCTACCTGTTCCAGTGTCATACCTTACATATTACTGCAATGTGTTGTTTCTTTCTGTGGAGCGTTTTTAAGTTCCCCGGCCAAAATGGTATTGATGAGGTACGTTTTATTTAATCAAACGGTCCATAGAGTTGGTTCGAAATTTCAGAGTCAGTTTGGTTTTATTCTGCTTTATAAAGCATGATATTTTATAATATACATACTTAGGGTAATTCAATAATGATTATAACTGCGGTACCTATGCTTCACGAAAAAGTTCAATGTTTTATAATGTGATTTCCGGTATACAAACCTTAGCGTAAGAACTGAATTTATTAGCCTAAGTATTAATAAAGAAATTCGTACATAAAGTTTTAATTATTATGATATTTAATGCCGTTTGTAAAGGGGGTAATTAATACCCGGAAAACCGATGCACGATTCATTATGCCGTCGACTGTTCCTTTTTTTACTAAACTTTCTAACTTTTCTCTGTCTTTCCAGTGCTACACCCAAATCATCAAGAGCTTTCGGATTGGCCTTTAGTTCATTCATGTATTATTTGATTGGTAAGGAATTATATTTTATTTCATGTAAATAGATTTACGGATAAGGAAACACAATACCACATTAGTATAACGAACAGGTCAGAGATAGTGACGTTAAGTCATCAGGCCCTGCCTGCCTCTCACTCAATAGGAAATGGGCAGAAAAGGTGAAATATGGAAAGAGAGAAAGAAAAGAGGTTTAGAACTTAACAAGAAGCCCGTGCCACCTTGTCTGTTGAAATACAACAAAGCAAGATCGACTTTGAATATTCAGTGATTAAGCATACGAAAGCAGCATGACAAGTCCATATTTAATCGCCTGAAAAGGCTGAATTTATTGCAATAGAATTTAAATTTCCTTGAACAATATTACCCGTTATGACTTTAATTTCCAATTAATAATTATTCATTTCTATTTAGGAGCCATTCATTTATACTAGGGACTAGCTTTGTTTTAAAGGTAAGCTGATAACTGTGTACGTGAAGCGTGATACTTTGAACACACGGAAATTGTCATTAAGGTCCTGCTGGAGATATCGAGGTATGCTCAAAATAAGACACTGGTTAAAGGGACCCAATCACCTATCTGACCTTTATAAACAAAAGGTAATCCCTCGGAACTTTCATAAAAATAGACCAGAAAACGTTTTGCAAAAAGTGACCTTTCTAGCTCCGCATATATGCAACCTACCACCTTAGGTTACGTTTTCCCATTTTATATTTTTCCCGTTTGTCAACATTCCAGTGTTAACTAACATGTTGTTAATAAACAAGTTCACATATCAAGGAGGTCGTATAAGAACCTATCACAACCAAAATTACCCTTAGATAATTAAAATATACACAGAGGAAGCCAGAAATTACATAAATTCTTCTTTAAAAGGTAGGTGAATGGGCAGCTTTAAGATTAGGTTTTCTAGGTTTTATTTTAAACAATGGCTTTGAAGCACCCATAATATTTCAGGATTTCTGCCGGGACCGGTCCTGGCCGGGTCTCTGGTGGATCACAGCTGTCAAATTTGGCAGGAGCGCTGCGGGCGTCGTGGGTCCTGCCTGTTGTACAACATAGACTTGCTCCGTGCCTACACTCACGGGGGTTCAATGCTCTTCACACTCGTCTCCTCCGCCATCTTAGTTATCGCTCTCTGTATCGTTAGCAGACGAGCTAAGATAGTAAAACGAAATGAGCCTATTGTAAACTTGAACGATGAAACGGTTAAGGAGGTACTAATGAAGGAGTCAAATAATTACAATAAAAACATTGAAGAACAAGGCAACAGAATACCAGCACCGAGACCAAAAGATCAAGACTGAGTATCTTGGGTGAACATTGATCAGGGTACTCCCCTGCGGTTGCACGATTTGTACAAGTATTTGTAATTAATATTGATGATTTGTTTAATGTTTAAAAAAAACAATCAAGAAAGAGGTTAATGTTAGTTTGGTTCAAAATTCAAACTGGCAGTACAAGGTTCAGACTGGCAGAGAAAAAAAAACTGATACATAAAATGTCAGGGAGCACTAGCAGTATCTGCGATAAAGGTTGTTCAACTAGACTGGTTTCAGATTTAATTTGCACAATTAGCTTGAAAGAAATAGCTTTAAATGATATACCAACGCAGTTGGTACAGTGCTGAAGATATAGTAATACACACGGGGGCACCCTGAAAGGCAGTTGGGAGGTTAGAAGCCCCGTACCACGCTGGATCCACCGAACCGTCATATACATCGGGGTATACTATTCTAAGACAATCTAAAAATGTTTAACTTCAGCCTTGTTAGCTTGTTTTCACCTTTTAAGCCTACCCCTAAACCCAACAGTTTTATTTTTGAACTGTAATTACATAATTACATAAATAATGATATTGTAAACTGTTATCCTTTCAATTACGGTTACAGAATACAATTCTGATTTCAATTTTGTGTCTCTTTTATTAGCCTTATCTTTGATTTTTACACAATGCTGAATGGGAAAGGAGTGTTGTCGCTTATTATGCCGGGAATGTAGGTGTTTCGACGGTTTAAATGGCGAAACAAGGTGATCAGGATGGTAAAGCACGGTAAAAATAGAAGCTGGTTCGAGAACACGCAGATATGAACAATTAACATCGCGACCAGTCAGAAAAATAAAGGTCTACGATCGTAATGCGATCACGAAAAGCCTCCAAGGTCACCAGCAGACGAGAGAAAATGGTAATGTGCCTTGAAGCGCATGACTAGCCTAAATTACGATTATGTCCAAGAAATCTTATCGATTTGGTTATACATCAGTCCCGTAGATGGCAGCACATTGTCCTGATCAAGATGTTGCAGTGCGCTGTCTTCTCTTATTATAACTAACGAGTATTATAAAATTATATTTGATAATTTCAAAAAAGAGACCGGTCAGACGGTTATTGAATTAGTCTGCTTAACAATCTGCAAAAAAAACAAAAAAAAAACGCAGACCTAATCCTCGAATCATATAACCGAGTCATTATCATATGTACATAATATTATCTGTCGGACTCATACTGGTCACGTGGTTCTACCAGATTTACAGTAGTGAGTGGTTTAGCTTGCTCTGGTAGGCTCTAGCCATTATGCCAGTTCGAATTAAAAAAAATCTTTTGTTAGATTTTTATGTATGTTAAACATAAGAGTGATTGTATCATTAAAATATTGTTTTTAAGCCAATGGCAATTCAAAGTCCTGTTGTCCAAATGCTTGTTTGTGACGGCTTGGAGAGGTAAGCTTTATTGGATTCGGACAAGGATTGTGAGAAAATGAAAAACACAAGCCCTGACACTGTAGGCCTCTTTGGACTATAAAAATAATACATTCTCTGGTAAAACAGGGTTAAATATCAGAATTTATTTTTTAAAAAATGTAGAAATTTGCCCAACTTTCTGGGATTTTGTAGATGTTATAAGTGTTCTATGGAGAGAGATACTTACATCAGTTGCTGCTAGATAGCAGAACCTGTCCCATATTTTCTCTGATGCTGCCAAGTTCACCATCACAGGGCAGTCTTTTTCGTTCCCTTATGTGCGAATCACACAAAGTATACTCATATATATATACAGTGAACTCCCGCATGACGACCACCCCATTAACACGACCACCCCTAACACGACCTCTTTTCTTGGTCCCAGAATTGTCTCATATAAATAATCATATAAAAAACTTCGGTAACACGACCACCCCGCTATCACGACCAACGACAACCTTTTTTGGTCCCGACCTACAGATTAGGCCCCGTATCACTACCTCTGGCCCGTGGCGACTCCGGCCGGTTGAGCAGGTGACACGCTCACCGCCCAGCTTAGACTTAGATAATAGCTTGTAATTAATTAGCTGGACAAACATCTACCCAGCCATAGTTAGGCTTGTTTATAATGCAGACCAAACTATACGCATCAATAGATATTGAGCTCCATGGTCCGTTACATTGTTTGTCGAGTACGGCTGTTACATTAGCATTTAACATACTGATACAAAAAAGAGTAAGGCAAACATAACTGACACCACACGCATATATTCAGGTGAGTAAAGTAAAACTGTGACAACTCACATATCAATGATCAAGCAGGAACCATATAATTAACACTTAATATTTGATGTGATTATTCTGTTCTCACCACATATTCGACATCAGATCATCTTCGCGTTAAGACCAATGCTGTAAGAATGACTTCAACGCCAATTATTTGTTTCATTTGTGTGTTTTATTCCTATGTGAATAAAACTTTCGAATCATCTTCATGTGTGTTATTTATTTTTCTTTATATTTTAAATTAAATAGGGACAACAAGACTAATGTACAAGCATCCCGCTAACACGACAACCCCGCTTACACGACCACTTTGCCTGGTCCTGCAGGTAGTCGCGTTAGCGGGGTTTTACTATATATATATTATGAATATAAATATATATGAATATATATAAATATGTATAACCATGCTGGTTCATTGTTTATAGATGGAAATGGTATACTTAGAAAAGTCGGTCCTCTGAATCGAACCCACAATCTTCTGCTTTCCGGTCGGGGGCTTTACCACTTGGCTACGCCAGACTCCCTTCCACTCCGTATATTGGCACACTTTTATAGGACCAGTGAAGTGACCCCACGGTAGTGACGTCATAGTCTCACCCACTACATGTGTCGGCACGGCGACATTGCATGCAGCAGGGAGAACTAATGGCCTATTATGGTGTGCTGCATATATTATAGATAGATGTATGAATAGCCATGCTGGTTCATTGTTTATAGATGGAAATGGTATACACAGAAAAGTCAGTTCACTGACGGTGGGAATCGAACCTACGATCTTCCACGATCTTCCGATACTGAAAACACAGTATATATACTGTGTTTTCAAAATAAAAACATGAAGCTGATTTAAATACTATATAACTGTTATACAAAATATTTGATATCTCTCTCATGACTTAAATAGAGTCAGGAGAGGCTGCCAGATATAAAACATTCATATTTGTGTGCAAATGTTGAGGGTAATCGTTACACTTGAGCTGAATTTCATATAAATTCTTCATTACCGAGTCATAGTCACCGGTTATAGATTTGAAACTAATATTCATTTTCACCTTAGCAAAATATGCACACTACATTGTCATACTACCCCATATAACAGCTCACTAAATGGTAACCGGGCTGAAGGGGAAGCTTCCCTTGCCTCTAGGCTATTTCAGACATAAAAAATTACGGTATTTGTGCTTTAAGCATTGTTATATGCCTGGTATATTTTATCGCCAAATGCATTGCTACATGAATTTCAATATTCATGCTATTTGTTTTTGTTCCCCTATAAAATGTAGAATTTGAAAAGTAAGAGCTTTTTCACAGTTAAAGCTAGACTGGCAATTCGATATGTTTAAATGAAAATATTAGTAAAACATTTCCTATAAACTTTCCTATAACAAAATCATTTATCAATCAACTTACATATGACAGCCCTCCTTTGATTATATTGTTTATTCATGGAGATACTATTAGATGGAGTTACTACTTGGATCGCGGATCGCGTCAGTTGTTGCTTCATTCTTGATAAGAAACCTCGCCCCTAGGTGTAAACGGTCTTTGATCTGGTTTCCGGCACTTGTCTATCGCGCTAAAGTTATTCATGAAACCTCGCCGAGGATCCAGCGGAATCGCTTGGCAAGGAAGCTGTCATATCGACATCAGTCCCGCACTGGATAAACATTGCAGGTTGCTGTCCAGGATAAATAAAATGACATTGAGATAAAGATTTATGTTAGCACAAAAGATGCCTGCTGTCCCAGATAAGTCAACCAAAACAAAGATATAGATAAATGTCAGCACGAGGTCATGATATCCAAGATAATTGAAAGAATACATACTTTAAGTCAAATGTCAGAACGGAGGTTATTGGATGTCCAAGATAAGTAAAAGAATAAGATAAGATAAGCCTGTATTCATCAGGCAAGGCATGTAATTGAATTCGCAAGCATATACTGCACATGAAATAATAATTGGATTAAGTTGTCAGCATTAAATGTCAGCACTGAGGTTGCCTGCTGTCCAAGATGAGTAAACCTAAACATAGATATAGATATATGTCAGCACGGGGTCATGATATTCAAGATAAGTAAAAGAATACATAGATTAAGATAAATGTCAGCACAGGGGGTGCCTGCTTTCCAAGATAAGTGAAAACAGAAGCGGATCCAGGGGGGGGGTCCAGGGGGTCCGGACCCCCCCCCCCCCCCTTTTTCATCAGAAACAACTTTTTTTAAGGGCTTCAGACAAAATTTTGCGGCCTGGACCCCCCTTTTCCAGACTTGGTGACCTTTTTTTAGGGTTTCATTAGTGTTCCTGGGTTGGAACCCCCCATTTTCCTAAATCCTGGATCTGCCCCTGGAAAGAATACATGTATATAGATAAATGTCAGCACACAGGTCATGATATCCAAGATAAGTGAAATAATTAATACATGCATTAAAATAAATGTCAGCACAGAGGGTGCCTGCTTTCCAGGATATGTAAAACAATACATATATTAAGATAAATGTAAGCACAGAGGTCATGATATCCAAGATAAGTAAAACAATACATAGATATAGATAAATGTCAGCACAAAGGTCATGATATCAAAGATAGGTAAAACAATACATAGATATAGATAAATGTCAGCACAAAGGTCATGATATCAAAGATAGGTAAAACAATACATAGATATAGATAAATGTCAGCACAGAGGTCATGATATCAAAGATACGTAAAACAATACATAGATATAGATAAATGTCAGCACAAAGGTCATGATATCAAAGATAGGTAAAACAGTACATAGATATAGATAAATGTCAGCACAAAGGTCATGATATCAAAGATAGGTAAAACAATACATAGATATAGATAAATGCCAGCACAGCGGTCATGATATCCAAGATAAGTGAAAGAATACATAGTTTAAGATAAACGTCAGCACAGAGGTTATCGGATGTCCAGGGTAAGTAAAACAACACATAGATTAAAATAAATGTCAGCACAGAGGTAGCCTGCTGTTCAGGTCAAGTAAAACAATAAATAGATTAAAACATGGAGATACAATAAGCTGGAGTGACTACTAGGATCGCGGATCCCGTCCGATTTTGCTTTCGATCTTGATAAAAAAAATCGCACCCAGGGGTGAAAGCTCTGGCTTCCGGTGTTGCCTATTGCGGTTGGGTTATCCCTGATGCATCGCCGAGGATCGCTTGGCACGGAATCTGTCATATCGGCATCAGTCCCGTGCAGGTTATATATACTTTTCAGCTTAAATGAATTTGTAAGATCGAAATTTTAATTAGCAGCACTGTAATATTACTTGGAATTTGACAAGATTTCACAAACCATTTTGCTCGCATGGAAAAAAAATCTGCAAAAATTATGTTATGTTTAGCAACGTGCACTCATTTCTCGGCCGGGACAGACCAATCTTCAGGACCGGCTTAGTTTGTTCACCGACAAGTTACACGCGTAGAAATTACATCAATCGCAAGCAGATAAACGTAAATTTACAGGAAAAAGTAAAAAAAAAAAAAAAACTGTAATTTTGCGGTAATGTCAGATAATATGCGAAACAATCACAGTATTTTCCATTATTACATATGCACGCCGCACAGCTTCGCACTGGAGAAGCTGAAACTGAGGCAGCGGACTAAAATATCACGCAGTATGGCTACCGCCACATAGTTATCTATAGCCGGTGACTGCGCACCAACCTGTCTTTTTATTAATGAATGCACATACGTTAAATTTTTACTTCTTTAATCATAAAATTTCATGAAATTTTTTGCAGACCATTCAGCACAGCAGTGTTTGGGTTTAGCTGCCTCAAGCATCATCGGACTCAGCAATTGTTCTGTCTGGCTTTTACGAGATGTCGCGTCAACGACAGACCGCAGCCCCTCATAGTACAAAAGGCAGCAGCAAATAAAAGCTCGGGGGCTGCCAGGCGTATCCCTTTGATGCTGGACCTCGCTTCAAGTAGTTACTCCATCTTTTTGTATCTCGATAATTTATTGATGTATACACTAGATCTTAATCTTGTGCATGCTGTATCATTGTATCATTGTTACTTTCGTATGTTTACGTATTTAAAGCGTCAAAATTATCAATAATCTGTCTGTCTGTCTGTCCGTCCGTTTATCCATCCATCCATCCATCCCTCAATATATCTATCTATCTATCTATCTTATCTTATCTTATCTTATCTTATCTTATCTTATCTTATCTTATCTTATCTTATCTTATCTTATCTAGCTTTATGTCTAATTAATCTTTTTATGCCTTCTTCCTGTAGGCCTTGAATCGCCAACTATCAGAGTCAAACTAAAGTCTTTTTAAAGCACATTCAGGTTCTTGCAAATTTTATGGATTTCCAGGAATGTTATGTACATTGGAACTCTGTATTATTTATGAGAACAAAGTTAACCAATAAACGGCCTTGGATGGTGCAGAATGTTTTATTCTTTGACGTAACGAAATGTTCATTTACATTCAACATGAAGACCCCGCGCCTGATTTTGCATCAGTTTATTAAATTCGGCAGGTCATTAATATCCATTTCAGGATTTTAAAGTTCATTTCGTTAACAGTTGGCAGGCAATCAGGTTAAACCCCCCCCCCGACTTATCAGGGAACAAGCTGTGAATATTTGGATAGGTATTAAATCTTGACCACAGGTGAACACATACCCAGCACGTAACGCAATAAACTACACAATTTGAGAATCAAAATATTCTAACATTTATTAACTAACACTAGAACAAAGGCTTTATTTTTGTTTAAAACAAGTCTGGCCAGATGTGGAAACGTTATTATTTATAAATTTGACTTTACATTAGACGGCGAGTTTAAACACTTCTGAGACCGGGTTAAACTCCCTGTGGCCCTCGCACATAAACACGTTTGCTAAAATTCTACCAATGGACTCGTCATTGTTCAGATAAAGATGTCTATTGTTAAAGTTGATTTTATCCTTTGAATAAAATTGCCCTGAATGTTGAAGGTGAATTTTTAAATTTAAGTAATCAGAATAACCGTTTATTATCAATTATTTATATATCACCTATTAATGAAAGTGATTGAACAATTAAACTAAGGGCAGAGGTCTATTACTGTCTGATTGCATAATAATGATAATAGCCTTCATGACTCAAGGCTAGACATGGGATACATGCATACTAATTAGAATGCTTTGATGTGCCTGCTCTGTATGGTCAGACTTCAGCCCAGACTGGCTGTTTCTGTGATGTTTATAAGTAAGTGCACCACTCAGTAGCCATACATACTGGAATAATAGGCATACTTTGACCTGACAGTCACTAGACTTTCTTATTTCAATGAAGCAAAGAGACTGCTATAGTTAATACCATAAGTGGAAACAATGATCATTCACCCAATTACCTTGTACTATGAGGTAAAGTAATTGGGTAAGGTTCCATTGTCTCAGTGCAATGTTTACTTTCCAGCTGAACTTAATGATCAACACCAAACACTGGTCATTCGCATGCATTCTGTCAAATTCACTGTTACTGTCCAATTATGAAATGTCAACCCCAGACTAAAATATAAGCTGTACCTGTTCACATGTTCTGAATGTGGCTTTTCATACAGAAAATTTGTAGAACATTTTGATCTATCTTAGGACATATTGGGTATATCAAAATATTAGAAAGATGCTTGTAGATTATGTCCATCGATATATGTTATAATACACACACGCATTCACACACACACACACATATATATATATATATATATATATACATTCATATTAACAATTATAAGTTTTACTTATCAATCTTTATGTTTAAAAACAGGAAGAATGAACATGTATCAAGTATTAATAATGAAGTACTCTTAAAACTGTTGCAACTATGGTAATAATTCAACGTAGATGGCGGCACTGAATGTGGCAGCTATTACCTCCATACAGTGGGTACCTCTATTAAGTGGGCAGTTTGGCCCAGTCACAAGGGTGTTCACATTAAAGAGGTTCGACGGTATTTATATATATATATATATATATATATATATATATATATATATATATATCAGGGTTGGGGCCAGGTACAAGTGATTTACAGAAAATTTGTAGAACATTTTGGTCTATCTTAGGACATATTGGGTATATCAAACTATTAGAAAGATGCTTGTAGATTATGTCCATCGATATATGTTATAATACACACACGCATTCACACACACACACACACACACACACACACACACACATATATATATACATTCATATTAACAATTATAAGTTTTACTTATCAATCTTTTTGTTTAAAAACAAGAAGAATGAACATGTATCAAGTATTAATAATGAAGTACTCTTAAAACTGTTGCAACTATGGTAATAATTCAACGTAGATGGCGGCACTGAATGTGGCAGCTATTACCTCCATACAGTGGGCACCTCTATTAAGTGGGCAGTTTGGCCCAGTCCCAAGGGTGTTCACATTAAAGAGGTTCGACGGTATTTATATATATATATATATATATATATATATATATATATATATATATATATATATATATATATATATATATCAGGGTTGGGGCCAGGTACAAGTGAAAGTACCTAGGTACAGGTACAGGTACTTGTGAATTGGCCAGGTACAGGTACAGATACAAGTACTTGATTTTCACAGAGTACCTAGGTACAGGTACAGGTACAGGTACTTTAGAAAGTAATTAGGTACAGGTACAGGTACATTTATTTGAGGATCACTTCAAAGACGTTTTTACGGCATAAATTCACGTTTATGCAAGTTAACATGCCTTTTTTTCTATCAAATAATACTGATGTCATTTGCTAAAGTATATTTTAATAGAACTTATTAACTGTATGGCACCATATGTTCACAAACATGATATGCAAGTGTATTAAAAGTCTATTAAGTGCACCAAGTAGAGTATGACACCATACATTCACAAACATGAAATTCAAATCTACTGAAAGTCCATTAAGTACACCAAGTACAGTAAGAGAGCTTATTAACTGTATGACACCATACTTCACAAACATGATATTTTTGTACTAAATGTTCATTAAGTGCACCAAGGACAGTATAATTAAACGATTCGCTCAATTAGTGGCTACAGCTGATTTCACACAGGATACCATTCTGGAGGTGTGGTAACAATTCAATTCATGAGCTGTTAATCACACTGATGGTTGCTGATTATTTTACCTTATATTGTCTGTATTACACATTTCAAATGTATTACAAGTAAGTAAAAGGATTAAACATATCAGGTATTATGTTTCCAGTTTAGGTTTATTCTAATTTAGGTTTAGATGTATAATATTTAACAGTAAAATCAGAAATGGAACCCCACTCTATAATTCCAATTATTAATCTATTTATGTTCAATATATAAATATTATTGTCTGATTATCAGGGGGGATAATTACTTTAACCATCCCCCCCCCCTTGCTAAAACGTTGGGGATATGTATGCCCTTTTAATACCGGTCCTCATACCATTTTGATTTAGGGTTAGGTTCTATATTTTTCTTGTAATGCCCGTAAAGCCCTATTATTGTCTTTCTGTAATAATAATGTCATTTACTAGATACTGTTATAAGAGTAAACTTTGGTCTTATTGATTATGTTCAATCAAACTAACATTATGTAGGGATAGAGAGGTCCTTAAGGTATCGCTTGGACGGTTCCGTTTTCAGAATGGATATAAGAACGGAGAACCCCTGCATGTTTCAAAAGCTATTTTCTGGCCATTATGTTTATGAGATAATATTATTCACCCAAATGTCTGCTTTTATGGCTGGTGACAATAATATGAAGCAATATTCAATTGTGACCTATCGTAATGACGTCATTACGTGTTAAATAACCTCACCACATACATTTTAACTGCGTATTATTTTCCTAAATATTAACATTTCAAACAAACATTACACCCCGAAGATGAATTTGTCGCCTCAGCAGCTAGCAAGGAAAACACATGGGGTCATATACCGGGCCGGCCGTAGACCCTGATAAGAATACTCCAGATCATGTATTTGTAGCAAGAATGGTCGGTACAGGTACAATCTTGGCTTCAACTGGAATGTTAACGGAGCGAATTTTCTGTCATATTACACCGTATTGCAAACATGACCACGAAACATGTCCCTTGCGTCAACAAATCAGATTAAACAGCGTTAAACAGGACGTGTCAGAAGTAACCTGTCTGTAACCAGGCACGTAGGTCGAGTGTGGGACGGCCCGTGGGAGTATTAATAACGTGATCGGCTGTAACTTCTGTATATTCGATCCCGTGATTGCACTAGTTGGTGCTATTTTTGGGGCGATGCGCTTATTGGTTTTAACAATAAGGTCCTGCTGAGCCTGACAGCCGGTGCGTGGAATTGACACGGCCGCCGCTCCCATTGTAACTGAACTCGTGATTTCCCCATACACCACTACACTTACACTATACTATTCCTGGCGTATACCTGTACGCCAAATATCGAGGATACTCTACCTCTGATAACAGGTGAGACAATACTAAATATTGATTTAGAAGAAAAGTAAATATATATATATATATATATATATATATATATATATATATATATATATATATATATATATATATATATATATATATACTCTTAAGACGGGTGCACATCGTACGAACGTAGAAAACAAATTTTAGATTTAGTGGACAGACGTGATCATAGTTTTTTTTCAATTCTGCTGTGTAACCAAAGTTGTTTTGTTGGAGTTGAATAGTTGAATAGGAAATACAGAGAGTTTTATATCGCTTATTAAAGGGCATTGCAATCAGGAACTGTAGCCCAAAGCCCTCGCAGTCTCCTATTTGATACTTCTACCGATGCCTGGAGTTAATGGAAGTGTACTTTTTAAATTTGAATAACTTTGTTTGGTATATAACTGAACTGGTTCCCTAAGACGGTAGTTCTGGTACAATATTTCACTCTAGCAATTATTAAACATGATTGTGTGCGAAAGAAAAATTAACACATTTTAAAAATAAATAAACAAGTGCAAATGTAGGTGAAAAGTCTTGTGTCTTATACTATTAAAATATATCACAATCAAAATATGTCTTGCAAAAAAAGCATAAACATGACATGTTTGTGTTATAACATTAGCCATTGTCAGGATGTTAGTTATATATATGATCACATAAGTAAACAGCTGCCCCACAAAACACTTTATACGAACCAAAGATCTCATAAAGCCCATCATCAAGTCTGAAATTTCTGAATACGTTTAAAGTACTATAAAAGTATATTTAACCCTGAAGAAGAGTTAAGTCTTAATCCTATATACGACACGGGCTCAGATTACAGCTACTGCTGTTGATAATGATTAATGATTATTGAAATGGGTAATGATTAATGAAAAGGTTTCTTGTGGGGATATACAGTTTGAGATACTTTCCGTCACAATTTCAAAACTCTTTCACATAAATTACACAGCTTTCAGGGACGTATATAATCATGGGTATAGTCTAACGGGGGACCCCCCCCCCCCTCCCCGCCCTACAGGACTCTTCATGTAACATTGATGATTTTTTTCTCAATTCTAGACATTACATATCTGACATAAACCTTAAATGGGGGGTGGGGGGGGGGGCACATTGGAACACCTTTTTTACTGGTTAGGACAAAGAACCTTTTTGACCCCACCACTTTAGGGGAATAAAGACAAGACATATTTTTGGCTTTTAGCTCATCCGGGCTTAAGAGTGATCACTCTTTGACCTCGAGAAAACAAATTGTAAATAAATATATTATAAATGTAAATAATACAAAGAACCGTCACTTTAGGGAAATAAAAATAAGACATGTTTTTGGCTTTTAGCTCATCCAGGCTACAGAGCGATCACTCTTTGTCCACGAGAAAACAAATTGTAACCGTTCGACCTATAAAATTTCCGACATACATCCAAGTAGGTCCTTGATAAACCTCCTAGCGTACTAAAATAGGGTCACTGTGACATATTTTCTGCATACCTTTTCGTCCAGCAATAACATCACAAACGGAAACCGTTTGACCTATGAACTCCTTCCTTTACATCCAGCTAGGCTCATGGGGCCTAGACAGTCGAGGAGTAAAACGCTCGGCGACCACGGTTCGATCTTTGGCGTGGCTACGAGAGTGGATTGTAGTGGGCCATCGGGTAGTTTTCTCCGGGATGCCCGGTTTCCTCCACTTCTGCGCACTACCGTATGCCACCAGCTGAGCCATGGAGAGTGCCTAGATTAGTTATAATAAATATTTGTAAAATCCATGTAAAATAAATATATTATAAATTTAAATAATACAAAGAACCTTTTTGACCCTGCCACCATAGGGGAATAAAAGACAAGACATATTTTGGCTTTTAGCTCATCCGGGCTATAGAGCGATCACTATTTGTCCGCGAGAAAAAGATCTGCCACCAGCTGATCCATGGAGAGTGCCTATATTAGTTATAATAAATATTTGTAAAATCCATGTAAAATCAATATATTTATAATAAATCTCCTGTAAATTCTAAGAAATGTTAGGTCTGTGTGACCTATGTTATTTTGTCAGGGTGCAAACGAAGTGTTGCATTCAGTCCTACAAATAAAACATCGTGTATATCCTACACATACAACTTGTCAATGTGCAAAATATAAGGCAAATTGCTTCATTATTTGTTGTAAATTTTAGCCCATGTTTTTTAGATCAAATGTAAATAATATGTGGCGGGAATGAAGAATACTATGACATCGTGGAAGCCAGATTTTGTCCTACTTGACATAAGGGGCGGGAGTCCATTATGTCGGGGCTCTGGGGGTGGGGTGGGGTGGGGGGTTACTGTAAGTTCTCCTGTGGATTGTCCTCCTTCATTTTCTCATCAAACGGGGCCCATTCCATCTGCTAAGAAAATTATAGTTTTTTATTTGTTTTTAGTAGTCTAATATCCTAATCATTAAAAATTACAATGTTTACATCATGTTTCATTATTGTATTCTTTCATTTTATATCAGTTATAGATACAGAATGAAATCCATCCGAATGACAACATTTCTGACATTGTCAAGAATAAAAATTAAGAGGCTTGAGTTAATACATCATGGATTTCACTCTATTGTTATGCTAAGTTATTAGCAATAACTTACACTGTTTTACATAATCTCATTTTCATTTTAGCAGAGGCAACTCTTTCTCTTTTTTGATTTTTTGAATATATTGAACGAATTTTAATGTTCCAATCGGATCTCGGCAGAATTTAAAATCTTTAATGTTTGCAGATTTGCAGGCCAGTGTCCCTGTTTTGGCTCAAAACTTACAAGATATAGCAAAACAGAACCGGATTTTGAATCTTGATTTGGTGCTATTTACACTTCTCACATTTGCACTATTACAGCCTAAGATTTTAGAACTATCATCATTAATCTGCCTGACTATATCAGCCCCCCCCCCCAACTCTAAAATCCACCCTTCGTCCCTACCATGTATGACCTAACATAAGGAGTCTTGAATGCAGCCCCTCGCACGGACATGCACTTCTCTTTCGGTGTAAGGTGTGTCATCTGGTTCAATGGGAGGCGGTCAACATGAATTATTGCGCTGACAGATTGAATCTGAACCGTATGGTTGTGATCATGCAGCTCAACAGAGGGTCCGCACATATGACTGTGGCCATGCTGGGCACAGTTTCAAAACCTGCACAGCGTGTGTCCGAGGGTCGTTTGTAAAATCTATGAAACCCGGGGCAAACCCCCAGGACAGGCCGAACCCCAACATAACTAATCTGGTGAAATTAACGAAATATGGATTTCCATTGTAATTCTGCAGACAAATGATATGATAACAACGATTACAATGTGTTTACTTCTAGGTGAAGCCTGTTATCGCATATGTAAGCGATATATATAAATATAAGCAAACGCAGGTAATTTTATTTTATACTGGAAATATATGAAAATTAAAAGTAGTAAAATTCTTATTGTTGACAGAACTCGAAGAAACTTTTAAAGTTAGTGTAATCTTTAAACCTTTCATGTGCGGGTCACATGGGATCCTGAATTGTGTTTTCCCGCGGAGAACTGGTGTGCGCAATCAAGCCCTGTACCACATCGCAAGTCGGTCGTTCACCAGTCCGTCGTTTGGAAGTCTGTTGGTGTTGATCAATAATAATGTTTAATTGACACTTTATCTCCATGCAGTTATCACATGCAGGATGCAAGGAGGAAAATATAATTTACAAATGATTATTTTGGCTCTGTTCGACTTTGTTCTTTCCTCTTGTATGGCACTACTTTCTGTTTTGTACAAAAAGTCCAGGGACGAACCTTCAAGTATATAGCCTTTCAAGAGTAAACTTGTACATTTCATAATCATCATCGTAAGGTGTGTCTATAGACACCTTAAGGCCTTTCATTTTCACTTATCCTTTCACTAATCTCAACCCATTTTGTTTTTCTGCAATAAATCAGTTTCAGTCACGATTGACAAAATATCAAGATCATTTATGATTCAGATAGGTTTACTAAAGGTCATCTGAGCTATAGTCATGACCTATGTATTCTGCATGTCCGTTCGTTAAGATGGTACATTTCATAACCGTTATACCTTTAAACGTGATTTTAAATTCAGGAAAGATCTTAATATAAGTAATTGTTTATGCAAACAGCTCCCAGGTTAAGTGTTATTGTGTCATATAAGCTGAGACGTAGGTTCAATTTCCTTTCGCAATGTGTGCGTTGCGGAGGGGGGGGGGGGCACTCTATACAACCACTGAAACGCAAATCAAAATCACTTCATTCCTGTTTTTCTTGCGGGTGAAATCCATTTATAATTCTAGTTCTGTCAGTTACATTATCTTTTCAAATTTAAGCCAACCCAGAGATAACTTATTTACTGAAACCTGAGTTGGGGTATATATGCATATCCTAGTGCTCCACATTCAACGTCACGGAAAAGATACAAGGGAAAAACGCCGTGAAACAATAGAATTGATCACTGTCCAGAATTCAAGGTCCATATAGGGTCTAAATTTATCAATTTACCATTTGATCTGGACCAGTGCCAGGTCGACATACATTTGTTATATGATTTGCTGCTAGGTGACAGAGCCCGTTCACTAATGACGTTCACGTGAGCTGGTAGAGAAATTCCCATAAAGCCTGCCAAGGGGCTGGATGACACTTTTTTATGAATAATTTACAGGTAAATATAATAACACGCGGCCTGATATGTCAAGGGTGAACTAGCAGTTTGACAGGTTGAATTAAAATTCCATACTGAATTAATTTTTTTTTTAATTTTTACAGCAATGACTTCTGCCATTGAGCAAGCACACCAGGTTATATTTAAACATGACTGCTCAATTATAAGATCACATGCTAATATAATGAAACCAAACCTAGCCAGTCATTGCTATGCACCGTTCCATTATATGGTTTTGTTAATCAATGTGTTTTTAGCACAACTGACTAAGTCATCTGAGCTATAGTGATGGTCCTTTGTCCGTCGGCCGTCCACCCGGCCGGCCGTCCGCTATCAACACACGTTTTGAAACCGTTGGACCTAGAAACCTGTAACTAAATATCCAGGGAGGTCAATAAAGAATCTCCTTGGAAACCTAAAATAAGTCGTTGTGACCTATATCCTCCGAGCTATGGGACTTCTGAGTCCGCCGCTTGCATTTTTTTTTCAATTTTTTAACGATTTTTTCTGTTTTTGAGACAATCAAATGACAGCAATTGTGTCAGTTTCTCGACAGTGGTTTCATCTAGTGTCCCGAAAACTAGTGTGTTTATTGATTATGATATATTTTTTTCAGTTCCTTCAGACTGGTGGCGCCACCTGTATTTTTCTATATTTTACTAATTATTTTCCTTTATTTTGAGATTGCCAAATTATATTGAAACTATCAGATTTGTCCTTGTGTCCTTCTGTGTTATTAGTGCTCCGCTTGAATAAGCGGATGCCCAATAATAATCACCCTGTCCGTCCGTCTGTCCGTCTGTTTGTCTTTCTGTATGTCCGCAAAATGTTTCCTGATGTAACTTTTGGATTCACATATCGATTTCAAAATTGAAGTATAAATGGCCCACCTCTAAAGCAAGAACTCTATTCATTTTTGGGTCATGAGGTCAAAGGTTAAGGTTATAGGCCCCAAACCTTCCATCTAAGACATGTAGGTTACCTGCAAATAGGAGATGAATCAAATTGAGATAACAAGGTCAAATGTCAAGGTCACAGTGGCCGTATGTCCAATGGCCCAACAATAAAGTAAGGCCCCTCTTTATTTGGTGGTAATGAGATTAAAGGTCAAGATCAGGGGTCATTTGCTTTCAAATTTGACTAACATATAACCCGCCACTAAAGTACGAATCCTTTTGATTTTGGGGTCATGAGGTTATAGGTCAAGGTCACAGGACACTTTTTAAAGGATTGTGGATGCATTAAAGCCTTTCATCCCAATCCTTCCATCTTCCACATATTACTTACATGCTGGAAGAAACTTATGGATTTTGGGGTCACAAGCTCAAAGGTCGAGGTCGCTGGACCCATCCATTCACATATGAGTTTGGATGATAACTTCAGTTTGGATAGAGAGGTTGTTTATAATTAACATGCATATAACAGTCTCTTTTTTAGATACCAGTACTTCTAAAAATATATAATCATCAGAGCCTCCTACACGTTTCATGTAGCACGTAACATTACACAGAAAACTCCAAATATGAATAATGTTTACCTTTCTCAAATAATGATATACAAACAAATTGACCATGTTTCAGTATGTTAGGATTTTATAAAAGGAAATATTCTCATAATCAATTTTATGAGAACCTTGACCCACAGGTCCCTTGTTTTAATTCGACAGTCACTGGATAATTGTCCCGAGGAGAGTGATGATCATTCAGACATAACTCTCAAGTTAATACATGATAATAAATGCGGCAGAGCTCCTTGATTAGTAATTTTATATATACTCGGCACAGTCTGGTATTATATACGATACTGTGGTAAACGAACATATATGGTAACAAATGCGCCAGGGTACCCCGGTTCGAGTTTTCTTTAAACTGGGTAATCATTTACGGTGTAAAATTAACCTATGATTGGGTCAGAAAGGAGAGGGTTTATCAATATCAGTATATAGGAAGCTCTACCGACAGGGTAAGTAAGAGAGACACATGGATGCTAAGTATATTGACACGCACATCCATATATTAATATGTATGCGTGTGTTGTATGGTGTGTGTGTATGTGTGTTGTGAAATTCCTTTTTTTAATTTCTTTGTACTTCACGCTAACATGCATTATTAATGTTTCTTTCTTTACTTTATGATTAATGTCATGTTAACAATGAGCTAACACTTGCAAAACTAGACTGGACTAGACTGTCCTTTTCAAAATGCACTTGCACTGGACAGATTAGATGAACTCACGGCTAGAGAAATTTCATGTTTTTTTCAGGCCATATGAATCAAGAACAAAATGAACCTGATATGTGTTTGACCGGCATAAAATAATTTGAATATGCTTTGGGATCAATATAGAGATATCTTGATACTGCGGAGCATACTGTTAAACTCATATGTATACACAGGGACATATGCGTTTGATCAAGCGAACCTAGTGGTCCAGCAAAGTTCTTAGTCTAAACGTATTTTAAAAGTATTTAAGGATGCATTAGGTATTTTTAACGTCGGAGATGCTGAAAGGTATCTTCGCTTAAGGCATAATTACTATCTTTTTTATGTGACAGAAAATCAGCTGTACACCATGTTTCAATATCTGGTCATGTCTTCCGTCTGGTGGACGTTATGCACATCAACTAATCACGTGATACCTTCCTGTGGACCGGATGTGCCAGTTTGCTCTTTCCGGTTTCACGCAGCTCAGAATGTAACGATGACGTACTTCCCGGACGGACCCGGAGGTCCAATGTTACCTGTCCACGTGACTGATGACGGCACGTTCATAGCCAGGTCGAAAAGTTGTGACCAAAACATAACGGTACCAACAGAAGGTAAGGGAGAAAACATATCTTACCTGTCAGCAATGTCGTTGCCTCAAATGTTCTCATCTGTCCGCTGGACTACTTTTAGCTAAACGTTACAAATTTTACACATCCAGTGTCAGCAACATTCATCAAAGAACCATATGAATATTTTCGTCTTTTTTTTTAACATTTTTTACTAAATAGAATAGGTCATAGGCCTTATGTATGTGCATGATCCAGAATTTCAAACAAATAAATCAATGCATGTCCAGAACAAAATGTGTGTTTACTATTTAGGTGTTGCCCTAACCCTGTGTGTTTTTGTTTAGGTGTTGTCCTAACCCTGTGTGTTTTTGTTTAGGTGTTGTCCTAACCCTGTGTGTTTTTGTTTAGGTGTTGTCCTAACCATGTGTGTTTTTGTTTAGGTGTTGCCCTAACCCAGTGTGTGTTGTCCTTACCCTCTACAAAGGTTTATCTTAATCCGTTTATAATTTAGAGAATTAAGTTGTTGATTGACATACCAATCACATACCAATCCTACAAACCGACCAAATAACTAAATATCAATGATAAAAAATATGTAGCGCCAGAAGTACTACTACTTCTATTAATAGTAGTTGTGGTTGGTGTTTTTATAACAAAGTCACTACTAATAAAGTATAATTTAAAAGAATCGACCTCAGTTCGTTAGGAAGAAAAAAAATGCAAACTACTTTTTATGTTCGAAAATATCGTACATGCCAGGCCCGCCTCTATCGACCTGCAACTATGGGCTCAGACGTAAAGCTTCTCAAAGACTCATTTTGTTATACTGAATATATGGGAATATAACCCCTCTCTGCTGTATTCCCTGAAGATAAGAACTAAAATACAGTGATATTTGATGAAATAATGATATTGGGAAACTGGCTTAATTTCTCAATCGAATATACGACAAGAGTTCTGCAATCCCAAAAAACAAGAACATATAAATGTCCTCGTCTACCCCTGCATCATACCAAGGGGAACTTTCATACCATGTTTATCCTCGTTCTCGATAATTATGCAGCCTCATGCCTATATATGAATATAGATGTGCAGGTCTATACTCACAACCTGTACTTTATTTCCACCATGACTGAATAATTTTTTTAAACCACATGACTACACACAATTATTGGTTTTGTCCTCATTAGCAGACGTCATGTAAAGGCTATAATGTAAAGAAATCATTGTGAAACTTTCTTCTTTGGTCAGATAACCCACTGACCGCATCAAATGTGTATCTTTTAAAGGGTTATTATAGTTACATGTATTGCAGATTTCTTAATTTATTCTTCGTATTTGCCGCCATCATGGCTCGTGGATCAGTATTTTTTTCAAAATCAAGTTTTTTAGCACAATTTCCTGAATGTATTCTTAAAGGTGTGGAAAATGGACCAAAAGAACTGGAGCATAATTTTGTATTTTTTAGGCAAGCTGGCGATATTCAACGTATTCTCTCTTGAACGGTTAACAAAATTGCAATTTTCATTTTGTTCTGAGAGTCCGTAGAGCAATGTTTTGTGTGGGTGTCTTATGGTCATATTATAAGTAAATGAATACTTATTTACTTCATAAATAACCTCCCTTTGATACTTATTTACCTTAAATAAGTACATAGAAATGTGTATAAATATGTACATGCACAGCATATGAAGATACATATATTTAACAGCCAATAATAAATATATACCTTGTTACATACGTACATATGCATACATATTCTAACGTATCCGCAGACAATCGGCTGTGTCCTTCGCCTTGAAAATAAATAAATTGATTCATACAAAACAATATTACAAAACAAGGTTAATTCGAAATCTGCATTCGAAGGAATGCACGCCACAAATAGGGCTCCTGGGCCATATGTTAACCTACAACAGACTAGACAAATGAAAAAAAAAAATAAAAAAAGGGTAGATAGAAAGCAACAGTTATACATATACATGTTATATACATATAGATGTTGGTATCAGTTTTCCAGTATGTTTGACTACGATTGTTCATACTGGAGCTGGAATTGGCCTACATTTCGAGACCTGACCTCCAGGTACAGGGCCGAGTTCAGGACCCTTTAATTAAATTCCATCCCTAACATTATTTGGCAAAATCATGATACTAGTGATACTTTTCTTGTCTTAATATCATATTTCATATACCTCACAACATACGGCAGACATCAAACTCGCATTTGTGGTTAAAAATAAACTGCTTCTTGACATATTATTATTGGGCGGCCATCTTGAATGATATCTTGCATGTTGAAATCATCAGGAAAAATTCTATGTAATGCAAGCCTCCCGAGGTTCCCGAAATCGTGTTTATATTCACTTATTAGCCCATTTTCTCAGGTTTATTCGTGCTCGCATAAGTGACTGTACATTTAGGAATATTTCTTAAACACGTTCCTAAATCCGGTTATGTGCCGGCTCTACACTAAAATCTCTAATCGATTCTTCATTGGCCAATTCCTTAAATGACCTAAAATGTCATCAAATTCCGTTCATTATTGCGTGAGTTATGTTGTGAACAAACACAAACACACACGCACGAACGGGGATGAAGATT
Source organism: Sipunculus nudus (assembly GCA_026874595.1). NCBI lineage: Eukaryota > Metazoa > Annelida > Sipuncula > Golfingiida > Sipunculidae > Sipunculus > Sipunculus nudus. Next base: position 18,535,560 of record CM049314.1, on the reverse strand, counting down.
TAACTTCTGGCGAAGGCAATGAAATGTTTTTAAGTTCACATGTAGCATCATATCTTCTTCCGTGATATTGTTCAATCTTTCTCCCTTTATTTCTATTGAAAACAAATCTCTTCCAGGTAGATACTTTGGGGACGGCAGACATTAATTGACTCGAGGGTGAAACGTTACAACCAAACTTCATCACAATCGGAAAGAGAAAATCTACCTCCTAATTGAACATAACACATTAACCAGATGTTACCAGATGTTCATCTGAGTCCTAGCTAAAATATATTCACGTGCATGGAATTCTCCTTGAAACATTTCTTATCCTACATATCTCAGTACTCTTATATGCCTTTCACTTCATTTGTAACTACGCAACGACTATATTTAGAAGCCCGAGTCCATTTTGGGGGAGATGAATTTCCCACAATCCCAAACAAAAATGCTGTATTCTAATGAGTGCGATTCAACGCAGAGTGGATAATTGAACATAACATATTAACCAGATGTTACCAGATGTTCATCTGAGTCCTAGCTAAAATATCCACGTGCATGGAATTCTCCTTGAAACATTTCTTATCCTACATGTCTCAGTACTCTTATATGCCTTTCACTTCATTTGGAACTACGCAACGACTATATTTAGAAGCCCGAGTCCATTTTGGGGGAGATGAATTTCCCACAATCCCAAACAAAAATGCTGTATTCTAATGAGTGCGATTCAACGCAGAGTGGATAATTGAACATAACATATTAACCAGATGTTACCAGATGTTCATCTGAGTCCTAGCTAAAATATATTCACGTGCATGGAATTCTCCTTGAAACATTTCTTATCCTACATGTCTCAGTACTCTTATATGCCTATCACTTCATTTGTAACTACGCAACGACTATATTTAGAAGCCCGAGTCCATTTTGGGGGAGATGAATTTCCCACAATCCCAAACAAAAATGCTGTATTCTAATGAGTGCGATTCAACGCAGAGTGGATAATTGAACATAACATATTAACCAGATGTTACCAGATGTTCATCTGAGTCCTAGCTAAAATATATTCACGTGCATGGAATTCTCCTTGAAACATTTCTTATCCTACATGTCTCAGTACTCTTATATGCATTTCACTTCATTTGTAACTACGCAACGACTATATTTAGAAGCCCGAGTCCATTGTGTGGAAGATGAATTTCACACAATCCCAAACAAAAATGCTGTATTCTTATGAGTGCGATTCAACACAGAGTGGATAATGGATTAAATAAATCTAGCAAGCCTCACTCAACTTGACATATTTTTTTTTTTTGGCTTTGATTACAGTGGTTCCATCTGTTGTCATTGGAGACGGTACTTACAAGACTGTATATCTCCTGAATGGAAAACTACCAAGCGAGCCGATCGTTGTTTATGAAGGGCAAACGGTAAAATCTTTGAAAAAGTCCACATATTATATGAAGCCAATTCCAATATATTGACGCTGACCTTTCTAAGAGAACTTGCATCGCTGTTTATTATTCATTTAACACGGCCCTGGGTCGGAAATGTTATTCGTTGGGTTTTGATACAAAAACATAAAATAATAATCCCTAACCATTTATGATGAATAATGGGTAGTGTGATATTGTGTTTAGTTTAATGAATTACAGGTAGAGGTCACTTTAATCAATGACATGGAGAACAATGCAATGACCCTGCACTGGCATGGTCTGCACATGCGCGATACACCGTATATGGATGGTGCAGCTGGCGTCTCTCAATGCCCAATAACCTATGGGGAACACTTCACTTACAGGTAATAATAAATAATTTAATATATTCTTCCTTTGAATCACTAGCTAGAAAACGTTGTGATACAAACACAGCCATCTAGCGTTAATACAGTTATGTGTACAATCCATGAGACAGAAAGTTTTCAGGGTTTATGTGTGAGATTTTGTGTTAAACATGATTAATTTGTCTAATTTTTTTTTTCAGATTCCACGCATATCCAGCTGGTACCCACTGGTACCACGCTCATTATGGGACCCTCCGCACCGAAGGCATCTACGGGCCGCTTATAGTATTGCCAAAAAGTCCACAGATGGCGCGACAGCGACGAGTAAGCCGGCTTTATATTGCACGGGCGTCAGTTCATTTATTTTAAATAATAACAGGTCCTTACACCTGCTATATAGCAGATATAAACAAACGTCCTTGCAACTGAAATGTTTATACATAACCAGTAATTTTTTTTCATGTGTTTTAATTTCGTATTCTTATTTATGGTAACAGCTTCTTGGCTATTTACACATAAAATATTGTGTAAATAGAACTTGTACATGTATTGACCTATGGTTATGTACACGTATTGACCTATGGTTACGGGTCATTGCTGTACGTACACAATACATCAAAGGTGTGGATTGAAAATGTTTCTTTTTTAATTGCCAAAAAGTTTTGAAAAGATAAGGCTGTCACTTTCTCTACATTTTAAATTTGGATTCCTTGCCCTGCATGTACCATCCAGTGATAAACATTATGATTATCAGGGGGACGATCCTTTACCAGAATTCAAGGAAGAGTTTATTCTCACCATCCAAGACTGGATGCACGTGAGCTCGAGCGAAACCTTAATGCTAACTCAACACGAGGCCGTCAGGTGAGGTCAAATACAGCGCCATCTATCGAATTTCTAATAACACAGGCATTAATAATATAATAAATAATATTTCATTTTGACAAATCAATTATTTATTATTCCCGGTTTCTCATATTACGTCATAAAGTTGTAATCATACACTTACTGGTTATGAATAAGACCCGGTATCTTATCCGTATTGGGATCCAACAGATACCAGCACGTTTAAAAAATATTAAAATCATAGGGCAATTGGATAAAAAAGGGTTTCTGCTGCATTTCTTTACATGTGAGATAATAAGTTTTTACTAATTTATCCAAAATCATACGATTCCTAAATACAATTTGTTATGAAAACAGTGTACAAACGTAGTATATGTCACACGGTTTTTTATTCAGCTTTGCGAAAGGTTTTGGTCGAAATAAATGTTACGACTCATCAAAACAGGCTGACGGCGCTGACTGTGGAGTTATACCTTTTACATCTGCAGTTATCAATGGAAAAGGTAAGATTGTGCTAATCAAGCCCAAAACCATCACTTACTATCTGTATCTACTCTCTCTCTCTCTCTCTCTCTCTCTCTCTCTCTCTCTCTCCGAGTTCTTAATTTAAAAACATGTTTTGTGCAATATACTGCACTATTAATTGTCTTCTCTTTTATTTCTATAGTTTCTTCACTTAGGCCGCAGTAATGAACTTTCTTTTACAAAGAAAAAATTGAAGAGAAATACTGCTGCAGTAAATCAGTGCTTAAGGAATGTGTGAATAACTATATTAATAAGTATAACATGTATAAGTTCTATTTTTCAATTGTAACGGGCTTAAATGTGATCCGAGCAGATTTTAAAACAAAAGAACTGGACCATGCGTGGATGGCATATTTTTCACTTTCAAACTTGGACAACGAATGAAATACCGCTCTGGTAATAATAGGAAGGGGTTGCTGAAAAATTTACTAGGGCGTTCATGTTTTACTTATCAAAACCAAATGGAGAACCCGACTGTAATGTTTTACTTATTTCGCTTTTTGCTTACTATTAGCCTGTTATGTTTTTATTTTCTTTCAGGCCGATTTTATAAGGACTCTTCTCCAGTTCCGGAGTATAAAAACGTTCCTCTGGAGCGGTTTCATGTTCAGAGAGGTCACAAATATCGCTTCCGGGTCATATCGGCAGCCATGGCATTCGGGTTTAGGATATCCATAGATGGTCACGTATTACATGTGATCGCCACGGACGGAAATGACGTCAAAACAAGGCCCGTACAGTCATTGATGATACATCCTGGAGAACGCTATGATTTCTGGATTGAAGCAAATGATCCTGGAAAATCCGGTCTTTACTGGATAAGGGCAGAGACGCTGGAAGAAACACGTGACGGCAAGGTTGGTTTTTAGCTCAGCTGACTGAAAGTCATCTGAGCTATAGCGATCACTCTTTGTCCGTCGTCCGTCTGTCCGTCTGTCCGTCCGTTAACCAGGCACAAATCGTAACCGCTGAAGCTAGAACCTTGTAATTTGGGATTCTGAGAGGTCCATGAAAAATCTCCTTGGAAACCAGAAATTAGGTCTCTGTTACCCATATCCTTCGAGCTATGGGGCCCCAAAGTACCCCCCAGAAAAGTCAAAAATTTCATACAAAAACTTCAATATCTCATTAACTACTTGACTGATGGTCATGATTTTTGGCATACATATTGATCATGAGATGTTCCATCCTTTTCTGCAGACTGGTGGCGCCACCTGTATTTTTCGATTTTTTACAAATTTTTTTCTCTATTTTTGAGACCTTTAAAAATATGAACATCTGTTAACAAGGCACAAATCGTAAAGCCTAGACCTAGAATCTTAATTCTTGACACACTGAGAGGTCCATGAAAAATCTCCTTGGAAACCAGAAATTAGGTCTCTGTTACCCATATCCTTGGAGCTATGGGGCCCCAAAGTACCCCCCCCCAGAATAGTAAAAAATTTCATACAAAAACTTCAATATCGCAATAACTACAACACTGTTGGTCATGATTTTTGGCATACATATTGATCATGAGATGTTCCATCACTTCCTGCAGACTGGTGGCGCCACCTGTATTTTTCGATTTTTTTTACAATTTTTTCCTCTTTTTTTGAGACGTTTAAAGATGCTGTCATCTGTTAACAGGGCACAAATCGTAATCACTGGACCTAGAATCTTCATTCTCGACACACTGAGAAACCTATTAAAAGTCTCCGTGGAAACCATAAATTAGATCTCTGTTACCTATATCCTTCGAGCTATGGGGCCCCAAAGTACCCCCCAGAAAAGTTAAAAATTTCATACAAAAACTTCAATATCTCATTAACTACTTGACTGATGGTCATAATTTTTGGCATACGTATTGATCATGAGATGTGCCATCACTTCCTGCAGACTGGTGGCGCCACCTGAATTTTTCGATTTTTTACGAATTTAAAAATGTGAACAGCTGTTAACAGGGCACAAATCATAAAGACTGGACCTAGAATATTCATTCTTGACACACTGAGAGGTCCATAAAATGTCTGCATGGAAACCTGAAATAAGGTCTCTGTTACCCATATCCTTTGAGCTATGGGGGGCTCCCAATAACCCCCCAGAATAATGGAAAATTTGATAAAAACAAACTGCAACATCTCAATAACTACAACACTGATGGTCATGATTTTTGGCATATATATTGATCAAGAGGTGTTTCATCAGTACCTGCAGACTGGTGGTGCCACCTGTATTTTTTCTAATTTTCACAATTTTTTTTTCTCTATTTTCGAGACTTTCAGGATGTAGTTATCTGTCAACAGGGTACAAATCGTAAGGACTGGACCTAGAATCTTCATTGTTGACACACAGGGAGACCCATGATAAGTCTCCATGGACACCTGAAATTAGGTCTCTGTTACCCATATCCTTTGAGCTATGGCACTCCAAAGTACAGCTCAGAATAATGGAAAATTTGATACAAAAGCTGAAGTATCTGAACAACTAATCCAGAGATCACCATAATTGTTTTCATGGATATTGATCATGGAGTGTTTCATCAGTTTCTGCAGACTGGTGGCACCACCTGTATTTGTTCGGGTTTTTTACGAATTTTTTCTCTATTTTTGAGACCTTTAAAGTTATGAACATCTGTTAACAGGGCACAAATCATTAAAACTGGACCTAGAATCTTCATTCTTTACACACGGAGACCCATGAAAAGTCTCCATGGAAACCTGAAATTAGGTCTCTGTTACCCATATTCTTTAAGCTGTATGGCTCCAAATTACCCCCCAGAATAATGGAAAATTTGATACAAAAACTGCAGTATCTCAATAACTACAACACTGATGGTCATGATTTTTGGCATACATATTGATCATGACCTGTTCCATCAGTTTCTGCAGACTGGGTGCGCCACCTCTATTTTTTTCAAATTTTCACGATTTTTTTCTCTTTTTTTGATACCTTTAAAGATGTGGTTATCTGTCAACAGGGTACAAATCGCAACAACTGGACCTAGAATCTTCATTCTTGTCATGCAAGAAGGCCCATGAAAAGTGCCTGTGTTAACTTAAAATTAGGTCTCTGTTACCCATATCCTTCAAGCTATAGGACTCCGAAGTATCCCTCAGAATAATGGACAATTTGATACAAAAGCTGAAGTATCTGAACAACTAATGGGGAGATCACCATGATTCTTTGCATGGATATTGATGTTTGTACGTGTTTTTATTAGTTTCTGCAGACTGGTGGAGCCACCTGTATTTTTGTACCCGCCAAAACGAAGTTTTGTGGATACTATGTTTATGATACTATGGTTTATGATACTATGTTTATGATACTATGTTCCTCCGCCGTTGCCGCGTTCGTTTCCAGAGAGCTCCTCTGGGACTTGATTTTATCAGCTTTCCAAGCTCATATCTCGGGAACCGTTTGACTGATCAGGAAATAAAATTTAACCATGTAACCATGTTTGCACAGTGTCCATCTGTTCATCTGCCTTTGGTTAAAATCACTCATATCTCTGCAGTGAATTGACTAATTCACCTGAAATTCGGCATGCGTATACATCCTGGATAGCTTTCTTGATTTTATGACAGGTGGCGCCACCTACATTCTCATTCACGCTGATGACATCCAAGCTCATATTTCGGGAACCGTTTGACCGATCGGACCAAAATTTTGCATGTATATAGATCTAACATAGCTCTTTATCATACGCTAAACTGGTGGCGCCACCTGCAACCATTTTTGCACAGCGTCTGTCTGTTTGTCTGCCGTGCAATAATGTCACTCATATCTCGGCAGTGGTTTGACATATCTGCCTAAAATTTTGCAGTTTTATACATCCTGGATAGCTTTCTTGATTTTATGACAGGTGGCACCACCTACATTCACGTTCACGCTGATGACATCCAAGCTCATATCTCGGGAACCGTTTGACCGATCGGGCCAAAATTTTGCATGTGTATAGATGCTCTTTATCATACACAAAACTAGTGGCGCCACCTGCAACCATTTTTGCACAGCGTCTGTCTGTTTGTCTGCCGTGCAATAATGTCACTCACATCTTGGCAGTGGTTTGACATATCTGCCTAAAATTTTGCAGTTTTATACATCCTGGATAGCTTTCTTGATTTTATGACAGGTGGCGCCACCTTTATTCTAGTTTATGCTGCAGACATCCAAGCTCATATCTCGGGAACCGTTTGAACGATTGGGCCAAAATTTTGCATGTGTATAGATCTCACATAGTTCTTTATCATACACAAAACTGGAGGGGCCACCTGCAACCATTTTTGCACATTTTGAACAGAGTCTGTCTGTTGGTCTGCCGTGGCCTAAAATCACTCATTTCTCTGTAGTGGTTTGACATAACTGCCTAAAATTTTGCAGGTTTATACATCCTGGATAGCTTTCTTGATTTTATGACAGGTGGCGCCACCTACATTCTAGTTAACGCTGCACACATCCAAGCTAATATCTCAGGAACCATTTGACCGATTGGGCCAAAATTGTGCTTGTGTTTAGATCTCACATAGGTCTTTATCATACACAAAACTGCAACCATTTTTGCACAGCGTCTGTCTGTTTGTCTGCCGTGGGCTAAAATCACTCATATCCATGTAGTGGTTTGACTTTTCTGCCTAAAATTTTGCATATGTATACAACTTGGACAGCTTTCTGGATTTGTGGTAGGTTGCACAACCTACATACACATTTAGGCTGCAGAGATCCATGCTAATATGCAACATACCTCACTCTGTTTCCCCTTGCCACTCAATCCATGCCTCACTTCACTCTGATTTTGGCAGATACACGTAGTCACTTGTCGGCTACCCGTATTCTAGTTTTTAAAGTTTACATATTTTTTCTCTATTTTTCAGATATATAAATACAGACTAAATCTTGGCCTGTTGGTTAATCTGTTTGATGCTTCAGTTGAATGGGTATCTACCATTCTGATGATAAAATTTCCTTTTGTGAATCTCTTCCCCGTCAACTGAGCGTCATGACCCATGGGTCACTTGTTCGTTATTGTATTTTTAATTTTATCAGTAACTTTTCTGATATCTAAGAAAAGATAATCAGGGAAAATAGTAAATGTATTCTCAAAATCTTTCAATAAGCAGTTAACAGGATATTTGTTGCGCGATTATATGTTTTATTTAAAAAAAACATTTTTCACAAGAACAACCCATTCAGTATCAACTTGTTTATGTCTGCTGGACTGTTTCACCCTCAATTAATACATACCTGACATATATGAAGTCTAAGAACAACGATCAGGGGCGTGTTAAGAGGGGGCGCAACAGCTCCTCCCCCTAAAATTTGTTCAATAAATTTTTAGGGGTCACCCAATTTCGTAAATTATCAGGGCGTGCCTAAACCTTTTGCAAATTAACCTTACAAAGTTTTATTTGTAAGACCCAGGGCATAGTTTAATCTGTTTCGATTTAGTAACAGTAAAGGATGACACCCTCTAGTAGCTATGATGGACCAAATAAAATCCTCATTGGAAGCAGCTGCTCATGCATAGGGCACGGAGCACGACAGTCATGGCGGTTAGCCATTAAATACCGGTTCTCTGATTGTTTCAGGTAACGTCAGTGTCTGGTGTTTTTATCTATTTAAAGCATGCCCTATGATCGGTGAAGTCAGCAGGTACACCGTAACGGGGGCACGAAGGGCCCAAGGGGTACCCGGTCGACAAGGAATTTCCTATAGAGAAGAATAATATGTTTGAATATGTAGAAGACTCATTTAGTTTTTATTTTAGTTTATATAAATGTAAGAAAGGAGATCCCGCAAGGGTCCGATATAGGGCGACCGAAATGCGCATCCCGTTTCTCATTTGAGAAACATGTATATGTATTTTTTAATCCAAATTGAGGGGTCTAAATTAAGGGACCCTTACCGGCCAAAAAATTCCGATAGGGTCCAATGAAATGTTTGAAAATGTACAAGTCTCACTTGATTTTATTTTAGCCTAGGAAATTTACAATGAGGCACAAGAAAAAGCTCAAAAATGATGAAGTCACGTGTTTTACGAAATGTAAATATAGAGTTTCTATTAGTGAGTGACCGAAGGGGCCCAGGCCCGTCAGGACTTTCCTTTATGAAAAACACCAGAAAATACTTGAACATGTATTGTGGGTAACCTCTTATACAGTAGGTTGCTGGCCTTGAGCCTGAGATTATAGGGATGCTTGCTAAGACTACCATATGCTTTTCATTTCAATTTAGCATTGTGGATAAAGTATATTTATGATAATATACGTAGCATTTAATGCATCCCTCTGTAACAGTCCATTCATTAGTATATATTGCTTCAATAAGTATAACCTTGGATTTAAATCGAGTTAAGATTTTAATATACATCCGTAAAACTGAATGGTTTTTATAACGAAGAAAAGAGAGATCTGGAAACCTTTTGTAACGCCTCGATTTATTTCTCTCAGAGGCCCTGCTTAGTCTCATTCAGATCGTTAACATATTATCTAAAAAACGGAATGAAATATATCCTTTCTGCTAAAGACTTATTGAGTTTTAATTAATCTTAACGATTGGATGGAATAGACACATTACCAATCGTCAGTGACTATCATCTCTGACGCGAAGCAGGCCTAACTCCATGCATAGGCAAAAACCAGTAGAACCTGTGGCTTTGTTATTTGAAACAAATTTAACATCCGATGGGAGGGGGTATATAGATCATAGGGCGACTGTCTCGGTCGATGGGCGGGGGGGGGGGATTATAAATCATTCAGGTTTATCTATGTTGTTGTTCGTCCTTTGTACTCTATGATGACCGTGGCATCTATGTTTGGTGGTTTACTGGGTGATATATGGGTCCGTGTGCGACCAATTAGACGAATCATAGAAGTCTTCCTATATGTATTGCATTGGTGTGTCTCTCTCGGTGCTAGTAGCTGTTGCTTTCTGATGCCTGCTTTTTCTCTCGGTGGTGGCGAGATTCTTCTTTACTTAGCTGATTTGGCTTCCATGAAGATGACGCGGGGTCAGACAGGTTGGTTGGCGGCATAATCCTTCCTGGATTTATTGCAAGTTTTAAAGTCTTCAAGGAAAATCTTCAGGTTGTCTTTGAAGAGATTCCTCTAACCACCATACGAACACTTTCTATGGCCCAGCTCCACATAGAAAAGTATTTGGGGTATTGGTTAATCCGGCCTCCGGTGATTTGTCTTGCTGACCTGACTTAGGCCTTGCGCATGATTGTGAAGTTCTGAGGCGATGGAACGCTCCGAGGTCTCCTTTTGCTTTTAACTTGAAAATGAATTCTAAACTATTTGATTCAAAACGCATATGAAGTTATGTAGTCTCTAATACGGATAAGCGTAGCATCATAAAATACTAATAAAATATAGCTATATTTTTGGCTAAAAGCAAATTATGACAAAGGCGTATGCTACATATTCATTGTACAGATTATGTTTGTATATATGGTTTGGTATAAGAAGTCTTGAAGTGTTACCGTAATGTCAAGGGAGACAGGAATCATCCTCAACTTGGCTGCGATAAGTTAAAGGTTCACGAGATACCGTCGTTCTTGGTCAAATTACACTTTGATTCTGCATTTCCTGTATCTCTTCTCCTATTGTTTCTGTGTACACATCTGAGCGATATGTGCAGATCTACTTAAATGTACTCACAATCACTAAGACCAAAGTGTGCATGTTTATACCCATTGAAATCTCTGGTCTATTCATCCATGTGGAAGTTACACTAAGTCTATATAAAGATATTTTAAAAGAATTAAGTCTTTCACAAAACTAAATTCACAAAACAGAAGATCATACAAGCTGTAGTACACATGGTTCATGTGATCATGTTGTCAAACAGAAAAAAATATGAAATCGGGGAATGGTTGACTGTAAATGTGCGGAAGTTTATAGGTCACCAGTTGTTGAATATATATGTAATCAGAAAAAAAAGCATTTGGTTCTATTGATTTGTCCTTAGATGTCCTTGTTTGACATGTTTAGGTTACGACTGGTGGACATTTTCTCGAACCCCCCACATGTTACAAATATATGGATTTAAAACAAAACGGATAGCCTGTGCAACATGGGATCCGTGCTTTTTAGCATATTTTTTTATAAAAGATTATTTGTGTTTGGTAAACGTAAGATTTCTGAGTTTATCCTTCAAAGACCCCCAGGAACCAAGAACATGATATGTGAAGAATCAATTTATCATATTGACTTAATTTTGTTTTACAACCCACTGGCCGGCCACGTGCAATAACGTATCCCATTTCCTTCCACCATCACTTTGAGAATTCTCAGAGTATTTAAACCACCAGTGAACAACTAAGAACCGGTTCATAAATGTAACTCGTTATTCATTTATTTATCATTTAATAATAATGCATATTTCACCAGGATATCCTATTAGCATACGATGTTTTTCTATTGAGCCCTGTATTTTAACAAGTCATAGAATACATGGTTTAACCCATATGAACAAAACGTAAATGCAAACCTGTGTGATTATGACAAAATGTGACACATTTTACAACAACAAACAAATCCTATACAATTTAATTCATACAACTTAACACATAGGAGAAATGATCAAGTTATTACATAGAGGTATTAAAAATTGGTATTAAAAATTATGTAAAACTCTATTATATGACGTTGTTAATATTTGTTTAAGTCGTGGTACTACAGTCGATAATGGAATGATGAATATGGATTCTAACAATTACTGAATTAACTGCTTGTACAAAGATATAAATTTGCAAATATTATTATCATATTTTAGACTCATAGAGACGATGGTCGTTTAAGGGGTCGAGGTGCTATGAAAACAAACTACTTACGATATAGGGTTCAATCCACATCATTCGTAATGCTTTATTATTTGATTGTAGCTTATTATTTATTAAAACTTATTCTCCATTTTTTGCCATTGTTTAAAGTATTGTAAAATAGACAACGTTGAGGAAACGGATTGCTGTTCTTTATCAAAGGTGCTACAAAGTAATGTTTGAAGCCGTACCCCCGGGGAAGTAGAGTTTCTATGATCAGAACTTGAATTGGTAAACTGTATAATGTGTGTAATTATTGTCATTATGTTGTAATGATATTGTTTAAATAGTAATCGCGGAAATTACTTACTTTGCTCATATCACATGGCTAAAGTGTACTATCAGAAGTCATTAAGTGATTCAGTTTGACTGTAACATAAATGTTCCTCTGCTATATTCCAGCATATATTTCCTGGTCATGTAGAAGCGGTTCTTCACTACCAGGGTGCGCCACTGTCGGATCCGGTCTCGTCTCGGTCCCGTTGTACTGAAAATAAACCTTGTGATATTCTGAATTGCCCTTTCAGGTAGGACTTTAAAATCAATATTATTTCTATGCATAAATTAAACACATTTTATAGCTGTAGGTAAATCTTGTTTAGTGAAACGTTTCACCTAAGAACTATACTAGCTGTAAATTGATGTGGCATTTTTCCTACCAGTTTTGACAAAGTCAAGCTATATTAAAAAGCGATTCTGGTTAGTAAAATTTGAGTTAAGACGCTTTACAACATTTTCCATTTGGAGGAAACCAGTATTTTCTTTCAAGATATTCAGTCATTAGTGCATTAAGTACAATAATGTTAACGTTATAAATGAAAAAGTGCCCCAAATCTGTTTAAGCCTTTGCTCATTTTCTTGTCATTTTTTTTTAATTTATGAGAGGATACCTCTTTTTTTGCGTCCCCACTCGGGCAAAAATAAAGTAACTTTACCGTCCAAGCATTTAGACACATTATCAGCCGATAAGTGAAACTGAATCCCTTCCCTCTGGGGGCAAATATCCACCTCCCCCTCCCTGTATTTGCACACGCTTTTTACTTAAAGGTGCTTTTTTACTTAAAGGTGATCCTTTACCCCACTCATACCTGTCCACCATTACCCCTAATAACTGCCCTGTGTCTCAGTTTCTGGGTGATATCCTACCCCACGTTACACAGAATGTAACCCCGCATCCGACTCTCCCATGTGTTTGTGTATGCATCTATATATCGAATATTATCTAATCCATTTTCTACAGAGGTGTCCCAGCAGATCGACATGAACGATGTATCCCTATCACAGACCTGCGAAGTACCCTCCCTGAACCAACACTGACAGCGCCACCTGGTGATATGACTGAGATATTCTTAAATTACCACTTTACTAGAAAAAACCTACAAGCTCCCTGGGAAGTCTCCGTTAATGGCTTTAGGAACATTTTTCCAAGGAAACCTCTATTGGTAAGAACTTTGATATAATATAATGTAATAAAATAAAAAAAAAAGATATAATATAATATACTTTAATAAAATATAAGAATATTATATTGTATTTTATTATTAACATATGATATTATCATTTTTATTATTGAAATATTATATTATGAAAATCTAATATAATTTAATAAAATATAGTTTTATTAAAATGTAACATTATTTTATTATAATATAATAAAATGTAAGATGATATAGAAATTACAAATTAATTAATTTTATATGAAGATTTTTTTTTTTTTTTTTTTGCTTTCTGGCCTGCTACGGCTCTCCTCTTACAACTGAATATACTGTAGGTTATTCTTGCTAAAATTTCCTATGATACCTCCGTGACGAACTACATAATATTGTTTTTACAAACTGCTTGTAAACATGGGCCCATGCTGTCAAAACAACAAAATACATATACGTGAAGCTGGTGGCTAACATATGTGCTGAAGATGAAGGTCACAAATTGCAAACCGCCATTTGCAAATCCGAAGTTTATTCTTAAATGTCTTTTGATTTTTTTGACTGGCCCTACTTTATGGAGAAGTGGATATAAACAAAAGAACAACCTGTGTACTGTAGGATTGACTTTTTTTGCCTAGTTTTATATACTTAGCCTTTATAAAAGGTTCAAGGGAATATTTTTAGTGAATACCGGAATATACCCCTTTAACATTTGAAACCTAACACGATGCAATCTAAGATTAAGAACCATAGGCAATAAATAAACTTGGGCAAAAGAATTTGAAACGATATTAATCAGACTAAATCTACAGAAAAAAAACTAATTTTCACTATCGTTCTCTGCTTCTAAATGTCTGCTTCTTGTTACTTTATAACCACGTATATTATTGCATAAAACATCTGTATTCACATCTTGGATAAGTAGGCTTCTGCATCGGCGTATATGCGAAAGAGATGTACATCCCCCGGAGAGTGTTATAGTTTTCCGCAAATTGATACTTTGTCATTATTCTTTCACATTTATATATGATCACATAGTTATACATTAAAATGGATGATTACCTACAGGTCCTATGAGAGCTAAAAAACATCACAACAAAAAGTAACAAGACTTCTTGAAATTGTCACCCCCACCCCCCCCCCCCCCCACCCTACCCAAAATCCCCCACTTATTTTGCATCTACCTGTAACCTTGCAACTGCACTGCGTTTTTAGCTCAGCTGACTGTTAGTCATCTGAGCTATAGTGATCACTCTTTGTCCGTTCTCCTTCTTTCCGTCTGTCCGTTAACCAGACACAAATCGTAACCGCTGGATCTAGAATATTGTAACTTTAAATTCTGAAAATTCTGAATTTTTTTCTCTATTTTTGAGACCTTGAAAAAATATGAACATCTGTTAACAGGGCACAAATCGTAAAAACTAGATCTAGAATCTTCATTCTTGACACACCGAGAGACCTATAAAAAGTCTCTATGGAAACCAGAAATTAGGTCTCTGTTACCGATATCCTTTGATCTATGGGGACCCAAAGTACCCCCCCCCAGAATAGTCAAAATTTTCATACAAAAACTTCAATATCTCATCAACTACATCACTGATGGTCATGATTTTTGGCATTCATATTGATCATATGATGTTTCATCAGTTTAGTGCAGACTGGTGGCGCAACATGTATTTGTATATTTTTTATATAATCTGTTTGATGCTTCAAGTGAATGGGTATATACTACATTTCAGATGATTAAATTTCCTTTTGCGAATCTCTTCCCAGTCAGCTGAGCGTCATGACCCATGGGTCATTTGTTAATGGCATATGTTTGTAAAGGGTTCCCGTTTCTAGATCATTCGGTTTATCCTGAAGCGTCGCCTAACTGAAAAATACTGAGTCATCTATTTTATTTGGTTTCGCATGAGTGAATTCAAGGTGGTAACCCCATTAATATTGGGAACTAAAAAGTATACCAGATTTTCCATCCATTTATCTGTTTCCCTTATAGTTAAGAAGAAATCGATATTAAAAATCCCCCCAAAGAATCGCACTTTTTGATCACTGTGACCTTGAAAAATAGGTGGAATTCACTGAAACTGGATCAAATTACTTAAACCATAGTAAGGTATATCCTGTGTTAGTATCAATCTAATATCAGAATTGTAAAAAAAAAAAAGAATTAGAAGAATAATAATGCCAAAACAAATATCTCAACCTAGAGCATAGGTAGAAATAATAACTACAAATACAAATATCTCCACCTTTGAAAATGTGGAGATAATAATTATATCTCATAAAAATTCTAGATCTCTAGTATCTTTTAGCGGAACGATATTGCGTCTTTCATGGGTTGACAGACTCATTAAATACTTACATTTTTAGAATATTCATGACTCCCTAATAACCAGTCACTGACTTTAAAATGTAGTTCTTTGACCATCCGCAGAGTACCCTTGGCCATAATCTGTTTGATTAAGATGAAGTGATGGATCGCATATTGATATCATTGCCTTTATATAATGTTTTCAAGTTATCATTTTGGTTTCATTGATCGAACTAGGCCTTATACTTCAGTTCTTCATGGCAGCCTTCTGATTGTAAAAGGTATGAATATTAATGAAATTTTTGCCAAGTTACAACAAAAACCCCAATGCGGGATTGACTACGGTACTACAATTAGAAAAGTACATATGTACTTAAAGCCGTGGATCCAGGAATTTTACAGTCATAAAGAATATGTCATATTTATAGACACAGACACACACCTTATTTAAAATATTCAGTATATATATATATATATATATATATATATATATATATATACTATATATATATATATATATATATATATATATATATATATATATATATATATATATATATATAAAGAGTACAACAATAAATTATAGAGCATACCCAAATGTGTAAAATGTCTTAACCTTCGCATTGATGGTGTTGTCTGGTGCCCTCTCTCCAAATAATGTTGGTAACCTAATAAGTATATATATATATATGTATTAAACTTAATATGAGTTAAGTTATCAGGTTGGACTGATGTGAAGACTGATCACATTGTTCTGTCATGTTTAGGCTGTTCCATAGTGTGGAAAAGACCATCAGATTATAATTGTGAATGTACTGATATACAGTTATAAAACATTTTTATCGGTTTGAACTTGTCTTTAGACTGATCTTATTGTCATGTCACATTTCAGCTGCAGCCAAATCAGAAGAAGTGTGAGGGCACTTGCCCGAATGAGTGTGAATGTAATCACGTTGTCAAGGTCCCGTTTGGTCACGTGGTCCAGCTGGTCTTTGCCGTGACGCTAAACAACCCAGGTACAGTGTTTAAACTATAGGCGGATGGAGGATTTTATAAAAGGGACGGGGCTCTGCACCTTGGCACAGGTAAACAAATGTGCCGGGAGATAAAATGTAGATTTTATACATAACCCCTACATGCAGAAGTAGTTGGGGGAATCTGTAAGCTGTTGCTTAATTTCTTTTCCGTATTAAGGTTTTAACATTCTATTTCAAAGACACACATACACATATTGAAGCTTCCGTCACATTTCGCTGTGTTTGTGATACACCCGATGTTTGCTCAGCCTGGGAACTCTGGCGTGATGAATTTTTAACTAACTGCAATGAGCATGCGCCTTTGAAAACCTTTCGTGTTAATCGTGACTGTAAAAATCCTTGGATGACTCGACACATTCAACAATTAATTTATCGTCGTGAAAGAGCTAGAAAAGTTGCCATAAAAAATAGCAGTCCCGCCTTTGGAATCAATTTCGCATTCTACGTAATCGAGTGACCTGCGAAATATGAACACAGAAAAGGAATTTTTACCATTATAAAATAAACTCTTCAACCTCTTCCAAACAAATGTGGCAAACTCTTAAACACGTGATTTAACCAAAAAATAGTTGCGAGCATAACTCTGTCGGCTTCACCGCCGATGAACTCAATTAATATTTTACCTCAGTTGGAAAGAAATTCAATACGTTTACCAACGAGGCACAAAAGCAATTCCATATAATTAATCCCTCTGATTCTACTTATGAGTTTGCAAAAATTAATAGCCTTACTGTTATTCATCTGCAACACCTGAAAGGCAAACCTGGCCTTGACCTATTAAACATGTCTGGCATTTTGCTTTGTGATGCCGCAGATCTTCTCGCTCCTTCTCTTACGCATATTTTTAACCAGTCTCTTACTACTGGAGTAGTTCCCCATGACTGGAAATGCGCAAGAGTAGTCCCAATATATAAAGGTAATGGTAATTTAAACGAAATAGGTAATTACCGTGCTATATCTGAAACGTGTAATATTGTCAAAATTCTTGAAAAACACGTCAAAATTTCTCTTATTGCTTATTAACGGAATCATGATCTCCTCTCAACTGATCAAACTGCTTTCCTGTCAAATAACTCCACTCAAACTGCTCTTCGTCATTTAGTTGGGCCCTTCTGTAAACAGAATTTTATTCTGATAAAGGCTACCCTGAAAGATGTTGTAATAAATAAATAAAAAATTGTTCTACGGAAACGCCGATCCTGAAAATCATATTTTATAATATTAAGAGCCGAGGACCAGGTCTTAGTTAAAGTTGCTATAGTCCATTTCACCACATGCTGTCCACCTGTTTTTTGTAGATGATTTACTTAAAAGTTTATATTTTTCAATATTTTTCAAGAAAACAACATATGGAGGTGACAACCTAATATGGCAGTTAAGAATTTTACAATAAATCCCCCGTTTATGTTTCACAACATTTTAGTCTCTTTATCATAATATATCAGATATGGTGTGTCCCTCCATAAGTAGCCATCTTTGTTTTAGCAGGATATATTTTTTAGAGTGTTTATTTGAGAGTGTTTATTATATCCAATCAGCAGCTGTCAGTTTAGGCTGTTTTTGCATGTGACCAATGATCTTGACCGCCATAAGTGGGTCTGTTATGTTGTAAAATGTAGACTGATTTCTCATATTTTCAGAAAATTCTGTTACTCAAATAAGGCATAAGGCAGGAATTTAGTTACAGTGTTGAAAATTAGGTTCTTTAATCCTCTGCTCTACACTATAATTGTTTCCCTTGAAATGTAACTAATAAAAATTTTCATAGCAAAAAACAGGTGGACATGAGGGGATGAAACAGACTATAATTGGTACTCTTGTCTCAATTTTGTTAAAAGAAATCCTGGATGTATGGAAAGAGTACTCAACTGTATGTTGATATAATCATCACCACTTTATCAGGAAGCGAGGTCTACCATCGGCATCACATATGAACAAATACGTCCATGCTCGTTAATATATGTTGTTTGTCTATTTTATTAAAGCCGGAAACATCAACGGGAACCCCCACCCAGTTCACCTCCACGGATACAATTTTCAGGTTTTAAAAATTGGATTTCCTGAGTATGAGTCTAATACGTACGTCCTGAAGGAAAACTCGGCAGATTTATTCTGCAAAGATGGTGACTACTGTAACTCGCTGGAATGGGCCAATAGTAGCTGGACTAAAGGTCACGTGCCTGACGTCATCCAGGAAGGGGCACCTCGGAAAGACACGATAATGTTTCCGGCGGGAGGATACGCGATCGTAAGGTTAAAAGCGGATAACCCTGGTAAGCCGTTGCATTTATGGCTTTGAACTTATTTCTGATTGTTTGCACCATTTGTGTTCATACCATCAATCTAACGCTGATTTTATTCACCCCATCGAGCCACTGGTTTTAACATTTGTTAATACCATTAGCCAACCAGCATTAAGAATTTGTTCATTCCGTTAGCCCATCGGCTTCGAGATTCTATATATACCATCGACCCACCGGCTTCAAGGTTTTGTTTACACATCGGTTTACCTGCTTTAGAGATTATTTATGTTCATTCCAACAGCAGACAGGCTTCTGACCCACTGCTTTCTCCAAACATCCATGTCCGTTCATGCTTGATTCCATACTTTAAAAATTTTATTTTTTTTTGGATTTCAAAAAAATTGTATTTTGCAAATAGGATATATTGAAACTGTAGTAATTATTATTTTCAATAACTTTCGCAGAGATTATATACGCAAATTATAGAAAGAAAGTCCTTTTGACTGTGCCAAATGCGCTCAACGAAGATAGTAATGCGTTTCCAACTTATTTTGATTCTGTGTATACTGCAGAGTAATCAATATAATGTTCAACGGGTACTATCAGATCAGATTCTTATCAAGCAAATTATATTATTTTCCACTTTTGCCTTTCACCATCAGCTTATTCCTGTTTCTTTTTTTTCAAATTTTAGCAAACAAGCACTCGCATAATGAAAGTTAAGGGCAAATAAAATTAGTATTTGGATTAAAACTTTAATTTCCTTAAGAAAAATTTGGATGAAATTTATATCTTATTTCTTGTAGGTTTTTGGTTCATGCATTGTCACGTCGAATTCCATAACCTGGACGGGATGAGCTTGGTCCTACAGTCAGGGGAACCAGAACAATTTGGACTTCCCCCAAATGGGTTTCCGACATGTGGAGGTTTTTCCTGGACAAAAGAAGAATTACAATCCGAGAAGAAAGCAGCAAATCTTCTTAGTTCAGGTACTGTGAATAGGCACATAAAAATCTTTCAACATTGATCTTTGACGTAGACGTACGTCAAATGGCACTTAAAAGTGCTCACGTGAAGTTCTATCCCCTTTGCACAGTTCATGTATTGGTTGTATCTTATATAGGACATTTTGTTACTGATTTTCTATTTAGAGAAGTTCTTGCACTCATTTATTTCATAAGATATTACAGAGATTGTCTGATTCAGGGTATCCATAAATCTTTGAAATTTTAAGAAACATGCAAAATGTCTGAAATAGTGCCAAACTCAGCTGGCCCTGAGTTGCTTTCTTTACAGCTATAAAGGCGGTAGCCTCCATGGCCTAGCCCTCTGCCCATAGAAATTATCCAAATTTGCTTTCAAAATCATATTGAACCAAAAAAATCAACACTTTTGCCAGTGATGGTATATGCATTTTTGAAATGTATATTCATCTAAATTCATAATTTAGTACAAAGTACGTTGGTTTTAGCACTCAATAATAGCAAGCCATTTTGGTCGGCTAAACAATAAAACATATGATAAAATCTCTGAACCATTTATCTACCCAGTTGAAATTCAAATTAAGGACCTATAAGAAAGTTACCTGAATAAATAAAAGTCGGACCAATTCACTTAATTAGTAAAGTATAACAGATTAGCTGATAAACCCGGTATAACGGGCTTAATACCGGTGTTGGGGAGATATATTGACTGAGATATGGAATGTTTGCTCATTTCTTATTCTAAAAGTTAACAGTAAATATAGGTTTTCATTCGGAAACTGTCTCATTAAGATATGTATAAATATTTTTTACATTTATTTTGTTGGGCTGTTCTCGTGGCAAAAAATTACACTCCGATATGTTTACCTTGAAGACTTGGTCAGTGATGATGTTTACATTGCGACCGAAATGAGACGCGGGGGCATTCAGGTTTTCGATGATATTTGACTGGATTCTATCGTTGGACGTATAAAGATTAGGTTTATGTGAGGAACACATGAAAGATTTATTAAATGTACGTTGCAAGGTACTCTAACGAGGCAGTGGGTATCTTACGCTTCTACAGAAGCTACCGATGCTTATGATATAGGAAGGAGGCCTATATGTAAAGAGCGTAGTTGCAAGGAAACTGTTCCTGAAGGAAGAAACAGAAATATGCATACCTCGTAAGTAGCAGAAGCGGACCCAACGGGACTCAATGCAGAGGGTCCGTATCCCATTTTCAGCCACCGCAACCTTTTTTTCATCGTATCGGATAAATTTTGATTCCTGAAACCCCCGACACCACTCCGCTACCCACCCCATCCCGCCCCAAGTCTGTTCCTGAAATTGGGACCTTGAATTAGGTTTTGTCATTAATCCTCATGACAGGAAAACGAGAAACATGTTTTTCTCTTTTACTGACGACACACGCGGGTGAGAGCCTCGTTCAAATGAAAGGCCCGACAGGCTCAAATCCCTCACTGAAAGCAAACGTTATTCATATGAAGAATAGTAGTGTTTGAGATTGAGTGACCACGATGCACGCATTCCGTTCAATGCTGAACTTCGGCTGTGCTCGGCCTAACCTCCGTGCAAGTCAGTAAAAACGGAAAAATCACTCCAGATTTTATATACATTAAAAATTATTCATTCTGATATCGCCTATATCACTGCGGGGATAATTACCTTTGAAATGATGTATGGCACAGTATTGTCAGTACTGGCAGTTTTTATTGAAAGGTCGATCAAAGTATTCATTTCACTTAAATCACGTATCATAACAAAATATCATTTTTCAGTTCTAATTTTTTTCTCATCTTTTTCCTGTCATTACTTCCTTGAACCCATTCATATTTTGGCATTAACCCTTTACTGTTTAGAAGCCACTCAAGAGCACTCTAAATGGACAACTAGAATGCCATGATATGTATAGATTCTTCAGGACAAAAATATTGCATATTATTTCTAAGTTTCAATGATTTTCAATAAACTGCAGCAAACCCTCTTAGTAGGAACTGTTGAAAATTTGATAAAGATACAAAAAAAGCTCGAAAAGATATGGCTGTTAGTGTAAATATAAATAGTGTCAGAATTTGTCGGAAATCTAAAATAAATGTAAACAGTAAAGGGTTAAACATATAACAACCTCACTTATAGTTGAACATGAATAATTTAATACCAACATTTGTTTTATTGCAGATAGCTTAAGGAGCACAGACGGTGATGGCGCTCGTGGGATGCTGGCGGCCAATATCATCGCCACAACAATGGGCCTCCTAGCGGCCATTCTAGGAACCATCAGCATTTATCAGTTTGTCGTGCTCAGGAGAAGACACGGGTACCAGCCTCTGACAAAACCTGACAACTGACAAAGACTTTTATATTAATTAATTATCACTCTCATCTGATGAAAAGATTAATCACTGTAACACCTGCCATACGATAATTTTATCGTATCTGTTTATATTTGTAGAAATTATTTGTAAAAATGATCTGCGGGAATGCAGTCTTTCCTCCGCCACACACAGCGCTCTATTTTTGGCAACAAAGAATGAAATATCAAGATGTGTTATAGATATTACTGATCAAACGTTCAGAAATTGTATCAACCTTTCACCATCGACCAAAGGAACCCAACCGAAAAGAAATTATAGAACCGATATCGCTGTAGTTGAATTCCAGTCACCTGATGAACCGGCGATAGTGATTCAGATCTTTCATATATATATATATATATATATATATATAAATATATATATATATATATAATTATTTATTTTTTATATTATATCATATATATAATCAAAATCAAATATACGATAATAAACGAAAGGAATTTATGAATAACGTTGCATTTAAATTCATTTTCAGCCTTAAGATATGTGCATTTGTACATAAAGTAATGAAAGACTGTGGAGCTATTAAAATAGATAAGTAAAATTCGAGGGTTTGCATGTTTCTACCTTGCACCTTAATTATACCTGGTAATTACATACACGTTACAAAAAAAACTGTTTATACAAGACAGCTACCACCTGCTCGATGTGTTCTCAGTTAAACAGCCAGTGTCTACTGTTCACACACACACACGCATTTGTAGAAATGATTTGTAAAAATGATCTGCGGGAATGCAGTCTTTCTTCCGCCACACAGCGCTCTGTTGTTGGCAACAGAGCATGAAATATCAAGGAGTGGGTTAGATATTACTGATCAAACGTTCAGAAATTGTATCCACCTTTCACCATGGACCAAAGAAACCCAACCGAAAAGAAATTATAGAACCGATATCGCTGTAGTTGAATTCCAGTCACCTGATGAACCGGCGATAGTGATTCAGATCTTTCATATATATATATATATAAATATATATATATATATATATATATATAATTATTTATTTTTTATATTATATCATATATATAATCAAAATCATATATTCGATAATAAACGAAAGGAATTTATGAATAACGTTGCATTTAAATTCATTTTCAGCCTTAAGATATGTGCATTTGTACATAAAGTAATGAAAGACTGTGGAGCTATTAAAATAGATAAGTAAAATGCGAGGGTTTGCATGTTTCTACCTTGCATCTTAATTATACCTGGTAATTACATACACGTTACAAAAAAAACTGTTTATACAAGACAGCTACCACCTGCTCGATGTGTTCTCAGTTAAACAGCCATTGTCTACTGTTCACACACACACACACGCATTTGTAGAAATGATTTGTAAAAATGATCTGCGGGAATGCAGTCTTTCCTCCGCCACACACAGCGCTCTATTTTTGGCAACAAAGAATGAAATATCAAGATGTGTTATAGATATTACTGATCAAACGTTCAGATATTGTATCAACCTTTCACCATCGACCAAAGGAACCCAACCGAAAAGAAATTATAGAACCGATATCGCTGTAGTTGAATTCCAGTCACCTGATGAACCGGAAAATCAAATATACGATAATAAACGAAAGGAATTTATGAATAACGTTGCATTTAAATTCATTTTCAGCCTTATATAAAGATATGTGCATTTGTACATAAAGTAATGAAAGACTGTGGAGCTATCAAAATAGATAAGTAAAATGCGAGGGTTTGCATGTTTCTACCTTGCACCTTAATTATACCTGGTTATTACATACACGTTACAAAAAAAACTGTTTATACAAGACAGCTACCACCTGCTCGATGTGTTCTCAGTTAAGCAGCCAGTGTCTGCTGTTCACACACACACACGCACACACACATATACATACATTGTATATATAGGTTTTGAATCAATTTTCCCGCACGTATGCATTCATATATACGCATACACATATTCGCGTAAGTTTGTAGCAAGCAAACAAATCACATTATATTGTTGCATTTATGTCCCTTTTGAATCAAAAGTACATATACATGTATAATGTAATGGCCGGTGCATAGATACTCCGGGAGATTTTCCAAAATTGATGAGTTATGTGATAAAATATGCCATTGATAAATATCGCTGATACTGATTTTGTTGGTTCAGCATGTAGTGTAGTTTTTGTTGGTCCGACATTTAAAACTAATAACAAATTTTGTACATACATTTTATATAAATATTTAGTACCAGTTGACAGTTATTTATGTATAGGTTTTGAATCAATTTTGCCGCATATACGCATATACACAAATACGCCGACATTTATTCGCGTAAGTTTGCAGCAAACAAACAAAACACCTAATATTTTTGCATTTATGTCTCTTTTGAATCAAAAGGACATTTCTACTGTAATGGCCGGTGCACAGATACGCAAGGAGATTTCCATAATTGCTGAGTTATATGCCATAGATAAATATAGTTGATACTGATTTTGTTGATTCAGCATGTAGAGTAGTTTAAGGTAGTCAGACTTTTAGAACTAATAACACATTTTTTGTACATTACATTTTAGATGAATATTTAGTTCTATTCACATTTCAGGGCTTGAGTATTTTATGTCTATTATAATCGGATATTATCTTGGCCGTATTTTTGAGCAGTATGTTCAGATGTTCAGGAAAAAATACAGAAATATTAATCAATAAATAAAATTCATGAAAACTACCTGAACTATTTCTTTCTCATATATTTCTATTATTATATGTATAGTTCTTATATAATACTTATATATATAATATATATATATATATATATATATATATATATATATATATTATGTTTTATTATATTATTTATTTCATATATGAGTTATAGAACCATACATATTGCAGCAGTCACCATATTGCAGTTCTGGAAATGCGGGAGTATCGGCTAATTTTTTTTTTAACCAATACAAACATGTTGTGGTTCTTTCAAACTTCCCCAAGTGAACTTGCCCAGTAAATTCACATTCCCAAATTTAGAAAGTAAACATATTACACCCTGACATCTATATGAATACTATGTTGAGAGCACTGACCTCTATTCAAGGTCTCAATGAAGTCGTACAAGGCACTGCCCTCATACAATTACAATCACACGGTTTGGAAAATTTTGAAAAAAACATAAAATATACATTTTCAATGCCGTATTTTGACATTTTTTTTTATTTTTAATCACCTGCTGCACCAATAAAATTATCAAATATAAAATATTGAATTTACAGAATCATATGTGCCAAATTGATTACATTTATACCCTAATATAGTCACCTTCAAATCTGAATAAAACTTCAGATTCTTTAATGGGTTTTTAAATTTACTCAAAACCATGGGCGTGCACGGTATGAAGCACGAAACTAATATAGGCCCACTGAGAGGCAAAGGGTATACCATTTTCAAACTTGCATGACGTTTAAGTTGTAATTTTCAAACATATATTACCATGAACAATTAATTTACAGAAAACTTACCTGATTTCAATGATAGAGAAATATACATTAAGCAATAAAAAAACAAACTGTTAGATTCCAAAGCAGCCCTCTCTATAAGGTTATCAGTTTAACCATTAAGCATACAAGTATATTTCCAACCAATCTCACTAAAATGAATGGCGTTATATTTAATTTCCTTATCTGTAAAATTACACAAAACTGACCTATATTACTTAATACTCTCGATTAAAAAATCCCGGTTTGTTCAAGTGAGGTGTGTAGAGTGAGAAGAAAACCAATGCATATTCCAGGCAAACTGATGGAATTTACGTCATTTCTCAAAGAAGGTCACACTGACCTTCACCCTCGAGGAAAAAAGCCCCACAGCTCCCTCCCGGCTCCAAAGTCTATGCTTGTGCAAAAAGTACTGTAGGCCTACTATGAATATCATTGTTTAAATCATTGTACAAGCAATTTATGCCATATAATTTTTCATAGCTTGTTCACGGGTCCCTTTTCGTCTTTGTATTCATCACCTATATTACTGTGTCATTATGTAATATATTTATTGTGAAATCACGATCTTACATGTTTTAATTTTTAGTTAGGCCTCTTATTTAAATTTATTTACTCAATATTCGTGTATATCATTTAGGAATTTTTTTTCTGTGATCATTTTAAACCATGTATGTATAACTGTTTTTATGTATGCATGTATTTTAGTTTCAGTTCTTTCATATTTGCTTTTTTAACTGTGTACTTATCGATATCATCTTGACCAGGACCCTATAGAAAAACAGCTTTTGCTGAATAGGTTATCCTGGTTAAATATGTATTATAAATAAATAAATAAATAAATATGGCAATTACTGCTGACAGATGTTCTTCCCAGCTACCGCCAGTCTAACCGAGAAACTACGTATGTGCAATGCGTATCCTGTGCTACATAATTAAGGCTCATGGGCAGATCCTGGTGGTTCACTGCACATCTATTGCACATCTATATCTGGCAACGTATGGGCTAATTATCCGCACACTAGCATTGTAACATCTAATAAATTTATGTCGCAAGAGGTCTTTATGACAGGTCAAGCAGGGTTCATGCATGCACTTCAAGCACACAACTATCTGGACGTCCTGTAACGCGAAATGTGACCGCCTATTCGCAGGTTTACAAATGCGTACATTGACCCCCTGCTTTTCTTTTGTAATCGGGTCAGGCTGTACCCCCTGGTTGACAGGTAGAAAAGACTGAGGTTTTATTAATTAAAATGTCTGGTATAATATATTCAAGACCGGAAACAGTGCTGATAATATGGTACCCAATCCTCGGCGGGGTTTTTAGACACTTCACGACCAAATATTATTTCATAATACGTGGGATAAGTGTAACTTTCTTTATCTGAAATGAGGGTGATCTGAAATCGCTACACCAGTCTCTGGTAAATTTGATCAGGCGGTCGGTCACCTTATTAGATGAGCTGGACGGATCGTGACTCACTGTATCTTTCTGTCGCTGTTGAAGGCTGAACGGAGCAAGGCGCTTGACGGTTCAACAAATGGTCCAGGCAAGTCCTTAATTCTTTGTTGGATATTTTAAGGTCATTATTTCAAACTTAGTTTCGATTATTTTTTTCAGGTGTAAACGCGTGTTAAACATCCCCAGACATTTTTTCTTCAAAATACTATATATAAACACATGTTATATATATTAATTAGTATATAACTTAGTTTATTTATAATATTTTATAGTATTAGCGCGGTTAGCACGTCGTTTATATAAGAAAGCGCGATAGATCAACACAGTAACCCTCGCATCCGGAACGTTTGATGAAATTATGAGATGCAAACGAGACAATGATGCAATAGCGCGATAATTTAATTGTCCGACAGCAATAATTATCTCGTGGGGGCGGATTGGAAAGAAAACGTGTGTTGTGTGTATACATCCCCGTCTTTTCTATTTACCAAACATAAGGTTGTTTTTAGTAACTAAAGGGTATTTATGTTATGTGTGCGTTAACCCATAAAGCTTTTGCAATAAAATTTAACAAAAATTCAAAACAACCTGTCCCTTTGCCTTATATCTCTGATTTCGAAAAAAAATCACTTGCAAAATAAGAATGGGCTATGAAATTTATGTTGCGCGCTAATATGAATATTCGCGTAATAGCATATTATAGATACGATGACGCCATTTTCAAAATGAAATCTACATTCAGAACGCCGCCATTTTTATGTACTTTGAGTCTTAGTGTTACAGCCATGAAAATGTCATGTATTTGTTATAAAAAAATATTGACATGTCATATAAAGAGTTAATTTTAAAGCATATGCTATATACGTAAGTTTGAACGGATGGCTCGCTTTTTTTTTAATAGCTGTAAATAGTACTTGGTTCCACACATTAAAAAGTGATTTGTGAAGTGTTTAATGAAAAAGATGTCTCAATGGTAACACTATGTACTGGATTATTTTATTAATTCAAACTTAATATTTGTCATTTAATAAATCATTCCACGAAGCCCAAGTATATTTATTCTTTTTATCATTAAAACTGTAGGAATGACATTTTGCACAAATAGAATTGTTAAACTTTAACCATTACTTATGGTTCATTAGTTAAGTTTCATAAGACAGGTATATACTCCCTCTGTACATAAGATTTGTTATGTTATTGTATATATATGGTATCTGTATATAAACCCTCTCCACTGGGCCGGTAATATTTGACAAGTCCTGGAATATAATAGAACATCAGGCCGTGAAGTTTGTATGTTCTGTTTAACGCTATCAATGAATACCTTAACTTCCTTTCACTCCGTCTGGATAAATAAACAGAGTCAGAATTAGCTGGGGGTGGGGGGGGGGGTATGGAGCGAGCCATTCGTGCATGCCTCGCCTCAGTCCGTTCGTGTCCTCATGTGTGACCCTCCCCTCTTAGTCGGTCCTCTTTATATCCTACACGATATATATACACGTAGCATGTACTTTGCCCTGATAGATGACAAGGTACGCAAATTTTACACATTAACTCTGTGCAAAAACCAGCTATTGCTCGGCAAATACACTCAGTGACCCCAACTGGCAGGGCAAACGGTGCACCTGTAAGGGGCCTTATGGGGACCGAGCTTCACCCCCCCCCCCCGAAAATAACACTTACAAATAAAACTTTATATAAAAAGTAATCGATTTAAATACAAAATTGCAAAGCAGGAATAATTTTCTGTAGTGCGTTAATTGGTCGATATTCTGAAATAGCCTTAACATGTGGCGTCAATTTATATTCAAGGGTGGGGGGTGGGGGGGTGGGGGGGGGGGTGGCAGGCGATGGGGGGGATGCTATTTAAAATTGGGTCCTTTTATAAACCATACACACACATAAAAATATATATATATAATATATATATATATATATATATATATGCACCTTTTATTGTTTTGTGTGACATATTTAAAATATGCAAATACGTGTACGGTTTTAACAAGTTAGTATGTTTAGAGTATATGGTAATTCTTAACCAGTTTAAGTTATATAACATTCTACAGTATACCAAAGTCTATAATTCTAATTATTAATATATTTCATTTCAAATATATAGATATTATCCTCTGAATATTAGGGGGGGGGGGTGATACCATTGACCAGTCACAAAGTATCATATGATAAAGAATCGAAGAGGGTTGCAAGAAAAAAAAATAATACTAATTTAAACGTTTTTCACCTTTCCCCATTTTTTACAGTTTCTTGCTCCACTAGAGCGTTTATTTTCTCTCGTATATAAACATACTTGTAGGAGAATTATATGTTAATAATAATACAACTAATGATAAAATCCCCAGCAGGACCTAAGCAGGACCTAAGAAGAGAATGTGACGATGACGTACTTCCCTGATGGACCTGGAGGTCTGATGGTACCTGTCCACGTGACTGATGACGGCACTTTCATAGCCAGGTCGAAAAGGTGTGACCAAAACATCACGGTACCACTAGAAGGTAAGGAAAAAATATCTTATCTGTCAGCAATGTCGTGGCCTCAAATGTTCTCATCTGTCCGCTGGACTACTTTTAGCTAAACGTTACCAATTTTACACACTCGGTGCCAGCAACATTCATGATTAAAAAGAACCATCTTCATTTCATCTCTTTTTCATCTCTTTTCATATTTTCCATAGGGCCCGCCTACTGCGACTTGCTAATAATAGTTTTAGACGTAAAGCTTCTCAGAGTGATATATATATATATATATATATATATATATATATATATATATAATGCATGACTAAATATAATGGAATATGATCCCTTACTTTTAATTAAATAAAGGTGCGAAATAATTTACATCGATATTTTTTTATGAAATTAGTTACACTTATATGGAAAATACGGCTATATATCTTTATCGAAGACAGAACTATAGATATCTTCAGTTGCAGTTTCCGCATGGATATTGTTTAAAAAAGAATTGGTTGAAATCCTACGATAATAAATTAACATATCAAGCCTGGCCAAAACTTTTTTTTGCTCTTATTACAGTGGTTACATCTGTTATCACTGGGGACGGTACTCACAAAACCGTATTTCTACTGAATGGGAAACTTCCAGGCGAGCCGATCATTGTTTATGAGGGGCAAACGATAACAATTTTATACTACCTTTACATGCATAAATACATACAGACAGACAGACATAAGTACATACACATATGTGCATATGTATGTACAAGGAATCGATAGAGTCTATCAGCTGCTTGATATGTATGTATGTTTGGATGTTTATATGTGTGTGTATATTTATATAAGACTGTCCTTTTATCCACTACGTTTAGGTAGAACACATAAAATGATAATAATATAAAAAAATAGTAATAATGAAAAGAAGACGAACAATACCTAACACTTTGTAGTAAAAATGATATTCTATGTGAGATTATTTAGTTTAATGAATTACAGGTAGTGGTCACTGTGATTAATGACATGCAGAACATGGCGCTGACCTTGCACTGGCATGGCCTGCACATGCGCAATACACCTTGGATGGATGGTGCAGCTGGCGTCTCTCATTGTCCAATAACCTTTGGGGAACAGTTCATATACAGGTAATATTACATTATTTAGGATACATACTTTGAAATTACAGTAAATGTTGTTATAAAAAAAACAAGTAATGCCTGAAACAAATAGAAAGAAAATATTCCTGACCAAGACGGTGACCCTCTTTCCGAAGTAAATGTCACAGCAGTCACAAAGTATTATATGATAACGAATCGAAGAGGGTTGCAAGAAAAAAAATAATACTAATTAAAACGTTTTTCACCGTTACCCCATTTTTTTCCAGTTTCTTGCTCCACTAGAGAGCCACCATCTTAGACATGAAGGATTATTTTATAACTATTTGTAGAATCAGCGAAAACCGATCGAATAACGTATAGGGATAACATAAATATACGCATTTCACTTTGCCTTTTTCCACAGGTTTCATGCACATCCAACTGGTACCCACTGGTACCACGCTCATTATGGGACCCTCCGCACCGAAGGCATCTACGGGCCGCTTATAGTATTGCCAAAAAGTCCCAAGGTTTCGCGACAGGAACGGGTACGATAACTTGATATTGCTTGACGTCAGTTCAGTTGCTTTATATAAAAACAGGTCATTACACCTGCTATGTAGCTGGTTAAACCAGAAATGATTTTAAGCAAACGTACATACATAAACAACCAGTAACTAAGGATTTATGTATATACATGTATTGACATATGGTCAAGGGTCATTGCTGTACGTATATATCAACAATTCATAAAATAAGTGGATTGTAAAGTTTAATTTTGATCGGCAACAAAAGCCCTGAAGGTCGTCACTTTATCTGGATTAATTTTGGTTCCCCTACCATATACATGTACATTCGAGTAATAAAGATTTTAATCATCAGGGGGACGATCCGTTACCAGAATTCCAGGAAGAGTTTATTCTCACCATCCAAGACTGGATGCACGTGAGCTCGAGCGAAATCTTAATGCTAACTCAACACGAGGCCGTCAGGTGAGGTCACCATGTAATTATAGCGAGATCACATGCATGCAGTTAAAATGAATTTCTATTTGTACCAAAGTAAAAAAAAACATTCTTTTTTATCAATCCACGTTTCTCAGTACTTTACGACTTTCAGGACTTTAAGCAGTATATAGGTATTATCATGCGCTGACTGATTACGAATAGCGTCCGATATCTAATCCGGATTGAAAACCGATAGAAATTGAACATATGAAATTAGAGAATTACATAATTGGGAAATTCGATAAATAGTGGTTCCTGTGCATTTCTTTACATGTGACAGAATATTTTATATTTACATTTTTTACTAATATATCGAGACACATACCATTCCTAAATAAAATGTTGGTATGGAACAATATATAAGTGTAAAAAGTAGATTTTGTCACACCTTTTTACTCAGCTTTGCAAAAGGCTTTGAACGAAAGAACTGCTACGACTCCTCGAAACAGGCCGACGGCGCTGACTGCGGAGTAATACCTTTTACATCTGCAGTTATCAATGGAAAAGGTAAGTGTACTGATCCAAGCCAACGTCAACTCTCTCTGTAGGAGTTCTTAAATTAAAGACATGTTTTGCCCTATAGTGCACTATTAAATGTCTTCTCGTTTATTTCTACCGTTTCTTTACACGAGGTCTGTGAACAGCGGTAATAAGGTTTAATGAAACGTGTCCAAAGAGTACCACTACTGAAATGAATTAACGCTAAAGTGAATAACTCCCAAAAAATGAATCACATCAAGATTTTATAACGAAAGAGCTTAATGCTGGATAGCAACTTGGTTGACTTTCCCGATCTTGGACTACGATTCAGACTAGGCTCTGGTAATATCACGTACCCGGATCTTTGACTCTGTTCTTTATAATTCATTGTTGCTGAAGAAGCTCCATGTTTTGCCGATCAAAACCAACTAAATCACTTTGAATATATTCTATTCTTATTACTTGCTTTTGAGCTGTTATGATTTTTGTTTATTCAGGCCGGTATTATAAGGACTCTTCTTCAGTTCCAGATGATAAAAACGTTCCTCTTGAGCAGTTTCATGTTCAGAGAGGTCACAAATATCGCTTCCGGGTCATATCGGCGGCCATGGATTACGGATTTAGGATATCCATTGATGGTCATGTTTTACACGTGATCGCAACGGACGTAAATGACGTAAAATCAACACCCTTGCAGTCACTGATAATTCATCTAGGGGAACGTTATGATTTCTGGATTGAAGCAAAAGATCCGGAAAAATCCAGTCTGTACTGGATCAGAGCGGAGACGCTAGAAGAAACACGTGGCGGCAATGTAAGCTATTTATTATAATATTTATGTATAATTTCTCATCACGGATATTCAGCGATAACATTTTTGTTTTGACTCTTGGCCCTGTGCCAGAACCGGCACAAAGAGACGTAACACGAAATGAGACAAGTGACGACTGCAGTGTATAACCGGCGGGTTGTAGAGGGGTACCCACTTATGCAAATTTATGCTGAATTAGGTATTTTGGAGTGATACATATTTTCAATATTAAAACAAAATTCATGCAACAAAGCATCACGTTAAGTGTTATAGTGCTAGAATTTGAAAATACACGAAAAGAGATCTTGGACGAATGCAGTGTAAAATCTCTGCGTGAGGAGCGTATATGTGCTAATGAAATTAATGTGAAAACGTAATTAAAAAAAAAAAAGAAAAACGTTATGTAATAAAAGTACATCCAAAATCATATGTTCTGTATTTGAAACAACTTATAGATATTATTTCATAATGTGTCAGGAGAGAATAATTAAGTACATAATTACAGATTCCGCCCAATTATTATTGAATTAAATGTTTTGCAATGTAATTAAAACCTTTTTGTGTATTATCATTTTTTTTTACGCGTTATTTTTTTGCTCTGAACATCTATAAATCTTAAATGTAAAATTAAACATTTCTCTTGATTTCAGTCTCAATTGTTACACACACACACACACACACACACACACACACACATATATATATATATATATATATATATATATATATATAAATGCTTAAGCAGGCGAAACGACGTATCCTATTTCTTGCAAATTACCCTTGAGAGTTTCTTTTTTTATTATTTAAACAACCAGTACTCAGTCGAACAGAAGTTTATAAATGTAATTCTTTGTGCGTGTTATCGATGATAAGTAATTGTCATCGATGGTGTCATCTTGTATGAAAACAAGGCTATTTCCTCATATACAGTATTGATCTTAATTAGCTGAAACGTTATGATGTCTAAGACCAACAACTTAATATTACGTAAAAATCATGGAGATTTCTTACTTTGCCTCTATACAAGGGCTAAAGTTCACTACCAGAAGTTAGTTTTTATTAATTGAGTTCATTATATCTGTATGAGACATACCGTTTCCTCTGATATATTGAAGCCAATATCGCCGGGACATGTAGAAGCGGTTCTTCACTACCAGGGAGCGCCACTGTCAGATCCGGTCTCGTCTCGGTCCCCTTGTACTGAAGAAAAACCTTGTGATATTCTGAATTGCCCCTATAGGTAGGGATATAAAATTAATATTGAAGGAAAAGAAAAGAAATAAAAAGGGAACACATTATACAGCTGTGGAGAAATGGTACATAAATACACAGAAAAGTCGGTTCACTTCCGATCGAACCCATGACCTTCCAATTGCCAGTCTACTCCTGAGCTACAATATTCTCTTTCCTCAACGTGCCCGAAGCTTAGACCGTGTCCCTGTCTACAATATCCCCTGTCCTCATCGTGCCCGGAGCGGTGTCTCTGTCTCTGTCTACAATAATCCCTTTCCTCATCATGCCCGGAGCGTTTTCCCTGTCTCTGTCTACAATATTCCCTTTCCTCATCATGCCGGGAGCGTTGTCCCTGCATGTCCCTGTCTACAATATTCCCTTCCCTCACCATGCCCGGAGTGTTGTCCCTGTCCCTGTCTATAACATTCCCTGTACTCATCGTGCCCGAAACGTTGTCCCTGTCTCTATCTACAATATTCACCTTCTTCATCGTGCCCGAAGCGTTGTCCCTGTCCCTGACTACAATATTCCCTTTTCTCACCGTGCCCGAAGCGTTTTCCCAGTTCCTGTCTACAATATTTCCTTTCCTCACGGTGCCTGGAGCGTTGTCCCTGTCCCTGTCTACAATATTTCCTTTCCTCGCCAAGGCCGGAGCTTTATCCCGGTCCCTGTCTACAATATTCCCTTTCCTTACCGTGCCCGGAGCGTTGTCCCTGCATGTCCATGTGTACAATATTCCCTTTCCTCACCGTACCCGGAGCGTCGTCCCTGTCCCTGTCTACAATATTTCCTTTCCTCACAATGCTCGGAGCGTTTTCTCTGTCCCTGTCTACAATATTTCCTTTCCTCACTATGCCCTGAGCGTTGTCCATATCCCTGTCCACATGATTCCCTTTCCTCACCGTGCCCGGAGCGTTGTCCATGTCCCTGTGTACAATATCCCCTTTTCCCACCATGCCCGGAGCGTTGTCCCTGTCTACAATATTCCCTTTTCTCA
This sequence comes from Sipunculus nudus, assembly GCA_026874595.1. Lineage (NCBI taxonomy): Eukaryota > Metazoa > Annelida > Sipuncula > Golfingiida > Sipunculidae > Sipunculus > Sipunculus nudus. The sequence continues at coordinate 18,500,237 of CM049314.1, read as the reverse complement.
CCATGCCCGGAACGTTGTCACTCTCCCTGTCTATAACATTCCCTTTCCTCATCGTGCCCGGAGCGTTGCCCCTGTCTGTTTGTCTGTTTTCATCCTTTCGGGAACCACATAATTTTTCTCCACCAAACGGCTGACACCCCGGGGCCAGGTTCCGTGTTGTCGGCAGTACTCGGGCCTACTCGTTATTTAAAAAAAAAACAAAACAAAAAAAGTTTTTTTTTTGTTCACGTGCTCACTGCTGACTACCTTTGGGCATTTGAACAGTTTCATAGGAACAAGCGATGTGACGTCACACGATGATGGACCAACCTATGTCCCTCATAGCAAAAAAATCTTGTCAATGGTTATATTATAGGGTATCTCAATTTCGTAAATCGTCCTGGCGTGAAAACAACTTGTCGAATAGCTCCATATGGTTCCATTTTTAATTCCTCAATTTTGCTTATACAGTAGTTTTAAAATATGGATCTCTGAAATACAAATGTCTATATTTAATGTAATCTAAAATAAAATTGCCTGCATCAGGCTAGTTTTTACAATTTTACACACCATGGGGGGGGGGGGGGGGGGGGATATTTTATATATGTGTGTGTGTATTTTTTTTATTTTTTTTATTTTCTCACCACTTTTTACAGAGGTGTCCCAGCAGATCGACATGAACGATGTATCACGATCACTGATCTTCGAAGTCCCATCCCTGAGCCGACACTAACAGCGCTACCTGGTGATATGACTGACATTTTCTTAAATTACCACTTTACTCGAAAAAAACCACAAGCTTCCTGGAAACCATCCGTTAATGGCTTCAGAAACAGGTTGCCAAGAACACCTCCAAATGTAAGATTTTTACTATAATGTAATTTTATATAATATTTTAAAAATATAATATTTTTTTAAAATATAATAATTTTTTAAATATATTTTTTAATTTAGTATTATTCTAAAATATAATATTATAATATTATTCAATATTTTTAAAATTTAATATTATTGAAATATAATTTATTCAAATATAAAATTGTTAGAATTAGGCATATAATATAGCATGTAAGCATATAGCACTGCATGATCGACTAAAGGCGAAATGCGAGATGAAAACATCATAACAAAAAGTAATATTAATATCTCATGAGCTTCTAATCCTTCGTAATATTTGACAGAGCGATATGATGTCTGCCATGGGTTGCCAGCTAAGTTTACAACGTCTATGATACTTACCAACCAACCTGAATTAATAGCTTTTAAATATAATCTTTTTAGTATTTAGCGTAGTACGGTAGGGCGTTGAGATTTAAAAATGAAACCTTTTTTTGTAACATGATGGTTTTATTGCAAAGAGTTCGCAATGTATGGCTTGGGTTCATTTATGTCAAAAAAGCCTTTGGATCGTTCATTCATTGCAGCTTACTTTTTACATTGCAGCCTGCTTTTTACATTGCAGCTTACTTTTACATTGCAACTTACAAATGATATGTACAATCAATAAAATACCCATGGCACCCCATGTGGAAAATCCCTTAGTATTGCGATTGTTAATCTACTGATATGGAATTATGAAATACCTGTAATCTAACAAAGTACTTCAGTTATCGTTTTTGACTAGTCGGAAGACTGAACACATTGTCATATCACGTACTAGCTGCAGCCAAATCAGGCGATTGAAGAGTGTGAGGGTACTTGTCGGACGGAGTGTAGGTGTACCCATGTTGTCAAGTTCTCTTTTGGTCACGTGGTCCAGCTGGTCTTTGCCGTGACGCTTAACAACCCAGGAAAAGTGACATATAAAAAATGTATTAAAACAGTGACGGGCTCAGGATCTTAGATAGGGGGGGGGGGGGGGGGGGGGTCAGCCTCCTGGCATTGGTTAACAAGTGTGCCGGGACTGTTATCAGACTTTACACATGAGTGTTGCATCCAGAGGTATGGTGGGCGGACATGGTACGTGATGCAAGCTCTCGTAGATTTTTAACGTAGAAAATTTGAGACGCGGGCTACATGTTCCCAACTAATCAGCCCCTGACAACAACAATATCAGTCAGGCAGTGTCATCCGACACAAACAAACACATTCTGTGGGCGATAATAGAAGTATTTCAGAGTATCTGCATTCCCTTCTGTCCTTAGCATTAATAAAATATTTGTTTTCATCAAATTTATACCGTGCTAAATTTAAAGCTAATTTCGAGTTGCTTTTCATTGAATTATTGTGGTGACCTCAAGATCTCTTATAACACGACCTATGGTCGGAAGATATACTGTTGTAGGCCTAATGGTTGTTGGTTGGGGGTGCACACTCTGTGGAGGTCCGGACCAGACCGCTTTGACCGGTCGGGTTCACAATTATGGTCTTGAGAGGACCGGACAGGCAACACAAAATACCGGACCGCCTACCCCAGGACCGGACCGCTCGAGCCCGCCCCTTCCAAAATTGAATGGTTTGTGTTATTGCTGAATGTCTTTTATTCGATAAGCCTTGTTTGTGTTTGTAGGTAGCTTGTAAGTAAAAACTTCTTATCCAAAATAATAAGAACCACTGGCAGAATTTTATTTCGGGTAAGATGTTCTAGTCAGTGTAGAATTTTACGACTTTAGAGGGGGTTTAGGGTAAGCTGGTTTATTTATTTTTTATACAGTCTAACAGGTTACATGTATTTGAAAGAGACGATTTCCAAAGCTATGATATGCTTTGACAGACACTTGTTATAAAATCCCTCACACGCAGCAATATCCTTCGTTTTTCTGTGATATCGTTGACAATGACAGAAAGTCGTAAAGATTCGTACCGTGTTACGCCTGGTCTATTTTCTGAATACTCGCCCCTATGTGTTACATGTGCAATAGTTTTTAATGTTGTTTGTTGGAGGTAACCGCCCCCTATTTTATGTTAGCTGAACTAAGTATATGCACGTCTGCAGAATTCCATTACTGCAAGTTAGGCCAGCAGAAAGCGTTTCTCTCGTTTCATATCCTAGTGTTAAACAGGCCCGATGACTCCCGCACGGCATTGTCTCCATTGATTGATCATACCCCTGAAGAAACCCCAAAAGGCGCATTCGTATGTAAGAGATACACGGCCGTTGGGGCACGGCTTTTCCATTAAGCCTGCACTCTTAAATCCGGCGTTGAGACCTGTGCTTTTCCCTAACCATTGATGTCGGTTGAATGTTGAATTAGATCAAGCGCTGGCTGCAAACAGAATCCGTAGTATATGTAAGGCCACACATTAAACAGAAAAGTTGTTCACCAGAAACTCCGCTACCCTTTCGATGGTTGATTTTTATGACAAATGATACCAGGGGTTCTGTAATGTTGCCAACTAGGACTCCTGACTCGATTCCTTAGAAATCTTAAATGCTTCTTAATGTGTTAAGTAAAGCATCATAAAAAATATGTGCTTCAAATCTCGAAAGGCTGCATATAAAAAACAATTGAATATACCAGGGGCCTGTTAAAAATAGAAGCGTAAGTTCCACACAACAGTCTTTGTTTATATGTGGCCTGACATGACAAATACAACGGAGTCATCCCATGCTCACTTATTTTGTTTACGATTCATAATATAATCATATTGTTCTCTTAACAAGAAAGCGACCAATTCCAGCTAATTTGAAAAGATTTGATCCTCTGATTATACCATGATGTTAATTACTTGTCTATTTTTTACAGCCGGAACGGTCAATGGCAACCCCCACCCAATTCACCTGCACGGATACAACTTTCAAGTGATAAAAATTGGATTCCCTCAATATGAGTCGGATACCTTTTTATTAAATAAAAACTCTGCAGATTTATCCTGCAAAGATATTGACTATTGTAACTCACTGACATGGACCAATAGCAGCTGGTCTAACGGTCAAGTGCCTGACGTCATCCTGGAAGGGGCTCCTCGGAAAGACATGATAATGGTACCGGCGGGAGGATACGTGGTCGTAAGATTTAAAGCGGATAATCCTGGTAAGCCGTTGGATTTATGATTCACGATATATTTTTTTTCCTTCTTATTAACATCTCCCCAAAGATAAAAAAAAGGTTCATTTTGGGGACATAGCGGGTGTTTTATTTTTATAATATTTTGACCAAAATACATATCAGTTTTTCAAAATGATCATTAGAAAAGTCGATATCCACAACTTTGATATCACGGCATGTATTATTAACTGCACTGTATATTTGTCCTCTCAGCGCCAACTTCTGTCAGTGCTTGCAACAGATCTTTCTATTAATTTAACAACTTATAATGTCTAGTTCTGGATTTTAATGCATACAGGACGCTTATGGCTATATGTTTTAAATTTTTTAAGGTTTTTGGTTCATGCATTGTCACGTGGAATTCCACGGATTGGACGGGATGAGCTTAATCCTACAGTCAGGGGAACTAGAACAAATGGTTCCACCTCCAAACGGGTTTCTAACATGTGGCGGCTTCTCAAAGGAAAATTACGATTTTCCATCACACAGAAAGGCAGCAAGTCTTCTGAGCTCAGGTATGGCATATCTCTGCTAGCAGGTCTGTCGCACGGAGACCAAGCTAAAACTGGACGCTCTGATTGCTATACTGTGCATTTGATAGGGTCGAAATCATAACGGCCAGCCATATCCAACGTAACAAACCAAACAGTACATATCAACAAGAGTATATGCACCAGAATTGGATAGGTTTACAAGCCTTTGTATGAATGGTCAAATTGAACTAATAAAAGCAACAGATTTGTTTCTCTCTGTCCAATGCTTGATGCGTATATAGGACCTTGCTTACAGAACCTCACCTCAGATGGTTCATTTACCTTGTTGATAATCCATGATTTAGAAGCCCGGGGGCGGCCGGGGGGGGGGGGGGGGGGGGGATTGGCAAGGTCCCAGTGCGACTTAGCCAAATATAGTGTTTAGTGTTTAGACTAAAAAATACAAATAATGCGTCCAAAATTTGTCACTTTATTGAATACAGCGTTTGACTTTGATATCCATAGAAATCACTCAGACGGCTTTAGAACGTGCTCTTGTCAAGTTGTATCTATTTTTACTGGTGTAATCTCTCTCACACACACAGACACTTACATGTAGACAAATGTCCTGGTCATATCCCTTCCTTTTACAAATTGTATTGCATTTCTTATCTCTTAGGGTTTTTTTTTTGTTTGCACGTGTCTTATTATATTCGTATTTCTGTCATTTAACATATTACATTCTCCTACTTTTCTCCAGATGGAACAAGGACCACAGACAGTGATGGTTTTCGTGCCATGCTGGCGGGCAATATCTTTGCTATAACAATGGCGCTCCTAGTGGTCGTTTTAGGAACCATCTGTGTTTATCAGTTTGTCAAGTTGAGAAGAAGCCTCTGCATGGAAACACGTGAAATCTGACCGAGACTTTCTCTCATGCATCGTCTTCACAATATATTTGATATATTGTGTCTATGATATTACATTGATATTTTATATCTGTTTGTATATTTTATTGTAGCAAATACCAATCGATCTCAATATTTTGTTTTATTTCTCAATTTACTTCTTTATTAAATGATCTGATGTGATTAAGTAAAAACTGCAAAAGCTTATTCAGGCCAAAATATACTTCATATATAAACTATATTAGTTTTGTATGAGGTACTTTAAGGTCACTTTTAATACATGTAATTTGGTCTTTCAACTAAAATGTCTCAGCTAGGCTGACTTGTAAATAACTTTCTGTAGTAAATTTCCTCATTTACTCTGGTAAACAAATTCTGCCGGAAGCATAAAACCAAAGTACGCATATCTTTAAGGTAAACGTGCGTTACAAATCAGTCATATCAGATGTTTACTATTTAACGCCCATGTTTCTGTCAGTTTACAGGAGTATATGCGATTATGCCTGGAAATCACTACATAAGCGATATTTAAACGTACGTATATTTAAAAATGTTTCCTATCAAAATTATGTCAATACAGCGCATATATATATAATATATTCGGGGATAGTCCATAACAAAACTAGCGCAATATGCTTGGGGTACAATAGCAAGTGTTTGCCAGTTCACGCATACATATAAACGGGGTTTGAATTAATTAATAGTGAATCAACAGGTAGCATTTATATTTATTATATACATTTAATTTATATGAAAGAAGTATTTTAAATTTTACTCGCAAAGAAATTCTCATAAAATGTAATAAAAATGCAGGGAAAGATCCCAATGTAATGTCTTTTTTCGCACATGCATGATTAGTTCTGTTAGAAATAAATAAACACAATTTAAGATAGGTTTGTTTTCTTCCTAGGATGATGAGAGGTAAAATTATACCTAAAACCGGCGAGGCCTCACTCAGTTTTTAAAGGATTATAGACTATTATTATGTTCTATAGCGTAGTGTAGCAGCGGATATGTAGCATGGATAAAATATTTTTGATATTCTTTCATTGCTGATTTAACGAAATGTAGCATTGATAACATATTTTGTAATCTATTATTCAAGAAGTAGCTTTTAATGATCTGAGAAATTATATTATACACTGTAATATTTGTGCTTGTTCCGAGCCAGGAAAACAGTCGATGTATCTTAAGGTTAATACCTAGTGGTTTACCATGTTTAACATGGTTATATACGTATATGACAATGAGACCAGCGCTGACTCTCTATGTAGGCATGTGACTATTATGTTCAGTTGCAGAGACAACCACACTGTAAATTCATACTGCACTTCTCCTCACATGAATAAATGTATGGTTAATGTCTGTAATACAACCTGGTTTTAGCTGGTCTGTTGTTCGCGACAGATTCAAAGGAGAGAGCCTGAAAGCATACGAGCACTGTTTAATTTATATTCATATTTGTGTATCGCAATATTTGTCAGGTTTGGCAATATTTGACGAGTCCTACTAGCATGAGAGCGATTCATGCCGTTAACATGTATACATGAATGCACTTTGAAGAACGCTATGTACAGACGTCCTCCGACATGATAAACAATCGCCTATTAATACATTGACCATGACAACCTGAACGTTTGACAAACACGGACAGTGACCCATGTTCCTCTTTACAATCGAGTCAGGGTGAATCCCCGTTAGTAGCCTTGATAAATTTTGCATAAGTTGAAATTTAAAGCACTTTCACCAGAATTAGCTCCCCATTTCTGAAAAAATATGAGATCATATATCATAATAAAAAAAACGTATCTAACTTCACAGAAATTGAAATATATCACTTTATTAAAATAATAGAACATAGACTTGAGAATCTAATATTAAATTCAATATTCCTTGTTAATTAATCATGTGTGAATTCCTCAATGTGTAATAACATACAGATGTCTTCTGATATATAACTCATAAACTCTACATACATTGGTAATTGTGTATTTGTGCTATAATGTCAAAATAAATATTACGATATATAAATTAATTTTTTTTTTTTCTTCACTATTCATAACGGTGGTATCCCTTCTCGTGGGACTGATCACGTGGTTCACTAACTAGTTGTATACCTTATTTGCGCGAGCACTTGGCCGTTGATTCCTTAAGCAGATAATATCTATACATGTCTTGGACCATGGTGTAAAGACTTCAGTTTTTCCCCCATATCAGTTTACCCCCTGTGATCTTGCTGGTGACCCGACCTACAGACAAACAAGCAAACAGATGCAAACATGGCCTCCTCAGTGAAAGTAATACGGCATCACCTTGAATATCGGAATAAGCGGTCCATTGGATACAGGTGTGAACTGCGTTGTTTAAAAAAAAATTACCAATATTGTTACCAATGTTGTTCAGATGCAAAGAAACTCTCTGCAGATTGGAGGGCAGGGCTCGTAAGAGAACAGGGAGCATACTTCTGTTCATCCGGTACCTATGTTCCCCGGTACCTATGTTCATCCGGTACCTATCTTCCCCGGTACCTATGTTCATCCGGTACCTATGTTCATCCGGTACCTATGTTCATCCGGTACCTATGTTCCATGTGCCTATATGTTCCCCGGTACCTATGTGTTTCCCGGTACATAAGTTCATCCCTACCTATGTTCATCCGGTACCTATGTTCACCCGATGCCTATGTCACCCCGTACCTATATGTTCCCCGGTACCCATTTCCCTATATTCCCTACAATGGCGAGGTAGTTATCTGATATTAATACTGCACATGTGGAAATTAGGGCTGTTATGATACCCTCGATGTACTTAAACAAGTTAAATTTTGACATTTTTCTTCAAGAAATGTATTTTCAGTTACAGAAGTCCACAACACCGTGGTTGCTACTCAAGTCATCATGAATAATTTTTCTGTTTTATTCTTTTTTTCTGAATAATCTTAAAAAGCTGGAACCCAAGTGTGTTCATATTCTTTGTTTGGCCACTAAGTTATATATACATTTTATTCAGAACTTTTTCCAAAATATGTTCACATGACATTGTAATGTTTACGTTTAACAAAGGGGATCAGTATTCTGTTCATACCACCAATATTCATTCGAAACTAGGTCATTGCACTCTCAGAGAGACCACTGGAAGCAAGGCTCACCCGACATCCCAACTTGGCGATAACAGGGATCGGACTGGTGTGAATGCGACCTTAATAAAAAATAAATAAGCTCAAAAATGTAAAAAAATCATATGAAAAGCTGTGACCTAATACTCTCACAAAGGGTCAGTTTTTTTAAAGGTAAAGGGGGTGGGGGGGGGGGGGGATTATAGTCTGATATCACCGACGATATCAAATTCATTTCGGGCTTGTTCATTCTTCTTGCTTGGAGCATACAAACCAAGCAGCCATATCAGGCGCTTGAAGGTTACTCGTTCTACATTTGCCTTCCTCCAATGACCAGTACCCATTTACTCCTGGGTCGAGAGAGCGCACCCGGCGGTCAGAATGGGACGCGAACCCACGAATCTGCGGTCATAAGTCCAGCGCCCCACCCATTACGCCATCACGATATATTAATGTCAATTAAGTACTTGATACCTAGCGCAAACACAGACCGAAATGAGCGATTATAGGAATTTTCTATTAAGTGTACGACTTTGAACATTCCGCCAAGGACCGACGACTATTACTTTGACCAAAGGTTAGAAAAAGAAAAAAAAAAGGAAAAAAATAAGAAAACATTAGATGTCTGCAATCACAGATGATTGCAAAGAAAATCTCCCAAGCATCATCCAACCTTTCTTCCGACGCCCCAACCCCGCCCCCATCATTCGACCCACACGCACTCCCAGGTAACAAGGATACCATGGATAAGGTATAGAGCCTGAAAATAAGTTAAGTTCCAATATTGATATCAGGTACAAATACCCCTGTCACTGAAGGAAAAGTTATTTCTTGAGGTCTTAGTTGCGTCTGAAAAAAAAACATAATTTGTAAATGTTTAAGCCCTTAAGAAAGGTTGCTTCGTATGAAAAAGGAGAGAAGGGGGTACGGACCCCATGCCCCCCCTCCCCCCCCCCCCCCCGGATCCGCTTCTGACGTAGTAGGTCAATGCTATACCCATCTTGTCACAAAAATGTGTTATTGACAATACATTTCGGATCATTAATCAGAAAAAAAGTAGCATTATAACTCACCTGTCATCCCGACGTGGGGTTTAGACAAAAACACGTGTAAGCTCTGGTCCACCTCATTCTTTGTTTGCTGATTGGCTGATAAATAGAGTTTAGACTTGATTGACATATGTTATTGTGATCTAAAATAGGAGGTTTTTACCTAAAGTATTGCTCATTTTGACCGGTTGGGTCTTGTAAATTGTCTGAGATCACAACATCCGCCTCCTGCAGACTTTTACACTAACAAACTTGACAGCTGACATTAAAATCATATTTTTTATTAATGGGCAATTCTATACCTGCGTAGGTTCCTATAATTTTGTCAGATTCTGATCTTACATAATTATACCCAAAGTAAAAGCAACCCCTATACAGTTACTCTATTGACCCTATGACCAGCTGCCCTATTGCTGTTATGGCCAGTTCCAGTAATTTACAATTGTCACTACAGGTGGCATCTGTGTGCTCAATTATGGGAGGATTCTCATGTAGTCCTTACACCTTAGTGATAGTGGGGCCCCATGGAGTAAGAAAGCAAACTATTTGCACCCCACAGTGCAGAGCTGATACATGAATTATAAAATGATCACTGAACATTAATAAACGTGATAGAAAATTATTCCTCGGCCTGTTGCAGGTCTAGACAATCCAAGGTGGAGGGAACAGTATTACAGTATTTTAGTTAATTACTATATCATAAGAGGGTTATTTCCCACAAATAATCAGGCCTAGATTGGCATGAGCGATGCAGCAGTTAAGACCTAATTCCTCCCGCTGACAGAGCTATGTATCTTGTTCGCGCTGTGTCTCACCGCTTACCACAGGTACTGTCACCTGGTGGCAAATTATATATCTAATTTACGGCTCATAGCGAAACAGAACGAAGGGAGTTTGACGATATAAAAACAGTGACGCTGATGAGTTTTAAGTACGAGGAACAGGTAAACACCATGGCACTTTACCTTTTTATCCAAAGTCAGTGCGCGGGGAAGTGAAAATCCCAATTGGTCAATACTGTTATTTGTATTGTTGAGTGATGAGCTTTAGGGCCTTTAAAGTTTCTTGGTCATGTTACTCTACAACAGCCATGCACGGACCTAATCTCAATAAAATAAAAATAAAAAATAGTTTTGATTATTCAACTTTATAGATTAACTAGGATCTATCTGAATGTTCCTTCTTGATGAAGGAGAATGCGCACAACTGAGTACACTATAAGAATAATAAAATAGCTGAAGTCAGACCAGGCCGATGGTCCTAATATAACAGATGGTTCATTCTCTTCAAAACTCTCTAAGGTGATAGATTTGTGATTTAGGCATGTCCTCGGACTAGGCTCAGGTCATACCGCCGTCCCCTTATCGAACCCTTCTTGATTGTTTCCTCTCCCATTGGATCCAGGGTGTGTCCGCTTTCCAATAAGCCCAATGTCCATACACATGGGGTCATTGATCATGGGCCCAGGGTCTCCAAAGCCTCCTGATAAGACACTATTGACAGCAAGTGCCATGTGGTGTGACCATGGGGCAACAAACCTGGTTTCTTAAACGTGGAAACCACTTTCTTTAGGTTGCATTTGATAGACTCTAACAGGCATCAATCACACAAGAGACAAATGCAACGCAGATAAGGTCAAGATGTAACTGTAAAAATATTTCTGTGTAAGTTAATAACTCCCGCTGATTAGTTCGGTAAAGCTGCACTTATATATTCATTCCTGGCAAGTTCACTGTGAAATGAAAGGCGATGCTTGAATACTAGTGTATACACATGAACCTAAATATTTTACGCTGTGTTCCCCTATTTGAACGAAAGGACTTTTATTTGCTGCTGCCTATAACGTCATGGTATCGCAGATTCTGAGTTTTTGGGAGTCGAGTAGGGGGTTTAAACGCAACCACCACACCACATACAGACTATATTCGTCCGTGCAATTATCTTTTGTTGTGATATCATATATGGATTAAAATAAAAACTACTACTGACCAAGGGCACACCTTAGACATTTCTTTTTTCTATCAAAACAGAGGTCAAATTAAAAAATATTAAACAACAGTGAAACATGTGAATATTAATGAATCAGTGATATAGGGAAACTTTTTTACTAACCCCTGCTTTTTGTTAATAACCAGTTTAGCTTGAAATATTCTTCACTGTGTGCTGTTATACTATATTTATACAGCTTACCAGCGTATTAGAAATTTGTACTCTGGCAAATACAGTCGGTCTTGCTTAATTGTATATCATATAATTGTATATCCCGTTTTACTGTATGAAATAATGAAAACCAAAACCTTTTTCTATGTCTTCTTCATAAAATTCTCCGTTTATATGAATAAATGTATCTGATAAATGTATATATCGGGTAATTGTATAGTAAAATCCGTCCACCATGCACGACAATCCCGAATATTCATGTGCGATAACGGCCTCACGGCTACTGATCGCCCGGTGCGCTAATTAGCCTTTGATATTGCTCGCCTGAATGGCTTGAAGGGTTACCTCATGGACCACTGGCCATTCTATTAGCCTTTTATATGACTGGAGCCATCGACTGAAATGGTTTCCCGCCTTGATTACATGCTAAATTAGATGTGCGTTTGATGCGTTAATTCTATACGTACTCCCCGGACAAACTGTCACAGGGAAGGTTGCAATTATAAACGCGCGATGCGCTTTAAACATGGTCTTTTATTCGAGAGCATTACCTGTACGGTCAATCGGTGAATATGTTGTATAATTCATAATAAAATCCGTATAGAAAACAGTATAGATTCGTTTTTGTTTGTTTGTTTTAAGTTAATTTAAATTATGAATATGTATTTTGCTGGCCTTTTAATTGTGGCCTATTATCGTATTGACCTTTGACATATTTATGTGATCCGTATGCGGTCAGCCATGCACACTGCGTAGGGTCGTACTCACAATGGTTTTGAGTAGAAACGATCTCTGGCAGAAGGATGACGTATTTTTAAGACCAAACACTAACAGGTAAACGTGCAGAAAGTATTTTTGAAGACTAAAAGGGAATTTAACATTCAAGTGAAAAGCATATAGAAACTAACATAAAAATAAACATGATTATCTATAATATCCATTTTAAATTTCCTTTATTGAACTCTGACTCGGACTTAAGGAAGTGGACTTGTACTCGAACCTCAAGGACTCGGACTTGGCACTCGAGTAGCCTGGACTCGGCATCAATACCATTCAGTTAAAATCCACACTCTTAGCACGTTTTATTTTTTTCAGGTTTTGTTTTATTTATTGAATTGGCTATGTTTGATCAATGCTATATGTTCATCGTTAATGAAAATAATGCAAAAGACATAAGAAAATTTATTTTTCTCTAATGAAAAAGGATAACTGTGGTTGGGGGGGGGGGGGGGCTTAAGCCCCCAGAGACCCCCCTCTGGATCTGCCACTGAGGACGATGACATGATTATTATCAAAGTTGTAATTATTTTTATTATTATTATATTATTATTATTATCAAAGTTGTTATAATAATAATAATAATTATTATTATTATTATTAATAGTTATTATTAAAGTAAATATTAATATTTTAATTATTAATATAATAATAATTGTTATTATTATTATAACTATTATTATTATTATGGTTATTATTATTTTTATTATTTTTTTTTACTATTATTATTATTGTTATAATTGTTATTATATTTATTATTATTATTATTATGATTATAGCTATTATTATTTTAACTTTTATTTTTATTGTTATTATTTTTATTATTATTATTATTATTACTATTATTTTTATTATTTTTATATTATTGGAGTGTGGGGGAGGGGGTTACGGGTCAGGGAGGGACAGCTGACTCTTTGTGTACACAGTAAAGCAGCAAGCTCTTGTCAGTTCAAGCACATATATGGGCTTTGTATGAATTATTTTACGCAAACATATATACGCAACAGTAGGTCTTAAGTTTGCAGTAAACAAACAAAGCTCATTATTCTGTTGCATTTAAAAACGACACATACACAGTAGTGGCCGGTGCACAGACACGGGGGAGATTTATATCGGAATCTTGTATCTTTTTCACATGCAGTAAGTAATCTTTGTTTTTAGGGTTTTTTGTAACGCGGAAAAATATAATATTTATAAATATTGTTGACACTTCGTGGTAGGTATAATTTGGAATTGATAACACAATTTTCGACATAATTTCGAAACTAGCAAAGGCTTTATGCTACGTCTAATAAAATCCTATAATGTGGGTTTGATTTTTAAAGCATATATATATATATATATATATATATATATATATATATATATATATATAGAGAGAGAGAGAGAGAGAGAGAGAGAGAGAGAGAGAGAGGGGGGGGGGAAGAGACAGAAATGGAACATTAATAAACAGAAAAGTCGGTTCGCTCCCGATTGGAATCGAGTAAATGACCTTCGATTGCTTGTCTTGCTCTTGTCACTGAGCTATATATAATGTACAGAGCCCATACCTCTTTTACACTTCTAAAAGGAACCAGCGATCGGAGTAACGCTACCCGCTATTCATGTGTCGACACGGCATGCAGCAGGGAGAACTGGTTGCCTTATATATGGTGAGCGGAATTCATATTCATTATTATCTATTTGTGTATGCGTGTGCGTGCTTAAGGGTTATATGTTGCCGGTATATGAGTGTCTGGGTCAGTGCTATTGACAAGTCTCCATACGGTAGGCCAGGTAAAGCAAAGTTCATATATACGCAAGAACGCGTTGTGAACGCCTATTCAAGTATCAACACATACTGGGAGAGCGACCGCCTGCTTCTCTTTTGTAATCGGGACAGACTGGACTCGACGGCAGATACATAGAAAATACAAAGGCTTTATTTATTATATTATCCTGAACAACATTCTAAAGCTTTCAAACATTACAACTGACGTGGTACCAAACCTTGGACGTGGTTTAATTATTAGACCCTGCATGGCTAGATATTTTACAATGATAACTATGTGGGATGTAAAAAAAAGTATCACTGTCTTACATCCCATACGGTGAAATCATGATTACATATCTGTCTAGCTTCTTTATCTAATTAATATACTTTTTCCCCACACTGCCTTTTTATTAAAACTCATCTGAATTACTTTATAGTCATTAGAAAAAGTTTTTAAGGAAATTTGATATTTTTACAAAAAAATATATTTGATACATGTTAATTTATCGCATATGATATAAAACATTGTTGTATTCCAAGGCTGTACCAAAATTCTACACACAATGGCGATTCTGTTTTCGTGCAAACTTTGAAATCTGCTGATATTAAAATATAAATAACAGTATATCAAATTGCCCTTTTCTCATTTCTCTTCGAAATTAAGTGCGGGAATGCAAATACTCCGCTCGAGGAATGTGTTGTTTTGTTTCAAACATTTATTTCAACTGGATCGACCAAGTAGCTATCGTTATAAAGCTAGAAGACGGCTTCTCCTGTATAAAACAAATAGATAAACAAGAATTAAACACATAAATACATACATAGAACAGATCAGAAGGGCCGAATTACAGTCATGTCATTTTCAAACAAGTCTTCATAAATATGTACACGTACATCTAATTCTGTTACCATGTTTTAAATACAAGAGGAATTCGGCACCTGCTTATTATCGTCGCTTTGAGAGTCTGGAGTGTACGGACAAGCCGAGGCTTCTCTTCCAAGTTATTCCAGAGCAAAACTGTGAAAGGGAAAATGATTTACCTATTAACCTATTTAACCTATTGGTTCTGTGAACAATCGAAACAAATGGTAAATTAGATCGCCGGCTGCGAGTCGAAACCGGTTTGACCATCTTCTGAAAAGTGTCAGTCAAGTAATAAGGTGCCAAAACATTGATAATTTTATAAAATGATTAGATGTAATCTTGTGGCTTTGTCCTACGTGAACATAACCGGGAAACCTGGTTAAAACGGTCCAAATGGCCGAAACCGCAAGTAAAAGGGCTATGGGTCTCGAAGTATAGTGTCGTTCACAAGGATCTAGTTCGGCTCTCGAATGACATGGCTGGGTCTCCGCTGCTGGGATCGGTGGAGGGAATGTGGGTTGCTTCTGGCTTTGTGGCTGTGGATGCTGTAGCTGTCTAAAAAAGGACAACGGCCCGGGAGAGACGGTGGGGCCCTCTACGGCTCCCTGCTTGGCTTGGCGTGGCACTGCGACCGTTGGCTCGGAGAAAATGCTTAAGGAGCGCACAGGGCTGAGGTCTTGACCGCAGCAACCTGTAGCTGCTCGATGAGCGTATACATGAACTTCTTTTGGTTGGTTGGTCCTACGTAAAAATTCCCCTTCCGTCTCTTCAAAATTTGACTCTTTACGAGTGCCCTTCAAGACACCAACACAAATACATGCCGACCGGAACTGAACTGACCGTAATGTATCCTCAAGATACTGCGGTATGCCATCAAATATCACGTCCATATACTCTTAAGTCGGTCGACACATAGAAAAATACAGTTGTTCTATATGTGTCTTTGCAGTTTGTACATTATTGTGCGCAAGATATTAAGGTTTTTGTGAGCTTTAATAACAATGTTATTAATATGACTTTCCCAATTCATTTAATTATTTAAAATGAGACCCAAATAACCTCTGGCAGCAGTTCGCCGTTTAGGTAGAACGACGGGTACTGGTCCCTATTGATTTTATAAGATACCATATATATATATTATAAGTACTTCAGATTGGGTGGGGTTGAAAGTAATTCTCCGCAGCTTCGCCCAGTCGTTCAAGGTGGCTAAGTCACTTCTCAATGTAAGTACAGACTATACTGGGTCGCCTTCCACGCCTACCAAAATTAAAAACATTGGCATATATATATATATATATATATATATATATATATATATATATATATGTGGTCCCAATATAGAACCCTGTGGGACCCCTGCATGAACTTGTTACCACTCTTTGTTCATTCAATTAGATCTTCGCAAAAACCTAATTCTTTCATTTTAAAGAAAACCCCGTCATGCAAAAACCCTGTTGAAAGCTTTGGTCGCATAGAAAAATTTGGAAAACAAATTTTAAGTCATTTCCGGATTCTAAAGCATTGTAAATATTGCATTGTAATTAATTAATTGCACTTTTTGGTATGTCGTGCCATTATTTTCTTAAATCCGGAATTTGGAGGGCACGGTAAATCGTATGTTCATAGATATTTATAGAACCGATTAAAAACTAGCTTTTTAGCATCACTTTAGACATATTAAGGATAAAGGTCGATAATTACATACAAATCGCCTGTCTTTCCTTTTTAAATATTGGGATCACGTTTGCCAGGTTCCGTTTAGGAGGAAACGTCCGCTGGGCAAGCGACTCGTTAAAAACGTTACAGAAAGGTTGAGACAGTACTGAAGCACATTTTAAAAAAAATTCTGTTACTTGTCCCATCAGGCCCGCATGACTTAACCGCGCTAATGCTTCTCTATCAGTAAACTGAAACAAGACTAATTTGTCTCATGCAACGATGTGTCTTTAATGATATAAATTAATTCCATTATCTTGATTTTGACACTGACTCGCAAAACAATCATTAAGCAGTTCAGCCTTAGCTACCGCATCATGAACAGATATGTCGTGACAAATTAACGGTGGTATTTAGAACCGATAATAGCTTTAGTTATTTGCCACCATCGCCTAGGAGAAACTTTACAGTCTGTTAACTCCTCCTTCAAATTATTAAAATTAACATTACGCTGCCTTCTAATCTCAGAAACAACACGATTGCGCATTCTTTTGAATATTTGAAAATGGACACTATATTTGTTCGTTTATAACGGCGCCATAGTCTGTTACGACTTCGTATTAGTTTTGAGAGCAAATTATAAGTGTCCCGAGGAGCACTGTCTAGAGCGAGCGTCAAGCCTTGGTGACTAGCTCTTTCATAGTACCTCACAACCCTTGTATGATTTATCCTTGGGATAAGTTAATCTTGTATTCACAAAATATCGGCTGATGGTCGCAGGATGAGAATGGCTTTAATACTCTTGAATTAATCATATAACTAGGAGGGTCTGCTTTTCAAAGGGTCGAGTTTGGAATTCCCGATCAAAGAGTACCGTGTCGGTTCCTTTATTACCGGACAAAGATTTCAATTAGTCAGCCAACTTCCATCCCAGTTCACATCTCTCATGTGGTCCCTCCCAAGCAGTACAACGGTCATTAAAATCTTCGAATTTAGCGACGAAGAAAAATATTTTAAGAGGAGATCTCTTCTCTGAGCGCCCTCTCCTGGAGGTCTGTTAGAAACAGCGATTAGAATGAGCTTCTCCATGAAGCGAACCTTATCCCATACCGACTAAGTTTGATCTCGCTCTAAATCCGGTCTCCGTATTACATTAATGATCACGAACATACAAGGCGACGCCGCCGCCGCCTTCGTAAGGGCGATTGTTTGGAAAGATCCTGTAACCAGGAAAATGCAAAAATGGAATCTGCAGTCCTTTCTTTTAACCATGTCTCTGAGATAGCAATAATAGACCAATTTTTCTCTATAGGAATGTCATTTAACTCGACTTATTTATTATCCACTGTCAGACTCCTGATATTTTAATGTAATATACAATGGTTACAATTCCCACTGACTGTACTCCATACAACAATATGATAATAATTACAAACATCCGACTTCATAGATGAAATATAACACTCGCTGTCAAGACTCTTGGGGCAGCAAGAGTTGATCAGAATGTGGACGTACGGGCACTTTTGATTCTAACAAAACAATCAGGCACAACATTAGTAAGACAATACCTATCTATTAAGTGACACATTAAAAAGAGAAAATTACGATCTGACAGCTTTTATGTGATGATATCCCTGTGAAGAATAGCGGTTTAAAATCAGGGGGAAAAGTAGAAACCAGTTTTCCGCTTGTAAATCGGCTTGTGAGGATAACTTACTTACCATTTACACAAATGCAGGCTGGTGGTCTAACTGGACCATTTCTACAAATTTAAGATGACATTTTAGCTTCGAAAGAAAAGAAAGAAAAATAATACAAGAATATAGATCAAGTTGTAGCTTGGTTTAAAACATAAGAACATGTGACGCTCAAGATCTTTTGCCTAGATCATAAACATTCAGTCTGTCAAACACTCCCAATCATAAGCATTCGGGCGCAGACACTTAAAACCATCCTATGTACAGTGTTTAGTACATATTATATGTACGGCAAATCGTGTCAGCTGACCACTCAGGTATAAACCTGGATTCTCAGTGGTACAATAGTTGGCGGTCTCGGCTGTGATGGCTCAACAGAAGCAGGTTTTAACAGCCATTGGTTACACGTAAGTCCAGAGCGGACGGTCCCCTAACTAGTAAGTGTGAACCTTATATATGCTCGAGCAATAGCATTGTGACAAGTTTGTATGGGTAATAACACTGCTTGGTCGCCGGCCTTAAAACGTAAAGATCCCCCATTTAAATTTATTTCAGATAATCCAAAGGGCACGTTATTTCAGCTTACCCCCGCAATGTCAAGAATACTGATTTGACTAAAAGAAATAGATTATTATCCATTTATCTTGAAAAAATTGAAAAAATGAAATTCTCGCAAATTTAAATGATATAATCATTTATATTTATAAGAATTCTTCCACTTAGACAAACGGCAGGCCATATAACACTCAAAAGTATGATATATATATATATATATATATATATATATAATAAAGCTAATTTGAGAAATATAAAGAAACATTACAAAGAATCAACTGCATTTTAAGGTGTTAATAAGAAATGATAGACATTAATCTGAAACCTTGATTTCATGTTCCTCTCGGGGGTAATCTAGAGTCGTTTTTCATTAATGTGAACGGCGATTTCATACTTCCGGGGATAATCTCAGACGAGGCTAATCTGAAATCACTACACCGGTGTGTAATCTATTTGATCAGGTTGTGTGTCACATTATTATTAGGTGAGCTGGCCTGAACGTACTGCCCCGTGTTCTATATTGGTGTTGAGCAAGGCGCTTGTTGGTCATAAAATAGCCAGGCAAGTGTTCCATGTTTCTTATAAATAAGTTGTTACATGTTTCTGTTTTATAGTGTTACATGTATTTGTTCTGTTATGCGCAGGGTTTGGGGTAGGCATGCTGTACTGGTTGAACACTCATGGAGTTTAGAGAGACAGCGCTCGTGCTTAGACTCTATTATGACCCTCAGCCAAGCATAGAGACAACCATACAACGCCATCTTAAGAACCCCCAGTTGCAACTCCTGACTTACCTGTAGACTGGTTCCAACTCCAGTATGTACGCTCATGCCGATTTTCATGGACGTTCACACGATCCTGGCTGATTATCTTCGAAGATTTCTGATAAAATAACTTTCTTTAGTCATTTCAAGTTTTCAAATTTTGAAAAATGAGTTGTTGCACAAAAGATAAATTATGGTGTATAGATGATACGATATACTGAACCTTTGATATTCCACTGTGCGTGGCATTGGTTTATTATCAATATCTATTAATCTTATCGTAAATGACACACGAAATGTACATCCAACTTTTGGCAACTTCTATGGGCAAACGAAATGCTTATTTTTAATCATATATAATACATTGTGGAGTTGGAACCAGTCTGCCAAGAAAACCTGAGATGGCTTTGTACGACCGTCTCTATGATTGGCCTAGAGCAGCGGCGCCATAACAGAGCGGGGTACCAGTCTACGCTCGTGCTAGTCTGGAATTTTCGGGTCTGTTCATGCGCTATGGGCACGTGTGTATTGTTGTGTTCTTTTAGATGTTCGTGAAATAGAAGTTTCTGAGCTTTGGGTGAAAAAGTTATAAATAGGGGCTGTGTTTGGAGCCGAGAGGAAGAAAAATACCAACAGACACCGAAGAGTGTGGCTCTCTCGTCAGTTTTGGGACCTTTTCGATAATTGCAGAACTTATAGATATTCTCCAGATTTTATAACATATTTTATACGGATTGTCTTCAGTTTGCCTTTATGATTATTACCTTAACTTTACTTTTGGATTACAACAGATTGTTTTCACGATTAAACCGGACTATTCTTTGAGAAGATTTACATTAACTTATCATCTGGAATATTATTGTTAACGGACTCTTGTTTAGCTGTGACAGTGGTGGTATCCAGAAATCAAAGCCTAGGATCCGGACACTCTGGTACTGTACACTTTTATTGTTGTTATACCGTGTAATTGTATTAATTAAGTGTATTGTAATGTTAGGATTGTTCTAAAAATAAATTACAATTATTTATTAAAAAACACACTGACTTCTATGTTCATACCATCGACATTTCACTGCTGCCCAGTGTTACTGAATCTGATTTTTTTTTTATCTCCGTAACAAAATTTATGCCAGTCATGACTACGTGATCTTTTGTTATTAGGTTCCGTAACAAAGTAAAGGCCCATTTTTCCTTACTAAATACTGATAATTATCTCAGTTGCTAATGCTTATTAAACTTCCCCAGAAATCTGGCTTCAAATTACTATATATGAATATATCTTCCATATATTATGAGCAAGACAAGCGATTCGGTATTACTATATCTTTCAAATATTAAGAAATATCGTACGAACGAATCGCATGTTAGATACAGACACTATAAAATTCCTCCCGAACGTAAGAGGACATGATAACATTGTGATAATGATGGTAATTTAATTGTCAGATTAATGTATAGCCATAAATATCTCGTGCATTTTGTACCTGTTTTACCTATTTATTTTTATCAATTGATTTTAAAAGGAACATATGTTGTGTGTATACATCCCTGTCACAAAGTTGTTTTGGTTTTATTGAAAAAAAGCCTCTTTATATTGTGTCAGTGTTTACACTTTTACGACAAAATCAAAAACAACTTTTCCCTTTGTCTTAAGTTTCTGATTCCTGAATAAAATCACTTGCAAAATAAGAAAAAGCCATGATACTTACGATGAGCGTTAATTTAAAAGCTTGTGTATAATACCATATTAAAGATAACATAACGATATTTAAAAAAAAAAGAGATATACATTAATATCAGGGCTGGGCAGGCAATAGGACCACCCGTGCGGGTAAAAAAGGATGGCTTATACCTTCCTTTACCCGGGTTGGGCAAAAAGTCTTTTAACCTACGTGTGGTTTTTATGGGCCATGTTCTATAAAATTTTCTGAGAACTGTTCGTGTTTATATATAGATTCCCAATTAAGTAATGTGATATAGCATACCCTGCCAAATATCTACAGATTAATATCATTGTTTACATGTCGAAAAATGTGCTTATAGGCCTAAGTGAACTTAAATAAACAGTTTTATTAATTCCCTAAGTCAAAGCTTCGTATCAGAGTCATATGGAAATCATCAGCCTGACAGCCTTGTTTGAACCATTCAGTCTCTTACTTTATTGTGCATTGCCGTCCCATTCAGCACTGGTAATTTGCATTTACATAGTGGTAAATTTAGGGCTAGCAAGTCATGACAGTCTGCAAGAATGTAGGATATTGCTTAATGTATGATGATTGGTCCCCTGCATTTACAATTGACTCTTCAAGGGGGACATCCTATGTGGGAAAAGGGATGAGGCGAGTCAGATTGTAAGGGTAATGAGGAGATGGAGGTAGTGTAGCACCGGTAAGTTAAGTAACCCGCAACCCATCTTTATTCAGGCCTACCGAGGACTGGCAATGTAACTTTTGTGTGACTCATTAAGTCTTACCAATCCAAATTCGGGCAGCATTTAGCCTTTTTTGGTGGACTTAAAGATTAAAACTTGTGCTGTACTATTACTTTCAAAGTGGGTGAAACCCTTCATGGGGATGTTTCAAGACAATTGTATCAAAGATATACAATCATTCCGTTCACAACCATCACGTAACTCCCTGGTATCTGCATCTGGACATCTGCTAACAATTAAAGTGCACAAGTCCAACTTAACCTGGCTGTAACGTCTGTAGGAGATAAAGAATCCAAAGATTGAGTACCTTTAGATAGTACGTTTTTTGCCAAGCTGGCCACCTGGCGCCATTAGACCGCTTACGCCTTATGTATAAGTATTAACCTTGGTTAGCTGGCCGCTTACAATAGTGTGAAAAAACCTGTCTACGTTACACTGGCGATAAACAGTGGTAACAATAGAGGCTTGGGTGAGAACTACACAATCTGCAGGTAATTGTTAATTGGATATAATCAAGGTTATGGGGAATCATCATTAACAGCAGGATTATAATACTACCTCTTTGAAGCAGATCACTGCTGTATTTTGTATTTAAGAAGTCACATTTACATGTAGGTTTTTTTTTATTATTTACACTTAGGTGATAAAAATTATTTCAACATGGATTTTATTCAAATGCCATGAGTATGAAAGTGGTCACTGTACAATCGCACAGCTTGTTTCCAAAAGATCTTGGGATGTATTCAATTTAACATATCATACGTTAAACAGTATGTCGATGGGTGCTGTGTTGCCTTGTTTAGAATCTCTGGGGATCTTGCCTTGGAAGGTATACACTCTCGCTTTTGTTAAATTGTGCAAATGAATGGAACACCGATAAAAATTAACAAGTTTTAGGGCAGCAAAAACAATCTGACAGGCATAAATCGGATCATTGTACCTTTCGGGGAAACTGGGGTTCGATCAGGTCGAATATATTTAGATATGGGGATGTGAGGCGTTGACAGTCGAGTGGTAAAACGCTGGGCTCTTTTCTCAGGCGACCCGGGTTCGATCTCAAGCGTGCCTTTGAAGTGAGTTGTTCTTGCTGGGTGGTCCGAATGTTTAAACTGATGGCACATTTTTTTCTACTAGTAATCTTAATTTCCACACAAACAAACTAGCGACTGGAGAAGTCTTATTTTCTTCATGGTACACTAAAATGTACTTGATTATTTTATCAATTTAAAATAATATCTATCATTAGATAAACACGTGCATGAAGCCCACATATATTTTTTATCAGTAAACTTGTAGGAATGATACTGTGCACAAAGGGAATTATGCCATTTTTGTTTATTATTGCTGTCGTGTATATGCATGTATGTTAACTGTATCTACGCTCTCGCCAGGGCCGGTAATATTTGACAAGTCCTGGTATATAACAGAAGAACCGGCCATGGTAATTGTATGTTCTGTTTAGCACAATGGATGGAAACTTTTATCTATATTTCACGCCGTCATCCATCTGTATAAACCGGGGCAGATTTAAGGATTTAGTGTTGGGGGTTGGGCGTGTGGGGGCGCGCCTTCGTACTTCGCCTCCGCTGCTTCCTGTTTTGGTTATATGTGACCCTTCTCGTTCATTCAATTCTTAAGGCCTACAGGCCTAATTGGAATCTGTGAAATACCAGAAATATCAGGTGTAATCCTGATAGCATAAACTTTACCGTTATTTGAAAATACATGATAACGGTTCAAGTACATGCACAAAGCAAATACTGCAAATTTTATTTTGAACTCGAGTATAAACAACAATTACACAAATATCAGTCCTGAGATACTGGCGTGAATGTACACTACGCAAAAATGAGTGTCGGTAGCGCCACCAGTCTTGTGTACTAGAAAGACATCGAAGAAACCCGAAACCATTTTAGGTGGCGCCATTGGTCTTGTACTCGACAAAACTGTTCGGGATGTATGGACGTGCACAATTTCAGGATGATATGTCAAATCAGTCCTGAGAAAAAAGTAGGGGATACACTGTGAAAAAAAAATATTGCAGGTAGGGCCACCAGTCTTATATACGACAAAGCCTCGGAGATGTATGGAAATGCACAATTTTGAAGCTGATATGCCTAATCGCTACTGAGAAATAAGCAGGACATACAGCGTGCAAACATCCCTGGTGTGCGAGAAAGCTATCCAAGATGCAAAGACATGCAAACAGCCTGCCACCCAAACGTCGATTTTTAATACTGAAGACGTTGTATGTGGTGGCAGTACATGCTATAGGGTTCAGATCGATTCTGGTATAAGTATATCTGGAACCATTTCTAACAGTACAGTTTCATTTTCATCTGCTTGTCGCAATGTCATTTTCCCAAGGTAAGGAAATAAAGTGGCGTTATTTTGTAGGGGAAAAATATTATTATAACACTCACTGCTGAATTACGTGTATTTATATTGCATTTACTAGGTTTGTCTCGCCGTCCATAATGACGGCTTGTCAGCCGAATTCTCTATAGCAAAACCTGATTCAAACTTCAGTTCTTACCGCCAGGGTAACCACCACAACTTCTTTGTAACAACAATTTTTCTTCATTATTTAGCAAAGGAAACACAACCCTAAAAGCCTCTGATGGAAAATACGACCACACAGCAAGTATTTTGATCCGACCCTTGGGTGTTCTATTATGACTTGTTGCATGACTCGCACGCCCCTATCAGTTTATTTTGAACAGGCCTGAATGTAATGTTATCATGGATAACATTCAGGTACATATATCACTCAACGTGATACCTACCACAGTTCTACGACAGGAGCTAAATGACTGCAGAAATCCTCCTGTTAATCTTGGCATTGAGCTACAGCCATTTATATGTATCTTGTAAATCGGAAGAAAGGGGTGGATGAGGGACCCTAGCTCAGCTGACTGAGACGGTTGCCCCAAAATAAAACGTACCTAAAATAACTAGTTTCCCCCGTAAAAAAACAGTTCGATGCAGATGGCGCCACAAAAATCTCAATTTCATATATCAGTTATAAATACGAAAAACATTTGCATTAAACTTAGCGATGCTAGCTAGCTCTTGCCGTTTCCGAGATACTTATGTGTGCTTACTTGGCCGAATAACTGAGTTCAAATTGCTCTATCTCTGCCAGTTATTCGCCAAACACAAACATTTTTAATAACCTTGAGAAAGATCGTGCCTGGGATCATTTCTGTGAAATTTTAATCAACTTGGCTGAATGATTTTGGAAAAGAAGATTTTCAAAGGTTTTCTAGCTATTACCACGTGAAATGTAAGTTGATGCAGGTGGTGCGACAAAAGCTTAGTCCCACAGCATTTGACGTGTGAGTAAATTTTGGATAAAGTGTGGTGATGCTAGCTTCTGATGAACCTGAGATATTATTGGTTAATGTACAGAAGGCGGATGACTGAGTGATACTAGGTTGATGCAGGCAATGCAACCAATAACTCGCGTGACCATCATTTGCGTCAAATTCGGTGATGCTAGCCTCGCCTTTCCTCAGATTGTAATTATAACAGGGGTGGATCCATAATTTTGGAAAAGGGGAGGGTCCAACCCAGGAAGGCAAAATGAAAGCCTAAAAATTTGTCCTCTTGTCCCGGAAAGGAAAGGGTCCAGGTAAGAAAATTAGACCCCCTGGACACCCCCCCCCCCCCAGGGACCCGTATGGGGCTTAGTATGCTTATTTGGCCGAATGGCTAAGTTCGGTTTCCTGTAACTCGGCAAAAAATCACCGAACCAGAACCATTAAAAAAATAAAGCATGAGAGAGCTTGTTTTTATGGGATTATCTTTTTTGTAAATTTATTTAAACAAGATTTTAAAAAGGTTTTTAGCTTATACCTGTAAAATGTAAGTCCATGCAAATAGCCGAGAAGGTTTTACAGGTAACTGTTTGTTTGCATAAAGTTTAGTGATGCTAGCTCCTGTTGTTTTTGAGATGGGATGGGTTCACGTACGGCCCAAGGTCTTCGCAGCATCATCGAATAAGCTCAAAGGTACGCTAAAAATCCTCTCTCCGCTCTTGATAGAGGAATATAAGAGGATATACAAGCACCATGTATATTCCACTGATAGGAGAGATGGTAAACATCCCGGAATATAGTGCCAAAATAGCAGGGCCGTTTAATATACACAGCAAACGGTGCATCTGTTCAGGGCCTTATGGGGATAAACCTTAACAAAAAGTAGTAAATTAAAAAAAATACGAAATAATGAATGAGTCTCGGAAATGCTTTAATCGGTCGATATGCATGTATAGGTAGTATGGAAGTTTCTTTCCTAATAAAAAAACAAAATAGAGGGGTTGAATTTATAAATGATCACACATTTGGTTGTAATAAATATATTTGACTGAAGAATGGTATACGTAATGCCTTATTTCATAAAATTCACAACATAATTTTTGTTGATGAGTGGTGTTTGTGGACAACGGACCTTTGCCTCCAGCGAAAAATCAAAACGACCTTGCCTGTATGATCGTCTTTGAAAAGGGTCAGACTGCATGCTTACCTCGTGAGGTCCGCATACTTGCAAACTGAACTGCCCGTGTAACGGTCCTTGACTTCGTTCGCAGATAATATTTATAAATAGCTTGCATGTATACCGGCCCCCAATTTGTATGTTCCCCACTGAGAGGTATAATTTTGAATATGTCAAGAATAGCCCTGTATAGGCATATATGCGCATGCGGACTAGATGCGTTAACGTGGAAATGTACCTGATTCATGTAGGAAATCATTCAAAATATGAGCTTATATGAATTAGTTTACTTTTAAACATAGTGTATATTTTTGTTAATTCTTGAGATCTACCTTGTGACGAAATGTTGTTCATCTTTCTTGATATAAATAGAAAACAAATATCACGTTGGTTCTGATAGAGAAAAAAATGAGTTTATACAATAAGTAATAAGTATCCATAAACACACACATATATACATAGACATATATACATGTCTATAAGAAATACAGTCGGTCCTGTATATCGTATAAATGTGTAACCCATTTAATTTTATCAAATCATGCCTTTTCTAATTAAATTCTCAGTTTTTA
This sequence comes from Sipunculus nudus, assembly GCA_026874595.1. NCBI lineage: Eukaryota > Metazoa > Annelida > Sipuncula > Golfingiida > Sipunculidae > Sipunculus > Sipunculus nudus. The sequence continues at coordinate 18,472,997 of CM049314.1, read as the reverse complement.
TGAATATCTTATTAAGTATATATCGGCTAATCGTATAGTATTGTATAGACAACCCCGGACATTCAATGAGCGACAACCATCTTACGGACTTCTGACCTCCCGTTGGGCTATTTAGCCTTTGATATTGCTCGCCCGACAGGGTTTACCTCAAGAACCACTGACAAGTCTCTAATCTGCCTTTGATAAGGAACGCCCCACCGGCTCAAATGAGTGACCTCACTTGATTATATATATATATATATATATATATATATATATATATATATATATATATATATATATATATATATATCCGCAAAGAAAATTCTTATAAAAGATAAAGACATGCAAAATGCATATGATGAATTAAGATGAACAAATATTATAAATACCATGTCTGGAATAAGATAACGTTATTTCATGGACTCAGTCATGAATGTTTTTTCTTTGAATGTAATTAACTTGTAATAATGTTAATATTAATAATACAGCAAATAACTGATCAAATAATTCTGAATTATAACAATGCTGTAAACCGGCAGCATCTAAGATGCATCTTGACGTTTGTAACCATACGAAAGGCCCGGATGTTTAAATCGCTAGATTTTTAACATTTCAAATTCACACGTAATAAAACAATCAGACCGGTTTCCCATATCTTTTAAAACTTAAAATTCAAGTTTTATGTCATTTGAACGCAGCTAATCCTGCTTGATTCAAGGTGAACCATCGCCTTGACTATGACAATAGTCTCATTCTACTTTTTGTTTGTTACAGATAACCTTGGACCATGTTGCAATATCTAGTGATTACCGCCATCTGGTTGACGTTATGCACATCCACCAATCACGTGATACCTTCCTGTGGACCGGATGAGCCAGTTTGCTCTTTCCGGTTTCACGCAGCAGAGAATGTGACGATGATGTACTTCCCGGATGGACCCGAAGGTCTGATGGTACCTGTCCACGTGACTGATGACGGCACGTTCATATCCAGGACGAAAAATTGTGACCAAAACATAACGGTACCACCAGAAGGTACGTGAAAGTTTTCACTTTTTGCCAACATATCGTCTTCTGACCGCTTGACTACTTTTAGCTAAACCTTACAAATATTTACAAATTCGGTGCCAGCAACATTTATAATTAAAATGAAACATCTTGAGTGTTTTCATCTTTACTTTTCTCTACACTTTAACATTTTCTCCTTGCCAGCAATTTTTCAGAGACCATACCTAAGCAGAACTTCAAGACAAATATATAATATTTTTTTATTGTTTCCAAAGAATACGGTAACATAAGTATTAATCATATTCGTATGGGAAAAAAAATGTGCATAAGATCGTATCGTATTAAACTAAATACCATGGTTAAAGATAATGGCATGCTTTTGACTTGTCCGCCGCATTTTGCCGACATCTGGTCATGAGAACTATCTACATTTTTGCTGTTTATATCCAAAATATCCTTGCTTTAATCGTACAATACCTTATTTTGAACGTAAGCCAGACCGGCCTTTTTCGACATGCTTATAATAGTTTAGACTTTTTATTACCTAAAGGTGTGAAATAAAAGAGTGATATCTGATGAAATAATCCTACCCGTGACTATAATATGGTAAACACGGCTGTAATACTTGATCGAACACAGAACTACAGAGGTCTGTAGTTGCAGTTTTAGAATGGTTGTTGTTTAAATAAACATGCGTTGAAATCATACGGTAATAAATAAACCATTCAAGCATTACCAAGATTTATTTTGGCTCTTATTACAGTGGTTCCATCTGTTGTTATTGGGGACGGTACTCGCAAAACCGTATTTCTGCTGAATGGAAAATTACCAGGCGAGCCGATCATTGTGTATGAGGGGCAAACGGTAACAAGTTTATACTACCTTTACATGCATACATACATACATACATACTCACATACATACATGCATAAATATGTTGTATGTACATATATATGTGTGTGTTTATTTATATAAGAGAATACATAAAATGAGAATAATATTAAAATAATAATAATAAAAAAGAAGAAGAACAATATCCCACACTTTTTAGTATATATGATATTCTATATGAGACAGTTAAGTTTAATGAATTACAGGTAGAGGTCACTGTGACTAATGACATGGAGAACATGGCGCTGACCTTGCATTGGCATGGCCTGCACATGCGCAATACACCCTGGATGGATGGTGCCGCAGGCGTCTCTCATTGTTCAATAACCTTTGGTGAACAGTTCACATACAGGTAATATTACATTATTTAGGACACATACTTTGGAATTACATTAAAACGTTGAGATAATAAGGTTTACTCTGAAACAATAGAAACAAAATGTGTCTTACCAAGATGGTATAGTTAACTTCCTTCCCGGTGTACCCAAGTGTCTGTGACATGTGATAACAGTAATAAAGAATCAATAAATTAATGTTCATAAGGTTGTTAGAAAGATTAATAATGTTTTAAAGGTTTTTCACTTTTAGCCTATCGAAGAGGCGAGTGCACTCTAAAAAACTGAGGACATGTTTCGTGTTTTAATGAGAAACACCAGCTTGTCTCACTTTTCGAAACGTCTCTCGTGATTTGCCGTTTCACATGGATAGTGCCGTTTCAAATATGTGTAAAACATGGTTTGGATTCAAACATGTTTTAGAAAGGTGGCGTTCTATACTAAACAGGTTTCACCAAAACATGCTTCAAATGTTAAACATGTCATTGTGTCAAACGTGTCTTGAGACATGTTTCAGACATCTCGTTTTTAAAACACCAGTGGCTTGAAACATGTCATTGTCTCACTTTTTGAAACACCAATAACACGTTTTAAAAGCTGACGTGTCTTAAGCCGTGTTTCAGACGTCTCAGTTTTAAAACACCTGCGGCTTGGAACATGTAGTTGTCTCACTTTTCGAAACACCAAAGCTAATAGTTTAGACTTTTTATTACCTAAAGGTGTGAAATAAAAGAGTGATATCTGATGTCACTTTTTGAAACACAAATAACACGTTTTAAAAGCTGACGTGTCTTAAGTCGTGTTTCAGACGTCTCAGTTTTAAAACACCTGCGGCTTGGAACATGTAGTTGTCTCACTTTTCGAAACACCAAAGCTAATAGTTCATGTATTAAATTGTTAAACAGCTAACTGCTAACTGCTGAGAACTATGTTCAAAGCCACGAGTACTAAGCTGAGACTTTGAGTAAAACCAACTGAGTAAATGAGTAAACATTTGATGCCCATTTCACACTTACTTTGACCAATAATGGTATTTTCCATTTTCCCAGATTTAAACCACTTTGTGATAGTGTCACTTATGCGTACCTTCAGCTGAAATTGTATTCAAAATTTCATTTAATTGTTATCTATTACCAGGTACCCAGCTAGGTTACCGCTGAGTATCTTGAATATTTCAAATTCAGCTGAGCATCATGACCCATCGGCAATGTGTATGATCTAGTATTACTCCCAAAGTTATTATGCGATTTTAAAAGAAAGATTAATCTCATGAGTCATTTCTTTTGGTTCACTTTGTGATGAGGCAAATAAATTGCCCCGCATAAAATCTATCAATATTGATTTTTTTTCATACCACATATGCATTACGTTGGACACCGAAACAAAAGATAGGGCTCTAGTTTACTAACGTTAAAGTAGAAGAACTGATTGGGCAAGTCAGATATGAATGTTTATATATCATGCTGGCCAAATAGAGAAATGAAAAATTGGTAATAAACACATGAAAGAAAATACTAGCAAAGCTACGGTTCAAGTTTGAAATATGATTTATCAACCAATAAATTAAATGAAAATTGCCAGTATTCAAATGGCATAATGCAAATACAGATTTCCATCAACTTAAAAAGCACAACTAGTTTGACCCCCCCCCCCAAAAAAAAAAAATACTATGTACAATTTGAAGGATGCATAAATGCATGTGTTTGAAAAAGTTTTACATATGATATCACTATGAAATTCCTCTGGGCCAGATAAAAGTGGTCTAAATCAGTTGCATTCATGCCTTTTTAATTTTAATTTAAAATGAAAAAAATTGAAAAAGAGATTGGATACTCTTATGAAAGTGTTTATTTTAAGCCAATCAAGTTTGCATGTGAACAAAACTCCCAGTATTCAGGCACTTATGGCACTATATTTATCTCAGTTATCATGCCTTTCTGTGGTGAAGGTCACCTATCTTAAAAAATGAAATGCCACATTATGTAAAATGGGCAATTTTGCTATAAATTTAGGTAACATTTAAATTATTTTTTTACAAGTGGTATAGCCTGAATTAAAATATCTGACTTTAAACATCCTGGTTTTCATGGGGCAGGTTTACCTGTTTGATACACTTGCATAGTTTTTCTGTAACTGGCACTGCTATAGCTGCTTCTTAAAATAACGTCAGACCGCTAAACATTTAAAGGGAAATATGGAAGAAGACCCCCCTTAGGACACACTTTGCATTGTTCTGGACAGTCCCAGACCAAATATGAGCATTTCCAAAATATGCCCACAGAGGAGTTGCATGACTAACGTCAATTGGCACCACCATCAAATATAATATAGATGTCTGTAAGAACCAGATATAATTCTTTAATGACTTTCACAACCAAAATCATTCATAATCAACCCTGTAGGCCTACGGCCTACTGCTTTGTGCTACAGAAGGGAACTTTGATCACGACGCTCACCTAAATAAATTGTATAAACTTCCATGCACTTTTGTAGAATTTTCCGAAGGACCAACGATGTCAAAACGTGAGAGTTTAATAGACGGACAGGTAGGCTTATTGCTCGGTTGACTTATAGTCAGCTTAGCTAAAACGGTCGATTTAGTATAAATAGAACAAGCACAGTTAAATGCAAAACAAAATACAAGGCAACTTACAGATTTTAGGATTTTTTTTTATCTTCTGATTTTTTATCACTTTCTTCTTTCTTCGGTTTCCTCTATGAAAAACACATGCCTCTGCATTTTAAGAAGTTCCAACATGGCTGCTTCTCCCGACCGTATTAAAAAGGACAAATATATCGGCCGTTGTGACCTATGTCGCGCCAGAATACGCGTGTTAAACATGTTTGAGACATGTGTACCTCTTGTAAAACACGTTTTGGTGTTTCGATTATGGAAAATTTTCCCTGCTGAGTTTAAGGTGTTTCGAAACATGTAATTTCTTAAATGTGTTTCTATAGGAAACAACACCATGGATTTTGAAACACATGCGAAACGGCACTTTTTAGAGCGTGCTAAAAGAAGGTGCTACAAAAATAACGTCTTAATTTGATATACGTCCAATGCGGCTGATTATCCAAAATTTACTTTGGGTCAGAGTAGTATTGACAGGTAATATATTTATATTACCTGGTGTTTATTTTGGACAATAACCTAATTTTGGAGCCATCCATATTCATAGAGATATCCTTATTCCGTTGCTTGGTTATTTGATTGGGGACGGGTTGCAAACTATTTAGGATGGTTGGAAGATACGTTACACACACCCACACACATATATATACATAAATATTTATATATATATACTTGTTATTTAGCTTTAATAGACTCAGGAACTTGATTAAATCCTAGAAATGTGCCCAGGAGAAATATTGTGGTGTTTTTAGCAAACCAAAATTACATTCTATACTGGTGTTTGTTTGGTTTTTATACAGACGCAAAAAAAACCTACAGTCATATATATATATACATATATATGTATATATATATATATATATATATATATATTCATTTGAAAAAAATAATCATCCTGTTTGTCATATTAAAATACTTAATGTTTCCATCGAAACACTGATTCAACGACAGAATTAGCATGACTCATGGCCATATTTCGCTCATATTAGCTTAGTATAGTCACCGGCATTTTGGTAAATTGTAACGTATAGTGATTATGTAAATCAAGTGGTTTTTCACACCTGTATATCCATTTACACATTTGTATCACAATTAGTCAATATTTGAATTGTCTATGTTAATTTGCATAAAATTATTAAATAATTCATTATTATAAAATTATTGGCCGTTTTACCCACTTGCAATTTTATTACAATATGGGCCGGATATGGTTATTTCAATATGGTTTGACATTATGGGTCGTTAAAATATTTCCATGTGTTGTGTTCACATTAAATGAAGACAAACATAAAAACATGTATCCAGTACACTGGTTTAAGGAGCATCGGGATAGAAAGTGCATTTAAACACGATACATGACCTTAAAAACGAAATTGTTAATAATCAGAGTTGTGTTACCTGTACCACTTTAAAATCGGAAACGGGATAAAACAAATCATATGCTGAAGTTATGTTGTAAAATTAATTATATACGCATGAAGTACTTAGACGTGGGATAGAACCTCAAGCGGCCTAGACACCCGGGTGGTAACAAGCTCGGCTCTCTCCGCTGGCGGTCCGGGTTTTACCCCCGACGTGGCTATGAGAGAGGGTCGTAGATGTCCGTCCGGCCTGGATCAGTAGGTTTCTCTAGGTATCACTAGTTACCTAAGAATGCCAAGAAGAGTTATTGTAACTATTCGATCGAGAATCTGTGTAAATTTAATAACATTTTCAAAATAAAGGTATGAAATAAGATATAATAATTTCGATTTGCTTGATTTTTTTCCAGGTTCCACGCACAACAAACTGGTACCCACTGGTACCATGCTCACTATGGGACCCTCCGCTCCGAAGGCATCTACGGGCCGCTCATAGTATTGCCAAAAAGTCCCGAGGTGGCGCGACAGCGACGGGTACGATAAATGTTTATTTTGAGTACGTTGGTCATTTTTTTCATCTTAAGCTTGTAAATCAGACTCAGGTCCTTACATCTGCAATGAAGCTTATTAAACCAGGAAAAATATTAAAACAAATGTAAATACATTACAACCCGTACTAATTGTCGAATGAGGTTTAACTGTGGGCAAAAAACCTTGCAAAGACTGTATAGGTCGTCACCTTATTTGTAGTAACTTTGGTTCCCTAACCATATATGTACGTTCCAGCGATATATTTTCTAATCATCAGGGAGACGATCCTTTACCAGAATTCCAGGAAGAGTTTATTTTTACAATCCAAGACTGGATGCATAGGAGCTCGAGCGAAATCTTAATGCTAACCAAACACGAGGCCGTCAGGTGAGATCGCCCTGTAATTATAGCGAGATCACATGCAGGCACTTAAATCATGAATTTCTATTTGAAAACAAGGAAAAAACACCCATTTTATCAATCGAGGTTTCTCAGATAAATCTAAGCTCGGCATATAATTGCTATCATAAACTGACTGGTCATAAATAACATCCGGTATCTAATCCGGATTGGGATCCAACACAAATTTAACATGTGAAATGAAAACATTAGATAATTTGAAAATTCGACAAATAGGGTAACTTATGCATTTCTCTACGTGACTTTTCTGGTACATTTATTTGTGTGTTTTATACCTTTAACCAATATATCGAGGACTAAACTACTCCTAAATAAAACAATATATGGTACATTTCTTTGTGTGTTTCATACCTTTAACCAATATATCGAGGACTAAACTACTCCTAAATAAAACAATATATGGTACATTTCTTTGTGTGTCTATACCTTTAACCAATATATCGAGGACTAAACTACTCCTAAATAAAACAATATATGATACATTTCTTTGTGTGTTTTATACCTTTAATCAATATATCGAGGACTAAACTATTCCTAAATAAATCAATATATGAGTACACAAAAGTAGATTTTGTAACACGTTTTTTCTCAGCTTTGCACAAGGGTTTGAGCGAGAGGAGTGTTACAGATCGTCAAAGCAGGCTGACGGCGCTGACTGTGGAGTAATACCTTTTATATCTGCCGTTATCAACGGGAAAGGTATGGAGTACTGATCACGTCCAAAGCCATTATAAAGCTTTAAGTTAAAAACATGATTTCTGCACTATAGTGCAATATAAATTGTCTCTTGATTAAATCGTTACGTCTAACTATGGTAATGAACTTCAATGTAGCGAAATTCAAATAGCAATACTGCTGAAATAAATAAGTGCTTGAGAAATGTGTGGATAACTGCGTAAACAGGATTCGGGTAAGATTTTAAAATGGAAGAACTTAATCTTGGGGGTATCTTGCTTGATTTTACGAATAAGGACCAGGAAGCAAATTACGCTCTGATAATGATAACATCAGGAGGAGGAAGATGTATATGGCATCGTTGCGGAAGAACCAAGTATGTTAAAATTTTATTGATCAAATCAGCTAGGAAATGTTTTACTTCTTTCCGTTTGTTTTGTTGTTGGCCAGTGATCCTTTTTTTCTCTCAGGCCGGTACTATAAGGACTCATCTCCTGTTCCGGAGGATAAAAACGTTCCTCTTGAGCGGTTTCATGTTCAGAGAGGCCACAAATATCGCTTCCGGGTCATATCGGCAGGAATGAATTTCGGGTTTAGGATATCCATTGATGGTCACGTACTACACGTGATCGCAACGGACGGAAATGACGTCAAAACAAGACCAGTACAGTCAGTGATGATCCATCCAGGAGAACGTTTTGATTTCTGGATTGAAGCAAAAGATCCGGAAAAATCAGGTCTATACTGGATAAGAGCTGAGACGCTGGAAGAAACACGTAACGGCAAGGTAAGCTATTTGTTATGATATCTGCAAGCCTATTTATTAAATTTTCTAATTCATCATCATTGACAATCAGTGAGAATAATGCGTGTATTTTCAAAATCTTGCATTTTAAGCAATTTACTTAATGCTTTGTTGTATGAATTTTATTATAATATTTTATAATATTATTCCAACGAAAAAACTAAATGATGGTTATATTTCCCACCAGAAGTAAGATTTCATTAATTGATTTCATTCAATCTGAATGTGACATACCGGTTCCTCTAAAATATTGTAGCCCGTTTCGCCGGGTCATGTGGAAGCGGTTCTTCACTACCAGGGAGCGCCACTGTCGGATCCGGTCTCGTCTCGGTTCCATTGTACTGAAGATAAACCTTGTGATATTCTTAATTGCCCCTACAGGTAGGGCTTAAAAATTAATATTATTTTTCATGCCTAAAGAAAACACATTGTAGAGCTGTAAGTTAAACATTAAATATATGAGCCCGCGGTCTTGTTTATTAAAATACACACGTCTCATTCTTTCCCTCTCCGGCACAGCTCAGCAGTTAGACACGTTTCTCAACCCACTAAGTGAAACCTCATTCCATCTGGTTCCAAAAAGCCCTCCCCCCTCATTTACACCTTCAGGCTTCACCTGTAGGTTGTACCTTTAACACTTTCACGATACAGTTAGGCCCCCCCCCCCCATTTGAAGAAAAACAAAAATTACGAGTTTCTCAACCTCTGTCGACATCACCCCCCCCCCCCCCCCGTCCTTCCCTCCCCCACCCCCCCCCCCCCCCCCCCTCCCCGACACACGACACACAAGGCAAAGGATGCATCCCGTCCCCGTCCTCACACACACACACACGGACACACATAAACTTTTACATGTTTTCACAGTCTACGATCAAAACTTTCAGATAATATACAAATACCCTAAGGATTATACCGGGCTGAATTTACATAAGTGAAGCGTAAAATTATAACAGAGGGGCGTTTAGAGGGTGCGAAACAGGCGCGCGCCCATCAAATATATGTTCATTAAAGATTCGTTGTTCATCAAATTTTTTTCCAGTTTCGTAAATTCTCAGGCCTTGTCTAAATTTTTTGCTGAATAAACACAAACAGTTGTAGGTTCTAGTGTTTATTCAGCAGCAACATTTAAGGGTTACCTGGAAAGGCATCAAACGCTTTTGTTGTGATGATGGATCAACCAAAATCCTCTTTGCACGTGAATAGGGTATTCAGCATAAAATCTTCTTAATGAGTTTCACAGGGGTTTCATTAGCTCGTCCTAGTGGTAACTTCTCCAGGAGAATAGCTATTAATGGTTCCCTATTTTATTCCCTGATTCTGACTTAGAAGAAGTATATAGCACCTGAGAGTTCCTCAAGAAAACAGGGCCTTAAAGCCTTTTTCACAGTTAAAAATTTACAAAAAGAAAAGACCAGAAATACGCCTAAAATAGCCCCCCCCCCCAATTCTTTTTCAAACATTTTACACACTGTTCGAGGGTGCCTTAACCCCCCCCCCCCGCCCCTACACGTCATGGTGCTTTTCGAAAATCATGCGCACCCCCGTGGAATACATCATTGTTCCCACCGTTTGTTCATTATACAGCGGTGGCGGAGGGGCACTAACCATGTGATGGTTTGCCGTATCACTATTAATTTTAAAGGCGGTTTATATACGAAGATTTAGTGTCAGTCAGTAGGGGTTATTAAGTAATAGCTCACCAAGTTACAGAAACCGGCCTCACTGGCTTAGGGGCAGAACACAGTACTCAAAGCCAGGATATCGTTAGTTCGAGTGTCAGCCGAGGAGTGAGATTTTTCACAGTCGACCCCACCCATGGGAGGGCTCTAAAGACTTCACGGGAAGGCTGTGCCCAAAGGCTGTGTTTCACTCACAAACGAGTGCGTCTTTCAGGGTTACCTTTGTGGTATGACCCAGCAATGGGGACGATTATACACCATGGTCCCGAAGGTGCTGTAATCACCGGGCCTGGTTGGGACTAGAATATTAAATGTGAGGAGGCGAATGTTACTGCCCTGTCACGGAGTCTAAAACCGGAATGGAATTCTACAGATGTATATACATGTATACTTATTCTTTAAAATACATATCCTTTAAAAAATTGGAGGCGGTTACCAAAACAACAAAAGGATTATATAATCAACAACAAAACATTAGAAACAAATTACAGAAACATTACTGATAACTGCCAGATCTGATGCAAACGAGTGAGCGCCAGTGATTCCTCTATATGACAAATGCTCTCTTTCTGTTCTACATGTATATCTTAGTTATGTTTAGGGCATACCAAGGAGAGTCAACTACACAAGATTCACACCAAAAAGCGTCGTCTTAATCGGCTCTTTCTCGTCCCACCGAAAATTTCTAATGACTCTGGAGTGCATTTTTTTTGCATTCATGTTAAAATAAAAGTGTGTGTATATATATATTGTATATATATATATATATATATATATATATATATATATATATTATCTAATCCATTTTCTACAGAGGTGTCCCAGCAGATCGACATGAACGATGTATCCCGATCACAGATCTTCGCAGTACCCTCCCTGAGCCGACACTGACAGCGCCACCTGGTGATATGACTGAGATTTTCTTAAATTACCACTTTACTCGAAAAAACCGACACCCTGTCTGGGAACCATCTATTAATGGCTACAGGAACAGGTTGCCAAGGACACCTTTACAGGTGAGAACTATAGTATACTATAATGTTATATAATATGATATCATTTGATATTATAAAAAATCAAATATTAGTAAATTGTAATTTATTCAAATATAATACAAGGACCTAGAGGCACAAATAATCCCCTGCAATAGGTTTAACTAGGAAAGTGTGGCATTAGTAATACCCTATTTTCCCAAGCTCCTTTTAAAAATAAATTATTAATTATATAATTATTATTTAGCAAAACAGGGAGATAACATTTCTGTTAAACTGGATAGAATTCTTCAGGTAACTTGTAGTATATACATGTATTTCAAATGTAAAAATAGCCGGGTTCTGTAATTGAAAGCAGTGAATAAGCACACGTTATATATAGGTGTCAGCATGTACTTTCCTTTCTCACCGGGACGGGGCTCTAGTATTAGGTGAACCTAGAAATAGTGGGATATTGTTTTTTTATATATATTTTTGTGTTGAGGTAAACACCTCCATTTATTCACTTTTAACTACATATACGTAACTCTGCAGAATTCCATTCCGGATTTGGACTATGTGACAGGGCAGTATAACACGCTTCCTCTCATTTTATATCCTGGCGTTAAACAGACCCGGTAACTACTGCACCTGCGGGTCCCGGGTGCGTAATCATTCCCATTGTGGGGTCATATACCACTTAGGAGCCCCCGTAATACGCACTCGTGTGTGAACTAAACACAGTCGTTTGGCACGGCCTTCCCATAAAGCCGGCAGAACGCTCCCTTTAGTGGGGGCCGCCCCTGAAGAATCTAGCCGCCTCGGTATGTGACTGTATTCACATTTTTGACAAGTAAGAAGCATATATATAACATGATAAAATAAAGATATGCATGCCCCTGGATAGTGTTATTTTGTCTGTTCCGTCGGGGGGGGGGGGGGGGGGGGGGGGGGCGGGGTGCATATAATTTTGACCATTATTCTTTCAAATTTATATACAATCACAGAGCTATATACACTAAACTGGAAAAATGACTAAAGGCTTTATTTGAGATGAAAGATTACAAGAGACATTTATATTTGTATCTCACGAATTATGTTTTTTTTTATAATCTTGCGTCAGAGCGATACCGCCACTGTATTTTGTTTCCAGCCTCGCGTAGCAGTTACATGATTTTGAATGTTTGTTGACTCTTGAACAACCAATCATGTAGCAGCATGTGAGCAGTGACTTTGACCTCCTCCAGATGTTTCCTGACATGATGTTTTTACAAGTTCATTAAGCCTGTGGATCGTCCACTGCGGCTTATTTTAAGTTTTAAATTGCAGTTTACAAAAGATCTGTACAATCAATAATATATTGCTGAAGTCCAATTGTCACGTTTCAGCTACGGCCAAATCAGGCGATTGAAAAGTGCGAGGGTACCTGTCCGACGGAGTGTAAGTGTACCCATGTTGTCAAGGTCCCGTTTGGTCACGTGGTCCAGCTGGTCTATGCCGTGACGCTGAACAACCCAGGTACAGTGTTTGACCCAGTGGCAGATACAGGGTCTTAGAAAGGGGAGGGGAGGGTTCAGCCTCCTGGCACAGGTAAACAGTATCGAGTGTTGGAAGACATGACACATAATCCTCGCATACAGGGGCAGCGTAACGAGAAACGGTACGAAACGCAAAATCCGAATCTTTTTACCTGTTTACTGTTTTTAATTATATTTTTGTTTTTGTTATATAAATATATACACCTATTTGGTCATCTGAGAACTGTCATATGCACCTAAACTCAAATTTTCTACTTACCTCTCGCTCAAATAATTCGTTGATAATTGTATTTATAGCCTATAAGCAATCTGATGAGGTACAGGCATATCGCCGTTGCTACTTTTAATTTTCGTTTTGTTGGACATTGGCCGCTCTTACCTCACATGCTACGGCAATTCACTGTAAATATACACAGGCAAATTTCTCATGCCATCTGTACGGCCTTTCTACATTGTTTCTGTGACACTAACTCGTAAAAACAAAATTCACATACCTTTGTATGTCCAGGAATCTGTAACTTCTGGATCGGGTGCTCTTCATTCATCTTCCTTCTTCTTACTTTGATATACCTATATACTTTAAGTGTGGCAGTTATAATACAATTTCGATGAAAGATATTGCAAAAATGCAGGTTAGAATCACTACCTGCGAATAATTTGATTTGCAGGCTGGCAAAGCGCTCGCAAATATAAGATTTTACCACAGAAAATATAAAACAACACAGAATATAAGGTTTAAATACCGAATGGTGTGTCCGAATTCAGAATGTTTCTTACCTTTATGCCAAACAGTATACTGCCAGTCAATGAATGGGGTGTACGCTTTGCTACAGATATGGTGGGTATGCATAGGATGTACGCTTTACTAAAGATCTGAAGTGTTGCAGGTTACTCAACTTTACCATTTGCTTAACCATCTCCATTTCCTTAAACATACGTAGTGACCCGGCTAGCGCCTTAGTGACTTACCTCTCTGACCCCCTGGCTGTGAATAATCATCTTGCCATCAATGGGTGAGCCCACTTGTAGTGTGTGTGTGGGTGGGGGGGGGGGGGGGAGGGTATCTATTCAGAGTATATGGAATATCCTACACTGGGTCTAAGAAGGGGTGTACATTTCTTCCATTACATTTATCGCAATCTCTCACACAGCAATTTCCTACGTTTTTCTATGTTATCTCTGAAAAACGACAGAAACTCATTAAGAATCGTACCGTGTAAGGCCTGGTTCATAGTTTAAATACTCATCGTGATATTTTACTTATTGAATATGAAATACATTGTATATCGACTAAGTAATATTTAGAACACGTTTCCTCTAATTTCATATCCTGGTGTTAACCAGGCCGGATGACTACCTCATGTTGTTGGTCATACAATCATAGAAGCCCCGGAGGGTGCACTAGTGCGAGTGATCCATGGCCGACGGGCACCTCATTCCCATGTAATACTGCAGAGCTTCCACCTTGGGTTAAGTCGACAGATAAAAATCTCATTGCCTCGGCTTGGATTGGATCTTATGATCTTTGGGCTTTGAGTCCTGCATGAATTTAGCCTCTACATCTGAATGCTAGTTGAATGTTAAAAACTTTGCTTCCCAGTAGCAGATTAAGATACAACGATTGCAGCATGCAGACAAACTCCATATTGTCTCTAAGGCCACAAAAAAACTGTTCAACAGAAATTCCTCTCCCGTTTTACATGATTTTTTTATTGGCAACTTGTCTAAATTCCTCTTATAGAAATCTTAAAGGCATATTAATGTGTTCATTATATTCACTATTTCAAGAAGCGAACAGTGTAGTTTTCTTTACAAGTTGCACAACTCGAAAGCATTCTTTCTCGACATGTAAAATTAAAATAAAATAATATTTGCCTCAAAAGCTCGTAAAACATTTTTGGTGTGGCCTAAGGTATGAACCTCGTAACAATAAAAGTAACACAAGAAGTTCATAGGAACACCGAAACTGAAGTAATTTCTTGATTGGTTGGACTGTCATATGAACGTTGATTCGTAATGTTTGGTTGAAGTCACGCCAAACAAAATCGACTGTTCAACAAACTCCAGGTAAATAGAAACAATGTTGACAGGCACAGACAAAACATGTGAAGTATTGCCGATTCCCGGGGAGAATACAAAATATGTACCTCAAAAATCGAAAGGGTGCATATCATAAATGCAAGATTTACCAAGAATCTGTTAGAAATAAGAGCGTCAATTCAGCATTATCGCTTTGTTGTGGCCTGACATTATATCTACAACTGAGTCAATCTATGCTGACCTGTTTCGTTTACGATTCTCAACAAAATTGAATTGACCTCTGGACTAATTCCAACAAAATATGAAAAGACATGATCCTCCCATTAAAATATGTTAATCACATGTCTGTTTATTACAGTCGGAACGATCAACGGCAACCCCCACCCAATTCACCTGCACGGATACAACTTTCAAGTTATAAAAATTGGATTTCCTCAATATGAGTCGGATACCTTTGTACTCAAGGAAAACTCCGCAGATTTATTCTGCAAAGATGGAGAATACTGTAACTCACTGACATGGACCAATAGTAGCTGGTCTCACGGTCACGTGCCTGACATCGTCCTGGAAGGGGCTCCTCGGAAAGACATGATAATGGTACCGGCGGGAGGATACGTGGTCGTAAGATTCAAAGCGGATAACCCTGGTAAACCGTAGCATTTATGATTTTGAGCCTATTTATTATTTTAATTTTTGTTCCTATCTACATCTCATCCAAGGTCAGTTTAAAACCCAGTATAGAAATATGAGTGAAAGCGGTTCATAGTTAGTACCAGCAACCTACTGGCAACAAATTGTGGCCCCATATAATCTGCCGGCCTGGCATGTTGGCTTTTTTTTATTTCATCATCCTTCGGAATATTTCCCTAGCCATTAAAATGGTCTGGACCTGCTAGGCCTCAGTGATTATGTTTGGCAATAAATTATATAATAAAACGTAGTTCCATAACACGACTTGCGTAAAACTGTGCTGCCAAGGAACTATATATAAGTTACATAATTTGGCGCCTGTCTTCGGATATCGGAAATATGTCGTATTACCAGAATACTGGTAATTCTTATTAGAAATCACGCTTGGTAGGTTTAAGATTACCCAAGGATGATCTTCATTGACCATAAATTTTAATTTCCTCATATTTATAATTCCTGAAGTTAACTATAAAACTGTGGTCAATACTTTTTTTAACATAGATGTTTATCTTAGGGACACAGGGTTTGGTTATTTTGATTTTGAATATTTCGACAAAAATTCAAATAAGTTTCTCGTGCCTTATATGATCAATTTAACACAGCAAAATGATCATTAAAACATTTATTTTTAAGTTTTAGCATGGCATATTTTGCCTCTTAGCGTCATATAGATTCCATTTTATAAGCAATTCTTTGGGGCATGTTCGACTTAATTTGCACTCTGCTGTTCGGAGTAAAAAAATAGTTTATCAGCACCCCGCACGCAGTAAGCTCATGACTATTTGTTTTATATTTCAAGGTTTTTGGTTCATGCATTGTCACATGGAATTCCACGGTTTGGATGGGATGAGTTTGATCCTACAGTCAGGGGAACCAGAACAAATGGTCCCACCGCCACACGGGTTCCCAACATGTGGCGGCTTCTCAGGGCCAAATGTTGGTGATTCATCAAATAGAAAGACAGCAAGTCTTCTGAGCTCAGGTATGGTATGTCTCTGCTAGCTGATTGCGTGGTATCGCATTGTGCATCCAGCCTAAATTTTAAACGTGGGACACCCGCTCCCGTTTGTCTGATAACACCCGTTCTGGCATAGGGCTAAGAATTGGACCAATGCATCCCGGTGTATTCAACAAGAACGGGTGTCGCTTGTTAACAATTCAGACTTAATGCACAATGCAATAACACGCGTCCTGTGATGAGATTACAATCCCGTGCTCTGTGCGCAATCTAATGTTTTTGCCCAGAGACCCTTTCAATAACAAGCAGCGGGTACACGAAACAAAGTCTTGGACGACTACAGTGTACAACCGCTGCCTGAGGAGCGTAAGATAATGTTCTCTCTGATAGATGGCTGATATAATAGTAGCAGCAGATCTGTTTCGCTCTGTTCAATGCTTGGTGCGTATAAGAACCTCACGCAGGTCACTTTATTACTTTGTGGATAACTCCTGTAAACGGCAGCGGCAAGGTCTCAGTGCGACGAAGCAAGAGCGCATGTAGTGTAAAGACTGGAAATACAAACGACGCGCCCAAACGTGGTCACAATATGCTAAATGCAGCATTGGGCTTTGAAATCTTTAGACTTAACTCAGATGTGAATGTGCTCATGTCAAGCTATATCGTTTTTTTTCACTGGTATTATCTCACATCCACGGACACACACATCAAAGCGATGCAAGGCCAATTTTAGCTGCTTGCACAGCGGATTTATCAGATACAATTTCAATTACATTTAGATTTAATGGTTTTGCAAGTGTAACGTTTATGTTGATACTGACAGATAACATTCACGTAAATGGTTTTAATTCAACACATGTGCACTTATTCAACATACCCAACATTTGTGAAATTTCAGAGTCAGTTCATTAACCTACAAGTAAATATTTACCACAAAATGCAAATTTAACTTATTGTTCATGTATTGGTTGGCCTAAATTTTGCTATTAATGTTGATATAGATAGTGTTATTATAATGAGACAACTGGAAACACGTTTCCACGTTTATCCTACCGATATCGTTTGTTCAGTCAAAATAGATAGACCCGCTCATTAAGATTTTCAAGCATGTTTTCCTTTAAGTTTTACTTTCTGTTTTTTTTTTCTAATCATTGATTCGTGATGATAGTTTTATTGACAGTCATTTAATGGTGATCTATGCTAGAATTATTTAGCCTTGGTAGACAGCTGAGCGCCGTGACCCATGGATCCCATGATTCTGTTTACACGTGTCTTATTATATTTGTATTTCTGCCATTAAACATATCACATCCTCTCTCTTCCTTTCTCCAGATGAAACAAGGAGCACAGACAGTGATGGTACTCGTGGTATGCTGGCGGTCAGTATCTTTGCTACAATAATGGCGCTCCTAGTGGTCGTTTTAGGAACCATCTGTGTTTATCAGTTTGTCAAGTTGAGAAGAAGACACGGGTACAAGCCTCTGCATGGAAAATAGCCGTTACAACCCGACTCAGTGGGCAATTGGATAACTGGGCTGGTAAGCCAAACTCGAGTCGTGATACAAGTTATATCGAGGAATGTATCGCAGTGGTCTTGCATCAGGTTGCATTCATATTGTGGTAAATAGCCCATAATCTCAATATTATGCTAAGAATGATTGAGTAACACAATAGTATACATGTGAGCTCACAACCCAAACTGAAACACCGTCTCCATGGACACGGGTCATATCCTGTACCGCCTGCAAGCTGCTTGCGTCCTGTTACCCGTGCGAGCCATGCTGTGTTCATACGGTCATAAATTCAACAAACACAAAGGGTTTGCCAATGTGCTGGGTTAAAACGGAACTTTTCTCGCTCATCTTTGGTATTATTAGAATGTACAAAAAATGCTAACGATTGGTCTGGTTTATTTTGATTGACAGTGTACCTATAGGCCATGAACCGTTGTCAGAGACAGACGAAAATATTTGCATCTTCATAAGGCCTTATAACGCGTTCCTCAGACTTAGATGCAATGACACTCTGGCGCCAGTAATCTGGTCGTAATGCCAGAGGGTCGACATGACGCTACTTGGAAAAACGTGAACACTGACAACGACGTTTACATTAAAGGCCTTTCTCTCATCAGGAATCGTAAAATTTACGAAGACATCATCATATGAGATTATATATATATATATATATATATATATATATATATATATATATATATACAGTATAACCTCTAAATTATGACCACTAATTGGATCTCGATATAGTGGTAACAATTTCGAGGTGGTCGTCTTAGCGAGGTCTGATATAAAGAGCAATAAAGAAGACCGTGAAAAAATTGTCGTTATATTGGATGGTCGCTAAACTAAGGTTGATATTTTGTAGGCGTTTCTTGATTTTATATGTATACCTCCAGATAAAGTAATCTAATGTGATTTGGTGAAATTCACCTCAGTGAACACGTACCGACGGTTTGCATAAATGTAAATATACATAAATGTAAATACATCTATTATTTTTATTGAATTATGTGTGATGTGTGTCAGGGCTGGTATTATTTGACGAGCCTTGGCCGCTAGGAACGCACGTCCTACTAGGACGCTAAAAATGGACGTCTTAATTCCAACACGTTAAACAGTCTATGGATACATTGATCATGACAACCTGAATGTTTGAAAAATAGGGACAATGAATATTCATGAACCCTCACCGAAATTGACTCCCAAATTCTGAACAAAAATTAATATAATATATTATGATGCGAAACAAATATCGATCTTCACAGAAATTGAAATGTTTCTTTTTATTTAAAGATAGAACACAAACTCGACAATTTAACATTTAATTCACTTTAATTTTTGCATTAATTTGTCAATATGATATAAAATACAAGCGCCTGCTAATACAAAGCTTATAAACTCTGCAACCACTGGTAATTCCGTATTTGAACAATCATTTTAAATATGCTAATGTAAATATATATAACGGTTTATTAGATTATTTTTTCCCGTTTTTTATTCGGTATTCAGAACGGGGATGCAAGTATCCTTCTCGTGGGACTGTGATCATTGATTCATTGGTCAGCAGACCTTATTTGCGCAGCACTTGGCCTTTGGTTCCTTAAGCAAATAATATTTAGACATGTATAGGCCCATGGTGTAAAGACTGTAGGTTCTTCCTCCATTAAAGTTTACCCACGGTATTCTTGTTGGGGATCGGGCTAACAGACAAACAGGTGCAAACATATACTCCCGCGAGTTTTTACACGGTAGAACACCGTAAGCCGTCTTAGGGTAAGAATTTTCTTATATTTTTATATTTACCACTCCGTATATTTCACAAAAACATATATATATATATATATATATATATATATATATATATATATATTACATCATTCACCTGAGGATCGGGTCGCATCCCGTGAAATAGCCTGTAGTAAATTTGTAGTGTTGTTTTTCTTCAATGTTATATATGTATATATATCACAATAATATATATATATATATATAAAACATACATATATATATATATATATATATATATATATATATATATATATATATATATATATATATATATATATAAATGCTGCTGCTCATTCTTATAAATCAGATCTCACGCGTGCATACATAGCTTTTGACCACTCAAGGTTTAATACTCTTTTGTAAATTATTGTCACTAATGGCGCTGACCTCCACTATTAAACTACTTTTATGTTTGTGCATAGTATTATATAACATATATCATTAAACAAATTGAACCAGACGGCAAAATGTCATCTGGGTTATCAATTTACTAGAACTAATCGTACTGTGCATGAACTTTGCTCTGTTTGCCTGATGAGACAAAGTCAAAGGGTGGTCAAGTGCTGATTTACGGCATGCTGCATGCCCGTCTTGTATAAGAGCGTCTATCGATCAAAGTAGGCCATATCAGTTCAATATAACGGATTAACGGTCTACTGATTTTGTGTATTCATTTCAAACTATATAAGAGGGGTGCACACATGTTTTTTTTTTAATGGAGGGCAGTGTGTAGGCAGATCAGGTTATATGTCGCGGCAATAGCAAGAGAGATTATACAAAACTCACAGTCCCACCACCACACACTGACAGGCACAGTTAATAGAATAAAAGACTACTTTCTATAAACGGGTCCGTTGAACTCATTTATAGTTTAACTTATCACTATCTTGCAACAAAACACAGGATAATACCATTTGAGACCTTATTAAATATATGCTATTCGTTATGTCGATAACAACTAAAATTCAAACCCTCGACATTATTTAATCTTTACGTTATACAGCATACAAACAGAGGACCCATTAGGTGTCTGTGACAGTCACAGAGCGCTAGTCCACGTGTGTTCTGATTACCGCTATCTTTGAGGCAATCTGATATACCTGGGGAAAAGATTATTTCTCCGAACGCACATTATGAGCCTTCATTTCCTCGCAAGTAGGCCGGTGCCAGTCAGAGGACATTCGAGGTTATCTCTGCTATATAGAGTATGAGCAATCGTAGCTCTTGACAGGTCAACACGAACTATAGCTCGTCCCTGAACAGGGGAAGTGGGGACAACAAGTTCACAATGGTTCGTATTGATAATCAGTCTCCGAAATGACCGCCATACCAGACTAAGAACGGTTTGACCGGCCATTTACAATAAGCTAGGTCACCCGAGTGCGGGCTGGATTTAGACGGAGAGTTTAATGTGAACACTTATTAACGAAAAACAGCGCCGAATTAGGTGTCTCGCAGTCGCACCGTTTTCATCCCCATATATACTTCTGCCAGTGAGAGTTGTGTATAGAGTTTACTAGCACTCACGGCTCACTTGGTTACCTGTAGTCCTGTACCCTGCTTTCTTCTCTAAGATCCTGTATCCGCCCCTGCATGTGTACACTGTATGTTTATTCGTCTTGGTCCAGAGTCCGCTGTCTGTGTGGCCGTACGGACCTTGACCAACAGAGAGTCCTGCGATGATCAGCTGACCCTTATGTTACACCATATTCATATGGTCCATTAGGACACTATTTCTTATGATACGATTAGGACATTACAAAATTAATTCAATTTTATAAAACCATTCAATTTTTGACACGGGATCATTCAACTTTTGACACAACTTTGGATCTTCCAAACACAGATTGGACTCTCTTACATTTTGGCCTAAGTGTCCGGGACTCTTGAGACACACACACAAACACCAACGTACATGCTACGCACACCCACACACTCGATCACACACACCATCACATGCACACACACACACATATATATATATATATATATATATATATATATATATATTAATCTACTGGTTTTCTGCCATAAACAACTGCTAGATTGCTCTATGGTATGACACCTGATTTCACATGTTGCTTGAAACTACGTAGTAATGAAAATGTCTGACAAAATTTGATTCTTTTATATTTGTATAATAATGTATATATATATATATATATATATGTGTGTGTGTGTGTGTGTGTGTGTTAGGGTGTGTGTGTGTTACAGGCAAACTGTGTAATCCGGCAATACGTTAAATGACTGATAATTTTAAGCATTACACTAGATGACTGATTCACTGGTCGGGCATATCATGTATGACTAAAATTTTCAGGCATTACATATAATGACTAAAATTTGATGATTATTATAACACAATTGCCTGTAGTGTTTGAAGCAAATAGTGAAAAAAAAACATAATCTCAATTCCATGTGCACTGTTTTGCAAAATAGTCAGCTTAACCTATACATATATGTTTGCATTCTGCAGAAGACTTAGGCCAAAATAAAAAAAAAGTATGGTTCTCAGGCACTTTTTTTCAGAAATCAATGCGGGCGGGCGCTTTTTTTATTTTTAATTTTTTGCTATGTTTCCATAAAAATGTCAAATGATAAGGGAAAAGCATGAAAATAACAGTTTTATTTTGCTAAATAAGTAAAAACACTACAAAACAAAGGAAATTGTATGGTTTTTATCTTCTTGAAAGAAATGTTGGAGCGGCAGCAGCTCAAAATTGGAAAGTTTTTATTGAAAATCAAAATAAAAAGTTTTGGTGCGGGGGTTTAAAATTGATGCGGGCGGTGCCTGAGAACCATACCTTTAATTTTTTTTGGCCTTATCTTGTCATATTTATTTTATAATGGTTCTGAGGCTTAAGATCTATTAATTGCAAGCTCAGGCCATGTATTCTGTCTTTAATAAATTACTGATCTGCTAGATAAAGCAACCCTCACCACGGGGTACCAGGGGTAATTAATTACTACTGCTCTGCTCACACCCTCTACTGATTTACTGTGGGGGGCGGGGGTATGAGTCGTCCAGGGTTTATCCATCATTTGTCACTTGTTGTTAGCAATTGAACTGCGGTCAGTTGATTACTCTGTGAAATGGTTATTGACAACGAACATAAATTAAGAGAAGATTTGTTTGAAAAGTATGCAGCGTGTCAAAAGTTCTGGTTCCAAGAGATGTTTTTATACTATTCAACAACTGAAGAGTTGAAGAATGCCTCCCAGAGCACTTCTTCCAAGTCTTGGCAGGGTTTTTACATAATGAGTAAGTATGGCAGACATCATACTTTTTTTTATCTTATTTTATTCTAAATGCGCATTACCACACATAGCCTAGTCATATTCTGAAATGCCTTATATTTGGGCCAAAAATAAAAAAAGTATGGTTCTCAGGCACTTTTGTTCAGGAATAAGTGCAGGCGCGCGATATTTTATTATTTTTTACCTTTTTGTATGTTTCCATAAACCTGTTATATGATCAGAAAAAAAGCATGAACTTTGCAGAGGTTTATTTTCGCTAAAAAGGGAAAAGTACTAAATAACGAATGAAAATCTAATTAAAATGGTATTACTTTATCTTTTTGAAAGTAAAAAAAATAAAACTTTTTGATTGGGGTGGTTAAAATTGACACGAGCGGTGCCTGAGAACCAAATTTTTTCTCTTTTTTTTTGGTCTTATTACTATTTTATTTTTTAAAGAACATTTTTTCGGATTTATTATGAAAATTCATTTACACCTACAGAAATGACCCGCACTGTAATAGACCTAATTTTTATGATATATATCGAAAATCCGGATATGCGTTGTCTCCTCGTATATTTTCGCCCTTAATAATTTCCTTTCTTCAATTCGTGTTGAATATGTTTTCCTCTTTGTTATCTTATACCAACATTTTGCTTTGGGATATTATGACTGTGTCAATAAGCTAACTCAGTCCGGGTCCATTACTAACACCCAGTTCTTTGATCTCTTTGAAGTAAGGTTTATCAGTTAGGCAAATTTTGAACTTTGTTTGGCATACCATTAATTGTCAGGGATACCCATAAAATGGCCGGCTTTTCAAGCTTTTTAACCGATTTTGTTGAAAATATCTTTACTTACTCTGAATATTACACAGAGTATCAGGGATATTTTTTTGTGATTTTCTAATTAATGGGTCCTGATTATGAATATTTTGTACACTGTATATAAATATAGTATATTGCTTAAAATAAATTAATGAATCAAATCTTGTCATTTCTTTTTTTACAAATTAATTTTTCATTATGTTAAACATTTGAGGTGCTTACACTTACAACTGTGAATGACTGCCTATATACTTGTATCCATGCACATTATATGTAGCTTCAAAAGGGGGCAAGTGGTTTAAAGCTGAATTGAAGTGCATGATCCTTGTCATAGCGGCAAAATATAAAATGATTACGTGTCAGTTGGACGGGCACCAGTTGAACGGGCCTCAGTTAAATGCATGGCCCATTTGAACGGGTCCCAGTCAAATGGATCCCATTTGGACGGGTCCCATTTAGACACTAAGTTATGCAAACGTGAATTTATCATACATTTAGTAGCCGGGAATTTGAAGCTTTATGAAAAGGCAAGAAAATGATAAAACTTGATATATGTTGATCTAACACGGTATAAGTATGAACTTTTATGCAATGCATAAATAACTATTTAAACGTTTTCAATTTTCTAGCGTTATCTTGTAACTTCCCTGACGCATCTGTCGTGAAAACTGAAATAGTTTTATCCCCAATGTTATCCGTTTTGTTAATATTATCAGAGTTATAATAACAAATCATCATGCATTCAAATGAAAAAAAAAACTTAACCGCCGTCTTCTTGAATAACCGATGTGCGGTCGACATGGTGAGAAAACTTTTGAACGTATCCAATACATATAAGCTAGGTTTTGGGTTAATTTATATTTTTAGTCCGATATATTACATAAATCGATATGCTGCCATATTGTAAGTCAAATATTATGTACATTTCCATGCAAGAAACAACGTTTAAAACGACAGTTTGGAAACTTCGTGCCATATAGCAGGGATAAATGATGGAGAAACCGGTACCTCTGGCACGGTCTCTGCACTTCAAAGGAAAGCTTTCCCTGAAAGCGGGGTCACTAAAATTAACTGTTTAAATAACGGAACTAATTAAGATTCGTTTCACGATGATTGTAACGGCAAGGCGCATTAAAAACGGAGGATTACCTGTTGATAAGTGTTTGAATAATCAATGAAACACAACCCCACAACAAAAAAAGAAAACAAAACGCAAAACAGTTATCTCTCGCGATCCTTCTTTAATTTGTCGAAAATGAGCGGAGATATGGCTTTATGCATGTAAATATTCATATATATATATATATATATATATATACATATATATATTTATATGTGTGTGTGTGTGTGTGTACAGTTGTCTGTATTTTGGAAACATTTGATTTACTCACTGGCACACGCTAAATACATGGCAACGTTAAGACGTCCTTCGCTATCACCCCTACGGTATTTCGTAACTATATTCTGAGTTTGAGGGATAAATCGCTGACACCTTAATCAAGAGAAGAGAATACTTGTATACAAATCCCCGAGAGAAATGAGGAGAAATAAAAAAAGAAAATGAACAGAAAGAGAAAGAAATAGAGAGAGAAATCTTTTGTACAGTAAGCTCATAGAGAGAAAGAAGCCCTAACCTGGAAGAGAAAGATAAAATTAAAGAGAGAAAGGGATTGAGAAAGAGTCAGAGAGAATGCTCTTGTGGAGTAAGCTGGGAAAGCGAGACGGGGAAAGTAAATATGAATGAAAGAGAGAGATCGCATACCCCAACTTGTATAGGGTAACATGAGAGAAAGGAGACACAAATAAAAAAAAAAAAAAACGAACATGGAGAAAAGGAGCGGGACAGAGGATGTTTGAGACATATGAGAGAAAGTGTAATTTAGCAATAATATTTATTATAATACACATTCTCTTTATTTTAATTTGGATTGTAATGTTTAGTGGTTCATGTTAATCAACGGAATATTCATCAAAAACTACCGTATTTTTATAATAACAGTCACTACATAACTTTGACAAACAGTGTGGATCGAAACCTAATCACAGTAATTAGTTAATGAACAAATGCGCATTAGTAGGGTGTGGTTTCTCCCTGAAGTGCGGTAATATAGGTTTCTGATTCCTGTTTAGGTCCTTGAACACAGTGATATATACAAATATATATTTATAGAATAAAGAAATAAATGTGGAATATATATATTTATATATATATATATATATATATATATATATATATATATATATATAATAAAATACAAGAATTGTCGAATGGTTCTACGATTTATACCGACAAGAAAGCTATGCATATTTTAGTTATGTACACATCATACCACAGAAAATTATGAATTGTCATGCCATCTACAAAATTTTCGTTTCGATAAAACACAGTACAATATATACTTCAACAATACCATATACTTAACACAAATATATATGACCTTTAATGATTGCGCATAATGTCGCCAGTCAGCTGGGTGGTCTGTGTGAAAAGGCATTCATTCTTCATGGTGTTTCCAATGGTTCGATATTTTCATATACATATTTAAAATATATATATATATATATATATATATATATATATATATATAATGTAATAAGACAAATGGAGAACAAAACACACTGGATATTGAAAGGTAAATAATTGACATTGTAATGCTTGCACACGATGTCGGAGTCGCCAATCGATGCGGGTGGTCGATGCGAATGAGCCGTTCATCCTTTAGGACGTTTAAACTGTTCCATAATTTCATAGGCATACATTCAAAGTACTACATACATGTACAAAATATAATTAGACAAAAAGACAACAAAACACCAGTAATATTGCAAGGTAAGTGATATTAAAAGTAGACATTGTAATGCTTGCACATATTGTCGGCGTCGCAAATCGATGCGGATGGTCGATGTGAATAAGCCGTTCATCCTTCAGGACGATTTAAACTGCTTGATAATTTTATATATTCATATTTGCCTTAATTATATATGCCTTAATTTTCTCTCTATCGATCTTCGTTGTATCTCTAACACATACGTTATTGATAAAGCGTCTTACTTGGACCCGGTCAACTGGGACCCGTCCAGATAGTATCGAAAAAAAAATCCGACTCGTTTATCTGAGACCCGTCTATTTGGGATGACACCTATATAAAATTTTCTATTAGTAAATAGTGGTATGCAATAAATATGTTTTAGTGCGGTAGACGCACTGCAACCGAGCGTTTTTTCAAAGCCCGCAAGGACTCCGCAACGACCGTTACTGACATTAGCGCAAGCGTTTAAGTGTATGCGGCGGCCGTGCTTCAGGCAGCCACCTACGGGCTCCGTACGGGCACCGTACAGTAGACTTACGAATGTCGTAGGATACCCGTGCGAGTTTTAACGCCTACTCGGCTACCCAAAGACATACGGCGTACCTGCGTAAAACCTAGGTCACAACCGGGATACGGTCGCCGTACGGCGAGTATTTTGGGCTATTCCGTGCGGTACACGCACGGCAACCGTGCGTTTTTCAAAGGCCACAGGGACTCCGCAACGACCGTAACTGACATTAGCGCAAGCGCTTAAGTTGATGCGGCGGCCGTGCGTCAGGCAGCCACCTACGAGCTCCGTACGGGTACCGTACAGTAGACGTAGGGAGGTCGTAGGATACCCGTGCGATTTTTAACGCCAACTCGGCTACCCGAGAGACGTACGGCGTACCTGCGGCTGTCGTAAGGGGTCTTTGTGGCTTCCGCAAGGTCAGCTTGCGGCGTCCGCAGGGTTAGCTTTCTTTACCTCGACAAGAATGAGGAAGACACCGTGCCGTTCCCGCACCCCGGCCGCATAAGTATTCCTGCGGTTTCAAAAACCCAACGGTGATCTGCGGTTTGCGGTGGCCGCAGCAGGTTGTGACCGACGCTTAAGTATTCCTGCGGTCCCAAAAACCGTGCGGTACTCTACGGTGTGCGGTGACCGCAGCGGGTTGTGACCGAGGCTTAAGGGGTCTTTGCGGCTTCCGGAAGGGTTAGTTTACTTTACCGTGCGAAGGCCGTGAGAATGAGGAAGACACCGTGCCGTTCCCTCACGTCGGCCGCATAAGTATTCCTGCGGTTTCAAAAACCCAACGGTGATCTGCGGTTTGCGGTGGCCGCAGCAGGTTGTGACCGACGCTTAAGTATTCCTGCGGTCCCAAAAACCGTGCGGTACTCAACGGTGTGCGGTGACCGCAGCGGGTTGTGACCGAGGCTTAAGGGGTCTTTGCGGCTTCCGGAAGGGTTAGTTTACTTTACCGTGCGAAGGCCGTGAGAATGAGGAAGACACCGTGCCGTTCCCTCACGTCGGCCGCATAAGTATTCCTGCGGTTTCAAAAACCCAACGGTAATCTACGGTGTGCGGTGGCCGCAGCGGGTTGTGACCGAGGCTTAAGTATTCCTGTGGTCCCAAAAACCGTGCGGTACTCCATAGTTTGCGGTGACCGCAGCGGGTTGTGACCGAGGCTTTATATTAAAAGGTATTTGTAGAAAAAGGGCTATTACGTTAAACTTTGAATTATTTTATGAAATGAAGTTACAAATCCAGAAATCCACATCCTAATAATTGTTGCAAATAGCATCATGAATATATTTTTGCTCGTGTTCTGTCTATGCGAATAACCTCAACATGTTGAGGCCTGGTGTGTTGGTTTTATCTCACAAACAAAAACCTTGTTATTAACTTGTTTTGGGAAGTTCAAAATTGCCGTGTTCATCTGTGTAGATGGCAACATCCGGGTTGGTCCGTGTAGCCGCCGTGTAGGGATCCCGCACTTTCCGGGACTGCCGTGTTCATCCGTGCTGATATGGGACTGGGGCTTTATATATCAATGGATATCTTTAAATTATAGGTAAACTGTGTAAAAATATATGATTAGGTGTGAGTATAGGTTGTGAGTAAGTTCTGGTATAAAATATTCGAAGGCTCCCGCAGCATCCTCGGACAGTTGTAAGTATATGTAAAAATGATTTATCTCCGCCATTAGTTAAAATGTTTTTACCGGTATTGGTTGGTTGTTTTTTTTTTTAAGATTTACTCAAACAGTTTTGAGAAGTTAACAGTTACGTCCTTGAAGCATACTTTCAATTTTAGCTAATCTCGATCAGCAGAGTATATCTTATTTTTGAAATATTTAGGTTAATAGTTTGCCCAGGGAAACGGGTGAGACCGACGTCATTCATTTGTTTAAGGGAAAACCTTAAGTAAAAACTTCTGAACTGATCAAAAGTTTATCCCGGTTGCATGCAAAGATGTTAATTCTCTGGGGCCACCTTAAGTGTCTGTTCAGATGTGATCTTCATCAGAAGTGTTTATAAGGCTACCAGTCCCACATTGCTGTCATACAGTTTTGTATTCTTTAGAACTAAATCTTTCAAGGGAAAGTTCAGAAGCAAATCGAGGGAGGGACCTCCAGGGGGTCCGAATTCTCCCTTTTTGCGGCCATCGCAACTTTTGTAAGGCTTTCAGACGATTTGTTACCGCCTGGACCCACTTTTCCGGATCTTAGGACCTCTTGTCAGGCTTTGTCATTAGTCCTCCCTATTTGGACCCCCCTCATGAATCTTCGATCCGCCACTGGAGTTGATAGCAGTTGCTCCTTTTTTGGTACCGACAGATTTAATATCAAGGGAATGGATGGCATACTAAAGGGTAAGAAAATTCGGATTTATATATTTATTATTTTTTCAAATGTCATACACCATCATTGTATCTCGAGTACTGTGGCGCCCATTTAAGTTATATATACATTGACATGTTTACATGTTTATTTCCGTTTTCCTGATGGGATCAGTATTCTGTTCATACCAGTAGTATACAATTAAAACTAGCTCATTCCACTAGCAGAGGAATCACTGTTAGCAAGCCTTCCCTGAAATCCCCAACTGGGCGATAATAGGGAAAAGGTTGTGTGAATGCGACCTTACTCAAAATCAAATAAGCTCAAAAATCAAACAATAGCTGTAAGGTTCTGACCTGTGATTATTACTCTGGCAAAAGATCTGTTTGTTTTAAATATCAGCGATATTAGAGATCATCAACATTTCAGTTAGCCAACCAGAATATTTTTTTTCAGTTTTAAATCAATTACACCATCTTTAGAGGGATATTTTGTCAAGAAACCCCTCAGGCTAGGACTTGCAGAGGTGATGTAATGGTTGAGACTTAATTGCTTCCTCTGACAGAGCCATAAAACATGTCTTCGCTGTGTCGCAACGCTAGGACAGGTACTGCCATATCGCGCAAATCGCGAGTCGTGCATCATACCTGGGTGCGAGGTTCTTATCAGATTTCTCAAGTAATATCGGAGAGGTCATAAATTCGGGCCGTGCTCACTCCTTGAGTTGACTTACACGAGAAAATGTGTTTATAATGGAAAATCTTTATTTTACTGATTTGTGTACTTATATGTTTTTTTTTTTCATGCCAAGCACAGAATGTCTGTGTTCGTTTTATTAATTCAAATAAAAATCCTTCATTTATAATTAGCAATGCACTTTGGTAACCACATATAGTCGGTTTAGTACACTACAAGAATATATAGTTCATGACCCTCCCGTTTAACAAAAAAAAAAATTGATATATCTACATAGAGTAAAATTTCGTTGTGTCGAACTCGGTTAAGTCGAATTCCCGCATGTGTCGAAGTCGAAT
This sequence comes from Sipunculus nudus, assembly GCA_026874595.1. Classification (NCBI taxonomy): domain Eukaryota; kingdom Metazoa; phylum Annelida; class Sipuncula; order Golfingiida; family Sipunculidae; genus Sipunculus; species Sipunculus nudus. The sequence goes on along the minus strand of CM049314.1, from coordinate 18,442,452 downwards.
GTGGAGTCCCTGCAACAGTCAAAACCTTACTAATTTAACTCTTTTAGGGTCGCTTGAATGTCTGGATAACATTGTGCACGGCCCGTTAATCGTGACTGGGCTGTGATGACCGGTTACACGTAATTAATACCGGCAGGGCGCGATGGTTCTGTCGCTCGACCCAAAGTCATGCCGCATTAATGTTTGGATAACAGTTGTGCTCGGTCATGATTGCCAGTTTCATAATTATTACAGAAGCATGATGGTTTACACACCTAGACATAGGGCGCGGATGACTGCTTCAAATTCCTGTCGGGAATTTAGAACTTTGTTGCTGACCAGGAGCGTTCTCTTGTTAAACAAAGGACTGTTGCTTCCTTTTCAATAGGGTCTGGTGTGTTGAACTGAAAATGATCTTAACCAATCATTTGATGGTTTGTGTGTTTGAATACATGTGCTCTTTATTTCACTTTCTTGAATACCTACTTATGGGCTTTTTCATTATTAATAAATAAATGTATTATAACATTTGTGTTGTTCTTCACGCAAACAGTTAGGAAAACAATATAACATAGACCCTATACATGGGCTGTATATATCGATATAATCAAGGCTGATGATGGTTGAATATAAAATATATCGGTTGTTAAAAACTCCGGATGTGTAGAAGTCGATTCAACAGTCCCTTCGACTTCGATCATAATGGACCCTCAGGTTTTTTAGATTTAATTACATTTAAATAATAATTTGATTCAAAAACTTTAAAACAATAGAATACAGGTTATTAAGTGCTTCCGATTTTTCCATTGACCAAAATTATGTTCAATGGGAGTATTTTATATTGAAATGTCCAGAAAACTTTGAATATAAACAAATATTCATACATGTTTCCTTATAATTCAAAATTAAAATTAAAATTTACAGAAAACGATCCAAAAGGATTAATTAAAACAAAGATACATCTTTAAACGGGAAGCTCTATATTATATTTTGTATTTTAAATTTCAAATGTAAAACCGTCATTCCACGTTTTGCCCTAGGATGTCAGAGTGGCTTCAGTCTCATTATGAAAATATAGGTCCTAGACTACCATTTCGTGCCAAAAATATTGATCATACTAAGGTCATGACAGAATCGGTGTCTATTTCCTTGACTATAACGTCTTCTAGCGCTTCCGGGACATTGGTTTATCTTTGCCCATGGTTTAAGTCTCACCCCCTTCTGTACTCTGAGATCCAGTCAACGCTTTTGATTACCTTATCGACTATCACGTAATGTATCCCTGGTCCAACATTAACGTGGAGGGATAAAAAACATTTCCGTGGGAAATAATATTAAACTGTGTGAAAAGATATTACTGCATGCATGGATAAACAAATGGATGTAACTTGCGTTTAAACCAAACAATGTACCAGTTCTTCTATATTAATCATTGGTGCATGAACCAATAGTAAATTAGGAAACAGCTGCATTTTTAAATACTTGATGTTTGAAACCTTAGAGTCATTACCAAAAGAGTATACCCTAAAATTACGATTATCTATATGCACTTAAATACTCCCCGTCATATTTATATGGTTACATGTCAATTTTGAATCAATTCTGTGAAATTTCTTTCTCCAGTTAACCGGCAAACACAAACACAAACATACACACATAATCCACCAAAAAATAACAACCCTCCGCATTGCGCAGGGTCAATAAATACAGCAAATATAAGAAGGACTTAGGATTTCTTCTCTCTTCAACATGGACGATGACATTGCATCAAAATAATGTTACCACATCGGAATCCAATCGGGTTTGAAATACCGCGAATTGTTAACAAGATGATAAATGCGATCCGAGTGAAACCAGTTGTAATAAACTGTAGTTCCGTTTGCGAACCAAGCTGCCCACCAACTGTACGTGCCTATAGACATGATCACGTGATCACAACTGGCAAGGATAGCAAAATCAACAGACCCGGATGGATGTCCAGAATAAACAACATCCGGTCCCTGGACGTTCTCTTTGGTCCAATCCATATTATTACTGCATACAATGAATATTACATTTTTGTATTTATTTCGGAAGAAATCCATTGCCTTGCTGTAGTAGGCAGGAGTCGCCATCTTCTCAATATTATGTGTGTTGTTCCCGTATGAATATCTTACATGTAGACCAACTCTGACCACAGATAAACCTTGATGAGTCTCTGGTAAAATTTTAAAGAGATGCTCCTTTGCCCTTTTGGACACATCAGGGTGGAAGACAAAATGTTCTTTCAGTTCACTCTCGACGTTTTCGAAATATTTCCACGACTGAAAATACCCGTTAAGCATTATATTGGTTCTTGGTACAGTTTCCGCTGCTTTGTCATAGCTTCCTTCCGGAGACCTGTATGACAACCATTCTCCAAATTGTTCCAAGTCATCCTCCTGTCGCATTTTCAGTTTGAATGTGTTGTGTATAAGCCAACCAGGTCTACAGATCGGCTCCATTTTGTTCCTTTTAGCTATTCCCAACAACGCAGCATAGTTGAACATGAGGTTTCCCAACTGTCTTCTGTCGTCAATATTCACGCTGATAAACCAGGTTTTGTTTTGTGTCACGGTTGTTTCGTTATAAATATTCGACCCGGAGAAATATTTTAATCCTTCTCTCGGTTTAATATTTATAAATGTTTCTGTTTGATCAAATAAATGCGTCACGGGTTTGATCCATTCCAAAGTGATTAAGTGATAAACAGATAGAAAAATGGTCAGAAGGAGGCAGCCTCGAAAAATTATTTTGCAATGGTATTTATACATTGTTGAATTCCAACCAGCACAGAAGGCCGAAGAAACAGAACTCTTTCAGCACATGTACTGTTAAAGTTTTAAACGTTATGTTGGTGTGTATGGACATTATTTATAGTTATTTACTATAGGCGTCCAGCTGTACAATTTTTCTGATACAAATGAAAAATCAATTTTAGTACATGGCAATACATCAATAAAAGAGACTGATATCTGGGTTACCGGCCACCAGGACAAAGACTTCTTTTTAAACTCTAATGTGAGAGATCAATATATACACTGATACTTAAACACATCAAGTATGTGCTAGGTCCTATTCACTTCCATGCTTTTGGTATCCGATTGATCGTAAGGATATACATTCCTATTACAAGAGTAACAAAATAACAAGCATAATTTTCGACGACAGAGAAAGTTGAATTATGTGCACAGTTATCATCATGTACATTGGTAAACAATGTAACAATTGATTTAATAAACAAACACATTAATGTATTAAGGAGTCCATTTCAAGTGCATTACATTGGTGAATTTTACAAATAATTGCATTGTTTATACTTTCTGATTTTAACCCTTGAAAATAACCCGCTATAAATCTGGTTATTTATATATATATATATAAAGACATTTACTTTTCTTAATGCATTATTTTTTATATATTATTAATATATTATACATCATTTCGCCCTTGATATATTATACATCTTTCCGCCCTAGAAAGATGACGCTGCATATGGTACCCTAGAGAAATCAGCCGCTGGATACACTGGTGCAGTGTATGACCAACGTCGCTGCGTTTAAACCTGAGCGAACTACAATATGGGTAGTCGAAAAGCGACTACTTATGTCCGGCAGATCAGAGAGGCAAGGATAAAGTGAGGCATGGAATCTCTCCTAACGTGAAAGCTCTCCAAACTTGTGGTACCAGAGCCCAAGTATCCCAAGACGCACGGATAGATGAAACTTTAGATTAATTCAGGTGTCACCATCAGTATGTACAAGATAATCTAATCCTAGATGTATGGGCATGCAACATTTCAGGCAAGTATGGCAAACCACTCCCAAGATAAATTCATAAAAGTATTTTATAAATAAATGATTGTAGTCGACACCACCTGTCTTGTGTGTGAGAAAGCGTCTTATATTACTTATCCGCCAGGTGGCGCGAGGTACAGTGAAATATTTATAGTTACACAACCTGTGGGATTAGTAAAAAGGGGCATAATTCACAGGTGGTCCTATTAGACAGGTCAGATATAACCAACGGAGATGCTATTGAATCACTCAAGGGGTGGTCCTAATAAACAGGTGGTCTTAAGAGACAAATGGTCTCATCAGACAAGTGGTATTTCAGACAGGTTCAACTTTACTATATTTTACCTTCGGTTTGTCTGCAAGCAAATTTGCGTTCTGAAAGGTCTGAACAAAGCTTGTTGATATTCTGGGAGGCTTAGGAATACACCCTATAGGAACAATCCAGTAAAGTTTGGAGGTTATTTTAATCACCATAAAAATATTCAAAGGATTCTGTCCCATTGATACAGCTATTTTTTTTTAAATATTGATCGGTATTAGGGGGTGTTTTGATACCGGAGGTGACTTGAGATGGAGTTGTTGAACTGCCACAGGTGTGTTTACCTACACAGCAAAATGTCATACTGGCGAAGATTTGAGGTGTCCTAAAACATCTCGTTTCTGACATATTATTCCTTTATTTCCGTACTCGATCCATCTGCGTGCATAGCGGGCTGATTTACAGATAGTTGTATATACACGTTATGTTTCGCACTTCCATTCCATCTCAGTACCACCGCACACCTGTGTAAATGGTAGGCAGGAGCTCAAAATGGCGGACATCATACGGGTCTTACACTAGAAAAAAAGGGTATCTGTTCATGATCAAACAATGTGCGTCAAAACAAACCAGCCTGGGATCATAACGCTCTATTTAATGTATACTGCCGCAATGAGGAAACACTTTTTAAAAGCCATATTTAAACTTCTGCTGCTAATACTTTTGGCTGTTATGTTGAGCCATTTGATTCTTTTGAAATGGGAACCGGCCATAAGATCATTATTTGGCCAGCACCATGGGAATCAACTGAGCATCCCTGCCGAAAGACCCCCGGTACTGAAAAAGACAACTACGAATGTACCGACAGAAAATGAAGAAAAACCTAACAGGGCAACGCAGGATGATACAAAAGCAAAACCCGAGGAAAAGTTGTATATCTCAACTAACATCGACGATAGAAGACAGCTTGGGAATCTGATGTTCAATTATGCTTCTTTGTTAGGGATTGGCAGAAGAAACAAAATGGTGCCTATATGCAGGCCGTGGTGGTTAATACACAAAACGTTTCATTTAAAAATGCGACAAGAAAATGATATGAAACAATTTGGAGATTTCTTTCCTTTCAGTGCGCGGAAAGGAACGTATGACGAAACAACTGCAATGCTACCCAGAACAAACATCATGCTGAACGGGTATTACCAGTCATGGAAATATTTTGAAAATGTTGAGAGTGAATTGAAAGATCATTTTGTATTCCACCCAGTGTGAGTACATCGGCGAAGGAGCATCTTCTGAAGATTATACCGGAAAAGCTAAAAAGTTCATACATTGTGCGTGTTGGTCTTCACGTGAGATACCTTTATGTACAAACACCGGATAATATTGAAAAGATGGCAACGGCCAAGTATTATAAAAAAGCAATGGATTTCTTTCGAAATAAATACAAAAATGTAGTCTTCATCGTGTGCAGTAATAATATAGTTTATGCTAAAGACAACGTCAAGGGACCGGATGTTGTTTATTCTGGACATCCTTCTGGATCTGTTGATTTTGCTATCCTAGCCAGTTGTGATCACATGATCATGTCTTTAGGCACGTACAGCTGGTGGGCGGCATGGTACGCAAACGGAACCACAGTTTATTACAACTGGTTTCATTCCGAACGAATATATCATCTTGTTCACAATTGGCCTTACTTCAAACCTGACTGGATTCCTATGTGGTAAAAATTCCGATATATATATATATATATATATATATATATATATATATATATATATATATTAAAATACATTTTTTATACTCCCGTTAATGAATATGTAAACGGATATGGATTGGATAGCTTGATGTATACCTTAATTAAAAATAAAATTCAGAACTTTCAGCACCGGGAAAGCTCAGCGTACGCCAATGACATGTTAACTTTATGATAACTTATCTAGTTTTGTTTTGGACTCAGAAACGTCATTATTTCTCAGACGGGGAGAACATGCACGTGCATTAAAGGTGTATTCAATATAAAAAAGGTTAAACATATTTTAACATATGACTGACAGGTCTATATATGCTTCTCGTTGTACGTGGTAGTTTATTTATAGTTTTAGCACATGCATGATAGGAACTGTATCTTTACAGGAATTGGCTCTGGTGATACAGCGCCTATTAACATATGAAATAGGCGGTCATGCAGCCACACGGACCAGTCATGAATAAATTAATTTCACGCACTGAGGCCAACAAGAGCTGGTGCCACCTGGGCCTTGATAAGATCAGGAACATTAATTAGAATGTATTCAGAGAGCACATATACGACCATGCCTCCGCCTCAGCCTGGATCCACACCCTTGTCCCTCCCACAAACTACCCAGTTAACCTTAGCACATGGCCCTACCTTAAAACCTCATTAAAATGTCATTAACATGAAAGGCCAAAGCTGGATCCGCATACAAACTTCCCTTTAATTCAGTCGACGTTTCTTGATATTTTGTGGAGAGAGAGAGAGAGAGAGAGAGAGAGAGAGAGAGAGACAGAGAGAGAGAATATAGGCGGAACAACGGAGGTGAACATGTTACCTCTGTCAGGTCATGTCCACAAACGATTCATTGAAATAAACTGAGAATGTTGTGATCTATCGTGCAGCCAGAAAGACAAATGGGAGTAAACATGTAACCTCTCTTAACGAAGTTGGCGCAAGTAACTACATTAATTTTTATATCAACAAGAGCGTATGGATACCTCTATGTTAAAATGAACGTTCACTTAGCAGCCCCAATGAGTTCTAGTCACAGATACCGCCATCTCTGCAGTTGAACCCAACGATCTTTTTCTCACACAATCTGGTGCCAAGGAAAAGAGTGGCACTATTTTGCACCACCAGACTCCGTTTGTAAGTATATATTCAATGGCTGAATAACTAAAACACGACTTTGTACTGTTTTGATTTGAAACACTTCCACCCAGCCAATACTTTGATTAGATCCTTGGAACGGCTGTTTATTTGTGACTGGTATTGAGACTCCTAATCTTAATCCCTTCATTGAAAAAAGCCTGTGACTCATGTTTTCCCGGCTAGGGACATTATAGGTTAACATTTGCAAAAGGTATTTACTTATCTAAAAACCAACTTGAGATTAACTTCAGATGTGATCAGGACCTATACAGGTCAAGAGTAGCACAAGAGAAGAATAAGGTCAAGGTCACCAGTTTTTTAAACTCCTCCGAGAACATTTATGAAACAACAGGTGTTTTAAGGACACATAAGCAAAACCTCAAAACGTTATTGCATAACAAAAAAGACAATATAGTAAAGAATAATTTTAGTGATTTGATAAAAGATAAAAGTCAGGTGAAATATGCAGCGCTTTAAGAGTTATCGTGCTAACAAAATATCCTACAGACGAATGATGACAAGGACAATCGACGGGACTGAAGAAGTATGGCTCCCCAGGAATGGTGTGCGGGGGGGGGGGGGGAGTGTCATGATAAACACAACAGGTTTTCGGACACTAGATGTAACCGCAGTTGAGAAACAGACACCACTGATGTAATTTTTCAGTCTCAACAGTACAGCAAAAAATTCATTAAACAGGGGAAAAATACAAAGTTTCAAGACTATCGATAAACACTGTTGATAAACGGATACGATTACTGTAATTTTACGGTCTAAAAATCTGGAAATAATGTGTAAAAATAGAAAAAAAATACAGGTGGCGCCAACAGTCTTTAGCAGCCGAAGAAACTGTTCATGATAAATAAACAATGCAAGAATCGTGAATACTTGAACTATCTTTGAAGATCGAATCCTTGCATTTACTATTGAGACACTGGAGCTTTTATAAATTTTATCAAGTACCCTGGGGTGCACAAACAAGCACCATAATAGTTTTCAGTGACCTAATGTCAGGGTTTTAAGAAGATTTGGTAAGGATCCCCATTATTATTAAGTTAGAAGTCTCTATATCTAGCGATTACGATTTGCAACGCTCTTACGGACGACCTGACGGACAGACGGCCCGACTGCAGGATGGACGACGGACAAAGCATCATTGCAATAACTCAGATGTCTTACATTCAGCTGAGTTAAAACATTATGCAATAGAATAGTGAAAGCTGAAGAATAATAATCAAGATGTCCATGTGCTTAAATTGTAAGTTAGTATTATGGCAGTCATGTGAACTGATTTCCGTTAAACTGGAAAAAAAACGTGATGAAGCCATTAATTTTCTTTAACGTTAAATGAACAGGCCCTATATACTTGTTGGTCATGCATGGACAGAATGATAGTCTAATGTGTAAGCTTCAAAATTTAGGTGGCGCTACTTGTCATGAACACTTTTAATAACATTAATTACAACCAAATTCCAAAAGAATGGGTACAGCCATTGGTGAAAAGTCCGGTAAAAGGCAGTAAATGTTTTAGGCTGCATTGGACAGGTTTAACCAAAATATATGGCAAACAAGGTATTACACGTTTCATACTGGAAAAAGCACAGGATCTATGCCAAGATTGTGCTATTACTGACTATACGTTCAAAATGTTTCGACACGGCCGATACCCCGTCTACCTCGATATATGAACATTTTAACAATTAAAAAAATTATCCTTTTATTCAGTCGACAACAGTGCATAGATAAAACTGAATAAAAACATGCACAGAAAGGTAGATGTGTTCTCCTACAACTGGCCAGCAGCTAGTTCATCATTTTGAGGTAGGGTCATTTATCGTGTACGGGCTGTTGTGTGCGAGTTAAGAAAAGGTGTGGTTGACACTGTTTGTTCGTGGACGCCTCATTAGAAACCATGCCAGAAAGGTGTGCATGTTATACGCCACATACAATGTCATGAGCTAAAACAGCTCACAACACATTCACAACTACAGAGTGGGACTTCAGTACGATATACACTCTTTCAGGTTGCGTAGATGAGAGGAACCTTTCACGTCGGCGCCCTCTGTTGACTGTGTTGTGAATCAAAGTTTCAGCGTTAGCAAATCTGCCCCATTAATCCCTCAGCCTCATATCCGTCAAAAATCTTGTAAGAAATAGTGAGAATTACAGCAACGCGTAAAACTAAAATTTAGGCATCCGGGATTAAATATTTTTCCAAATCTATTAATAAGACAAGACGCGAAAAAAGGAAATCATAACAAGTAAAAGTGATTAAACACAATATAGATGGTAAGCAGCCTTAATGGTTTTTGGACATTGAATTACAACAAGATACCCAAACGTACCGTGGAATCTAGGCACACACTGATGAGGGGACCGATGACCAGACAAAAAATGGAACAGACTGAACAAATTCAAGATTGAATAATGTATAATATATATAGGGAGGCTGTTCCCTGATCTATATAAGCCATAAAGATAAGGTCCACCGCTCCAAACAGTTCCACAATAATGGCCCGGACACTCACCGGTAGTAGTCCTGGGGCCAATTTCCAGAAAGGCCCTAAATTACGAGTTTGCTGCACCCCCCGGTTTGATGCCATTTTCCGTAAAAGTGATTCATAGAGATCATATCTCAAAACCTTACCTCTCTGGATGGTTTTAAAAAAATTATAAAATCGGGAATTTATAAAGTAACCTAAGTATTTTTTTTAATACATGGGTTACTGTCCAGGGTTCACTCTACGAAACTAATATGTGGAGAAATAATTACTGCCAAAGTCAATCAGAGCTACCACAATAGCTAATTTTGATGTGCTGAATGCACTGGAATTATTTTCAAAAGTCTATTTTAAATTTTTAACCTTCAAATTTTAAAATTAAAATTTTAAAATATTAAAAAGCAAATCATTATAAAACCTTACTGTTATTTGGGATATAAAGAGGCAAGGTGAGTCCTGATCAGAAATTTGATGAGCCAAATGGAATAAAAATGTTATATTTGTCATTTAGCGTATTTCAAGACTGAAAGTTTACAGTTTTAAGTTACGTAAAGTAATTTAAAGTAATTAAATAAGTGATTATTTGTTTATAATAAGTGTATACATCATCTTTTTCAGCCGAGTAAAACTTTAATGTCTACTTTCTATATGAACGGCATGAGGCAATTTGTTTCTGTTTTCTTTATTTCGACTGAAAAGTTACAAATGTAAATTTTTACTTTTAATATGAATTTAAAATGAATATAATTATAAATATATATATATATATATATATATATATATATATATATATATATATATATATGTTTTGGGTATAAACAGTCGAAATGAGTCATTATCAACAACTTGATCGAATAATTTTGTAATTCAGTTCCAAGTATCTTTTTAAATTTTAAAATTCACTATTTGAAGAAGTTAAATAAATCTCATATTTTTATTTTGAGTATTATTAGCTTTTTAGCTGAACCACATCAAAATTTTGGTCGGTCTGTTCCACTGAAAAAGCATGGGGGAATTCATTTTTTTATATTTCTAAATTTGATTTGACCCAGTTAAATTTAAATATTTTACTTAAATCCTGAATTTTAATTTGAAATTAAAAAAAGGAAAATGAGCATTGAAATATATAGTTGTAATGACATTTTGTGGAAGATTTGATGAGGTAAGTCTTAAACATATAATGCCGGACAATCACATTTTCCGTTAATAGCTAAAAAAAGGGTGAATTGAAGTTTCTCTTAATTAGATGCATTTGATTTTAAAACTCTGAATACGTTTATAGACGGAAACTTCTTTATTGAAGCCGGCAGCACAGCAATACTTTGCAACACAATAGGCAAGGACAAGTTTTACTGTCATATTGCACAAAAATAATATTACAAAATTAACATAAAATTTGGACAGAATCCAATTGAATGGTATCAAAATAATTTCGGATCTAAAACTTTATCATGCATTTGAACTTAAAATATGCAAATACTGGGTGTGCACATTTTTATTAAAGCCGGCAGGACCGCAAGGACATTGTGATATATTTTAAAAATAAATATATAACTTATCAGTCCTGTTCTGGTTATAGTTTTACAACCCCTTTCTAATAAAATTATAGTTAAATATCTGGCAAAAGTTAAACCTTTACTTCATTATTATCTTTATATTGTTCTTGAAAAGTCATAAAATATGTTTACGAATAATGTATTCGGTAGCATTTTGTGTTAACTTACTTGTGATTATTCAATTGGACAAAAAAAAATTTATTTGTATGTTTTACTTCCGTTATACTTAGTTTATCAAATTTAAAATCTCAAATTTCGAATTTATTTATAAAAGTTTAGATAAACATTTAGAATGAAACCGTATTTTTGACAAATTTCAGGCCATGTGCTTTGTGTAAAAAACTGCCAACACCAGCGGAGAGCAAAAGTTTACGGTGAACTTTAACCATTAACTTCTTATTTTAAATTATCAAAGTGTTCATGATTTTATAGATATTTGTGTAAAATTCTAGAGCCATGGTAGCCAGGCGACCAGTTATATTTTTCAAACATTAGAGGCGGATAATTTATACACACACACACATATATATATATATATATATATATATATATATATCAGGGGCGGATTTAGCCCCCCCCCCCTTTTTTTCGACCAAATTAAAATAACCTGGGGAAAAATCTCATAATACACCGTCAGTAAATAATAAAAATTAAAGACCAAGTGTATACAACAGTTACAATGTATGTCTTGCTTTATAAAGGCTACCTACGATTACAACTTAAATTTTCATGAAAAATTCTATACCTGGGAGGTAACCGCCCCCACCCCCCCCCCCCCCCGGCCTCCCTATATGAGCCCCCACTCCCCCTATTCTAAATTCCTGTATCCGTCCCTGTATATTATTTTGAAATATACAAAATGGTAAAAAAAAGATCATAAATGCTTTCCCCAAGACGGCTTACTATATTCTACCGTGTAAACATCTGTTTGCTAGTTTGTCCGGGGTTAACTGTAATAGGAGAAGAACCTACAGTCTTTACACCATAGACCAAGTCATGTATAAATATTACTTGCTTCGGGAATCAACGGCCAGGTGTTCGTACAACTAAGGTCTGCTGACTAGTGAACCACGTGCACGATCAGTCCCACGAGATGGATACTTACATCCCACTTCTGAATACCGAAGAAAAATCGTAAAAAAAAAAAGAATCTAATATACCGTTATATATATTTGAACTTTAGCAGATTTAAACAGATTGATTAAATATAGAATTACCAAGTATTATATTAGCAGGCGCTTGTATTCTATATCACATTGACAAATTAACGCATGATAAAAAATAAAAATGAATTTTCGATTCTGTGTTCTATTTTTTTTATAAATGAGGTGATATATTTCATTTTCTGTGAGGATCGATATTTATTTCATTATTATATATAATCTTATTTTGTTCAGAATTTGGGGAGTCATGTTCGGTGAACGTGCTGAATAGTCATTTTCCGTATTTGTCAAACACTTAGGTTGTCATGATCAATGTATCCATAGATTGTTTATCGTGTTCGAAGACGTCCATTTTAGCGTCCTAGGAGGACGTTCGTTCATAGCGACCTCCAAAGTGAAAGCATATAAACTGCATAGCTTGCTCTCGATCTATATAACAAGACTCGTCAAATAATACCAGCCCTGACACATACTTAATAAAATATATATATATATATATATATATATATATATATATATATATAATATGATATAATATATCTCACTATAGCGACCACCTCAACATAACGACAACTTTTTCACGGTCTCAATTCTTTATTTCTCCTTATATATAGACATTGTTAAGACGACCACAGTTCATTAATGCAAACATCTTTGTCAGTTTTCACGTTTTACCAAAGAGAGGCTGGTACCCGTGTCTTCTTCTCAACTTGACAAACTGATAAACACAGATTGTTCCTAAAACCACCACTAGGAGCGCCATTGTTGTAGCAAAGATATTGACCGTCTGTATGCCATGAATACCATCACTGTCTGTGCTCGTTCCATCTGGAGAAATACGAATGTATTAAGACACATGTCAACAGAATCAAGGGATCCATGGGCCACGGCGCTCAGCTGTCTATCAAGGCTAAATAATTCTAGTATAGATCACCATTTAATGACTGTCGTTATTACTATCATCATGAAACAATTATAAGAAAAAAAAAACAAAAACATAAATCCGCTAAGCAAGCAGCCTTGGTAAATCAGCTGAATTGGCCTTGCATCCATTAAATAATTATGCACCTAATCTTTTCATCTGTATCGCCTCTGAATTTCTCCTAATCTTTGGGCCTAATAGTAAGTAGATAATAATTAAACATTCACCTAGATGTCATTTATACCGTTGGTGAAGGGGCCCCTAATATGAGGGTCCTTTACATCCTCAACTTCGGTGCTCGAACGCCATCTTTATCTTCTTTAGAATAGCTTAGTGTATCTGATAAACTTAATTAACTTATTTTTGACTGGGTTAATATATTTAAAGAGTGACTGGTCTATCTTAATATTATTTAAATTATTATTTCTACAAACTGTTGTAAAGCTAAACATCCCTAAGTCTTAAAAGTTATACAAAAGATGAAATAAAACATTCAAAGTAATTATGAACCTTGTGTAATAGCTATCAAAACTTGCACCAAAATAAGAATTATTAAAGCAATCCGAGATATAAAAGTATACACATTTCGCTAACTGTAGCGAAACATGTGCTTTTGTATTAACTTAAAGTGATTTTCACTGAAAAAGGACTGATATTCATGAAAATACAAAAATGTTAGTCATATCTTTTTCATATTTTGTCATTCTGATTTGTGATATTTAGGTTTACGGTACGGGTCTGAAAAAAAACAAACACTATCACCTGATTGATTCAATGCCTAATTAATGATGAGCTTCTGTGGCTCAGGGGTAGAGCACAGGACTCAAAACCGAGAGATGTTGAGTTAATTCGAATCTTGCCGAGGCGGTAAAAATTTTTACGGTTTTCCCAAACCAGGGCAGGCCTAATGGAAATTCCGTGCTTCACTCACAACCGAGTGCGCCTTTTGGGGGTATCTCGGTAGTATGACCTAGCAGTGGTGCAGATTCACACCCATGGCCCGCAGGTGGGGTAGACACGGTGCGTGGTTAACGCCAGGATATAAAATGAGAGGAAACTTGTGATACTGCCCGATCACGTAGGCGAAACTGGAATGGAATTCTGCAGATGTACATATTTTTAGTTTAGCTAGCGTTGAAAAATTGAGGCCGTCAGCTCGGACAATAAATATTTAACAAAAATTATAAAAAAAATGTCTCAAAATGGTCTTTTAAACTTGAAAAAAAAAGTAAAAATAAACAGTGATACATTTATTTAATTACATAATATAAGTCATTGATCCTAGTTAGTAACAACAGTCAAAGCCATTAATTGAAACATTAAAAAAGTAAATTTTTCAGTGCAAATACATGACCTACAGAGTTATTTTCACTTTCATTAAATATATTTATAAAATAGCTGTACCAATTTTACTTAAGCGTGCAAGGAATCATTTATTTAAGCTACGTTGGATTATTGTGACTAAATAATTAAACAAACTTAAATGGTCAAGAAAGGCTTTACAAGATTGTCTTAAAGCTTTTGATTTTCATCAAATTTAACTTAAAAGGTAAAAGTTGTAACATAATTAAATGCCTTGTATTTATGATTCTACAATTTTATTTTTTTTAAATTAAAAAATGTGATTAAAGAAAGTAATAACAGATGTTCCTTTTTCAAGGACCTGCGCACATGGTGATATCAAAACAGTGACTTACTCAAACAATACATCAGAATATATGAATTAAACTCTTTTGTCGTTATACACAGTGCTATTAGCGCAGGGGTGGGGGTGGGGGTTGGGGGTGGGGGGTATCTCTGGGTTACCAGGCATCTGACTCGGGTAAAACGCCCGGCCCTCTCCGCTGAAGACCAAGGTTCGATATCAGGTGTTGCCATGAGAGTGGGTTGTAGTGGCCGGTCAAGGGTCGGTGGTTCTCTCCGGGTTTTCCGGCTTCCTCCACGTCTCTCACTACACTTAAGTAATTTGTAACTGCTTTCAACTCGCTTATAAGACTTGACTTTCTTTTACAGACTCTTAACTGTCAAACTTCTTGTCGAGGGAGCCGGTACGGACATAGCTTCGACCATGTGCTATGTCCGGCTCGAGCAAAAGGCATCTGACTCTATTGCTGTGGCCAAACCCCTGTGTCAACAGAGGACTATGACTAGGACTAGTTACATTTTTGCATGTCCAAGTAGGGAGTATAAGGCCAAAAAAAAATAAAAGGTATGGTTCTAAGGCACCGCCCGCGTCAATTTTTACCCCCCGCATCAACAATTTTTATTTTGATTTTTATCTTTCAAGAAGATGAATATTACAATTTATGTAGTGCTTTTCCCTGTTTTCCAAAAAGAAATTGTTATTTTCATACTTTTCCCTGATCATATGACATTTTTATGGAGACACTCAAAAAAAGGTCAAAAATAAAATACCGCCCGCCCGCACTGATTTCTGAAAAAAAAGTGCATGAGAACCATACCTTATTTTTTTTGGCCTAAACAGATGATTTTTTTTTAATAATTTATTCTACATTAATAAGGGATATCATGTTTAGATGTTAGCGTGAGACATTAGGTTAGAGAGCACGAGTGTCTCGTTTGATTTTAATTTCAGTATAGTTTAATTCAGTTGTATCCGTCTCTGTCTAGACGATCTTTATTGAAATTTAGTTGTAGACTTCAAGGGACGAACACCTGCTTAGTTTGCTTTTCTCGGGGTTTGTTCTGGAGGTGTGTCCATATCCCTACCTTGGCTTTAGTGTATTGATGTTTACTGCTAAAATGCTTAAAATGAAACGTGATTCCATGTACCGACAGACGTAACTCAGTTCTAGCTCTTATCACTAAAGCCCTGTAAAGTCCATAGGGCGAATCCCTGATATTTGCATATTAGGGCGTCACAAGGCTCCTGACGATTCCCTCGTATTTGTAAATCAGGCCGTCTGGCCTCCTGTGAATGGCATCGTTGCCATGAGGACGCTAATTGCGTCCCATCGGCAATAGACAGCTCAACTCGCTTGGTAACATTCGCACTGAAATCATGCATGTTTCGTGTCCTATGATATATCTCTGCTGTTCAAACATACGGTCCATGGGCCAAATTAAAGTGCATTGAAGACAATGTCGCATCAATTTTGTACTGTGTATCTGTTAGTGTCCAAGTTACACATGGAAGTCTTGCCACTGTTAAGTTGCCAACACGCTGAACGTCGTGATCGTTTCAGTCAACCGGTGCATGAATAACAGTTTGACTGCGTTCGTCGCGTTTGGACCTGAAAATCTCACGCTGATTGGCTTAGCTAGAGACACATTTTTAAACCGGCCTGCTTCGATAAGCGATGGTCTGATAGACGGTGACACATTGACTCACTGAGGCTGAAGGTTATATATAGTGTAAAAAATCTTGCCGTACTCAAATAGCCGAGGACCTAAATATATTAAGACTGATTAAATATCAATATATATATATATATATATATATATATATATATATATATATATATATATATATATATATATATATCAAGCTAGAAGTCGACAAAAGCCGGTTACTGAATTAACCATGTTGGTTTTGAAAAAGCTTCTGGGCAAGACCACTATAATTACTCCTTACGTCACTGGGAAAGACCTTAGTTCATCGAGGCGGTCATGTGTGGTGCTGAATGTCCGGAGCGGCCCAAATCTACCAGTCGATGAAATAAGAGGGTCACAGAGTAGTAATTCTTTAAGTAAGTTGCCGCGAGGTAGCAGTACCGACACTAAGTGCGGCACAGTGAGAGAACGTATGATTTCTCTGTCATTTCATTGATTTGGCCAGTCTAGCGTGTCCATCTTAATAAATAATGTAGTCATGGGCGGTCAGCATAGTAGTGTGCTGATTTGCTTGAAGACGGTAGGGACTTGTGACGTCAGCTAGCACATATAAGCCAGGGTCGAGTAGAAAATCGCCACAATTGCCTTTTCAGCGTGCCAGATTGAAGTAGCCTGACGATTGTCCGCAGTCTAAAGGCAAGTCTGCGTTCATTAGTCTGAACAGCTTAGAGCGGATGTATACAAGCGTAAACACTGTATATGAGGAAGCTCACGTTAATACCAATGTAAGGACTTCAGACCGGATATCGCAACTGACGACGGGCTGGTAATTCGGCGATCCTTATTTGTTATGAGCCCTTCCAGTAACGGGCCAATTATATTATTTACACGCGAAACTTTGGAGGTGCTGGGTGACGTTGGGTGGATTTGGTATCGTTGTGTGGAGATATATTCAGTTACCGAGTGCTGGATGATTCCAGACGTGTACTCCAGCGAGGAACGGTTGGTGATTGAAGCCCTGTCTAGAAAGAAGGAAATTGAAAGTGCTGCGTACACAGTGAGAGCGAACTGTGATGTGAGCGGCTTGCCATTCCGATGTCAAGTGTGCGTGATGGTCATATGACCAGGAGCGGTATACAGCGAGGACTCCCTTGTGTATATATAATTGAACAAAACGGACTTAGTGATTATTTGTTTCTTATTGGATGCCTGTGATCATCAGTGTTTATATGTATGGAGCGCAGGGGCGTCAAACTAGGGGGGATTGGGATTTATATACTCCCCACTTTTTGGCAAGGGGGGGGGGGGATGATAAATGTAATCATCCCCCCTTTTTCAGAGAATAATATTATAATATTGCAAATGAAATATATTAATAATTAGAATTAAAGACTATTAAAAGATCTATTAACTAAAAATTCTTATATCTAAACCTTTCTTAGAATTCACAAAATAACTTATTTTTTAAAACATTATAATTATTTGAAATATGATTTAGTATATATATATATAATAATAATATATAGGCCTATATATATATATATATATATATATATATATATATATATATATATATATATATATAGTTGTATATGCCATTCACAGACGCTGAAAAGGTATATATATATGTGTGTGTGTATATATATATATACATACAAAGTCATCTCCCTACCCTGGAAAAAAATTTGACGCCACTGATGAAGCGCCTCTCCAGAGAAATGTAAGGGCATTATATTTCCTATATTGATTTGTTTTGTTAATTCATGTCTTATTCTTCTTTTCGAGTGTATGTATGTATGAGTTTAAGCCGGTTTGGTTTACTATTTAAAACAAGTGGCCCATTGGCCATTACGCTCAGCTAATTTTGACTGGGCGCTCATGTTTTTTATTAATGTTTTATATTCCCTGTGATAATAGCCACTGGCTAAAGTTACAGTGTTGAAAAAATTGACATATAATAAAAAATTCAGGATTCATAGGAGACCTGCCCAGGACCCCCCTGGATTTTACAATAGAGGGTTCCAAAGAAAATAGATAAAATGTGTACCCTGTCTGTCTTGGTGCTCAAAATCCTGTCTCTGGTCCATAGCTGGCAGAATATAGTTCACCATAATCCAATTTCAGGTTTCCAAGGAGAATTGCCAAGGATTTCCCTGAATATCGTGTAAGAAGAGTCTAGGGCTAATGGATACAATTTGTGCCAAGTCATGGTGACCTAATTTCAGTTTTCCACAGACATTTGCCAAGAACATCCAAGAATGTAACATTAGAAGATTCTAGGCTTAACAAATACAATGTGTGCCCTGTATGACTTTCTGGGTGCTCAAAATCCTGTTTTCGGACTGTAGGTCACAAAATGTAGGTCACCATTACCAAGGACCTCCCAGGATGTTGCATATTCTAGGCCTAACAGATTTGACTTGTGTCCATCTGACATTCAGGTGGCTCAACATCAAGTTTTTGTCTTGTAGGTCACAAAATATAGGTCATCATGACCTACTTTCAGGTTTCCAAGGAGATTTGTCTAGAGCCTCCAAGGAAATTTTGTTAGAAGATTATATGCCTAACAGATACGATTTGTCACCATCTGACATTCAGGGTGTCCATATGAGATCTTTTCCTATAGGTCACAGAATATAGGTCACGGTTACCTAATATCAGGTTTCTGAGGACATTTGCCTAGGACCTCCCTTCATGTCATGTTTGAGGATTCTAGGCCTAATGGGTACTATTTGTGCCCCATCTGACTGTCTAGGTGCCCACAATCAAGTTTTCGGCCCATATGTCACAAAATATAGGTCACAACAATAAAAGTTGTAGAAATTCTCAGGATTCAGAGTGATCAATATAGCTCAGATAACTTACAGTTAGCTGAGCTAAAAACCTGGTCGTTCATACCTTTAGGGGCGTAACACCCTGTAGCCCTTCAGCTGGACTTTCCATTGAAGCTTGACTGGAATACAAATTTGACATTTTTGTTTTGTCGACGTTTCAAAAATTTAAGATAATATTTAATATAATTAAGAAAGTTGAGCTTAAGTGTGTTTTTTTATCTAAAAAAATTATATCCTAAAAATGAATTTAAAGTAATAATAAGTACATGTTCTTTTTCCTCCTCTGCACAGTTTAATATGATTCTTAAAACTCCAATAAAAGCTTTTCTTTTATCAAATGCTTTCAATTTTCAGATTATAAAAGATTGTACTTGTATTTTTGCATTATGTGAAAATGATATCAGCAATGCTTGCAGAAAAAAAATGTGTAAAAAAAGTGTAAAAAAAGAGGCTTTTATGGAAAATTTAGTTTAACCTATCGAAGGAACGACTATCTGACTGGATATTGAATGGTCGGATTCGAAGATCACGAAGATCCAATGGTTTCGAAACGTGCCCTGTTAAAGGAAGTGCGGTCGTCCCCAGCCGACGGACAAAGGACCATCACTATAGCTCTGATGACTTACAGTCAGCAGAGTACAAAGTGCCTTAAGATATATACTTTCTTGAATACTTAGGAAACATAGCGGAACAGTTATCTTATATATGAACAAAACAACATCAGTGGCCTTGATATCAGGCAGTACTGAGGTGTAAAAATAGGCTTTTATGGAAAACTGAGGTTTTCCATAACCTATCGAGGGAACGACTGACTGGATATTGAATGGTCAGATTCGAAGATCCAATGGATTCAAAACGTGCCCTGTTAAAGGAAGTGCGGTCGTACCCAGCTGACGGACAAAAGACCATCACTATAGCTCTAATTACTTACAGTCAGCAGAGTACAAATGGCCTTTAGAGATAAGAAACGCGAGAAGATCTACTTAGTTAACGGATGCAGTGAAGTTTATGTGTTTGTGTGTCCGTCGGCTTGGGTTATTAACAGTGAAAAAAGTTATACCTTGACATGAGCACGTTCACAAGCCATCTGAATTAAGGCTGCGGATTTCAAAGCCCAATGCTGTATTTAACATATTGTGACCCCGTTTGGGCGCGTCGTTTGTAATTCCAGTCTTAACACTACATCCGCTCCTGCTTCGTCATGCATAGAACAGCGCGAAACCGATCTGCTGCTACTATTATATCAGCTGTCTATCAAAGGGAACACAATATTACGCTACTCAGGCAGCGGTTGTACACTGCAGTCGTCAGAGAAATCGTTTCGTGTAGCCGCTGCTTGTTATGGTAAGGTTTTCTGGGCAGAAACACCAAAGTGCGCACAGAGCATAGGATTGTAATCAGATCACTGGAAGCATGGTATTGCATTGTGCATCAAGCCCAAATTTTAAACAAGCAACACCGATTCTTGTTGATTACACCAGCACTCAAGCTCTCATTAGTCTAATTATTGGCCCTATGCCAGAACATGTGTTATCAGACCAACAAGAGCGGGTGTCTCATGTTTAAAATTAGGGCTGCATGCACAATGCGATACCACGCTATCAAACAGTGGTATGATTACAATTCTGTGCTCTGTGCGCACCCTGGTGTTCCTGCCGAGAGAAAGTTCCCATAACGAGCAGCGGTTACACGAAACGATGTCTGGGACGACTGCAGTGTATAACCGCTGCATGAGAATCTGACCATTCTCACAAAGTGAATATGTTAAACCTATCCAATATCCGTTGCTTATACTCTTGTAGATAAGGTGTGTTGTTTTCTGTTATATTTTGGTACGCTGGATTTGGCTTGCCGTTATGATTGTGACCCTATCAAAATGCTTGGTATTGCAGAGAGGACGACCAGTTGGACCAAAGCCTCAACGTGACATAACGACAGACCTGCTAGCATTCAGAGACATACCATACCTGAGCTCAGAAGACTTGCTGTCTTTCTTTTTGATGAATCACCAACATTTTGCCATGAGAAGCCGCCACATGTTGGGAACCCGGGTGGCGGTGGGACCATTTGTTCTGGTTCCCCTGACTGTAGGATCAAACTCATCCCATCCAATCCGTGAAATTCCATGTGACAATGCATGAACCAAAAACCTTAAAATATAAAACAAACAGTCATGAGCTGTCTGTATGTGGAGTGCAAATTAAGTCGAACCTGCCACAAAAATTGCTGAACACATGGAATCTATATGACGCTGAGAGGCAAAATATGCAAGGCTGTAACTTATAAATAAATAATTGTTTTAATGATCATTTTACTGTTGTATTTTTGTCGAAATATTCAAATTCAAAATAACCGATCCCTATGTCCCCAAGATAAACACCTATGTTAACAACAGTATTGACCAAAGTTTTATAGTTAACCTTTAGGAATTATAAAACATGAGGAATTTAAAATTTATGGTCAATGGATATCATCCTTGGGCGAACAGGCCATCTGAGACTGACAAAACCTTGATATCTAATAAGAATTACCAGTATTCTGGTAATACGACACTATTTCCGATATCTAAGACAGGCGGCAAATTATTTAACTAATATATAGTTCCTTCACAGCACAGTTTTACATCAGTCGTGTTTTGGAATTAAGTTTTATTATATAATTCTTTCATTCACCGAGCATTCAAGACTAAACGAGATGTGCGCGCGCACACTGAGAGGTCATGTAACTAAACATCTTCAAAGGTTCATTACGGAACGATCTTATGCTTGGAAATTTAGCGCCTTTTTTACTATATTCGGACGTTTCAGAACTTTTATTGCACCGCTACCTGTACACGACCAGTTGTTTAAACCTTCTGGATAGAAATCTGCGGAGAACCCCTCGCAGATATCCAAATTTCAATCGAGTAGCCCGACCTCTCAAGCCTCACAGGAAGCCAGTGAAAGCGATATAGCGTCAAACGATCACAAGGTGGAGAAGGACGTGGTGGGAAACATCCTACTAGGGATGGAATCACAAGCCAGAAGCGGTCATCGGGATATTAATCCGAGCAATACCCCACAAGGGTTTTCAGACAGTGATCACAAGAAAAGTACAACTGACAGGAGCGGAAACTCTGAGCTGACGCAAATAACGCATAACAAGAAACATGGCGGCCCCCAAGCAGAACATGTGAGCGGTATTAAAGCGGCTGCCGATCCGTCTCAGAATGACCAAAACAATATCATTTGCTGAAGAAGAACAAATGCCTAATAACCATGGGACGTCAGGTCCAGGGTCTTACACGATCTTGGGAAGTAGGACTCCGTCAGAAGACAGCGGGAGACACAGCGCAGGCAGCAGCTCAAGCTGCAGAGTAATATCTAGCCATTCGCATGACAATCGTAAACATAAGAATGGACACAATGATAAATCCAAGACAGAATTGATACAAAGAAACAGATCAGAGAACTAAAACAACAGATGCTGCTTTGACAGATACCATGCAAATGCTGGCTTCCATTCTAACTGAACCGAAGGCAGCAAGAGACCAATGGTAAGAAGGAGTGATTATAATTCTTATGAGGAGCATTGCATCTCGGATTCTGACACGAAAGAATCCACCCCCCCCCTCCCACTCCAAAGAAAAAGCCAGGTAGGATATCCCAGAGGATCAGATTACCGGTCATGAAGATGTAAATGTCCTTGCAACTTGCTCCAGCAGTGATTTGCAAGTGGATAACTTCCTTGTTACTGTTGCTAAAGCTGTAAACCAAACAGAGTCAACTAGGCCTGAAATAAACAAGCAACTGGTAAATGTTGTGACATAGTGCCTGGAGAGGGGTATAGGCAAAGAATACCTTGAAAAATTGCTGGAAGGTCACTGCGGCTCAAGAACGGTGATAGACTCAAAGTAGTCAGGGTGAATTCTGCTATATTTAATCATGTTAGCAAAGAATTCAAACAGGAAGATATTTATTTGCAGAAAGTGCAAAAAAAAAACCCTTATCCCAGGCATAAAAAGTTTGGTAGGACTGATGGATAAGCTGTTATAATCCATTCAGGATAAAGATGATGGGCCTTAAGCTACACATATTGTCCAAACTTTGTCTCAAACAGTTGGCATGCTGTGTTCAAGCTCACATGGACTTTATCTGCGCAGACGAGGGCTTTTTAAACCAGCAATGAAATATGAATACAAGGTTTTGTGCTCTGAAAGTAACCCGATGACAGGAGAACTGTTTGATGACCAGTTAAGTCAGTCAGTGAAGGAGCTCATTGAAACTTACGATGTTACACCGAGGCTTACAAAGAAGAACATCCGACAAAAATATTCTAAGTATGGTCCAGGGTAGTTCCATAGATTTCACTTAAATTCCATTTCAAAACAAAGTGCGAGAACCATGTAACTTCACAGACTTAGAAAAAAATGGCTGTTGATGCCGAGATATGTAATAGTTGAATGCCGATATGAAGCAGGGGAATACTTGTAAAATATCTTTCTCAGACCCAAATTAAACAATTCTTTCATAATGAGTTTAAACCTGAAATACCTGAACGAATTTGCCTTAAAAAACTTCAACATGGATACAATGTTTTCATGCCTCAACCCGGTATCAAACAGATGCTTTATTGGATCAATAGCTCTATTGCTTATTATTCTGTCCCTGTACATGAAAATTACCAGAAATGCCTCAAATTCAGGCAGAATGGTATGCCTCAATTGATTGAGCCCAGCCCCTTAATATTTGACTAAGCTGTTTAAGCCAGATTGGGGAAATCGCGAAGTCTAGGCTCTTCATTTCAAGTGCATATTTAGATATCATTATTGTTCTTAGTGAAACACCTGAGCAGTGTTCTGAAAATATTCTGACTACTCTTCAACTGTGGAGTGATCTTGGCTTTTCCATTAATGTTGAAAAATGTATTGCAAGGCTTTCACAGGCAATTCAGCTTTGGGGATGTATTACTGATTCCAGGAATATGGTGGTTTTACTGCCTCAGGATAAAACTGACAATATACTGCACTGGTGTCAGTTTTATGAAATACAAAATATTACAAAAACAAAATTATTGCCAAAGTGATAGGCATACTGGTCTCATGTCTATCGGCTGTTATATGTGGAAGACAATATTATCGACAGTTGAAACAAGAAAAAATCATGGCCTTAAAACAAAACTGTGGCAACTATGAGGCTTAAATGTCTAACGCTGCCAGGCAACAGCTGAAATCATGGATCAAACACGCTGCTCAAAATTATAACCTGATTTCATATGGAAACCATTCTGTCATTTTAAAAACTGATGCATCTTTGCAAGGCTGGGGTGCAAAATTGGTAGGCGGAACTTCCACAGGGGGACACTAGGCTGACTCTGATTTGTTTCAATATATCAATTATTTAGAACTCAAAGCAGCATTCCTGGGACTAAGAGCTCTGGGCAAGGAAATAAATGATGATCACTTGCTGCAGGAGATGGATAATACCACTGCAGTAACATACACCTCCAATGTGGAAGCAGAAAGAGGAAGTCGAACACTCCATGATACAACAGAATGGAAACTCTGGCCTAAGACACTCAAAAATATCACTTCAGTGCGGGGCACCTCTGTTATTGTTATATTTCATTCTCATCTCAATTACCAAAACAAGCCCTTTGTATTATGGAGAACCGATCCTGAGGCATCTGCAGCTAATGCATTCACTTTATCCTAGGCCAATGCTGCTACTGTAATCCCTCCATGATGGTAATCATGATTCAGGGAACTTCCACATATCAAACGCGTCTTCAAGGGAGCGTTCAAGATGCGACCAGCTGTCCCCAGATACCAACAGACCTGGGATGTCTCCTCGGTACTTAATTTTTTAAAGAAAAAAAGCCCCAGTGAATAAGTTAATTTGCAAGAACTAACCACGGGACAACCCTGTCAGCTAGTGCATTTTATGGACACTGAATATATGCAACATAGAAAGTCCAATGCAACATTTTACAAACAAGAATTGGTTAAACATTTTAGGCCAGATATGCAACAACCATAATTGGTTTTGCCTGCTTACCCACCAGACAGATTATGTGTGCTGACATACTTGAAAGAGTACTTGAAAAGAACAAAACCACTAAGACAATATACAAAACTCTTTACTAGCTTTCATAAACCGCATAAACATGTATCTCCCTCAACATATTCCAGGTGGGTTTGCACCTACTGACCAAATCTGGTGTCGATACCGTATTCTCAACACGCAGCACTAAATCTGCATCGACTAGTCCTGCGTACAGTAAGAATGCACCAATCTGTGATATTATGAATTCAGCAGGTTTGACAAATGAATGCACTTTCTCAAAGTTTTATAACAAACCTGATGTCAACAAAGAGCAGTTTGCACTTGCGGTACTGGACAATTGATTATCTTTATGGCCTTACTACATTACTAGTACTACTATCAACTACAGTTGATATTCTGGACTCTTGCGCTACATTATTTCATAGTCATAGACTGTATCTGATGGTATAGCTAATAGCTGTATCTTGTTGTCACCAAACAATGTTTACATCCAGTTGGATTTTAGATTAACATACTTATCAGTATACCCATTTCAGGCATGGTGGTGGTGATGATAACTTGATTATATTTAATTCAGACTATTTTGTAAATTTTTGCTTTCCTTAGCCATGTTGGCTTCAGTTCAACACCAAACGAGTCTTTAGAGTGCTGGATAAATGAAAGAATTTATAAAATAAACGAGCCTCACCTGTAAGGTGATGACTGATTGTGATTCTTTCATTCACCAGCAGCAAGAAAGATCAAACACCGAACTTAACTGCTTATATAACCCAACTCATCAAGAGTGTTTCAAACTGGCTCTCGTTCGACTAAAAGACCTCAAAGTATGCGCGGGCACATCTTGTTTGATATTTCTTGCTTCTGGTTAAAGAAACACAATCAAACATCACCTTACCAGTAAGACTCTTTTAATTTCTTAATTTATTGCCAAACATATCAACAGAGGCCTTGCAGATCCAGATCTTCTTATAGGCTTGTGAAATGTTCCGAAGGATGATAAAATAAAAAAAGCCTGTATACAAAGCCGGAAGATAATATGGAAGCACAATTTTTCGCCAGTAGGTTGCTGGTATTAAATTTGAACCACTTTCACTCATATTTCTAAACTGGTTGTTAAACTGCCCCATGTTGAGATGTAGATAAGAACAAAAACTAAGATAATAATTAGGTTCAAAATCATAAATGCTACGTTTACCTGGGTTATCCGCTTTGAATCTGACGACCACGTATCCTCCCGCCGGTATCATTATCATGTCTTTCCAAGGAGCCCCTTCCAGGATGACGTCAGGCACGTGACCGTCAGACCAGCTACTATTGGCCCATGTCAGTGAGTTACAGTAGTCTCCATCTTTGCAGAATAAATCTGCGGAGTTTTCCCTGTGTACAAATGTATCCGACTCGTATTCAGGAAATCCAATTTTTATAACTTGAAAGTTATAACCGTGTAGGTGAATTGGGTGGGGGTTGCCATCGATTGTTCCAACTGTAATAAAACAGACATGTAAATAAAATACATTAATGAGAGGACCATATCTTTTCATATTTGGTGGAATTAGTTGCTTTCTCCTCCCGAGCTCAATATAATTTGGTTGAGATTTGTAATAGAAAGAGTTCAGCATGGGTTGAACCAGTTGTAGATATCATGTCAGGACACAACAAATCAATTATGATTTGGCGCTCTTATTTCTAACAGATCCTTTGTAAACCTTGCGTTCTTGATATGCACCCTTACGATATTTGAGGTACATATTTTATATTTTCCCTGGGAATCGGCAAAACTTTATATGTGTTGTCAACTTCCGTTACGTGGTTAACTGTTACGAGGGTCATTCATAAGGCCACACCAAAATATGTTTTACGACCTTTAGAGGCAAATATTAATTTATTTTAATTTACCTGTCGAGCCAAAATCAATGGGAGTTGTGCAACTTGTAAAGAAACATACATGAAATGGTGATTTTAATGAACACATCAAAATGCCTTTAAGATTTCTCTTTGAGGAATATAGGCAAGACCAGGTCCTAATTTTCCAATAAAATAAATCATGTAACTCGGGAACGGAGTTCTGTTAAATAGTTTCTTTTTTTTGTGGCCTCAGAGACTGCTGCTGCAATCGCTGTATCTTAATCTGCTTCAGGAAAGAAAGTGCCCCGTTCCCGAAATAAGTATTCAACATTCAACAGGCATCTAGGTGTAGAGGCTGAGTACATGCAAGACTCAAAGCCAGAGGATCATGAGGTCTAATCCAAGCGGAGGCAATGAGACTTTAATCTGTCGACCCAGCCCAAGGTGGGAGCTCTGCAGGCTTATATGGGAATTGGGTACATATCGGCCGTGTATCGCTGCCACTGTGCAACCTCCGGGGCTTCTATGGTTGTATGACCAATCAACATGAGATAATTAGAGTAAACGTGTTCTACATATTACGTAGTTTATACTCAGTTAAGCTAACACCAAACAGTATTTACAAAGTATTTCATATTCACTACGTAAGATATCGCGTTTAGTATTTAAACTGGGAACCAGGCCTTACACGGTACGATTTTGATGAGTTTCTATAGTTTTTCAGAGATAACATTGATAAAACCCACAGGAAATTGCTACGTGCGAGAGATTGCGATAATTTTATGGGAGGAAATTTACACCCCTTCTCAGACTCAGAGTAGGATATTCCATATACAGTGAACTCCCGCATGACGACCACCCCGCTAACACGACCACCCCGCTAACACGACCACTTTTCTTGGTCCCGGAATTGTCTAGTTTAAATTATCATATAAAAATCTTCGGTAACACGACCACCCCACTATCACGACCAACGACCACCTTTTCTGGTCCCGACCTTCAGATGAGCCCCCGTATCACGACCACTTGCCCGTGGCGACCGCGGCCCATTGAGCAGATAACAAGCTCATCGCCTAGCTTGGACTTAGATAATAGCCCGTAATTAATTAGCCATATCACCACCACTGGCCCGTGGCGACCGCGCCCCGGTGAGTAGGTGACACGCTCAGATCCCAGCTTGGACTTAGATAATAGCCCCTGATTAATTAGCCGGGCACATGGGAAAGTCCGCTTTCATCTGCCCAGCTATAGTTAGGCTTGTTTATAATGCCGCTGAACCTGTTAGCCAAACTATATGCAGCAATAGATATTGTACTCCATGGTCCGTTACATTGTTTGTTGAGGACGGCTGCTAGATTAGCATTTAACATAATGATAAAAAAGGAGTTTGGCAAACATAACTGACACCAAACGCATACATTCAGGTGAGTAAAGTAAAACTGTGACAAATCACATTTCAATGATTAAGCAGGAACCATATAAATCACGCTTATAATTTGATGTGTTCATTCTGTTCTCACTACGTGTTCGACGTTAGACCATCTTCGTGTTAAGACCAATGCTGTTACAATGACTTCACCGCCATTCGTAAAAAAATCAAGAGAGCTCAGCCTCAAGGAGAAGATAGAACTCATCAAGACCGCCGAGATTCAGCCCGGTACAAGTCAAAGAAAACTAGCCACTCAGTTTGGCATAGGAAAGACACAAGTGCAAGTCATCCTGAAACGCAAGGCTGATTTGATGGCAGTGTACGAAGAAAATCAACAGGGTAATGAAGGCGACCTTTATTTAATCAGAATAACTTACTTCATATTTTGTCGCATCACAAGACAACGTGCAAGCAGGCTGGGAGGATCGACTCATGAGTGATGTGACAGAACAGAGACAAAAAAAAATATGAAGAGGAAAACACCGTAGAAGCTTAGCCTGATGACAGCAAACCATCCGTCCCATCTGCCACCATCAAGGAAGCCTTGATATATGCTGATAATCTGAAAGTCTTTTGCCAGGAGTCCTGTCCTGATTTATGGCAGCCCATGAGCCAACTTCAGGAAAAGCTGCAAACTGAAGCACTGAAAGAAACTGTCAAGTTGAAGACACAGTAAACTCTGGATGAATATTTTGGACGAGTGTAGACTGTACAATTTATACAATGCCCATGGACTTGTATTATGGTTTGGTCAATCTATTTGTTTCATTTGTGTGTTTTATTCCTATGTGAATAAAAGTGTTTGAATCATGTTCATTTTTGTTATTTATTTTTCTTTATATTTAATGTTTATATTAAACAGGGACAAAAACTTTACATTTACTTGAAATACCCATATTATCGCCTGCGTTAATATTGTACAATCAGCCCGCTAACACGACCACCCCGCTAACACGACCACTTTGCCTGGTCCCGCAGGTGGTCGTGTTAGCGGGGTTTTACTGTACTCTTATTAGATGCCCCCCCCCCCCCCCCACACACACACTATAATTAGACTCGCCCATTAATGCACGATGATAATTCACAGCCATGAGGTAAGAGAGGGGGATCTGCGCACTTATTGGTTGGCGGGCCTGGAAAGTCGACCTCTCTGGCCCGCAGGTAAATCACTAAGGGGGTAGCTTGGGTCGCAACGTATGTTTAAGAAAATGGAGAACGTGGGGCGAATGGTGAAGTTGAGTTGCCTGTTACACTTCAGATCTTTAGTAAAGCGTACACCCCATGCAGTCCCTCCGTATCTGTAGTAAAGCGTACACCCCATGCAGTCCCTCCGTATCTGTAGTAAAGCGTACACCCCATGCAGTCCCTCCGTAACTGTAGTAAAGCGTACCTCCCATGCAATGACTGACAGTATACTGTTTGAAATAAAGGTAATATGAATTCTAAATTCGGAGAGACCATCCGGCCATTCTGGTATTTAATCCTCTGGTTCTGTGTTGCCTATATTATCTGTGGTAAAATCTTACATGGGCGAGCGCTTTGTCAGCCTGCAAATCAAATTATTTGCAGGTAGTGATTCGAACCTGCATTTTTTGCAATATTTTTCTTCGAAATTGTAAATTAACTGCCACACTTTAAGTAGGCATATTTAAACAAGAAGGAAGGTGAATGAAGAGCACCCGATCCAGAAGTTACAGATTCCTGGATATACTATGGCATGTGAATTTTGCTTTACGAATTAGGGTCATAGAAAAAAATGTAGAATGGCATTACAGATGGCATGAGAAATTGGCCCGTGTATTTTTACAGTGAATTGCCGTAGCATGTGAGGTAAGAGTGGCCAATGTACACCGAAGCGAAAATTAAAAGTAGCAACGGAGATATGCCCGTACCTCATAAGATTGCTTATAGGCTATAAATACAATTATCACTGAATTATTTGAGCGAGAAGTAAGTAGAATTTGAGTTAGGGTGCATATGACATGTGGCATCAGTATTGAGATGACCAAATAAATGTATATATATATATATATATATATATATATATATATATATATATATACATGTATATATAAAGTACGAAGAGCTTACCAAGGGCAAGTAATGTGCAAGTGTTTCGGGCAAGGAATGGCATAAGCATTGTGCTATATGTCTGGCCCGGTATTAGACCTATATATTGAGTGAAAAGGTACTTATGTACTTATTGATACAGGTGTGTGCCCCATGATCATAAAAAGAACAGTGTACATGAAATGTAGAAACCTGAAATCATAAAAATGTTAATTTGAGTGTATCCATTAATATACAGAGTAATTAGCATGAGCTAAATGCATTGAAATACAGCAGTGTGCTAAATTTAGATAAATGTGGCGGTTATATGGTTTTTATGGAAAATAAGCGCTGGTATACCTATTCTAAGGTTTCTAAAAATCCTACTTTTGGCAATGCATAACATTTATAATTGGGGCAGAAAACCATTCATTTTTTTAAATATTTTGATAAAGCACTACAAACAGAAATGCAGCGCTTTGCATAACGTGCAATAGTAGTGTAATACTCACAAAAAAATGAGCAAAATCTTGTTTTATGAATGTATATCATAATAGTTGACAATCATTTAAATGCTGAAGTAAGCTTAAAATATAGCCTAAAGATAAAATAAGCATTTTTGTATGTATTTGTTAAATTTAGAATTTTGGTTTAACTGTCTTATTAGGGTGTCTGAACATAATCTTATAATTTATAACTTTTAAAATCTGCAAGCGCATAATCCCTAAAATACAATGAAACATATTTTTTAAATAAACATCCAAGGAAACCACCGAGTGTATTGTACACTCTTATCTGCATTAAGAGGCTAACCCTGTCATACCAATGAATGTGAACGTCAGTGAATTATCTATCACTCGATGATAGGGGCAGCAATTATCGATAGATTTCTTCTGATATTCAGTTTACGTTCATTCATGAAATCGCCAAATGCATGAGCTTAAAAGCAACTCAAAATAGGCTTTAAATTTTGAAAATAAAAAATACATTTATTATTGCTAAAGACAGCAGGGAAAGGAGATACTTTGTAATACTTCTATTACTGCCAACAGGGCACAGGCTATGTTTATTTGTCCTTTTTATTTGACTTATATTTTTAACAAGGCCCGATTTACTTGAATTAAATAGAATTAGAAACGGTTAAAGGGTAAAAAGCTACAGATTTTGCGTTTTGTACCGTTTCTCGTTACGCTACTTCTGTATGCGAGGATTATGTGTCATGTCTTTCAACACTCGAGACTAACTGTTTACCTGTGTCAGGAGGCTGAACCCTCCCCTCCCTTTTTAAGACCCTGTATCTGCCACTGGTTCAAACACTGTACCTGGGTTGTTCAGCGTCACGGCATAGACCAGCTGGACCACGTGACCAAACGGGACCTTGACAACATGGGTACACTTGCACTCCGTCGGACAGGTACCCTCACACTTTTCAATCGCCTGATTTGGCTGTAGCTGAAACGTGATAATCGGACTTCCGCAATATATTATTGATTGTACAGATAATTTTAAACTGCAATTTAATACTTATAATAAGCCGCAGTGGACATCTGGAGGAGGTCAAGGTCACTCCTCACATGCTGCCGCATGATTGGTTGTTAAAGAGTCATAAACATTCAAAATTATGTAACTGCTACGTTAGACTGGTACCCCGCTCTATTATGGCCTCCAGCCGATCATACAAACGGGCGTACAATGCCATCTTAGGTACTACCAGTTGCAACACCTGACTTGCCGATAGACTGGTTCCAACTCCAATATGCACGCCCATAACGATTATCATGGACACTCATGCTGTCCTGGTTGTTATCCGTGAAGAGTTCTTGTAGAATAACTTTCTTTAATAACGTCTTGTTTTATCTATTTTTTTTATATTGAAGAATTAGTTGTTTCTCAAAATTAAATGATGGATGTATAGATAATACAATATACTGAATAAGTTTGGTATCGCACTGTATTTGGCATTTATTTATCATTAATATCTATATTGATAAATTAATCATTAATGTACCATGAAATGTACAGCCGATTTTTGGCAACTTCCCCGAGCAACCGAGTGCTTTTTTATTTTTCTCATATATATAGACATTGGTGTTGGAACCATTCTTCCAGGAGTACTGAAGATGGCGTTGTACGCCCGTGTCTATGATTGATGGAGAACCATAATAGAGCGGAGTACCAGTCTATTGCTACGTGAGGCTGGAAACAAATGACAGACGCGATAACGCTCTGTCAAAAGATTAAAAAAATAGAATTCGTGAGATACAAATATTACTGTCGGTTATTATGTTTCATCTCACATTGGGCCTTAAGTCATTCCTCCATTTTAAGAGTATATAGCCAGTAGCGGACCCGGAGGGGGGGGGGGGGGGTCCAGGTTATGTATTAGGTGTTTACTTTCAGTTAGCATTTAGGTAAAGAATGGTAGGTTTGAAATACTAAACAATATTCCACCAAACGGCTTCTGTGGCTCAGAGGTTAAGCACAGAACTCAAAGCCGTGGTATCGTGAGTTCGAATCTCAGCCGAGGCGGTAAGATTGTTAACGGTCGGCCCCCACGAAGGGGTCTTATGGGAAGGCCGTGCCACACGGCCGTGTTTAATTCACGAACAAGTGCGCTTTTCGGGGGCTCCTCGGTGGTATGACCCAACAATGGTGACGATTACGCAACCAGGGCCGAAAGTGCAGTAGTCACCCGGGATATAAAATGAAAGAAAGCGCTTTAAACGGCCCTGTCACGTTGTCCAAATCCGTATTGTAATTCTGCAGATTTACGTATATATAGTAAAGTTAACATTAAAAAAATGGAGGTGCCTACCTCAACACAAACAAAATATAAATGAAACAATATCCCGCTATTTCTAGGTTCACCTAATACTAGTGCCCCGTCACTGTGAGATAAGAAAGTACGCGCTTACACCTATATATAACGTGTGCTTATTCACTGCTTTGAATTAAAAAACCCGGCCATTTTTACTATTAAACATACATTTATATACTACAAGTTACTTGGAAGAATTCCATCCAGTTTAACAGAAATGTTATCTCCCTGTTTTGCTAAAAAATAATTATAATTAGTAATTTATTTTTAAAAGGGGTTTGGAAAAGCCGGGTATCACTGATGCCACACTTGCCTAGTTTAACCTATTGCGGGGGCTTATTTGTGCCTGACATATACAAGTGGGGGCTCAATGTTTAGATTACAATGTTGTAAAGACAGCCTTGTTAAATAGATATGGGTACACAGAAGATGGTTTCAGGATTAAATTTAGAGAGTGTAAGCCAGAGGACTCAGAAAGTCCGGGTCAATTTATTGTGAGACTGCAGGGTTATTTAGATAGGTGGGTAGAATTATTTCATACAGAGAGTACCTTTGAGGGAATCTGTGATTTGATAGTAAAAGAGCAGTTCATTAACTCTTGTCCCAGTGATCTAGCTGTACACCTGCGTCAGGAAGCCCCTGGTACTTTATCAGAACTAGCTGAGCTGGCAGATCACTTCTTAGTGGCTAGACGTAGACAGTTGGCAAATAGACAGCAGCATGTTAAGCCCGGTGTGAACCGCAACCCACCAAGTGGCCAGACACAGTCGGATAGTCAGTTACAATGCTACATATGTAAGAAAGCTGGTCACAAAGCATCTGATTGTAAACTGAAGGATCAAGGGACTCGTTGTTACAAGTGTGGGAAGCCTGGCCATTTGGCTCGTGATTGTAGGAATCTTCCTTTGAGAGATAGTAAGAATGACCGAAGTCAGGTAAGCCACAGAGTGAACCAGGCTGTGATTGACAAGGAGCCGACAACAGCTAGTATTGCTTATATTGGTGCAGAAGGGGAGATTGACTTAGTCAATGCTGTAGAAGCTCAGTCAGGCCTTACAGTAGACCAATGTATACATAGTGCTGGTGCTCAGGACATGGCACGATTTGAAGGGCGACTGCCAGTTGCTCAGGGTAAAGTGGGAGAAAATGATGTAATTATGATGAGAGACACTGGGTGTGATGGTGTTATTGGGAAGATCTGGTAGGTAGTGATCAGTTGTTAGATCGGATGACACGTGTTATTGGATTTAATCGACGTGTGAGTATACATCGTATGGCTAGGATAGAAATAGACACACCATATTATGTTGGTAGCGTAGAAGATAATCCCATGTTTGATTTGATTGTTGGAAACATTGAGGGGGTCCATGAGGTTCCAGACCCTGAATGGCATGTCAGTGCTGTAACTACCAGGGCCCAAGATAAGCAATATAAACAGCTTAAGCCATTAGCAGTATTTGAGGGTGTAAAAGGAGATCAAGTTAGCAGAGATAGGCTTATTGAACTCCAACAAGCTGACCAGAATTTGCAGAAATATAGAGACAGTGCTAGCCAGAAACAGGATCAGGATCAAAATGTATCATTTGCTATAAAGTCAGGGGTACTGTATCGTCTATATATAGATAAGTCAGACCCAGCAGAGAAAATCATTAAGCAGATTGTAGTACCTGAACCCCTCCGTTAAGGTGTCATGGAGATTGCTCATGACTCCATAATGAGTGGTCATATGGGCGTGAGAAAAACCACCAATAGCATTCGGTCAAATTTTTATTGGCCAGGAATGAGTCGTGATGTTGCGAGGTTTTGTGCATCATGCGACAGATGCCAGAAAACGGCTAATAAAGGTTCTGTTCCTCGCGCTCCATTAGAAAAGATGCCTCTTATAGACATGCCCTTTAAACGATGTGCAGTAGATATCATCGGGCCTATTACGCCACCTAGTGAGCAGGGACATCAATACATTTTGACCTTAGTGGATTATGCTACCCGTTACCCTGAGGCTGTAGCATTGAAGAACATTCAGGCGGAAACGGTGGCTGAAGCTCTTGTAGATATCTATAGTAGGCTTGGTATCCCAGAAGAGATACTGAGTGATCAGGGCACTCAGTTTATTTCACAAGAGTGTATTCAAGAGGTGTCTCGTTTATTAAGCATCAAGAGGCTAACCTCAAGTCCGTATCATCCCATATGTAATGGACTTGTAGAGAGATTTAATGGAACTCTTAAAAAATGTTAAGGAGGCTGTGTGAAGAACAACCTCGCCAGTGGCATAGATATCTCAATGTTCTGTTGTTTGCGTACCGAGAGGTACCACAGGAATCTACTGGTTTCTCACCATTTGAATTATTGTATGGGCGCACAGTCAGAGGACCCATGCAGATTCTTAAAGAGTTGTGGACCAAGGAAGTAGAAACCCCTGAAATACAAAATAGCTATCAATATGTTTTAGAATTAAGAGACCGGTTGGAACAAACCTTAGAGATGGCCCAAGCTGAAATATCTCAAGCTCAGACTCGTTACAAGGGTTACTATGACAACAAAGCCAAAATTAGGAAACTGCAGGTTGGAGATCAGGTGCTCGTGTTACTTCCTACAGACCACAACAAGTTGTTGATGCAGTGGAAGGGACCTTACCAGGTAGAGGGCATAATTGGTAGAAACGATTACAGGGTTAAGGTTAATGGGAAGAGAAAGATCTATCACATTAATTTGTTAAGGAAATATGTGGCCCGAGCAGCACCTGAGTCAAAGCAGACTAATGAACAAGTTAACACAAAATGTGGCGGAGCCTTGTTAGAGGTAGTCTGTGCGACAGTAGTAGAACCCACTGATACTGATCGACAGGATACGGTTGATGATGAGGACTTGTTAGAGTTGGGGACATATATGGGTAAGGAGTCTGTCAATGATGTAAATATAGGAGCTGAAATAGGGACAGATCAGAGAGAAGAAATCAGACAGGTTATAGATGAGTACAATGATGTGTTTACTGATGTACCTGGAACTACTAACTTGACAGAACATCATGTTCAGTTAACATCTGATGAGCCAGTTAAGTGTAAACCATACCCTGTACCGTATGCTATCAGAGAATCTCTTTAAAAGGATATTGATGATATGTTAAAGATGGGAATTATCCGTGAGTCAACATCATGTTACGGGTCACCAGTGGTGGTGGTCCGTAAGCGTGATGGAACAAATAGGGTATGTGTGGACTACCGCAAGTTGAATAAGATCACAGTAGTGGATCCTGAGCCTGTAAACAGAGTTGATGATGTGTTTAGCAGATTAAGTGAAGATAGGTATTTCACTAAGATTGACTTGAGGAAAGGTTATTGGCAAGTACCAGTAGTAGAGCAAGATGTATATAAAACAGCTTTTGTTACACCTGATGGAAGATGTGAGTTTTTAAAGATGCCATTTGGTATGGTTAACTCGGGAGCCACGCTGGTCCGAGGAGTTCGTAAAATGTTATTTGGAATGAATTGTGTAGACAGTTATGTAGATGACTTGTTAGTACACACCAAGACGTGGGAAGATCATGTCAGTGTACTTAGAGAGTTACTTGGTCGTATGAGAGATGCTGGTTTAACTGCTAGACCTACCAAGTGTTGGTTAGGGACTACCAGTGTAGATTTTTTTAGGTAGCCAAATAGAACTGAATGGTGTAGGTCCTCAAAATGATAATGTATGTAAAATTGACAGAGTAGTCAGACCTAAAACAAAGAAGGAAATCCGATCATTCATTGGCCTGGTTGGATATTACAGAAACTATATTCCTAATTTCGCTGCTATAGCAGTTCCTCTTACGGATTTGACTAAAAAGGGTAAGCCTAATAAAATAGAGTGGCATGAGCCTCAAGAGAGGGCATATTGTACACTGAAAGAGTATTTGGCTAGAAAACCCATTCTCAGGTTAGCTGATCCAAAGAAACCATTTGTTCTGCAGACAGATGCTTCAGATGTAGGAGTCGGTGCTATTTTACTGCAAGAATATGATTCACAGTTATTTCCTGTATCATATGCTAGCAAAAAATTGTCAAACAGAGAACAGAAGTACTCAACTATAGAGAAAGAATGCCTTGCATTAGTTTGGGGTGTAAATAAGTTCAAGTTATATCTCACAGGAACTGAATTTGTTGTGCAAACAGATCATCAGCCTCTCACTTACTTGAACAAAGCTAAATTCATCAATGACAGAGTAATGAGATGGGCAATGTATTTGCAGAACTACACATTTCACATTAAATCAATCCAGGGTAGTAAAAACAATACAGCTGACTTCTTAAGTCGTGTTGTGTAAAATAGATCTGAAACAGATAGGAAAATAGAGGGTAAACCATGTAAATATGAATGATGATATGAATGTACATAATATAATGTTATGTTGAAATGGCTTGAAGGTGGTATTGTAGATTAAAATATGGATGTGCTTTAAAGGAGTTTGCATTATTGTATATATGTTTAATGATGTTCAAATACTATGATGAGGGTGTAATGTTATACATGTGTTGAATAGTTACAAATAGTAGAACCAATATATATGTACACCCATGTAAGCAATGTAATACTGTGTACAAAGTCATCAATGTACTAAATGGAAACTTGTGATTTACATGATGATGCATTTGATATGGTAATAGTACACATTTGTGTTGTTAGGTACTGGAAAAATATCTTTCAGAGATTTTTCTTAAAGGGGGGCGTGTGACACAAATGTGCTACCCGCCTAGTGTATGTCAAATGGAATGTCATAAAATAATGAAATAATTTAGGGAAAACATAATTTCTGCAGTGCATTAAAAATCAGTTTATATTAAAATGAAATATCAGATCATAAAGTGTACTTTGAGAGACAGAGCTAATAATATTTGGTAAAGTTGTCAGCTGTAGTTGTCATCATGTTTGTTTACATCCGTGCTGACGACGCCGGGGGATTGTTCAATAGTATTTTATTTATTATGTAAGTATATTGGACTTATTGTACCATGATTTATTATAATTAGATGGCAGAAGGTTCTAGAGAATTCAGGTAATGTGTAATTTCCAATAAGTAAATTCTAGAAAATCCCGTAGGTGCTAGTCTTGACAAGAATCGACTCGATTATTCTAGAGACTTCTAGAAGTTTCGGTTACCCAGGTATAAATATGGCGGTGTCAAGGCCGGTAGGGGAGGTGAATGAATTTGGAAGCTAGCGTCAACTGGTGACAGGTCGTTATATAGTTGAACACTGAGCGGGGTGTGTTAAAAATTCCGCGAGGACAGTATTAGTCCTGGAGAGAATATACATAGTTGCAGCCGATCAGGGCGTTAGAAGATATACGTGATTGGTATTTGTTGAAGACGTTGTTATTGTGAGATTGGAGCCAGGCAACGACGACGGTGGCCAATTGTTGGATGTTATCGGAATAAACCGTGTTCTTCAGTTCAGACAACGAGTGGTATTTTGGACTTTTCAGTGTGAAAGAACTCGGGAATATATGTCCGCTGCGTGTGTGGTGTGACAGTGCCTCTAGGCCCTTGTTTTATATTTGAATAAATTATAATTTAATATATTATGTTTTAATAATATCAAATGATATTATATTATATTACTTTACAGAATATTATAGTTCTTACCTGTAAAGGTGCCCTTGGCAATTTGCTCCTGTAGCCATTAATGGATGGTTTCCAGACAGCCTGTCGGTTTTTTCGAGTAAAGTGGTAATTTAAGAATATCTCAGTCATATCACCAGGTGGCGCTGTCAGTGTCGGTTCAGGGAAGATACTGCGCAGATCTGTGATCGGTATACATCGTTCATGTCGATCGGCTGGGACACCTCTGTAGAAAATGGATTAGATAATAATAAATATATACGTATATACAGACACTTTTATTTTAACATAAATACCAAAAATGCACTCCCGAGTCAAAGAAACTTTTTGGACGGACGAGAAGGAGCCAATTAAGACGACACTTTTTAGTGTGAATCTGGTGTAGTTTACTCGCTTTGGTTGTGGCATGCGATCCACTTAGTGCCATTATGGCATAAATAGAATATTCATGTCCAACCGAATGGAATCCTTGTCATATAGAGGAATCACTGGCACTCACTCGTTTGCATTCGATATGGCAGGGTTTTAATGAGTAATGTTTCTTTCTAAATTTTTGTTGTTGTTGGAGGTAACATTTTTTTTAATGAATATGTATTTTAATGTGCAAGTAGTATATGTACATCTGCTGAATTCCGTTACGGTTTTGGACTCCGTGACAGGGCCGTATCTCACGCTTCTCTCATTTTATAACCTTGTCTTAACCAGGCCCTGTAATTACTACACCTGCGGGACCTGGGTTTGTGATCTGAGCCACAGAACTCGTTTTCTGTAACTTAAGGAGTTATTACTTCAAAACCTAAATGACTGACACTAAAATCAACTATACAAAACGCCCAACCATCACATGGTTTGTGCCCCTCTGTTACCGCTGTA
Organism: Sipunculus nudus; assembly: GCA_026874595.1. Taxonomy (NCBI): domain Eukaryota; kingdom Metazoa; phylum Annelida; class Sipuncula; order Golfingiida; family Sipunculidae; genus Sipunculus; species Sipunculus nudus. The sequence goes on along the minus strand of CM049314.1, from coordinate 18,402,585 downwards.
TTATAACAAAAGGTGGGAACAATGATGTATACCACAGGGGTGCGCATGATTTTCGAACAGCACTAGTAGTGACTCAAGTGTTGGGGGGGGGGGGGGGGGTGTTGAAGGGCGGCACCCTCGTACAGTGTGTATAATGTTTGAAAAAACTGGGGGGGGGGGGGCATTTTTTGCGTTTTTTTTTTTTAATTTATGGTTCAGAGAATAATATTGTATGTTTATTGACTAGAAAACCTTGAATACAAACATTAACGCAGACATATATGTCCATCAACACGTCTTAATTATCTCCTCTTTTCTTTCTGTTTCGAATGAAAAGGTTTGTAAGAGGGACATAATCAGGAGCATTATAATTCTTTCACACTACCAGTTCAGTGTTGCTTTATACAAAAGTTTTCCAGCAAAACCAGCCCAGCACACAGTCTCAGTACCCAGCATTCGGCTGTTAAACACCTTGTTATGGCTCTGGGTGTTTGTAAACACAGTCCACGTGTCTGTTTACCATATCAAGGCCGTGTGGCCGGGGGTCCGATTGTGAGTCGCAACACTGATGTTTCAGCCAGAGGGAACATGTGTTACATTTTAGGGGTCAAATCAGTCAAGGCATCTAATGATTGGCGGCCGTTGTGGCCCGGCGATGCACAGAATCTCACCTGCTGTATGTTGCTCCTTTATCTAAAATCACCCTGTAAACATTTTGGCATACCCTACTCACGTGCTTGATCCGTCACCACTACAACTGCGTGTGTTTGATGCCCTTCCAGATAACCCAAAACTATTGCTGCTTTATTGAAGCTAGAACCCCTATAAATACAATTATTTGAGTGCGTTTGGCAAAAGATTTAGAGACGTCCTAACATTTTACGAAACTGGGAAAAAGATTGATGAACATCAAAAATTTGATGAACATATTAGGTGGGCGGGCGCCTGTTTCACCCCTCTAAACGTCCCCTCTATTAAAATTTTACGCTTCTTTTTTTGTGAATTCAGCCCGGTATAATTCTTGGTTATTCGTTTATTAACTTAAGTTTTGATCCATGAGCAATCTCATTCAATTTATCAAATCAGTGTTGATTGTCATTCGTAGACTGTGAAAACATGTAAAAGTTTATGTGTATGTATGTGAGGACGGGGATGGGGGGGGGGGGGGGGGTGAATCCTTTGCCTTTTGTGTTGTGTGTGTTTAGGACGGGTTGGGAAGGGGGCTGGGCTTTATCGGAACCAGATAATGAGGTTTCACTAAGCGGGGCGAGAAACGTGTCTAGCTGCTTGGCTTCAGCGTAGCACGAGTTCCGCCGGAGAGGGGAAGAATGAGACGTGTGTATTTTAGTAAAAATACCGCGGGCTCATATATTTAATGTTTAACTTACAGCTCTCCGTTGTGTTTTCTTTAGGCATGACAACATAATATTAATATCTAAGCCCTACCTGTAAGGGCAATTCAGAATTTCACAAGGTTTTTCTTCAGTACAAAGGGACCGAGACGAGACCGGATCTGACAGTGGCGCTCCCTGGTAGTGAAGAACCGCTTCTACATGGCCCGGCAATATTGGCTTCAATATATCAGAGGAACCAGGATGTCACATTTAGATAGAATGAACTCAATTTATAAAAACTACCTTCTGATGGTAATTTATAACCACAAATGGGTTATTTAGGTGAAATATTGTTTTAAATGTTAAAACAAAATTCGTGCAACAAAGCATAGGTAAACTGCTTAAAATGCAAGATTTTGAAAATACACGCATTAATCTCACTGATTGTCAATGGGGAGAAATTAGAAAATTAATAAATAAGCTTTCAGATATCACAGAAAAAAGTTTACCTTGCCGTCTCTTTTTTCTTCAAGCGTCTCAGCTCTTATCCAGTACAGGCCGGAGTTTTCCGGATCATCAGCTTCAATCCAGAAATCATAAGATTCTCCAGGATGGATCATCACTGACTGTACGGGTTTTGCTTTGACGTCATTTCCGTCCGTTGATATCACGTGTAACACGTGACCATCAATGGATATCCTAAACCCGAAATACATGGCTGCCGATATGACCCGGAAGCGATATTTGTGGCCCCTCTGAACATGAAAACGCTCAAGAGGAACGTTTTCATCATCCGGAATAGGTGAAGAGTCCTTATAATACCGGCCTGAGAGAAACAAAAACATAACAGGCCAACTACAGAAACAAACAGAACGAAGTGAAATATAGCATAGCTGAACTGATCAAATATAAACATGAACGCACTTGAAATTTCTTCCGCGTGGATGCCGTATACAGGGTGCAGTGTCTTGCTTCCTACTCCTGATGTTATCAGAGCGTAAAAATCAACTAAGATTCCACCAATGGTTCAGTTCTCTCGTTTCCAAATCTTACTTGGTCCCCCTTTTCGCTGTTATTCACACATTTATCAAGCAGTGAGGTATTTCAGCAGTATTACCATTTGAATATCGCTTTTTTAAAGTTAATAACCGTGGTTCTATACAACGATAGGAGTGAACTAGAAGACAATTCAAAGTGCACTATAGTGCACAAATCATGTCTTTAACTTTAACTTTATTAAGGCTTGGGACTTGATCAGTACATCATACCTTTCCCGTTGATAACGGCAGATATAAAAGGTATTACTCCACAGTCAGCGCCGTCAGCCTGTTTTGAAGAGTCGTAGCACTTCTTTCTCTCAAAGCCATGTGCAAAGCTGAGTCAAAAACGTATGACAAAATCTACGTTTGTGCATTCAGATATCATTTTATTTAGGAAAAGTGTATTTCTCAATACACTGGAAAAAAGTATAAAACACAGAGAAATGTACGAGAAACATCACGTAGAGAAATGCACAAATTACCCTATTTGTCGAATTTTCCAATCATCTAATGTTTTAATTTCACATGTTAAATTTCTGTTGGATCCCAGTACGGATTCGATACCGATTGATTGCATAGTCAGTTTATGATATCAACTTTATGACGAGTTTAACTTTTCTGAGAAATCTTGATTGATAAAATAGTATGGTTTTGTCATAGGTTTCAAATAGAAGTTCATGTTTTAATTGCCTGCATGTGATCTCGCTAAAATTACATGGTAACCTCACCTGACGGCCTCGTGTTGAGTTAGCATTAAGATTTCGCTCGAGCTCACGTGCATCCAGTCTTGGATGGTGAGAATAAACTCTTCCTGGAATTCTGGTAACGGATCGTCCCCCTGATGATTAAAATCTTTATCACTGGAACGTACATGTATGGTTAGGGAACCAAAGTTACTACAGTGACGACCTATATACAGTCTTTGCAAGGCTTTTTGTCCACAGTTCTTTATTAAAGCTAATGGAGCAATTAGTACAGGTTGTTTATGTATTAACATTTGTTTTTTTTTCCTGGATTAACCAGCTATATTGCAGATAACCTGAGATTGATTTACAAGCTTAAGATGAAAAAAAACCCCGAATCAACGTAGTAAATGTATACATTTATCGTACCCGTCGCTGGCGCGCAATCTCGGGACTTTTTGGCAATACTATAAGCGGCCCGTAGATGCCTTCGGTGCGGAGGGTGCCATAATGGGCGTGGTACCAATGGGTACCAGTTTGGTTTGCGTGGAACCTGCGATAAAAAATCAGGCAAAATGAAATTATTATAGCTTATTTCATACCTATATCTTGGAAACGTTAATAAATTTACACAGATTCTCGAATAGTTACAATAACTCTTCATGGCTCAGACGGTGGCATTCATAAGTATATTGTGATAACTAGAGAAACCGACTGATCCAGGACGGACATCTACGACTCTCTCTCATAGCCACGCCGGGGATCCAACCCGGAACGGCAGCGGAGAGAGCCGAGCTTGTTACGACCCGGGTTTCTAGGCCGCTTAAGTCGCTTAAGCCGCTATAGATATATAATTAATTTTACCAACATAACTTCAGCATATGAAAGTTTGATCCTGTTTCCGATTTTAGAGTGATACAGATAACAAAACTCTGATTGTTAACCATTTCGTTTTTAAGATCGTGTATCGTATGTAAATGCACATTGTTATAGATGTCTCTTTTATTGTATGCAGCAGTGTGTTTGTTGAGCGCTAGCGTTGTCTGTTGCTATGACGGCATAGCCCGGCCCACGCGTGGGGTCTGACGTGTACACAGCGGTCATGCTAATCTGGGGCTTTCTCGCCTGGCCGAGCGGAGTCGGCCCACGTGTGAACCCTGACATGTATAAACAGCGTTCTTGTTCTAGATGTTTCCTGTAACGCGTGTGCACTGTGTATTATGTTAGATTCTTTGGATTGTTCGGGAAGTGGAACGTTCTCGGCTTGGGGTTAAAAGTTATAAATAGGGGGCTGTGTTTTAGAGCCGAGAGAGAATGGTGAGAGAATATTCATGCGGACAGAGAAGAGTGTTGTCTCGGCCCAAGACTTGTGATTCCGATCCGCTCTGCTCCTCTCCGTCAACAACGTCTTGGGAACGACTCTTAGAAATACGCCTTGTAAGGTTCGAAATAGGAGGCCCCTTTAGAATAGTATAATTGACATTTCAAGCGGTGTCAACATAAAATAATTACCTTTTTGTTGTCTTTTGGATGTTTTATAAAACATTTTCAAAGTATTGGCACCAAAATAATGCTCAATAGCCCTACTTATCCATAATTTTGCCAAGAGCTGATGTGTTTACATACAGAACAAGCCGCCATGATTACATTAAGTGACCCACAGTCCTTTGCAACGGGATTTAGACTGGGAACCCGCTCTGATCTTATCGCTGTTTGAACTGGAAAAAGCGGGCGATAATAGATCTCGGTGGCGGGTACCTGTCGATCAACGTCCGCTCATTACAAATTCCTGTATATTGTCATGTTTAAATCACCGCGGGCTTACAGGGATCGTTAGGGATTATATTTCATTAATATATTAAGGTAAGAATGTGGTAAAGTTGCCAGAAAGACCCATTTACTACCAAAGACACGAACGGATGCATTTTGGTGTGTATATTTAGTAGTTTTTAGAGTTTTTTTGGTGCCTTCTACCAGTGTCTACCATTTCACCATTACAAGGCCTAACTGTACAGGCCATTCCCACAACTGTGATCGTATCACAGTTGTGGATCCGCAAAAGAAGAGTGGAGCTTTTCCTATAATTGCGGCAGTTACAGCTTTTCTTCTAAATTTGTGACAGATTTTATAAATTCTTCAGTCTGCCTTTCGGATCACTGCCAGATTCACTTTGGATTACAGTAGAATTGATATTGTGATTACATTGGACTGTTATTCTCTGAGAAGATGTGTGTGGACTGTTCGTCCGGTTAGTACATTTCAAAGGATTTGTCGCTGTGACAGTGGTGGTATCCAGGTACTGTGCACTTTGTTTATTATGCTGTGTGATTATATTGATTTGCTGTTATACTGTTGTTGTACTGTGTAATTGTATTGATTTAGTGTATTGTAATGTTATGGTTGATTTAAGACTAAATTATAGTTATTTGTTAACAAAAAACACTGACTTCTTTTCCCCTAGACATTTCACGGCGCCTAGTGTTACAGAATCTGATATTTTTAAATATCCGTTGCAAGGTTTCTGTTCGTCACGACTGCGTGATCTGTTGATATTAGGTTTCGAAACAACATGCCATCCCGATGCTCCTTTAACCAGTTTACTGGATACATGTATGTTTGTTTGTCTTCATTTTATGTGAACACAAGACATACAAATATCAAATTGAGACGTAATTTTTGTACACTTTTTTAGCATTCGCCTCTTCAATGGGCTAAAAGTAGAATACCTTAAAATTATAATGATTCTTTCTAACAACCTTCTCGAACATTAATTTTGTGATTCTTTATTACTGTTTCCACATGTCACAGACACTTGGGTACACGGGGAAGGAAGGTTAACGTACTATCTTGGTAAGGCATATTTTGTTTCTATTTGATTCAGAGTAAACCTTTTTATCACAACGTTTACTACAATTCAAAAGTATGTTTCCTAAAGAATGTAATATTACCTGTATGTGAACTGTTCCCCAAAGGTTATTGGACAATGAGAGACGCCAGCTGCACCATCCATCCAGGGTGTATTGCGCATGTGCAGGCCATGCCAGTGCAAGGTCAGCGCCATGTTCTCAATTTCATTGATCACAGTGACTTCTACCTGTTATTCATTAAACTAAACAATCTCACATTGAATATCATTTATAATAAAAAGTGTTTGGTATTGTTCGTTGTCTTTTTATTACTATTTTTTCATATTATTATCATTTTATGTAATCTAACTAAACGTAGTGGATAAAAGGACAATCATATAAAAAATATAAACACACATATATATACATACAAACATACATACATATTTATGCATGTATGTATGTATGTATGTATGCATGTAAAAGTATTATAAAATTGTTACCGTTTGCCCCTCATAAACAACGATCGGCTCGCCTGGTAGTTCTCCATTCAGCAGATATACGGTTTTGTGAGTACCGTCCCCAATAACAACAGATGGAACCACTGTAATCAGAGCCAAAATAAATCTTGGTAACACTTGGTTTATTTATTACCGTAGGATTCCTACTAATGCTAATTTAAACAATAACCATTCGAAAACTGCAACTACAGACCTCTGTAGTTCTGTGTTTGATCAAGTAATACAGCCGTGTTTCCCAAAATATAGTCACGTGTAAGATTATTTCATCTGATATCACTCTTTAATTTCACACCTTTAGGTAATAAAAAGTCTAAACTATTAATAGCAAAAGGCTGACCTAACTTATGTTCAAAATAAGGTAATGTACGATCAAAGCAAAAATATTTATGGATATCAACAGCAAAAATGTAGCTAGTTCTCGTGACCGTAAGTCAAAAGTATGCCATTATCTATAACTATTGTATTTAGTTTAATACGAAAAGATATTATATTTAGTATTTTCATACGGCTAAGAAAAATACCAATGTTGCCGTTTTCTTTGAAAACGGTAAAAAAATATTTTGTCTGGAAGTTCTGCTAATGTATGGTCTCTGAAAAATTGCTTTCAAGGTGAAAATGTATAAAGAAAAGCAAGGATGAAAATACTCAGGTTTCATTTTATTCATGAATGTTGCTGGCACCGAATTTATAAATATTTATAATGTTTAACTAAAAGTAGTAAGCGGTCAGATGAGAATATGTTGGCAAAAAGGTGAGAATTTTCACGTACCTTCTGGTGGTACCGTGATGATTTGGTCACAATTTTTCGTCCTGGCTATGAACGTGCCGTCATCAGTCACGTGGACAGGTACCATCAGACCTCCAGGTCCATCCGGGAAGTACGTCATCGTCACATTCTCTGCTGCGTGAAACCGGAAAGAGCAAACTGGTTCATCCGGTTTACAGGAAGGTATCACGTGATTGGTAGATGTGCATAACGTAAACCAGATGGCAGTAATCACTAGATATTGCAACATGGTCCCAGGTTATCTGTAATAAACGAAAAGTAGAATGAGACTATGGTGACAGTCAAGGCGGTGGTTCACCTTGAGTCAAGCAAGATTAGCTGCGTTCAAATGACATAAAACTGGATTTTTAAGTTTGAAAAGATCCAGGAAACCGGTCTGATTGTTTTTTAACGTGTGAATTTGAAATGTTAACAGTCTAGCGATCCGGGCCTTTCGTATGGTTACAAACGTCAAAAGATGCATCGTCTGCTTAGATGCTGCCGGTTATCTGCATTATTATAATTCAGCATTATATCATCAGTTATTGGCTGTATCACTATTAACATTTTTACAAGTTAATTACATAATATAAAAATAAATTCATGACTAAGTCCATGAAATGAAGTTACCCTGTTCCAGACATGTCTATATCATTTATAATAAGTTTCTTTGCGGATATATATATATATATATATATATATATATATATATATATATATATAATCAAACGAAGTCATCAATTTTGAGCCGGTGGGGCGTTCCATCTCAATGGCAGATTAGAAACCGGTCTTTGTGGTCAGTGGTCCATGAGGTAACTCCTGTCAGGCGAACAATATCAAAGGCCAATTAGCTCAACGGGAGGTCAGAGGTCCGGAAGATGGTTGTTGCTCATTGAATGTCCGGGATTGTCAATACGATGCTATACAATTAGCCGATATATACTTAATCAGATATGAAAAACTGAGAATTTAATTAGAAAAAAACATAAGAACTTGTTTTGTTTTTATGATTTTATACAATTAAAAGGGATACATAATTATACGATATACAGGACCGACTGTATATTTATATATATATATATAATCTATATGTATTTGTGTGTGTTTATATACTTATTACTTAATGTATAAACTCATTTATTTCTCTACATCAGAACCAACCACGTGATATTTTTTTCTATTTATATCAACAAAGACGACATTACGCCACAAAGATCTCAAGAATTTACAAATTATACCTCTCAGTGGGGAATGTACAAATTTGGGGCCGGTATACATGCAAGCTATTTATAAATATTATCTGTGAACGAGGTCAAGGACCGTTACACGGGCAGTTCATCAACTATGCGTTTCTCATGAGGTAAGCAATCTGACCCTTTTCTAAGACGACCATGCAGGCATGGTCGTTTTGATTTTTCCCGGAGGCAAAACCTAACTCGTCAACAAAAATTATGTAGTGATTTTAATGAAATAAGGCATTAAGTATACCTTTCTTCAGTCAAATATATTAAATATAACCCATTGTAGGATTATTTATTAATTCAACCCCTCTTTTTTATTTACATATTAGAAAGGATACTTTCATACTACATATACATACATATCGGCCGTTTAAAGCATTTCCGAGCTTAATTCAATATTTCGATTTTATATTTAAATTAATTATTTTTTTGTAAAGGTTTATCTCGTGTTATTTTAAAGAATAGACTTGGTCCCCATAAGACACAGGTGCACTGTTTGCTTTGTGTATATAACGGCCCTGCCAGTTTTGTCACTATTTGCCGGGAAGTATACGATTTCTTCTATCTGAGGAATATACATGGTGCTTGTATATCCTCTGATATTCCTCTATCAAGAGCGAAGAGAGGAGTTTTTAGCGACTCTTCGAGCATATTCGATGGCATATTCGGTCGGCCGTACGTTACCTATACTATCTCAGAAACAACAGGAGGTAGCATCACTAAATTTTATGCAAAAAACAGTCATCTGTAAATCTCTGTCAGCTATTTGCACTGACTGAGATTGTTCAGGTAGAAGCTAAAACCTTTAAAAATCTTGTTAAGTTTTTTTTTACAAAAAAAAGTCCCATAAAAACAAGCTCTCTCAAGTGTTTTTTCGAAAGGTTCTAGTTTTGGCCGAGTTACAGGAAGAGGAACTAAGCCATTAGGCCAAATAAACATAATTAGCAGTGGCGAATCCGGGGGGGGGGTCCAGAACCATTGAGCCGCAACAACCTTTTTAAGGGGGTTCAGACCAATTTTTGCGACCTGAACCCCCTCCATTCGGAATCAGAGGACCATAATTTTAGGTTTTCTTTTTGCCTTCCTGGGTTAGGCCCTTCTTTTACCAAAATCTTTGGACCGCCCCTGCTAAGAATACAATCTCAGAAAAAGGGACTAGCATCACCAAATTTGTCGCAAAAGATGGTCATGTTAAAAGGTGTTATTGGTTGTTTTGGCTGCATCGACCTACGTTCTTCTCTACAATAACCAATAATATCTCAGGTTCATCAGAAGCTAGCATTACCACATTTTATGCAGTATTCACTCACACGTCATATGCTGTGGGATTAAACTTCTTATCCAAAATCATTCAGCCAAGTTGATTAGAATTTCACAGAAATGATCCCACACACGAGCTTTCTTAACGTTATTCAAAAGGTTTTGGTTCGGCGAATTACTGGCAGAGATAAAGCAGTTTGAACTCAGTCATTTGGCCAAGTAAGCATCCATAAGTAACAATCTCAGAAACGGCAAGCGCTAGCATCAGTTAGTTCAATGCAAATGTTGGACATATAACTTATGTAATTAATTTTGAGATTTCTGTTGCGCAATCTGCATGCATCAAGCTGTTTTTTAAGGGGAATAAACTAATTATTTTAAGTACGTTTGATCTGGTGGCAACTGTCTCAGTCAGCTGAGCCAGGCTTCCTCCTCCACCCCCTCCTCCTGACTGAGAAGATGCATATAAATGGCTGTAGCTCACCCAAGGATTAACGTAGGATTTCTGCAGTCATTTAGCTCTTGTCGTTGAAATATTGTAGGTATTACATTATGTTTAATTCAGTAGAGTGATATATGTACCTGAATAATAGCCATGATAACATGACATTCAGGCCTTTTTAAAATAAACTGGTATGAGCCTGTGTCTTGCAACAAGTCATAATAAAACACTCATTCCAAGGGTCGAATTAAAATATTTGCTGTTTGGTAGTATGTGCCAGCAAAGGCTAATATTGTGGTGTTTTCTTTGCTAAATAATGAAGAGAAAATGTTGTTACAAAAAGTTGTGGTGGTTACCCTGGCGGCGAGAACTTGAGTTTGAAGCAGTTTTTTTTGTATGTCACAATGTATGTACCTGCTTATTTCTCTGGTGTGAATTGACATATCATCCAGATTTTTTGCACGTCCATATATCCCGAATAGTTTTGTCGTGTATGAGACATATGGCATCACCTACAATTGTTTTGAGTTGCATTCATCTGTGCGTATAACTTAAAGAGTGATTTGACATATCTACCTGAGATTTTACAGGGGCATTTATCTCCAAGGCTTTCTCATTAACAATATGATTTTGTATGGCAAAATAATTTTGAATCTTGTCCATATACATGTATACATATTCGATGGCTTTCTTATACACAAGACTGATGGCGCAAGCTACTGTCATTTTTGCGTAGTGTACATTCTTGCCAGTATCTCGATCAGGAGCCATGTTTGTGTAACTGGTGTTTAAACTCGGGTTCAAAAGTTGCAGTATGTGTATGCACATGTTATTTATATACTTGAACCGTTATCAATTGCTTCAAATAATGGTCATGTTTATGTTATTAGGGATGGATTATACCAGATATTTATCGCATTACACTGATTCGAAGTAGGCCTGTAGGCCTTGAAGATTGAATGAACGAGAAGGGTCACATATCCAGAACACGGAGGTGAGGTAAGAAGGCGCGTACCACACGCCGAACCCCCAATACTCCACCCTTGTTGACAATTTTTTTTTTAATCTTTCTGTTAAACATTATAGTAATAGCTTAGACACTCACACATTCTAAATACCCTTTTTGAATACAAACGAAACAACTTTGTAACAGGGATGTAAACACACAACATAAATCCTATTTTAAATAAGTTGATAAAAATTAAATAAGTAAAACAGGTACGTGTACAAGATGTTCATGGCTAAATATCGGGCAATTAAATTAACATCATTATCATAATGTGTTGATTTCCTCTTACGTGCGAGATAAAATTAATGGTATCTTACAACGGGAGCAACGATGTCGATCATTGCCACGTTCGTATATCAGTTTACTGTGCTTTCTGTGCTGACCCCCGAAAATTTCACCGAAAATATAAAAAAATCCTAAATTCAGTCGCACTCAAAACAAGACATTGAATTTGGTATAACTATATTTCATAAAATTTGTAAGATATAGTTAAACCGAATCGCATGTCTTTTTCAGAATATATGGAAAATATTTTCATAAATAGTATTTTGAGGACAGCTTTCTGGGGACGTTTTATAAGCATTAGCAACTGAGAAAATGATCAGTAGTTAGTAAGGAATAATGATCTTTTACTTATTCAAAAGAAACATGCAAAACTTGCCTGGCTATTTGATGACCTTTGAGCTCCTTGCTCAACACCCCACGCTCAGGCCAGTTCACCTTATTATAATGTGACCAACAACCTGGTAAAATAGATTACAGACCGGTGTATCGATTTCAGATTACCCTCGTCAATGATTATGCCCGGTAATATGACATTACAATACCGATTAATAAAAAACCTCTCAAGGGCAAAATGGCTTGTTGTCGCACTTGCAAAAACAGATGTTCCCTGCCCCCCCCCCCCCCCACCCGTTTGTATATAGGTTATATCAATTAAGACACGGTGAGGGATCTGGCCCTGTCAGGGTTACCAGCTTTCGAACTCCTTCGAGAACTCTGTAGAAACAATCGGTATACCAAATTTGAGAAAAGAATGCGAAATACAATATATGCGAAGTACTTCCAAAGTTATGGGCTTCACAATAGTTTTCCGTTTCAGCAGGATTGGCCTTAAAGTGAAGGTCAAGGTCACTAAGTTTCAAACTCGAGATTTAAGTAGAAACAATTTGTATGTAAAAATTCTGCGGAAAATATGCAGCTCTTCAAAAGTTATCGTGTTCACAATAAAACCAAAAAAAAAATTACATTTCGGCAGATGTAACCTTGAAGATGAAGGTCAAGGCCACCGATTTTACACTCTTTCAAGAACACTGTAGGGACAAGACAAAATGTGAAATACTTCAAAAGTTCTGGGCTTCACAAAAATATTACTTTTTGGCAGATTAGACTTTGAAGATGAAGGTGAAGGTTATTGGGTTTCGAACTGTTCCGAGATTTTGGTAGGAACCATTAGTGTGTCAAAGTTCGGAGGACAATATGAAGCCCTACAAAAGTTATCGTGTTCACAAGATAACCCAATAATTTTACATTTTGGCAGATTTGACCTTGAAGATGAAGGTCAAGGTCACATGGTTTCGAACTCCTCCGAGATTTCAGTAGAAACCATTAGTGTGTCAAGTTTCGGCTGAAAATATGCAGTTCTTCCAAAGTAATCGTGTTCACAATATAACCCGAAGAAATTACATTTCGGCAGGTTAGACCTTGAAGATGAAAGTCAAGGTCAACGATTTCAAACTCTTTTGAGTACATTGTATGGACAACTGGTGTTCCAAATTTGAGGACTAAATGTGAAATACTTCAAAAGTTATGGGCTTAACAAAAAAAATCACTTTTTGGCAGCTTTGATGTTAAAGATGATTGTCAAGGTCACAGGGTTTCGAACTCTGTTTTCAGTAGGAACAATTAGTGTGTCAGATTTCGGCGAAAAATATGCAGCCGTTCAAAAGTAATCGCGTTCATAAGATATCCTACAGATGAGGACGACGACTGACGACGACGGCACTGAAAACGTCTCCCCTTGAGACATAATTACTCCCGAGAGGAACATGAAAACAAGGTTTCACATTTTTTTCTATATTTTCTAATTAACACCCTGAACCAGTTGTTTCACGCATATATATATATATATATATATATATATATAAATATATAAATATATAAATATATATATATATATATATATATATCAATCATACATTTTAGTGTTATATGCCACGCGGTTTGTCTTAGTGGATGAATTCATATAAATATAAATAATTATATCACTGACATTTTCGAGAATTTCATTTTTTCATACATCAATTCCAGCTTTAAAAACATTGTACCTTTCACGTATGCTATTGGATTATAATATATCCTGAGATAAAGGATAAGAACATATATAATATGTTTAAATCAGCGATGTGTTGTCATTCCGAACATTGCCGAGGCAAGCTGAAAATACGAACCCTTGGGACAATCTGATGTCAATACGGGATATCGCTAATATCGATACTCTCGTGTGTGGAGGCAGTAAATGACTGCCTGCTTGAAAAACTGCAGGCAAACAACTAGTGCCCCCAGCGTCCAGCCTTACTAGCCCATTACTGGACATTGTGTTTTTAACTGCCGATCATTCCGATACTTATTATTCATCATATTTATTTTGCATGTTAAACCATAATATAGAACACGAAAACACATAAGAAAATTCTGCATTCGGCACGGTTTGCATAAAAATTTGATCTTGAATAAACTGCCTTGTAGCGGATGATATAAGGGAAACGTACACAGGGTTTTTTGTCATTGATAAACGTCATATTTTTCAAGTTTGCTTGAATTATGATACATTATGGTACGAAACAATTGTAACCTCGTATTTATTCAATGATAATATTAATTAAAGCGATTCCATAGCGCGTATAAGCTAACAAGGTTGGGACTCAGTTTCGTCCGTGTAAATGAGTGTCCGGCTGAATCACGCTTGCCTGCACAAACAAGCTTCCGGCTGCGCCAGCCAGTCGTTTTCTCCTCCATCTACACGAGAAGCTGCATTAGCGATATCCCGTATTAACATACATGTGGAATCTTTATGTTTTCAGGCCGGTTACCAAGCCGTGGTATTACCAACATAAACTAGTTACAATGCCAGTGCTCATGCAAATATAAGGTTTACACTTACCTGTAAGTGGACCATTCGGTCTGGACTTGTTATGTGAAACAAGTGCGAGTTAAAACCTGCTTCCTTTGGACCAACTATTGTACCACTGAGAATCCAGGTGCACACCTGAGTGGTCAGCTGACACGACTTGCCGTAACACTGTGTACTTGGAGGTTTTCAGTGTCTACGCTGGGACGCTCATGAATGGGAATGTTTTAAAGACTGCAGTGTGTACATGTGTTTATTATGGAGCAAACCAGAATATCTTGGCATATAATCAAACAGATGAGGGGCTAGGCAAAAGATCTTGAGCGTCACATGTTCATATGTTTTATGCCATGCTATCACCTAATTTATATTCTTGTATTATTTTTCTTTCTTTTTTTTCCTTTATTTCGAAGCTAAAATGTCATCGTCACTTTTGCTGAAAACGTCCGGTTAGATCGCCAGCCCGCACGATTGTAAATGATAACTACGTTATCCTCACAAGCCGATTCATTCACGTGACCTTGCGGCTATTCCAGGGCATTTTGTTTATAAATCCAGGGCTCCCTATTTATGCATGTTATATATATGTGTGTGTGTGTGTGTTACGGTTTGATTTATAGATCTTCACATTTCATTCAACTTTGCTGTAGCCGAAACTGTTTTACTGTATACTAAGTTACTCTGTGCTGCCACCTATCGTGAATTCTATAACTGGTTACTAATTACCTGCCCGGAAGTGGTCATTCCTCATTAGCGCCTGGTCTGTTGCACATGCAACACGTTGTACACACCTTGCTCACACGTTTGTACAGTTATTGTTTACAGGATTCCTAGCACAGGGTAAGTCATAAGTTTAGCACATATTATTGCATTATTATTATATCATATGGCTGCCGTAAATAGGTATTAACACTCGGATATCAGTAATGAACAGGTCATTCCATTTTCTCTAGAGTTCCCATGTATGTCTTACAACCTTCAAGGAGAACAATTACGTTATTCTTTTTATTATAACCAGGACTGTATGTTCTCTATATCTCTCCTTAATGTGTATATGTCTCATAGACATGCTGGTATCACAGTATTTATTAATTGACCTATATTTGTAGAATCCACATTGAACGTCATACTACTGAATCCACAACTGAATAAACGACTAATCCTCCCCAAGTACTGAGTCGTTATTGTTAAACTGCTCTCTGGTACGAGTGGGAGACTGTTACACCAGGGCGCCCGATAAGGGACTCTGTACTAGAAGCCTTGGAGGGAGAATCCTCTCCTGAGTGGAACTGTTTTTCTGCTTTGCCGCCATTACGAGGAATTTCGCTTCACCGCTCAGTGAACATTTTTGGCGCCAAAACTCGGGGAGTTCTTGCCATTTGAATGGACCTATTGTGTTAGCCTGGCTTTTGAAAGGATTCACCTGCAGGCACTCTGCATGGGCGCACACGGATTGTTCTATCGTGAATAGCGAGAAAGCCATTCCCCGAGGCACAAATGAGCATTTCATGAGAAAGAAAAGACATTTCTGTTCCGTCAAACTGCCCTTACCGAGCGCAAGAAACTTATTTTCTTTGGATTTGCCTTGCTGGTGTAAACTTGACTGAAATTGCATCCGCCATTTTGGAACGACGCCAGGAACGCCCTCTCTCGGTGGTAACCAGACATTTCCAAGTACGTTCGTACTTTCAAACCCATTACCAGGAACGAAGTTGAGTACGCCCTCTACTGGATGTATTACGACACATTTGGACTGTTATTCACAGACAGATCGTGAATAACTCTTCGGTGTTCTGCCATTGAAATGATGTTATAAACATTCGATCGCCATACCTCTTTGGATATTTTACGTCGTATTCATGTACTTTGAACTATGTTGAACTGAATCTAAGATACATTTACCTGGATTATCTCACGCTGTGGACATTCTTCATTTGACTTTTTGGATCTTTATTGTGTATTTGTTTATTAGATCCTCATTGTTTAGACTTTAGGAACTCTCACATGCATTATCTCACATGGTACACATTACAGGACACTCGTTCTAATCCGTTATTGGATTTATTTTGGCCCAACTAGAGAATCCGTCCTACCTGGACAGTCATCACCTGACTACACACGCCACGACCAAGGCTTACCTAAATGTCTTACATCATTCAGGCGACTATTTAGAGGGTCATGAACGGCATCATCTACCTTATTCACGTTCCACATATATCTTCTCTTATATTATGTGTCTACATCCGCTCAGAACGCCCACAACCTATTTCATGTGCGTCGCCATCTTCATTCCTCGCCTCATGTGTACACATGTTTTGTCTACGTCACACTACACACATAGGGGACGGATGACATACGCAACAAGTGGGTGATGCCCCGATTTTTTTTACTCTCTTCATTACTAATTTATTTTGGGGCTCTTATATTCATATACATGGTATATCATATATTTACTATGTCTCCTTTCTCATTCCTATTTCCTTTAACTCACTTTCATTTACTGTCTCTAGCGGGGGTGTGGGGGCGGCAGCCCCCATTACATTCATGTACATGTTATCTCTTCTATTTATTATGTGTCTTTCTCATTGCTATTTCGTTCCACTCTATTTCATTTACTGTCTTAAGCGGGGGTGTGGGGGCGGCAGCCCCCTTTACATTCAATACATGTTATATCATATATTTACTATGTCTGATTTCTCATTCCTATTTCCTTTTACTCACTTTCATTTACTGTCTTTAGCGGGGATGTGGGGGCAGCAGCCCCCATAACAATCATATACATGTTATATCATATATTTACTATGTCTTATTTCTCATTCCTATTTCCTTTTTCTCACTTTCATTTACTGTCTTTAGCGGGGGTGTGGGGGCGGCAGCCCCCATTACATTCATATACATGTTATATCTTCTATTTATTATGTGTGTTTCTCATTGCTATTTCCTTCCTCACTCTTTCATTTAATGTCGTTAGCGGGGGTGTGGGGGCGCCAGCCCATATTCCATTTATATTTATAGCATACCGATTTATTTACTGGGTCCACTATCATTTCTATGTCGCAAGTATTGTCATCAACATTATATTTTACTTACCTGAACTAAATCTTCTTATCTAAAATCCGGGTCATACAATATTAACAGTATTTACACGAGGATTTCCCGCATGACCCATTATATATAGATCGTGCAGATTTCATAAACTCGACAAACATGTTCTTCTCTACATTCCGTTCTTTCCACAAAAACACTGATATATAGCTCTGCAAGTGGGCACTTTTCACTCCAAGCCTAGGCATACTTTGCCCATGCTTTACATTTTGCCATGTGCCTTCGATGGAGTTCGTGTGCGCGCCAGTTTCTGGATCTTTGAAGGTTTGCGAATGGTTGACAGTTTGGGGAGTATAACCGTGCTCACTTAAACATTTATATGCCGCCCAACAGTCTGATATAATTATGGAGCCCTTTGCAATATGTTTCAGTATCAATGGAATTGGCAAACATATACTTGCCTTGTTACATGAAATTCATTAAGATCTTTTCACGACTTCTTACCTATCATCTATGTATATTTTGAAAGTTTTGCACTGATCATCAGGATTAAGTAACTTCAGCTAAGAAACAATTGAAACTTAAGTTGTCAATGTTCGGATCTAATCCGATGTGTGGACTTTGTCATAATACTGATACACTTACGTTTGACAACAAGAGAAGTCTTCCCCCAATATTTACCCATTATCATGATCATTCTGGTTTTCTATAGTTTTTCTACTTCATATTTATATTCCCGTGGTGGGCGGCTGGAATTCTCACATGTAAATGCTTTGGAATCTGATATAAATGACTCACCTCAACACTATCTTCTTAACTACAAACAATAAATGATGATTAACAGTGAAGACAGTTCAGTTTCCCACAGCTGCCGTTGTAGATGGGAGAGGCTGCTTTCAGAAACTCGGTAAATATGTCCCCGTCACCGTGTCGTTCACGAAAGAGAAACACGCTCAGATAACCTGGTAAATTGGCTTCTTTGACGCCAAATCGTGGCATCGTAGACCCATGTTTGACCTTCTGCCACGTACCCTCTATTGAGTTTATATGACAACCAGTGGTAGGATCTTTGAAAGTTTCACTGATTGACGGTGAGACTGATGTACCCATGTTCAGGCAAGGTACTGTATGCCTTCCAACAATCTGACTTTATGATGGAGCCTTTAGCTATGGATTTCTTTATGATGGGGATTAAAGTCTCGGTAGATCTATCGGGAACCTGGCACATAAACACTTTACGTTTGTTGTTTGTTTCTCGCCCGCCAAACACCCAACCCTTTTGCACATGAAGACCTCGGTGGTACTTTCATTTGGCAAACTTACTCTCATCAATTTCCACCTCCACATCCTTGCCATCTATTTGTACTCCACTTTCACTGTCTCTCAATAATTTTTCGTCACATACTTCCCTACAGATGTTTGCCCAATCCCCGACTGTATGTGAACCCACTCCCTCCCTCATTATTTGGTTTTGAGGCATACCGCCACACCATAAATACGTAACCTCTAATACTTCCTCTAAAGTTAGATTTGAACAAGAAAACCAACTACCATGTCGCAAGGATAACCTGACATTGTTTCACAGGATTTCTCCGATTGCATCTCCACACATATTTATCACTTGTGTCACATTCTGGAACCATTACCATTCATATTAGTCTTACATTTCGGACAAATCCGTTCACATCGGATTAAACCACGTTCCATGATCCAGTTGATCGTTGATTCTTTTGTAACCAATAGCTCCCGTACTAACATCTTATAAGAAAGTGTTTCGCTGTGCTGGCATCACAATTTTTTACTTCACTACCACCGCTTGTCTGCTGGTCTACCACTTCTTACTCGCACACATTTTGCTTTTTTTCTTTCTGACTGTAACATTTTCATCCCCCGCCAATATTTCCTCTAGGCGTCGTTTCTGGATGCAGCTGTCATCCCAACGGCTTATTACAGCCTTAATTTTATTTAATGTTTCCTCATGCCCATTAACACTGGCACCTGCCATGTTTGTTGACGTGTCGCCCACAGCGACAGACAATGGTATTCATTCATTGTTAACGGTCGCACACAGTATCAAATTAGGGGACACATTCTTAATTGATAAGCCTCACCATAAAACTTTCATTGGTACGATCAACATTCATTACTATAATTTCGTCCATGACATTTTATTTTACTTTGTATGACACAATAATATGTTTAGTTCTTATAACATCACATATCAACTATTCATTTCATTACTTGGAATCATTTTTCCAAAAAACAAACACATTAACACAAATGTTTTTTTTTATTATTTTATTCATTATGTTATACATATTTTACATATATATTAACAATATCACAACATTAATCATATCTGAAATGTCGGTCTATTTAAATTATTTTTTTATATTTATTACTATTTATTCATTCACATGTTAACACTTAAAATTTACATTATTAATTCTGACATTATTTATTTATATTATCTGCTTCAATTTTAATTCATATTTACAATTTTATGTTATGATACATTTCTGAATTACTTACATCAAGCGATCAATTTGGTGTTCGTACGAAGTTAACTTGGCCCGACTTTAACGAGCAATTATGTAGTGAGTTTACATGTATGCAGGGAGGTTAGCTGCGCAAATTGTAAATGCGCATGCGTGTAGTTTGACTGGCAATCGCCAGTATCGAATATGGCACCACTCCGATAGGACGTGAGTGACCGGCGTTGAACAAGCTGATGGAATAAAGCCCAGTCCAAGTATCTTGGTGTTTTGCCTCTCATATAAGTCCGGTGCATGGCAGCGAACGAAAGAACACTTCAATGGCGCCCAACGTGGTTTAATATGCAGGGACTTTGATAAAGAGAGGAGGGAAGCATTCAACGGTCGCCCGGTATGTTCAAGACAGTCACGTGTGTGAACCATGTGGTACTCCTGGTAGGTCGCCATATTGGAAAATTTGTTTAGTCGACTTTGAGAACTGTTTACTGTTCATGAACTGTATAATAGTATAGACTTTTCATAATGGCTGGAATGGAAGACCACATGAAATATTTACAACATTATACAAATGACTATCTGACGGAACTATGTCATATGAATAGACCAGAGTTGTCACAGTTGAAAACAAAAGAAGATAAGATTGAAGCACTTGCTATAGTCTACCTGTTATTAAAGAAAATGAAGAAAAAGTCACCACTTTCGCTGGCCCTGACAGTAGTATTCTAGCCATTCTTGAACATTTAGAGGGACAGAGAAAACGTGAATTTGAACAATTGATAGCAGTAACGGCGAATAATAACAGCAGTAAACAGAGAGGTTTACCTAGGTTGAGAGAAATTCAAAAACTCAGAAAAGAGGATGACGTTAGAATTTATTTGAGAACATTTGAAAATGTGGCCAAGGGTATATATGAAATTGAGGACTCTATTGGGCCAAGCCCTAGAACCATATTTGACGGGACCTACACAGAAAGCTTATGATGCTCTTTCAAATGAAGATAGAACAGACTTTCAGAAAGTACGTCTGGCTATATTGAAACGGTATAAATTAACTCCAGATGATTACAGATTGAAATATTACAATGCACAGCTCAGAGACATTTTCAGATTTTGTGTTTAGAGTACGTGAATACCTGAATTGCTGGCTAGTGCCAGATGATGAGTTAATGGAAAATACATCATTTGTGAGAGTTTTTGAGAAACTGATTATAGGACAACTGTTAAAATGTGTAGCTGATGAAACATTACGCCTTAAACTGATGGAGGCTGACACTGCTGGAAAACCTTTGTGTAAAATAACAGAGTTGGCTGACCAGTATGCTTGTCATAAGCGCGCCACAAGAAAGATGTCGTCATATGTTTTGTCACATACGCAACCACATGCCCCGTACGAATTGGCCAATGAGAAGTTTTTCTTGGCTGGGAATGACAACAGAAGTCCTGCAAGTGATGGTGTAAGCAATAACAGAGACATCAAACGGACCTCATATCGCTATACTGATGCATGTTTTAGTTGTGGAGAGCTGGGACACATCAAGCGAAATTGTCCGAAAATAATAAACTCTGGTGGTAATAATAAAGAGCAGAATCATGTAAATAATAAAAGTGTGAAAAACTTTCAGTGGATTTAGGTCCTTCGGTCGAATTAAAGATTAACGGTTTTGAAACCTGTAAAGTCTGTAAAAACTTGGGAGTTCAAGACAAGATTGAAAGACCAGACAATATTACCCTGAAATGGTTTGACGGTTCATGTATGTTCCGGCTGGTGTAGTATTGCTTGACATTGAATGTTGTGGGATCATTTCTCGTGTTGAATGCATTGTAGTTGAAAATATGTCAACTCCAGTGCTGTTGGGCCAGAGCTTTATTTATAAAGTGGGGCTTACAGTAGATTTTGCGGCTGGTGAATATTGGTTATCATCTTTTAAACCAAAGGTAAAATGGCCACTTGTTGGCAGAGTATCTGAAACAGAATCTAAGATAAAGGAAGATGTATCATTTGCCCAACCCTTGTCTTTAGAAGACGATGACCAGAATCAAATAACTGATGCCTTAAAAGTTGAAATTTCTGATGTAATTACAGATAAGATTGGTAAAACGCATGTTTTTGAACATGAAATTGTCCTTGAGGAGGATGTGAAATCACATAAATCAAAACTATATAATTTATCACCAGTTAAGAAAGAAGCAGCTGAGAACCAGATTAAAGAAATGTTACAGAATGGAATAATTGAGGAGTCAAAATCTCCCTGGCGTAGTCCAGTGGTAATGGTTCCCAAAAAGAACAATAACAGTAACAACAGTAACTGGCTGCATCAATCCCATGGGTTTTCTATATTGAGGTTTACATTTTTGGCAAGTTTCACTTTTCTTGCAATAATCTTTCACCTGATTACCTATACCTATCCAGTTGTGGCAAAATTAAAAAATCAAGCTGGAATGTACAAGAAATATTATGATCAGAAGAGAAGCAAGGGTCATCTTAAGGAAGGGGACCTTGTGTTGTTGAAAACTCACCCAGTGTCGGATGCGCAAAAATCATTTGCAGCCAAACATGCTCCCAGTTGGGAAGGTCCCTTTATGTTGAAAGAGAGATTAAATGACGTAAACTTTAAGGTACAAACGTCACGGGGCTTAAAAACAAAACATGTGGCATAAATGAAACTTTATTCCAATTGAATGAATAACTAGTTGAGGTATTATCTATATACTTGATTGGAAGATATATTGGTGTTTTTATATATCAGTGATTGAAATATTATCAATATTATTAGTAATAATCCCTGAATACCTCATTCCTGTTATTATGTAAATTTTAGCTTTAGTGCGAAAGATGGATATTGGAGTGAAATGCAGAAAGGGAGTGGCGCCGTATTTGATACTCCCATCACGCCCAATCTTTTTTAATTTGTATTTCTCCTGAAACTTCCCTTGCACTGAAATTAGGTTATGTTACAGCGAGATGACTTTTTGTAATATAAAGGTCATAATTGGATCTGAAAACCAGTTATTTTTGTCATCATTATGAATAGGGATCTTCATTTATTATGAAGTTTGTGCAAAACTGTGATATGGTTATCTATATGATAACTTAGACTTTTATTATTATTTTCTATGCACTGTTTAAAGAAAAGTAAAAAAAAAATCATAAAAAGGAAAGAACATTACAGTCTCATAAATTACGCTATACTTAATGTGGTGGTTTTTTGTTTCATGATCATGTCTATAATATATGTAATATACTTGGATTTTGTGGCTGAGAATGGGTGCATAGATGGTCAAATTAATATGTTAGTAGTAATGTTTGAGGTCAACCTCAAGGCTAATATAATGGATTTAGAATGTATGAGGTCAAACTCATGAATAGATGAGGTCAAACTCCTGGATAACTAGGAGAGATGAGGTCAAACTCATGGATATGTGAGGTCATACTCATGGTTATTTGGGGTTAAAATATAATTGAGGTAGAGACTCTTGATTATAGTAATAATCATTTATGGATGATACTAATGACAGTACACTGTTCAGTCACTTTGAGATGCACTGGGATAAGTGTTATGAAATATTTTGGGATCGCCCCCTGGTGACGACTATTGTAATTAATATTGGTATTTATTTTATAATGGTACCTGGTCAAGGATCGCTTCCTGGTGATCAGTTATGGAATTAATTGGGAATATTTTAACTCTCATGTATGCAGGGGATCGTACCCTAGATGGTCGTCTATGTCATAATGTATTATTATTTATAATATACGTATATGTAATATGGTATGTAGGTTTGTGAGTTTCCCACCCGTCGCTTCGGTGAGGGGGATTTAGGGAGGGGGATTATGTAGTGAGTTTATATGTATGCAGAGAGGTTAGCTGCGCAAATTGTGAATGCGCATGCGTGTAGTTTGACTGGCAATCGCCAGTATCGAATATGGCACCACTCCGATAGGACATGAGTGACCGGCGTTGAACAAGCTGATGGAATAAAGCCCAGTCCAAGTATCTTGGTGTTTTGCCTCTCATATAAGTCCGGTGCATGGCAGCGAACGAAAGAACACTTCAATATTACGTAACAGCTGACGTCAAGTTCACTGATTACATGATCATGCCTCCTGGTGCAGTGCCCCCTTATGTAGCACGTGATCACAACTTTTATCCCAGGTTTGAATACCCGCATTTTTCCTGTGTCTTCAACGAGTTCTCTGTGGTATAGTGGTTACGCAATGGGACTTGTTTGCCGCCGTTCAGTGGTTCGAGACCCAACCAGGATGCCGTCTTTGCATGTCATGTCATATGTACTAATAATTAATGTATTCCATCTCTTCCAGATACATCTACGCAGCATAGTTCAGGTAGTCACATGTAAATATCTCACATGTCAAAGACTACAGTATATAGTAGTTATATTTATACTGAACCCCCCCCCCCTCCCCCCCCCCCCAAAAAAAACAAAAAAAAACTGAACCCCATTTTTCTCTCTATCCCCATCAACAATATCGCCCTCTTTACCTTGTTTACTAGCCAGGGGTGCGTTAGTGATTCGACATTCGCTCCCATGCAGGGCATAGCTGAACACACACGTGTGCTCAGGTATCCGAGTACTTTCTCCAAGTTGCAGAGATTGAGCACACACTGTTGAAACCTAAATTGTCCTCTTATAAAAGAACAACTGAAGGCTACGTTTCATTTGTTGCATATCAAGATGCTAATAGAGCAGTTCGTGATCTAACTGGTCGAACATTTAGGGGTTTGCCACTTGAAGTTTCAGTGGTTGTCGAAAATCAGTTAGTTGAATTCACATAATTGCTTTCTGAGAGCATAGGTTCAGCACCAAGCAAGCCTATGATGGCTGGTATATTTGACACGATGAATACTTCCGGATGTAGCTCAGAAGCACCTGACTCTGATGAGGCAGTCCTAGACCAGCTTGTAGAGATGCTGGCTAGGCTTAGCCCTGATATGTATAAACGGGTATTTGATAGGGTATCTACATCACAAGTTACACCTCTCAATATTAAACCTGATCCTTCAGATATCAAAACTGATGTTGTTGGAAACCCTTATGTAAATCTACCGTCATTTACCGATCGGAAGGATTCTCATGTTCCATTACCTCAAGTGTTTCCATCCGCTCCAGCAGATGATGCTTCGACCTTGAAGTCTCCATGGATGCAGATCCCTAGACTATCGACGTTCTCCGGTGATGACAACACAAAGAGAGATGTTAGTCTACACCGTTGGAAGTTTGAAGTAAGGAGCCTGATTCATGATGGGTACTCGACTTCAGTGGTTCTCCAAAGTATCAGACGGTCATTGAGAGGGACAGCTGCAGATGTGTTGACATGGATGCCGGAAAACTAAGATCCAGAATTTGTTATCCAGAAACTAGACGGGCTATTCGGAGATGTTCTCTCGGGTGAATCCTTGATGCAGCGTTTTTATGCCGCCTGTCAGAAATCTGATGAGACTGTATCATCTTGGGGTTGCCGCCTCGAACAACTACTATCCAGTGCAGTTGAGAAAGGAAAGGTCCCAGCATCGGCAAAGAATGGTATGTTGCGCTCCCAGTTCTGGAGAAATCTCTACAGCGAGAAGCTGAAAAATGCTACCCGACATAAATACGACCTCATAGCAGATTACAGTGAACTTTGTGTCGCAGTTAGAGCTATCGATCAGGAGCTTGTCCTTGGCGTTACTCAAAAGGCGCAAACGGAAACAGACAACCGGATGATCCTCGAGAAGCTAGATCTACTCTGTAAAAGGTTACAACGATTGGAGTCCCACGGCAGTGAGAGGCAAAGGAAACAATTCTCGACAAGCACAAGCAGAACTGTCATATGCTATAGATGTGGAAAGAAAGAACACTATGCCAACACCTGCAAGTAGAGAGCACTGGCTCATAAAGCTAGAGAATTTATTGATTACTGGGTGATTCTTTACTTCATTTGTAAAATAAAAAGCACCCCTGTCCAGTGGTCACTGATAGTATTTTCATTTAAAGACCATCATAGGTATAATCAGATGGGCAAGTCAACTTCTTTTATCCATATACAGTGTTTCATATCAAATGTATAATATCAAATGTATAAAGCTCTTTCAAATTGTGCCCCAATTTCGCTATAAAAACCAAGTCAGATAACGAGTATTTATTAATACCACTTGCAAAGATAAATTCTTACTTAATTTGTCAGAATTCAGATATCGAGTCTAAAAGTGAATCAGTCAGGATCATGATATAAGAATTATTAAGATCAAATTAGAGCAAGCACTGGCATCAGATAATTATTTGTTGGACAATTCTCAGAATATTTGTTGGACTTTTTTTCTTGTATGTTAGAAATATAAACATGCACATATTCCTTTAACTCTGTATTGATCTTGTTTGACATTATATATATATATATATATATATATATATATATATATATATATATATATATATATATATATATATGGGAGGGACTTATTGGCACTGTTTCCTTTGAGTGGCTAATTTAATTTTACTTGAAATGCTATGTTTGGCATTATTCTATAAATGTATTCTTGTATATTGGTATTGTATTATGGTAGACAACAAAACATTCTGAAATTGAGTCAAGTTTGAATAATAATAATGTGTTCTTCAGAATGACTGATCTTGGTTGTGTCGGATTTATATTGGCAAACTTAAGTAAAAGAATATTTTTGTATTTATGAACAAAAGATTGACTGCATTAATGTTTTAGTCAGGTAAAGAGACACCCATAAATGGTTCTTATATATGGGAATCACAGTGAAATTTGCTAATTTTGTCATAAATGGGTAACATTCACCAGATTAGCTGTAAAAAGGATAAGGAACAATGTCAGGTTGTGTTTATCATATTTATTTTCTTTATGGCTGTTTATTAGAATGGAGTCAAATCATCATGCAGTCTTTGTAAAGAGCTATACCACTTGCTCTTGATTGCCATTGTATGGGAATTTTCATATACGTGTGGTTGATGGAGGCTTCATGTAAGTTCGGTGAGTGTATATGAACGACTTATTTATGCTAACTTATTTAGAGACAATGATTAATAGGAATAGGAGAAATTATCAGCTATTGAGCAGTATTACAATATGACAGCCGTTCTAAGAGGTCCATTATAGCTCAATTATTATACTTTTCTTATAATTGTCAAATGTTTTGGATGTATCATGGACTACAAGTTACGTTGTAATGGTTCACTATTGACTTACAAATGTATATTTCAATCCAGATTGACAAGTTTTTTTTTTCAATATACAAACAAACATAATCGAACTAAAAGTAAAACAACCTTTCATCAATTCATTCTAGGAAGCAAAGCCTACCAAAAGATTTTCTAATGTCGAGTCTGAGAGACACCATACACTTGGTAAACTAATGCTGAGATGTATGTATATACCTTTAAATTCTCATTTATATTATAGTTACAGATATTTGTCCTTAATTAGGATTATAAAAAGTAATAAGCTATTTTGCACTGTTTTAGGCAAGCAGGAGTTATTGCCATCGCTTAGTGTTAGTAAAGTCCATGCAGTCTGTAGATCTTTTATGTCATTTTGTCTGTATCCTTGTATTTGTGTTAATGCAACAAACAAAAAAACATATATACTTCTTCTTCACTCAAAGATTTATAGATAAATATTATCTCATTGTATTTTATGATAGAAATAATTTCTTTAAATGTTAGAGGATAAGGAGACTATAAGAAACGGAGACAAACTTTCCATTGGCTTCATAAACATATGGCACAAATAATATTACTACAAGAAACACACAGTACACCCAAACAGGAAAATAGCTTGAAATCGGAATGGGGTGGCAGAATATATTTTGCTCATGGGACAAACAAAGCTAAGGGTGTGTGTATAATGGCTAAAAATAATATAAATATTGAAATTCATGATATAATATGTAACGAAGAAGGCCAATACATGGTCTTAGACACTACAATAGAAGATACTTGATTAACCTTGGTTAACATTTATGGTTCAAATCATGACGACCCAGATTTTTTTATTAATATTATGGATATTATAGAAACAATACCAAATGATAATAGATTACTTGGAACGGACTTTAATTTAGTTCTTAATACTTTTAATGATAAAAAGGAGGTCGGGCACAGAGTCATAGGAGAGCATAAGGAGTAATCAATACATGGTTAAATAATTTAGATCTTGTAGACATCTGGAGAGAACAACACTCTCACCAAAACCAATACACCTGGAAAAGACTCAATCCAAGAGCAGTCTTTTGTAGATTAGACTTTTTTCTTATTTCAAGAGGTCTTATCTCTGTCGTTCAAAAATCAGATATTCTGCCAGGTTTTAAAACTGACCATTCTGCCATTGAAATTATGCTTGAGTTAAAACCAAATAAGAGAGGGCCTGGTTTTTGGAAATAAAATTGTAAGCTATTAAATGATGCAGAATATATTAAATTAGTAAAAGAAGTTATAAAAGAAACCGAAGAAGATAATAAAAGCGCTAATCCAGCCCTATTGTGGGATACTATTAAATGTAAAATAAGAGGAGCCACAATAGCATATTCTATTAAATTAAGTAAAAAGAAAAAAACAAAACTTCAGGAATTGGAAAGTTCATTGAAAATATTAGAAGAACAGTATACCAAGTTTCAAGATGATGAGATAATAGAAGACATTAAAGAAAAGAAATTGAGGATCGAAAAAATAATAATAATACAAGAAAAAAAAGAAGGAGCAATGTTCCCCGACGCAAAACAAAATGGTTCATAGATGGAGATAAATCCTCTAAATATTTTCTTAACCTTGAAAAACGTTTATACAACCATAAATCTATTACCAGTCTTAATGTAAATAACTATCAAATAAAAGATCCAAACGACATTTTAAAAGAGATAGAACATTTTTATTAAAATCTTTATAAATCGGCTAAATTAAGCCCATCTGAAAAACATTTTACTGATTTTTTTTATAAATGAACACAACTCCTTGCCTGAAGAAGACAGAACCTACTGCGATGAAGATATATCTGAAACAGAAATTTTAAAATGCTTAAATTCTTTTAAATTGGGGAAAACACCAGGTTCAGATGGTCTACCAGTAGAATTTTATAAAACATTTTGGTAAGACATAAAAACTTATTTGATTGAGGGTTATAAATATTCATATTCAAGTGGTAAATTAAGCATTACTCAGAGACAGGAAGTAATATCCCTAATTCCTAAAAAAGCTGAAGATCCCACTTAACTTAAAAACAGGAGACCAATATCACTATTAAACGTCGATTATAAAATAATTACTAAATGTATGGCACATAGATTACAGAAAGTTCTTCAGGAATTAATACATCCGGACCAAACTGTTTTTTTTTTAATAGATATATAGGGGAGTCTTAGTAGAATATATAGCCTTATCAACTATTATAAAAAAAAGCAAAATCAAGGGTAATATTATGACTATCGATATTGAAAAGGCGTTTGATTTATTAGAATGGCCATTTATCTAGAAAGCATTAAAGTGTTATAATTTTGGACCCTCATTTTGTAAATGGATTGAGATCTTTTATAAAGACATCTCATCCTGTGCCATTAATAATGGATGGGCCACTAGATTTTTCCAAGTGGGTAGAGGAGTACGTCAAGGATGCCCACTCTCACCATACCTTTATATAATAAGTGCAGAATTATTAGCATCAAGAGTTAGAAATAATATGAATATTATAGGTATAGAAATTAATAATGAAAAGCATGTAATTTCACAATATGCTGATGACACTACCTTATTCTTAACAGGGGAACATGTAGTAATAGAAGAAACCATAGATCAATTTAAAAGATTTCAAAAGGTCAGTGGATTGGAAGTTAACATAGACAAAACTGCGGTCATGCCAATAGGTAACCATAGATATAATAAAGAAGAAATCATTAACCTAGGTTTGCACTGGACAATTGGGCTTATTAAAGTCTTAGGTATCGAGATTAATAGCATGCTTCAAAATTTAACTGAACTGAACTTCAAGCCAGTATTCAATAAAATGAAGAAAATTATGGGCATGTGGGATAAAAAACAGTTGACGCCATTGGGCAAAATTACAGTTATTAAGGCTGACCTGATTTCACAATTACAGTACCAGTTCTCAGTTTTGCCAAAACTACTTTGTTTTGGAAAGAAATCTTTCAAGAATGGTTTGGATACAGTTTTTATAAACCAGAAAATATGAGCGAGTATTTGAATCAGTCTTTATGGTTTAACTCCCACATAAAAATAAATAATAGAGTTGTATTTTATAAAAAAAATGGTTTGAAGCTGGTATAAGATTCATTTATCAACTGACAAAGAAAGTAAATCAGTCCTATGTTTTTAAATCTCGCCAAGAACTGATCCATAAGTACAAAATACAAATAGATGTTATGACATATAATAGTATAATACATGCAATTCCTTCTTTGTGGAAAAAGGAAATAAAATTATCAAAGTGTGACTGTGTATATACATTTAAAATTGATAAATAAAAAAGATGATAAAGCCAGTAAAATTTGTGTATCAAGAATTGATAATCAAAAAATATGTAGAACCGAAAACTTGTTTTCTAAGATGGAAAGAAGAAATAAACTGTGATAGCGATGAAGTTCTAAAGGCTTTTAAAGAACTATATCGCACAACTATACCAACAAAACTAAGATATTTCCAATATAAAATGTTACATTGAATCATAATATTAAATCCTGTGCTTCTAAAAGCAGGGATAGTTGATTTTGCTATGTGTACTTTTTGTAAAAATTCGAAGGAGACACTGATACATGTATTTTATGAATGTGATGTTGTGAAGCATCTATGGTCTGAAATGTCAGCATGGTCGGTAAATCTCAACCTTCCAGCAATAATTTTAAAACCTGCAATATTTTTTAATGTAACTCAAGATGATATATTAGATAAAATTATCCTGATTGTGAAATATTACATATATATAGCAAAATGTAAGAAACACACATTAACTTTTGACAGTGCCTTTATATTAAGATGTATCATTCGATTGAAGAAAAAGTGGCAATATTAAACAACTTACAACAATTTTTGAGTGAGTACAGATACAAAATTGTAATATCTATCAGATTATATATATATATATATATATATATATATATATATTGGTTGATCTAGAAAAATCGCACGATATTTGTTTGTGTTTTTGGTGTGACTTGTACTGTATGTATAGTATTATGTATTTTTGTATGTGATTTTTTATATTTGTGTATTTGGTTTGTCAATTTTATTGTGAATAAAAAAAAGTACCCCCTGAATAATTAAAATTTTGGTTTAAAAAAAAACACCTGCAAGTCTTCAAAACGCTTGTCGGAAGAAGAGGTAGAGGAGATCAAGAGGAAACAGAAGGAAACTTTAAACTGACGCCAGTCCCTGCTGCGGAGCAAGACACTTTGTGTCTAGTGTCAAGTGTAATTCCGAATCTGTGTTTGAGACCTTAGTTTGAGACCCAAATGAGGGATATATTTACGTCGAGGGAGTGAAAACCATATGTTTGATCGACACGGGATCTATGATCACGACGATATCAAAGACATATTTTGATGAATGCCTTCCTTCCCATAAGTTGGAACCGCTGCATGACCTACTCTCTTTTGAGGCCATA
The DNA here is from genome assembly GCA_026874595.1 of Sipunculus nudus. Classification (NCBI taxonomy): domain Eukaryota; kingdom Metazoa; phylum Annelida; class Sipuncula; order Golfingiida; family Sipunculidae; genus Sipunculus; species Sipunculus nudus. The sequence goes on along the minus strand of CM049314.1, from coordinate 18,371,163 downwards.
TGTTACAGTAGCTGGGTTATGTAGCCTACTAAGTAAGCCTCCCAGTGAGGCTTACGAGCACTCTATTGAAAATATTTGTGTGCGAGCGAGGACAAAGAAATTTGAATAAACCAGATAATTAGCTTAAAATAAGCAAACGTGGGTCTTTTCCTGGGTGTGTGAACCATTTCTAATAAGTGATAACAAGAAAATTTGCAGGTGGCTACTAGCCCCGCTTGGAGCCATTGTTTTGCTTGCACTTTCTGTTTAAGTCACTAGATGGCACTATTTTAGGGACCAGGCAGTAAATCTTATGCTTGAATTTTTATGATGAATGAGCCTAAAACCTAACAGCCAATCAGAGGAAGGACTTTGAATACTGGCTTCTCCCTGTGTCCTTGACCCTAAAGCAACATGTCATGTTTGGTTAGAAACCTGCGAGCATCACTTCTTAACTTTGCACCTTGATAATATGTTTCATTTTCTTATTTAAGCAAGAAAACAAGTAAGGACTCGTAATAAAGGGACATTTAGTAATATCAGACAGGGCACCACAAGAATGCATGCAGTGCTATCCGTCTCCGTATTATAGAGACGGACACTCTGTCTACTGGGTTATGTAGCTCTGAAGATGCCCTTGCCACTTCATGTCAACGGGAGTGAGATTGAAGACATATTTTTGGTCCTTGTGGTACCGGATACACCATACAATACCAAAGTACCAGTTTTTGTTGGTACCAATATCATCACACGCTACAGGGCTGGTGTCAACAGCATCTCGGAGAAACATTTCTGCAGTCTGGATCATGACTGTCAAGATCATGGCGTTTAGCTTTCCGTTTTCTTAGTATGAGAAATTGTTGTGTACCAACCACTGAACCAGTCACTGTGACCACAACCAAACCTGTTACCGTAAATCCAGATGAACAGTTAACCAGCCATGGACTTTGTCGTGCCGAGGGTTTATCATCAACTGTGTTGGTGGAATTGAGTCAAGAACAAGCCATACCTGGTGGTTTGATTTTGATACCTGAAGTCAAGAGCATCAAACCGTCTGGATCTACAACCAGAGTCGTCGTTTCTTTGTACAATGTAGGAACTAGAAAGCTTACCATACCTGCAAAAAGCGATAGTAGCTGAACTTCATAACGTTAGAGATGAAATCCCAGCGTCAGACCAAGCACCACCTACTAGCGAGTCTCCAGACCTGTCAGCATCATGTTTGTAAGATGATGAGAAGAAACGCGCAGAAGAGTTTTTCTCTCGATGGAGACATGTATTCTCAACCGGGGATGAGGAGCTTGGTCACACTAATGCTGTTGTTCAAAGGATTTGCCTTACTGATGACACGCCGTTTAAAGAACGAACCAGGCGTATTCCTCCTGCAATGGTCGAAGAAGTTAAGCAACATTTGCGTGGTATGCTCGATGCAGGCTCGATCCGTGAGTCTAAAAGTCCCTGGTCGTCCAACATAGTTTGCGCTCGGAAGATAGATGGGCCCAAGTATAGAATCCGGCCTACATTTGCATCTGACAAGAATGGGTCTTAACTAGCTGGAACCATTTAATAATCGCCATAAGCCATCAAAGAATATTCAATAAATTAAACTTAAGTGTAATCAGTCTTGTCCTTAATATGTGAACTTCATATACTTGTTTTTCTTGGCACCTCAACTTCAACTTACGTATCCATCCATCACTGTTTGTCTTCCCATGTTGTTTTTCCTTGTGCACAAACTATGCTGACGTCATAAACAACAATCGAAAGGGGGTGACTTCAGCGGGGGTGTGGGGGCGGCCAGCCCCCATTTCATTCATTTTTACTGTCTTTTACCACACATTCTGTTTTTTATTTTGCTTCACATTCTCATTTACCATTTCAGAATTTTAGCGGGGGTGTGGGGGCAGCAAGCCCCCAACTGAAACACGTTATTACATTCACCTTTGAGAATCCACACCTGAAACACAGCGACATCTGGTGGTAATTTGCGCAGTTATTCATTCACAATAGTTTGAATAGTCTTAAATTTCCTGGCTTTTCTCTCGATTGCAACTTGCCTTCGTGACACAGCTAGTTACGCAGACGGCTTCTGGGCGTGCGGTCGGTGGTTCGAATCCCGTTGTATTATCACATCTTTGCATGTTCTCATTGTCCCACATGCAGCGTATATTCCTTTGTCCTAAATGTACGTTCAAATCTGCTTGAATCACAGGGTCATGAAAAGTGACCATGCAAGTGTAGTTGCATGGTGATTTTCCAAATATGGCAAAGAACTGGTGAGAAGCCAAAAAAATTGACACGCGTGACCTTCGACCAGGGAGGCGGGGCTTGTGGGACAAATCAGTTACAGCCCAATGAAATGTAAAGCAAGCCATGAGATTTGCTTGGCTTCTGCCAATCATGGCAGGCGAGCCTAAACGGCTCGCCTGCCATGTGACACAAGCTTCGCAAACCTCACGGCTTGCATAACATTTCATTGGGCTATAACCAATACATGTACTAATATTTCACGTATTTATCTCATGTTTCAGATTGCACATACAACCAAGGTGAGAGAACGGAGGTCACGGAACATAGAAAATAACACAGACCACAGAATCACTCAAAAAAACTTTATTAATTTTCCACCTTCTCCTTCTCCGATGTAGGCCGGATTCTATACTCGCTCCATTGCGGAGGAGGATAAGGAAAAGACCGCCTTCCATCTTGATCGTCTTGGGTTCTACAAATGTAACAGAATGCCGTTCGGTTTGACCAGCGCCCTAGCGACATTTCAGAGATTAATTAAGAAATGCCTAAGCGTTCTGAACTCAAAAGAGTGTTGCGTCTATCTAGATGACATACTGGTATTTTCATCTACAGTTTAGAACACATAAGCCGTCTAGATAAGGTATTCAAGCGCCTACAGGATTACGGTCTAAAACTAAAAACTCAAGCCTTCCAAGTGTAGCTTCTTCAGGGAGAGCGTTAAGTACCTTGGTCACGTCATATCTGCAGAGGGTGTCCATACAGACCCGGACAAAACAGAAGCCCTATCCAAGTGGCTAGTCCCCAGAACAATCAAAGAGCTTCGACAATACCTACGCTTCACCGGTTACTACCGACGATTTATCAAAGTATATGCCATTATTGCAAAACTAAAGTCTCTCTTAAGAGGTATCGGCCGTGATGAGGTAGGGGAATTTCAATCCACCCTGCTAAAATGGAATTCCGCTGCTCAAGACGCCTTTGACACACTAAATCGTTTGCTGTCACAGCCACCAGTGTTAGGGTATGCGGATTACAGTCTGCCATTTACTCTACATACTGATGCATCTGCAGATGGATTAGGGGCAGTCATGTACTAGAACCAAAATGGGACCGACCGAGTGATCGCTTACGCGAGCCGTGGCTTGAATAAATAGGAAAGTCATTATGCAGCTCATAAGCTTGAATACCTGGCACTGAAGTGGGCGGTCTGTGAAAAGTTTCATGATTACCTCTACGGCAGATCATTTGAAGTTTTCACGGACAACAATCCACTGACATACTTAATGACCACAGCGAAGCATTTTCCGGTCAAATTGACCATAGATAGATGTATGCATTTCGGTAACTTTGTTTGTATTGATAATATTATTAATTCCTCTTAGAATATAAATAATTCTTTAGCCCGTTTCCATGAGGGACACCAAATATTCCCGATTCGTCCAATGTGAATACAGCCGATCACCGATCTTAATAAACGCTACACAAAGACGTCAGCAGCGAGAAGGCTAACATGTACTATCACTGCTGTGAAGCTGGATGAAAATATTACAGCTTGACACAGGCGGTACATCTGGGTACGGTGAATGTCTACCTCACGGATGTTAAAAACGAATTACGCAGTGCCGTTATACGTAACAACCCCCCCCCCCCCCCCCATATTTCGATGAAACCAATATTACCAGAGCTACGCGGTGTACAGTTAATGGAAGAGCCACCCGTGCTCAGTATATACCATGTCGGAAATGCTTGAATACGATGTCTCAAGCTGTATCAGATAAAAGACGGGAGGAAAGTGTCATGAAAATGAATTATGCTGTGCTGTTATAAAGTACCAAAGGCGCAGACCCAGGATTTTTTTTTTTTTTTGCAGGGAGGGTTCAACGGGTGTCAAGCATAAAAAGTCTTAAAAAGGTCGTTGGTTGAGAGAGAGGGGGGGGGGGTCTCGACCCAAAAACCTCCCGTCATGCATAAGATTTGTCTAAAAAAAGCCCCCCCCCCCCCCACCCTGGATCTGTGCCTGTACCAACCACTGTATTTCGATCGAATCAATATCACAAGTTCTACGCGGTGCACAGTTGATGGAAGAGCAAACCCGTGTTCATAATATACGAGGTCAGAAACGTTTGAGTACGCTGTGTCGAGCTGAATCAGTTTAATATTTGACGGAGAGTGATGAAAATAAATAACGCTGTGCCGTTTTAAGTACCCCCCCCCCGGTATTTCAATGGGACCAATGTTACCAGTTGTACCTGGAGAACAGCTAATGGAAGAGCCAGCCCGTGTTTACAGGGAAACAATTTTACCTTCTGCACGTAGTGTAATATAAATGGAACAGCCAAATGAAACACATGGGTACCTGTTGTCGAGATGCCCGCGCGGATAGATTCTAGTGGTCCATTTGTCCGCTGTAATTACACGTTAATTCTTATTATGGTGCGTGATTTGGGAGATTGCGCGTGTCCCATATCCCTAAAGCATCTAAGGAAATATATATATATATATATATATATATATATATATATATATATGTATTTATATAGTTATATATTTAAATTTGATCAAAATATTGGTCCCAGGTTACAGACATGCACTTGATATTTATTTTTTACTTACACCTTATCTCCGTGATCGTACGTGTACCTCCCCTATTATTTGCAGTCATATATATAAGCCTAATAGTAATAGTTTTTTGCCTAATGTTCAAGCTACATAATCACTGGAGTTATTCCTGTTACTACTTACTGCAGGTAACCTGAGATAACATAGGGACAGCATGCCGCGAGGGGGGGGGGATTATTCTCATGCGATCGCTCGGGGTATAATTATATACATGCAATACTAAAGGAATCACATTTAAAGGGCATTCAGCCAAATAGGTTTATAAGATACATTTATGACGAATAAATAAATATAGTAATTATATAGACAGGTTGCAGTTGGCATTCTTATAAAACCAGACGAACGGACGTCTCACATGACATACGCTCTTTACACAGCGCTTTAACTATAGGCCCACTTCCTTTATCGTAAGCGCTGTTTTTTATGACCTCGTATCCTGAATTGCTACACCAGAGGGGAGCACTGTATTTTGTCCAATCAGGTGAGACCTTGTGCTGGAAGACACGGCCAAGCGAGGAATACACGTAGCCAATCATGTTCATTTCCTTTTGAGTGACAGTTCATAGCCCCGGTAACCGTCTGAACAGGCCACAGCCTCAGAGAGAATTGCCCCAGACGTGGTTTGTTTAGGGCCTTTGGCACGTAGGATGCCCGGCCGGTGAGCTGTAATTCAAACGAAACATAACAACAAAGGCTGCGCTGAGGCACCTCGCTGGCTGGTTTCAGTTCTGCAGACAACAGATACATGGCAACGCTAACACAGTCATAATGTCATAATCGAATCAGTCGATGATGTGAGAATACAGAGGATGCAATTAAAATTCGACCGTAAACTGATATCACGCGGCGCTTGAAGCGCAGCTATGGGTGCAGACAAGATGCCTGTCGAGTGTTTGTTTATTGGCATCTGGTTGCCTGTTTGCCACATCATACGCACGTTTTTTTTTTCAGCGGACAACGAACCGCCATCTGGTGTCTAAATATATCATAAACGGTCAAAGCTGACAGCGTGAAAATCAGTTGCTTCTTTAGAAGGGACAGATTTCCGCTGCCTCGGGAACGTACACATGGCAATATACCTTATCTTTACATTAAATTACATTGTAACAACTGACCTTTGACGCTCATCAATGCTTAATTTGTTTATCGTTGAAGCGGTTACGGTGGGGGATTCAAACGACCAACTTCGACGGGAAAAAAAGAAGAAAAACGCGGTTGGTGAGGTACAACTGTCATTCGTATGACTATCGATTTCGCCATGGTTACCAAGTATAACTCTGAGGTATTCGAACACAGCTGTTGCATCAGGAACATTTATCTCTAGCTTCTGGTGCTTTTATAGTTAATTATATTTCAAATATGTAGTTTCTGTTTCCCAGCAAATGTTTACTCAATATTTAGTGTTTATAAACGCAGTAAAGGAAACATCTATGACAGAACAGTTCTTCCAAATGAGTTTTATCTAACAGCTATCGTTCAAGCAATGAACCGATCTGCGTGGCAGTCCAGCAAGGACGGATATACTCTCTGATTGGTATGGGGAAACGCGAGTAGTAACCGGGCTTTTCTCTGCATAGCTGTATACCTTGTGCTGGGGATATGGGAAAATTCAGGAAATATGTGAAAGTAATCGTTACTCTTGCTAGCCTGGCTCTGTTGGTAAGATAATAACCCTTTTAATATTATATCAGTAGTTCTATTTAACAGTCCTCTTGGAATATGAAACCCAGAATATTAGAATATGCTATTTGATCATGTATATTGCTGTATGTCTACATTGGCATATTGACAATTTCATAAGCATACTTTCAAACCAATTATTTTTACCGTTTGACTTGAATATAACACCCCTTATCAGCAAACTATTTTCTGTACGTTCCAGGATATATATTTTTTTCTTCGTTCGCCCATGGTCCATCCTTCCATATCAAACGATACATACATTTACAAACACGGTCGATTGCATGACCGCCTGTCAGCATTGTTGGCGAGGAAACCAACATTTTACAAAGGAACACGTGCAGGCCTCAAGAATAAAGACGTACAACACCTCGTTAGAAGCAGTTAAATGGAAGTTTCATTCTGCACAATAAGACGCATGACATTTTAATATGCTATAACCATTAAATGTGCTTTGAAATCGGCCCGTGTGTCTTTTATCTCGTTTGATATCAGAACATGAAACATCTTCTTCCATGTTTGTTCGGAAAATACACATGGCTTCACATCATTGTCGGTCAATAGTATTTTAATACTGCAATTTGTGTTGCCTCCAAAGAAAATTTCTCTGCAGAGCTGTATTCCTTTAGCTTAAGATATGAGAAGATTAAGGAAATATGTGAAAGAAATCGTACCTCTTGCTAGCCTGTCTTTGCTGGTAAGATAAATACCCATTTAATATTATATCAGAATTTCCGTTTAATAAGTTGAGAATGGAGAGCCCACTTGTAATATGAAACCAAGAATGCTAGAATACGCTATTGGATAATGTATATTGCTTTAATTCTACATTGGCATATTGACCATTTTATAAGCATAATTTCAAGCCAATAATTTTTATCGGTTGACTTTAATATAACACCCCTTAAAATTTCCTCTAGGGTCCATAAGCAGCAGGAATAGATAAAATGCATAAAATGTTTTTCCTATTTACTGGAGGTATACCCATGATTTCCATATATGCGGCTTGTGAAATATCGGTTTTAATTATGGGAAACATGGCGACATGAGAATGTTTTTGAAATGCTTGCGAGCATTGATTGAGGCCAAGTTCGTATTTTATAGCAGGAGTATGAAACTGCACATCACAAGGAAGAGCGTACAGTGACACCACTTACTCTCGAGACGCCGGGAATTAATACTAGTTCCGAGATAGTTCCACTTTCCTCTTGCAGGTCACCAGTACGACTTATAAGCATAGGCATATCATCTGCTTATCCATATTAAATAGAGTAATGCTAGTGATAACTTTCTCAGTTTCATTGATTATTGAATGGTGCAATGATTTCTTCATGTTGGATATTATTTTCCTCTTTACATAGGAGGTTGTACCATATCATAAAAGTATATGGATCTGTGTCTGTGGATCTGTGGATTTTATTATTTATGCAAAATTAATATTCTTGTGTGATTTAGGTGTATATAAAAACAACAAGGACAAGAAACCTTGGGGAACACCAACTAGGGCAGATGGAATCATCACCTGGCCAAGCAGTCATCTTTAGTCCTCCAGATTTGAAGAAAGTTACAACTACAAGATGCAAAAATTCCTTACGCACCCTCTCACTCAAGTACGAAACAACACATCGCGGAATTCCAGCTATATGGATACAAGACGTGGCTAATCTGACAAAGCGAATTGAAAAAATTAATACGATTCTAACAACGATTAGAGGTCGAATATTAAAAACCTATGGTAATCAAGAATTCCAGTTCCCAGAAAATAAAACCACGTGGTATGACGGGGACAAGCCGAGCTATTTCCGGGAAGTTGCTGATCTTTGTCACGTGATCCCCATCGCGGTTCCGTGGCTATATCCCGCAGAAGGTGCTGCGACGTGGCGTTCATTCGATGATAAAGCTAATCTGTTGGTTCCAGCTTATTATGATTGGGTTGCTGAGGAGGAGTTATGCAAATGGGTTTTATCTGGTCAGAGTAAGCATCGTTGGGACCTTGTACATAACCATACTTGTAATACAAATGCTGCAACATTAAAGAAACCAGTTTCTCTCAAGTTCTCCACCATAAACACCGTTCCCTTTCATAAAAAGTACGACAAAGATGGCTACAACATTAACGCCAAACCGCCCATCCACGTAACTTATCTGTTTATTGCAGTGCATGGAATAATTACCTACAAATTAGGACAAGTAATTACACGGGACGTGACACTTTTGTCCACAATGTGTTTTCAACATTTTCGTGATATTCCAGAACGCGTGGATGAAATCCCTTTATACGATGAAGTTTTCGTCATGTCAGAGTTCTTAGGTAATTTCTATTTTCACTTGCATGTAGAGAACACCCCCAGATTGATGCCTTATTTCACATTTCTGAAAGAAAATCCTGACATAATGATACATGGGAGCCACCATAAAGGAACGACCGCCAGGACAGTTGAGATGTTAGGTATAGACCCAAATCGGGTCATAAGTGGTTGGGCCCGCGGGAAAATCATATACATACCAGAGCCGACATATTGTGGTACTGCACATGTGGTTCACGAACAATTACTCTCACGAAAATACAGGAGCATAATTCACCAAAAATTCAACGCTTCGGAAAGATCTAGCTTGTTAATGATAAGTCGTAGCCGCAAGCGTCAGTTTAAAGAAAATAATACTATAAGTAATATGTTGGAGAAAATCGCAAAAAGACATAACTTGCGCTTTGAAGTGTTCCTTGATCACCCGTCCCCTCCTATGGATGAAACTATGCGGATGTTCAACCGAGCCGCCATGATAGTAGCCGGGCATGGTGCCGGTTTATCTAATATGATATTTTCTGAGCCAGGGACTTACATCATTGAAGTTATATGTGACCCCCCTCAGGGTAACATGTGTTTTACACACTTGGCTCACGTGCTTGGCCACAGGTGGCATGGTCTAATGGCGGAGCGGGGCTGCCAGGAACACCTAGATTTTGACGTCACTAAACTAGAACGTGCTGTCAAGACACATATCTCAGATGCCGCCAAATTGGTAACGAATTCTGATGCACTTTAAAATTACTGGCCGATCCGCAGACTGGGAAGACATAGGCAATCCCAAAATTTTTATAAATACTGAATTTATCAATATTTAATTCATGTTTGTGCCAAAGAATTTAATTGCTGATACTTGCTTCTGCAGAAGAGTTTTTTTTATTTCTCAGTGTTTATGTAATTTGTCGAGGATACCCCTTTTCTAAATTATATATTCACATGCCCTGAAACTACAAAACCTAAAAGAGCTGAACCATAAGACAACGCCTAAAATGCCAAGAACAACATAGTATCAAATACCTTACGGAAATCTGACACATCGCGGGTTAACTAAATATTTTTAAATCACTAAAATGAGTCACAAAATCAATGACATTTCCATTAAGACAAAGTAGAGGACGAAATACCCGAAAATATTTGATAAATGTTCTAAAATGAAAGAATACTCGACAAATGCGTTAAACATTTGTTTTTCAGGGGCGTTCGGCAACTTGCCTATGAATGTGAATGTGTGTTTGCGCGCGTACTCAATGCCTTCATCGCAAATACTTGATTAATATGAAAATCATGGTTATCAAAACATTTAATAACAGGAACATAATGCTTAAAGCCACGGAAGTTCAGATGCTGACAAGACTTTGTAGGTTCTATTTTGAAATCTTAAACTAGGCCACTGTAAGAAATACTCTCATAAGCAGGGACCGAAGAGCGCTCAGAAGTCAAGACTCCTGTCGGTAAAATTTCATACAAAAACCTGGATTTCTCAGGAGCAACTGGAAAGTTTGTCAGGAAATTCGGAATACTTTTTGTCTGATTACATTATTTGACTTCTTATATTTAATAAATTCCAATAATTGGTCTATAATATCACACCTTGCCAAGCTGACGAAATCTCTCGCGTCCTGTTGAAATGATGACAATGTGACTGACCTATAGTGTAAGTAATTGACGAAAACAAATAAAACAAGAGTTTTGCTTCTAATTTTGAGATTAATTTATTTAAATTTTACGACTGGACATAAATTTAAGATGTGCTTTGATGTCGGAAAAAAGATGTCACTGTATCCTTTATTCTTTGAGTTACAGGGTGAATCTACGGTTCATTATGTTTCAGATGTTAAAAATCTATTCAGCATAATTCAAATAAGAGACAAACTTTTCAGGAACTGGGAAGGAATTAAATGAAACGTGGTCTACATATATATCTTAAATTAATGCACAAGACTTGTGACGCAACCCTGTAATATTTAAATTTTTTCATTTTTATTTTTGGAAAATGATTTATATCTCCTGGCATAGTATAAATCGTAGCCGCAAAGTTCTTTCTCCTCACCGAGACTGATGGAGTTACTCAGTACACCTGATCCGAAATAGCTGTGACATATTTTCTGAGTAAATGTACTGAAACCCAGGTTTTAGTTCTTAAGAAGCTTGAAAGTATAACCCATTGCACCCCATAAAATCAAACCATCAGTATCGGCTCCTGTGGCTCAGGGGTAGAGCACAGGGCTTAAAGCCGGAAGATCGTGAGTTTGAATCTCAGCCGAGGCGGTGAGATTTTTTCAAGGTCGGCCCCCACCCATGGTGAGCGCTCTGCAGGCTAAATAGGGCGACTGTGCCAAAAAGACGTGCTTCCCGCAAAAACGAGTGCGCCTTTCGGGGGTTCCTCTGGTTATGACCCAGCAATAGACTCGCAGGAGTGATACACCGAGTCTGGTTGATGCTAGAAGTATCGCGTGTAAGCCACTGTCACGTAGTCCGAAACGAGAATGGAATTTTGCAGATGCAGATACTAAGCAAGCATTAAAAAATGGAGACAGTAACCTACACCAAAAAAAACCCCATAAAAAACACCAGTTTAACAACCAGAGCTGGAAAGTTCAAGCTTTAAATATTTTGTAAATTTTCTTTCGGAGAGACGAAAACGTCCTTTTCCTGTATTTTTAGAGATTTACTTTCATCAACGAGGATTAAGAAGAGATTTTGCCACACCCTTGGGCTGGTAACAGACCTTCAAACAGACTTCCTGGCTCCTAACCAGACATTACATTCATCTTTCATATCTTCATTACATCGATCTCTGCTACTATACGTCAATCTATAACCACATATATAACCAGTCAAAAATCCCATTATCATCACTGGCCAGGTCTTCCAGGTAGACATACCGATGTATGAATTTCTTGCCACGACCACAGCGCCACAAGGTTAATGTAAAAAAAAAATATTTCTACATATCTCATATACCACTGAAAATCTATACTTTATTTTAACTTTTAGAATAAAAAAAAATGAGCCAAAATTCCATAACTCATTTAATATCCCCCCCCCAACCCCATGAAAAGCACGGTTATCAGGTTTTTCATGCAGCCAGACCGTTCATAAATTCACAGTTCCAATAAACCCGGAAAGAATGCTGTAATCCTGGCATACGCGAAAGCATGTTTCGCATCGACCCACAGGAATGGTGAAAAAGCGCACTTGTCACATTATAACGAAGAGACAATGATCTCGGAACACGAAGTCGGGGCATCATCATTAACAGACCCCGAAACAACTTGGTGACATTTCACTGGCAGTTCTTACTACGTTTTTCTGGCACCCCACACGGGGCTGATAGACACGTGTTGAAAACGTCCCGCACTGGATTTCACACCGTACAGTGCAGCCACGCCACAACGACCCAGGGTGTCTTGTCTTCCGATATGTATCGCTAAAGGTATATCAGGTTTGGCTTCACGGTAAGTCTTGATGCATCAACGTAGTAACGTTCAACAACACACACAATCATTGACAGCTGGGCGCAGCCTTAAGCGGACATCTGGGACCTCGAACCTACTCTCACTCCGTGCTCTGGGCTAGAACAACTTTTCCTTCAGGCCCACTAGTCAATCTCGCATTCACTCATTGACTCCTCTAGTGAACATGTATAAACTTTTAGATTTTTTTACGGAACCTAATGTCAACAGATCACGTAGTCGTGACGAGCATAAATTTTGTAATGGAGATAAAAAAATCAGATTCTGTAACACTAGGCAGCGTGAAATGTCTGGCGGAATGAATAAAGAAGTCCGTGGTTTTTTTGTTAACAAATAATTATAATTTATTCTTAAAACAACCCTAACATTACAATACACTAAATCAATGCAATTATACAGTATAACAACAGTACAACAGTAAATAAATGTAAGTATGTTAATAAAGTGTAGAGTACCTGGATACCACCACTGTCACAGCGACAACAAGTCCTTTATAACATAAATCTTCTCAGGGAATAACAGTCCAGTTCATTCACAAAATCTATCCGTTGTAATCCAAAAGTGACGTTCTTGTTATAATCCCGAAAGCAAACTGAAGACTATATAAGATCCGTCACGAATTTAGAAGAAAATCGTTAACTGCCGCACTTATAGGAAAAGGTCCACAACTGACTTACACTCTTCTATGTCCGCTGGAATATTTCTCTCCTCTCCCTCGGCTCTAAAACACAGCCCCTTATTTATAACTTTTCACCTCAAGACGAGAACTTTCCATTTCTCGAACAGTCCGAAGAACCCAATAGTACACACGTTACAGGAAACATCTACAAGAACGAATGCTGTGTTTTCACATATCAGGGTTCACACGTGGGCCGGGCCGGCTCGGCCAGGCAAGAAAGCCCCAGACTAGCATGACCGCTGTGTTTACACGGGGGCCGCACCCGGCCAGCTAGAACAAGGAACACTGTAGCATAGCAACGCCCAGGCTTGAGCCAAACACGAATCAGAATGTAAACAGAGCACAATAAAAGAGACATGTCAACAGCTCACAATAAAACAGACATCTCCCCCTCCTGTATGAAAAAAAGAAAGTTTTCGCGGAAAACTTTCTTTTTGCGATCACAATCACTAAATCCTAACAATATCTCAGCAAGTGTCGCTGCTCTATCACCTTTTGTTTACATCTTCAACCATTCTGGAAGCAGTTATATCACGTAAACTATTCAAACACGTGCATAAGTTTCCCTATCTTTATTTTTACAATACCGTTTCACGGATATTACAGTTAACATTTACACCACAAAACAGATACACAGGTTTATCAATTTATGCAATATGATCTACCGACAAATACCCTTTGGTGGTTATATTTTGAAAGGATGTTGTCGATGCATACTGAATATTTGTTCCATTTACTTATCTTTGGTAATTTACACTTTTCAGGGGAATGAGCTCGATTTCGGCGTAAAAGCTTATGTGCGAATGAATGTGGATAGAAGGTTCATCCTTGACATTTATTGACAGACCGTCCCTGTGGAGATCAGGGCCGATTCACGATTTAGGAAAAGGAGGGGTCAAACCCAGGAGTAATGACAAAACCTAAAAAAGGTCCGCATATCCGGAAATGTTTTAGGCTCCGCCACGCAGGCCTTCGATCATGATTTCATTAATTGAATCTGTTTACTTACTTTTAGTGGTTTTCCACTTTAAATTCATCATTTATAGTCCCTACAAAATTATAATTTAGAACTTTTTCTTACATTTACTCTGTACCTACTGAAAATAGGTGTCTAATGAAATGTCATATCACCGCACACCGTCAGAACGATTGGTAGACCTACTAACGAGGTCTTTCTTTATGATGTTTATTAAGTCAGGGTGATGCCACCAAAGGGTGGTATCCACTGTCCTCATTATATATGCATGGATTTTCATATAACTCATGATGAGTATTTACCAATACTGTTTCTCATGAGAATTACAAATGAAGAACGTATGTGAGATATTATATTGAATAATATTTATATTGAGTTTTATAAAAATCCATGATATTCCCTGTTAGTTATCGCGGCAACACCACAAAATAGCCTAGTGACCTTTTGCGTTATAAAATATTCGTGGATTTTGCCCATAACCGAACTCGGGCGAGATTATTTATTGGTAAGTTGTTATGGTGAGTTTCATGAAAATCTATCAAAGCCCCGTTTGTTATCCCATTATCATCACTGGCCAGGTCTTCCAGGTAGACATACCGATGTATGAATTTCTTGCCACGACCACAGCGCCACAAGGTTAATGTAAAAAAAAAAATATTTCTACATATCTCATATACCACTGAAAATCTAAACTTTATTTTAACTTTTAGAATAAAAAAAATGAGCCAAAATTCCTTAACTCATTTAATATCCCCCCCCCCCCAACCCCATGAAAAGCATGGTTATCAGGTTTTTCATGCAGCCAGACTGTTCATAAATTCACAGTTCCAATAAACACGGAAAGAATGCTGTAATCCTGGCATACGCGAAAGCGTGTTTCGCATCGACCCACAGGAATGGTGAAAAAGCGCACTTGTCACATTACAACGAAGAGACAATGTTCTCGGAACACGAAGTCGGGACATCATTAACAGTCCCCGAAACAACTTGGTGACGTTTCACTGGCAGTTCTTAATACGTTTTTCTGGCACCCCACACGAGGCTGATAGACACGTGTTGAAAACGTCCCGCACTGGATTTCACACCGTACAGTGCAGCCACGCCACAACGACCCAGGGTGTCTTGTCTTCCGATATGTTATGTACCTCCAAAATTGCATCCCTCCAGGCTATGGCTGAAGTATCGCTAAAGGTATATCAGGTTTGGCTTCACGGTAAGTCTTGATGCATCAACGTAGTAACGTTCAACAACACACACAAAGAATAACAGCTGGGCGCAGCCTAAAGCGGACATCTGGGACCTCGAACCTACTCTCACTCCATGCTCTGGGCTAGAAAAACTTTTCCTTCAGGCCCACTAGTGAATCTCGCATTTACTCATTGACTCCTCTAGTGAACATGTAAAAACTTTTAGATTTTTTTACGGAACCTAATGTCAACAGATCACGTAGTCGTGACGAGCATAAATTTTGTAATGAAGATAAAAAAAATCAGATTCTGTAACACTAGGCAGCGTGAAATGTCTAGCGGAATGAATAAAGAAGTCCGTGGTTTTTTTGTTAACAAATAATTATAATTTATTCTTAAAACAACCCAAACATTACAATACACTAAATCAATACAATTATACAATATAATAACAGTACAACAGTAAATAAATGTAAGTATATAAATAAAGTGTAGAGTACCTGGATACCACCACTGTCACAGCGACAACAAGTCCTTTGTAACATAAATCTGGGAATAACAGTCCAGTTCTTTCACTAAATCAATCCGTTTTAATCCAAAAGTGACGTTCTTGTTATAATCCCGAAAGCAAACTGAAGACTATATAAGATCCGTCACGAATTAAGAAGAAAATCTTTAACTTCCGCACTTATAGGAAAAGGTCCACAACTGACTTACACTCTTCTATGTCCGCTGGAATATTTCTCTCCTCTCCCTCGGCTCTAAAACACAGCCCCTTATTTATAACTTTTCACCTCAAGCCGAGAACTTTCCATTTCTCGAACAATCCGAAGAACCCAATAGTACACACGTTACAGGAAACATCTACAAGAACGAATGCTGTGTTTCTACATATCAGGGTTCACACGTGGGCCGGCCCGGCTCGGCCAGGCGAGAAATCCCCAGACTAGCATGACCGCTGTGTTTACACGGGGGCCGCACCCCGCCAGCTAGAACAAGGAACCCTGTAGCATAGCATCGCCCAGGGCTTGAGCCAAACACGAATCAGAATGTCAACAGCGCACAATAAAAGAGACATGTCAACAGCTCACAATAAAACAGACATCTGCAACACTCCCCCTCCTGTAAGAAAAAAAGAAAGTTTTCTCGGAAAACTTTCTTTTTGCGATCACAATCACTAAATCCTAACAATATCTCAGCAAGTGTCGCTGCTCTATCACCTTTTGTTTACATCTTCAACCATTCTGGAAGCAGTTATATCACGTAAACTATTCAAACACGTGCATAAGTTTCCCTATCTTTATTTTTACAATACCGTTTCACGGATATTACAGTTAACATTTACACCACAAAACAGATACACAGGTTTATCAATTTATGCAATATGATCTACCGACAAATACCCTTTGGTGGTTATATTTTGAAAGGATGTTGTCGATGCATACTGAATATTTGTTGCATTTACTTAAATTATCTTTGGTAATTTACACTTCTCAGGAGAAAAAGCTCGATTTCGGCGTAAAAGCTTGTGTGCGAATGAATGTGGATAGGAGGTTCATCCTTGACATTTATTGACAGACCGTCCCTGTGGAGATCAGGGCCGATTCACGATTTAGGAAAAGGAGGGGTCAAACCCAGGAGGACTAATGACAAAACCTAAAGAAGGTCCGCATGTCCGGAAATGTTTTAGGCTCCGCCACGCAGGCCTTCGATCATGATTTCATTAATTGAACTCTGTCTCCTTACTTTCAGTGGTTTTCCACTTTAAATTCATCATTTTGTCCCTTCAACTCAAATTATCCTTTTACTTTAAGTAGTTTCCCACCTTAAATACATCATCTAGTCCCTACAAAATTATAATTTAGAACTTTTTCTTACATTTACTCTGTACCTACTGAAAATAGGTGTCTCATGAAATGTCATATCACCGCACACCGTCAGAACGATTGGTAGACCTACTAACTTTCTTTATGATGTGTAGTAAGTCAGGGTGATGTTACCAAAGTGTGGTGACCTCTGACCTCATTATATATACATGGATTTTCATATAACTCATGATGAGTATTTACCAATACTGTTTCTCATGAGAATTACAAATGAAGAACGTATGTGAGATATTATATTGAATAATATTTATATTGAGTTTTATAAAAATCCATGATATTCCCTGTTAGTTATCGCGGCAACACCACAAAATAGCCTAGTGACCTTTTGCGTTATAAAATATTCGTGGATTTTGCCCACGAACTCGGGTGAGATTATTTATTGGTAAGTTGTTATGGTGAGTTTCATGAAAATCTATCAAAGCCCCGTTTGTTATCGCGGCGACACTAAAACTTAGCGGACGGACGGCACGACGGACTTACGGCTAGAGGGATGGACGGACGGACGGGGGGTATACCATAACACGTCCCGTCATAGACGGCCGTATAAAAAGTACAGTTATCACATTACAACGAGGATCAAAGTTCTCGGGATATAAAGTCTGGGCATCAATATTCTGTCACCAAAACAACTTGGTGTCCTTTAACTGACAGTTCTCACTTAAGGTATTTGCAACGTTATTTCCCGGCGCACAACACATGAGGCTAATAGGCACGTGCTGAATACGTCCTGCACATAGATTTCTCACCGAACAGTACATCCACACCACAACAATTCAGAGAATCATGTTTACTGATATGTAACGTCCATAACAACAGCACGGAGCCATAAAGCTATATATGTACCACCAAAATGCCTCCCTCCGGACCGGGCTACGGCTGAAGTATCGCTAAAAGTATTACATGTTTGGCTTCACGGCAAGCCCCGACGCACAAACGTAGAACGATCCAACAACATACGCACAGACTGACAGCTGGACCCAGGCAGAGGCGGACATCTGGGACCTTGAGCGACTTGCTACCCCGCCGTGTTCTGAGCTAGAATAACCTTTACTTCAGCCCCCTAGTGAAACTCGAGTTCACCCATTAATTCACTCCACTCATTAACTTATGCTAATATATAAATTAACATTTATGGCGCAGGGTAACAGCTCTTCTTGATTAGTCTTGATTAGCTAGTCCCTGCAATAGGTGTTTACTGTAAGTGTTACATAAATCTCCCTGCTTCTCATAGGAAAAGAACACAAGAAACAAAACCTCACTTTCAATAAATTCCCAATACGGTGTAGCTAGCTGTCACAAGAATCCTACGGTGACCAAGCCAAAAGAGGAGGTGGGGGGGGGGGGGGGGTGAGGGGGCATTGATATTTTACTCAGCTATCTTGGTACGGATGTAACACTAACGACAACACCTCAGTTACTGATTTAGGCCCATGAACGTTGAAAGTACGCGTACCTTGTCCGTATGAAATCTAAATTTGTTCTCTATTGATTAAAGGACTATTTGTGGGTAGATTGGTCATAGAGCAGGTGAGAATTATAGTTTAATTCAGTTTTTGGAGATGTTTTATGGAAACATACACGCGTCAGCAGGACAAAAATAGACGAATTTTGATGGATCTGAATCAAGATCCGCATACTATTTTCTGTACGTTCAAAAATATATTTTTCTTTTTTTTTTCGCCTATGACCCATTCTTCAATATCAAACGATATAGCTTAACACATACACATACAAACACGGTCGATTGCATGACCCCCTGCCAGCACTGTTGGCGAGGTAACCAGCACTTGAGCAATAGAACACGTGCAGGCCGCAAGAATAGCGAAGTATATCACCTCGTTAAAAAGCAGTTAAATGGAAGTTTCATTCTGCACAATAAGACGCATGACATTTTCAATATGCTATAACCATTATAACATGTGCATGAGGACTTAGCCTGTGTGTCTGTTATCTCGTATGATATCAGGAAATGAAACATCATTTTCCTGGTTTGTTCAGAAATTACACATGGCTTCACATCAGTGTCGGTCATGGGTATTTTAATACTGCAATCCCACTGGTCACACTCCTTTTCACACTCGTCAATCGATTTATTAAATAGCAATAACATAAAGAGGGATGCATGTGTTGCCTCCAAAGAAAATTTTGCCAGTTTACACACACATACAGTCCAGTTGTTGCCGTGTGTTCATTAGAGTCGTGTGTATGAACAAACACTAGATTCAAAACCAAAGACACCAAGACCACAGGAAAACAGTTTATCACGAAATCCGCAGAGAGCTGGGGGACAATGCTTTCTTATCATGTTCGGGTCCTCAGGTACTTTGTTCTCCTGATCTTCATCACTTACCTGGGCCTTTATGCCTATAAGCAATGGACTATTGCTATTCTTTCATTAATTGACGCGTACAAATTATATTCACGAACAGATGGATCCTCTTTCAGCATAAAGGAAAAACCATTGTTTATTAGTACAAATATTAACGACAAACGAAGGCTTGGGAATCTTATGTTTAATTATGCATCAATGCTGGGAATAGCTAAAAGGAACAACATGAAACCAATATGCAGACCTTGGTGGATGATACATCAGACATTCGATGTGAAAATGAGACAGGAAAATGATTTAAAACAGTTTGGGGAATTCCTGAACGTGACCAGTAACGGTGGCCAATATGATAACGCTACGGAAAACTTGCCTAGGGAAAACATCATGCTAAACGGGTACTACCAATCGTGGAAATACTTCGAAAACGTTGAGAATGAGCTGAAAGATCATTTTGTCTTCCATCAGAATATCACAAAGGCAGCTAACGAACATCTAATAAAGATAATACCGGAAGGCCGCCAAGATTCGTCTGTCATACGGGTGGGCATTCACGTGCGGCGGGGTTATTTTGCACAAAACCCTAAAAACGCCGTTTATATTGCAAACTCATCATATTTTGAGAAAGGAATGAGGTTGTTTCGAGAAAAGTATAAAAATGTGATTTTCATTCTGTGCAGTGACGACATGGAGTGGAGCAAAGCTAACGTTAAGGGACCGGATGTGGTGTATTCCGGACATCCGTCTGCATCTGTAGATTTCGCTATCCTGGCGTCTTGTGACCATATGTTAATGTCAATAGGAACCTACGGTTGGTGGGCGTCGTGGTACTCCAATGGAACAACTGTGTATTATAACTGGTTTCATAGTGACCGAATATACCATCTTGTAAACCACTGGCCTTACTTTAAACCTGAATGGATACCAATGTGGTAATTCCTTTCTGATTTGTCAGATTTTATTTCCTGCGGTAATATGATTTTATGCATATTTTTCCTAAATTTACTCATTTAAACATTTTAAAATCTTAATATTTGCTAATGTCTAACTATAACTATTGTTATTTTTGCCAAGTGTGCACCCTATAATACAAGGTACGATTAAAACACAGTTTCCAATCAGTTTACTCCGGAAAGAACCGTCAAGGAAATCCGGTAAGAATTTACTCGGCATTAGACTTGGCGTACATTAATGAGGTCATGGACGGAATAAATTACAATGTATATTTCTATATAACTCGCGACACCTATCGGCGAAGACTACCACCGAGTGTTCAGGTCTGGTTCATGAAAAATCACAGAAAGACATATTTAACGAAAGCTGTCTTTAACCAAAAGCTTCCTGTAAGTCGCTTTTATCTGAATCAACGATTTAAAAAACCGGCAATGATGATCCGAGACAGCTTGATAAAAACCGACAATCCTGATCATTTGAAACGGATCCAACAGACGGCCATGTCGCGTCGGACCCATACGCATGAAAAGGTGGACTATCGCGTGACTTTCTGGTTTTATCGGGCTTTTTTTATCCCACTGTCAAAAAATGAGGTCTTAAACTGAGTATGCAGGGGAAGGGGGTGCCTGTCGAGGAATAGAGAAATAAGATTGATGTTTACAAAAAATGCATTCCGACCTAGCCATTATAGAACTGAGAGGCATGCAGCTGTTTTCAATAGACTTCCACCTCATTAGCGCCACCTCCCGGAAACGAATTAAGACATTTTGTTAGATCTCAGATGATTGAACGTAATAAATCTATCTTACTTCTGACTGAGGTTACTACCTGGGTTTCTTTCTTTGTGTTTACTTTTTCTTGACAGAACCTAAGATGGCGGCCCCTTTCCAGTCAGGTAAATAACCTCACAGTGGACTCACAACAAGCTCACAGATGATCACATGGTGTGAGTATTCAGTGAGGTCAAAGTGTCGGATCACAATGGTCTCACGCTGTGTGTTCTCAGTGAGGTCATATTGTGGTGTCAGTGATCTCACGCTATATTCTCCCTTAGATCATACTGTCGGATCACAATGATCTCACACTGTGTGTTTTCAGTGGGGTCACAGAAACCTCATGCTGTGTTCTCAGTGACGTCATAGTGTTGAGTCACAGTGATCCCACGCTGTGTGTTCTCAGTAAGGTCAGAGTGTGGTGTCACAATGAACGGTGTGGGTCCTCAGTTTGATCAGAGAGTGGGATCACAGTGATCTCTTGGTGAGAGCCCTCAGTTTGATCAGAGTGTGTGGTCACAATGATCTCACGGTGTTTGTTCTCAGTAATATCAGAGTGTGGGGTCACAATGATCTCACGGTGTTTGTTCTCAGTAAGATCAGAGTGTGGGGTTACTGATCTCACGGTGTGTGTGCTCAGTAGGATCAGAGTGTGGGGTCACAGTGATCTCACGATGTATGTTCTCAGTAAGATCAGAGTGCGGGGTCACAATGATCTCACGGTGTTTGTTCTCAGTAAGATCAGAGTGTGGGGTTACTGATCTCACGGTGTATTTTCTCAGTAAGATCAGAGTGTGGGGTCACAGTGATCTCACGGTGTGTGTTCTCAGTAAGATCAGAGATGGGGCCACAATGATCTCACGGTGTTTGTTCTCAGTAAGATCAGAGTGTGGGGTCACAATGATCTCACGGTGTTTATTCTCAGTAAGATCAGAGTGTGGGGTTACTGATCTCACGGTGTATGTTCTCAGTAAGATCAGAGTGTGGGGTCACAGTGATCTCACGGTGTTTGTTCTCAGTAAGATCAGAGTGTGGGGTTACTGATCTCACGGTGTATGTTATCAGTAAGATCAGAGTGCGGGGTTACAGTGATCTCACGATGTATGTTCTCAGTAAGATCAGAGTGTGGGGTCACAGTGATCTCACGGTGTGTGTTCTCAGTAAGATCAGAGATGGGGCCACAATGATCTCACGGTGTTTGTTCTCAGTAAGATCAGAGTGTGGGGTCACAATGATCTCACGGTGTTTATTCTCAGTAAGATCAGAGTGTGGGGTTACTGATCTCACGGTGTATGTTCTCAGTAAGATCAGAGTGTGGGGTCACAGTGATCTCACGGTGTTTGTTCTCAGTAAGATCAGAGTGTGGGGTTACTGATCTCACGGTGTATGTTATCAGTAAGATCAGAGTGCGGGGTTACAGTGATCTCACGATGTATGTTCTCAGTAAGATCAGAGTTGGGGTCACAATGATCTCACGGTGTTTGTTCTCAGTAAGATCAGAGTGTGGAGTTACTGATCTCACGGTGTTTGTTCTCAGAAGGATCAGAGTGTGGGGTCACAGTGATCTCACGGTGTATGTTCTCAGTAAGATCAGAGTGTGGGTTCACAGTGATCTCACGGTGTTTGTTCTCAGTAAGATCAGAGTTTGGGGTCACAGTGACCTCACGGTGTTTGTTCTCAGTAAGATCAGAGTGTGGGGTTACTGAACTCACGGTGTATTTTCTCAGTAAGATCAGAGTGTGGGGTTACTGATCTTACGGTGTATTTTCTCAGTAAGATCAGAGTGTGGGGTCACAGTGATCTCCAGGTGTGTGTTCTCAGTAAGATCAGAGTGTGGGGTCACAGTGATCTCACGGTGTGTGTTCTCAGTAAGATCAGAGTGTGGGGTCACAGTGACCTCACGGTGTGTATCCTCAGTAAGATCAGAGTGTGGGGTGACAGTGATCTCAAGGTGTTTGTTCTCAGTAAGATCAGAGTGCGGGGTTACAGTGATCTCACGTTGTGTGTTCTCAGTTAAATCAGAGTGTGGGGTCACAGTGATCTCACGGTGTTTGTTCTCAGTAAGATCAGAGTGTGGGGTTACTGATCTCAAGGTGTATGTTATTAGTAAGATCAGAGTGCGGGGTTACAGTGATCTCACGATGTATGTTCTCAGTAAGATCAGAGTTGGGGTCACAATGATCTCACGGTGTTTGTTCTCAGTAAGATCAGAGTGTGGGGTCACAATAATCTCACGGTGTTTGTTCTCAGTAAGATCAGAGTGTGGGGTTACTGATCTCACGGTGTATGATCTCAGTAAGATCAGAGTGTGGGGTCACAGTGATCTCACGGTGTATGTTCTCAGTAAGATCAGAGTGTGGGGTCACAATGATCTCACGGTGTTTGTTCTCAGTAAGATCAGAGTGTGGGGTTACTGATCTCACGGTGTATGTTCTCAGTAAGATCAGAGTGCGGGGTAACAGTGATCTCAAAGTGTGTGTTCTCAGTAAGATCAGAGTGTGGGGTCACAGTGATCTCACGGTGTTTGTTCTCAGTAAGATCAGAGTGCGGGGTCACAATGATCTCATGGTGTATGTTCTCAGTAAGATCAGAGTGTGGGGTCACAGTGATCTCACGGCGTATGTTCTTAGTAAGATCAGAGTGTGGGGTTACTGATCTCACGGTGTATGTTCTCAGTAAGATCAGAGTGTGGGGTTACTGATCTCACGGTGTATGTTCTCAGTAAGATCAGAGTGTGGGGTCACAGTGATCTCATGGTGTTTGTTCTCAGTAAGATCAGAGTGTGGGGTCACAATGATCTTACGGTGTTTATTCTCAGTAAGATCAGAGTGTGGGGTTACTGATCTCACGGTGTATGTTCTCAGTAAGATCAGAGTGTGGGGTCACAGTGATCTCACTGTGTTTGTTCTCAGTAAGATCAGAGTGTGGGGTTACTGATCTCACGGTGTATGTTATCAGTAAGATCAGAGTTCGGGGTTACAGTGATCTCACGATGTATGTTCTCAGTAAGATTAGAGTGCGGGGTCACAATGATCTCATGGTGTATGTTCTCAGTAAGATCAGAGTGTGGGGTTACTGATCTCACGGTGTATGTTATTAGTAAGATCAGAGTGCGGGGTTACAGTGATCTCACGATGTATGTTCTCAGAAACATCAGAGTTGGGGTCACAATGATCTCACGGTGTTTGTTCTCAGTAAGATCAGAGTGTGGTTTCACAATAATCTCCCGGTGTTTGTTCTCAGTAAGATCAGAGTGTGGGGTTACTGATCTCACGGTGTATGATCTCAGTAAGATCAGAGTGTGGGGTCACAGTGATCTCACGGTGTATGTTCTCAGTAAGATCAGAGTGTGGGGTCACAATGATCTCACGGTGTTTGTTCTCAGTAAGAACAGAGTGTGGGGTTACTGATCTCACGGTGTATGTTTTCAGTAAGATCAGAGTGCGGGGTCACAGTGATCTCAAAGTGTGTGTTCTCAGTAAGATCAGAGTGTGGGGTCACAGTGATCTCACGGCGTTTGTTCTCAGTAAGATCAGAGTGCTGAGAACATACACCGTGAGATCAGTAACCCCACACTCTGATCTTACTGAGAACATACACCGTGAGATCAGTAACCCCACACTCTGATCTTACTGAGAACATACACCGTGAGATCACTGTGACCCCACACTCTGATCTTACTGAGAACATACACCGTGACATCATTGTGACCCCGCACTCTGATCTTACTGAGAACAAACACCGTGAGATCACTGTGACCCCACACTCTGATCTTACTGAGAACACACACTTTGAGATCACTGTGAGCGCGCACTCTGATTTTACTGAGAACATACACCGTGAGATCAGTAACCCCACACTCTGTTCTTACTGAGAACAAACACCGTGAGATCATTGTGACCCCACACTCTGATCTTACTGAGAACATACACCGTGAGATCACTGTGACCCCACACTCTGATTTAACTGAGAACACACACCGTGAGATCAGTAACCCCACACTCTGATCTTACTGAGAACAAACACCGTGAGATTATTGTGACCCCACACTCTGATCTTACTGAGAACAAACATCGTGAGATCATTGTTACCCCAACTCTGATCTTACTGAGAACATACATCGTGAGATCACTGTAACCCCGCACTCTGATCTTACACCGTGAGATCAGTAACCCCACACTCTGATCTTACTGAGAACAAACACCGTGAGATCACTGTGACCCCACACTCTGATTTAACTGAGAACACACACCGTGAGATCACTGTGACCCCGCACTCTGATCTTACTGAGAACAAACACCTTGAGATCACTGTGACCCCACACTCTGATTTAACTGAGAACACACACCGTGAGATCACTGTGACCCCGCACTCTGATCTTACTGAGAACATACACCGTGAGATCAGTAACCCCACACTCTGATCTTACTGAGAACATACACCGTGAGATCAGTAACCCCACACTCTGATCTTACTGAGAACAAACACCATGAGATCACTGTGACCGAACACTCTGATCTTACTGAGAACATACACCGTGAGATCAGTAACCCCACACTCTGATCTTACTGAGAACATACACCGTGAGATCAGTAACCCCACACTCTGATCTTACTGAGAACATACGCCGTGAGATCACTGTGACCCCACACTCTGATCTTACTGAGAACATACACCATGAGATCATTGTGACCCCGCACTCTGATCTTACTGAGAACAAACACCGTGAGATCACTGTGACCCCACACTCTGATCTTACTGAGAACACACACTTTGAGATTACTGTTACCCCGCACTCTGATCTTACTGAGAACATACACCGTGAGATCAGTAACCCCACACTCTGATCTTACTGAGAACAAACACCGTGAGATCATTGTGACCCCACACTCTGATCTTACTGAGAACATACACCGTGAGATCACTGTGACCCCACACTCTGATCTTACTGAGATCATACACCGTGAGATCAGTAACCCCACACTCTGATCTTACTGAGAACAAACACCGTGAGATTATTGTGACCCCACACTCTGATCTTACTGAGAACAAACACCGTGAGATCATTGTGACCCCAACTCTGATCTTACTGAGAACATACATCGTGAGATCACTGTAACCCCGCACTCTGATCTTACACCGTGAGATCAGTAACCCCACACTCTGATCTTACTGAGAACAAACACCGTGAGATCACTGTGACCCCACACTCTGATTTAACTGAGAACACACACCGTGAGATCACTGTGACCCCGCACTCTGATCTTACTGAGAACAAACACCTTGAGATCACTGTGACCCCACACTCTGATTTAACTGAGAACACACAACGTGAGATCACTGTGACCCCGAACTCTGATCTTACTGAGAACATACACCGTGAGATCAGTAACCCCACACTCTGATCTTACTGAGAACATACACCGTGAGATCAGTAACCCCACACTCTGATCTTACTGAGAACAAACACCATGAGATCACTGTGACCCCACACTCTGATCTTACTGAGAACATACACCGTGAGATCAGTAACCCCACACTCTGATCTTACTGAGAACATACACCGTGAGATCAGTAACCCCACACTCTGATCTTACTGAGAACATACGCCGTGAGATCACTGTGACCCCACACTCTGATCTTACTGAGAACATGAGTGTATGTTCTCAGTAAGATCAGAGTGTGGGGTCACAGTGATCTCATGGTGTTTGTTCTTAGTAAGATCAGAGTGTGGGGTTACTGATCTCACGGTGTATGTTCTCAGTAAGATCAGAGTGTGGGGTCACAGTGATCTCACGGTGTATGTTCTCAGTAAGATCAGAGTGTGGGGTTACTGATCTCACGGTGTATGTTCTCAGTAAGATCAGAGTGTGGGGTCACAGTGATCTCACGGTGTTTGTTCTCAGTAAGATCAGAGTGCGGGGTCACAATGATCTCATGGTGTATGTTCTCAGTAAGATCAGAGTGTGGGGTTACTGATCTCACGGTGTTTGTTTTCAGTAATATCAGAGTGTGGAGTCACAATGATCTCATGGTGTATGTTCTCAGTAAGATCAGAGTGTGGGGTTACTGATCTCACGGTGTTTATTCTCAGTAAGTTTAGAGTGTGGGGTCACAGTGATCTCACGGTGTATGTTCTCAGTAAGATCAGAGTGTTGGGTCACAGTGATCTCACGGTGTTTGTTCTCAGTAAGATCAGAGTGTGGGATCACAATGATCTCACGATGTGTGTTCTCAGTAAGATCAGAGTGTGGGGTTACTGATCTCACGGTGTATTTTCTCATTAAGATCAGAGTGTGGGGTCACAGTGATCTCTAGGTGTGTGTTCTCAGTAAGATCAGAGTGTGGGGTCACAGTGATCTCACGGTGTGTGTTCTCAGTAAGATCAGAGTGTGGGGTCACAGTGACCTCACGGTGTGTATCCTCAGTAAGATCAGAGTGTGGGGTCACAGTGATCTCAAGGTGTTTGTTCTCAGTAAGATCAGAGTGCGGGGTCACAGTGATCTCACGGTGTTTGTTCTCAGTAAGATCAGAGTGTGGGGTCACAGTGATCTCATGGTGTTTGTTCTCAGTAAGATCAGAGTGCGGGGTCACAATGATCTCATGGTGTATGTTCTCAGTAAGATCAGAGTGTGGGGTCACAGTGATCTCACGGCGTATGTTCTCAGTAAGATCAGAGTGTGGGGTTACTGATCTCACGGTGTATGTTCTCAGTAAGATCAGAGTGTGGGGTTACTGATCTCACGGTGTATGTTTTCAGTAAGATCAGAGTGTGGGGTCACAGTGATCTCATGGTGTTTGTTCTCAGTAAGATCAGAGTGTGGGGTTACTGATCTCACGGTGTATGTTCTCAGTAAGATCAGAGTGTGGGGTCACAGTAATCTCACGGTGTATGTTCTCAGTAAGATCAGAGTGTGGGGTTACTGATCTCACGGTGTATGTTCTCAGTAAGATCAGAGTATGGGGTCACAGTGATCTCACGGTGTTTGTTCTCAGTAAGATCAGAGTGCGGGGTCACAATGATCTCATGGTGTATGTTCTCAGTAAGATCAGAGTGTGGGGTTACTGATCTCACGGTGTTTGTTTTCAGTAATATCAGAGTGTGGGGTTACTGATCTCACGGTGTATGTTATTAGTAAGATCAGAGTGCGGGGTTACAGTGATCTCACGATGTATGTTCTCAGTAAGATCAGAGTTGGGGTCACAATGATCTCACGGTGTTTGTTCTCAGTAAGATCAGAGTGTGGTTTCACAATAATCTCCCGGTGTTTGTTCTCAGTAAGATCAGATTGTGGGGTTACTGATCTCACGGTGTATGATCTCAGTAAGATCAGAGTGTGGGGTCACAGTGATCTCACGGTGTATGTTCTCAGTAAGATCAGAGTGTGGGGTCACAATGATCTCACGGTGTTTGTTCTCAGTAAGATCAGAGTGTGGGGTCACAATGAACTCACGGTGTATGTTCTCAGTAAGATCAGAGTGTTGGGTCACAGTGATCTCACGGTGTTTGTTCTCAGTAAGATCAGAGTGTGGGATCACAATGATCTCACGATGTGTGTTCTCAGTAAGATCAGAGTGTGGGGTTACTGATCTCACGGTGTATTTTCTCATTAAGATCAGAGTGTGGGGTCACAGTGATCTCACGGTGTATGTTCTCAGTAAGATCAGAGTGTGGGGTTACTGATCTCACGGTGTATGTTCTCAGTAAGATCAGAGTGTGGGGTCACAGTGATCTCACGGTGTATGTTCTCAGTAAGATCAGAGTGTGGGGTTACTGATCTCACGGTGTATGTTCTCAGTAAGATCAGAGTGTGGGGTCACAGTGATCTCACGGTGTTTGTTCTCAGTAAGATCAGAGTGCGGGGTCACAATGATCTCATGGTGTATGTTCTCAGTAAGATCAGAGTGTGGGGTTACTGATCTCACGGTGTTTGTTTTCAGTAATATCAGAGTGTGGAGTCACAATGATCTCATGGTGTATGTTCTCAGTAAGATCAGAGTGTGGGGTTACTGATCTCACGGTGTTTATTCTCAGTAAGTTTAGAGTGTGGGGTCACAGTGATCTCACGGTGTATGTTCTCAGTAAGATCAGAGTGTTGGGTCACAGTGATCTCACGGTGTTTGTTCTCAGTAAGATCAGAGTGTGGGATCACAATGATCTCACGATGTGTGTTCTCAGTAAGATCAGAGTGTGGGGTTACTGATCTCACGGTGTATTTTCTCATTAAGATCAGAGTGTGGGGTCACAGTGATCTCTAGGTGTGTGTTCTCAGTAAGATCAGAGTGTGGGGTCACAGTGATCTCACGGTGTGTGTTCTCAGTAAGATCAGAGTGTGGGGTCACAGTGACCTCACGGTGTGTATCCTCAGTAAGATCAGAGTGTGGGGTCACAGTGATCTCAAGGTGTTTGTTCTCAGTAAGATCAGAGTGCGGGGTCACAGTGATCTCACGGTGTTTGTTCTCAGTAAGATCAGAGTGTGGGGTCACAGTGATCTCATGGTGTTTGTTCTCAGTAAGATCAGAGTGCGGGGTCACAATGATCTCATGGTGTATGTTCTCAGTAAGATCAGAGTGTGGGGTCACAGTGATCTCACGGCGTATGTTCTCAGTAAGATCAGAGTGTGGGGTTACTGATCTCACGGTGTATGTTCTCAGTAAGATCAGAGTGTGGGGTTACTGATCTCACGGTGTATGTTTTCAGTAAGATCAGAGTGTGGGGTCACAGTGATCTCATGGTGTTTGTTCTCAGTAAGATCAGAGTGTGGGGTTACTGATCTCACGGTGTATGTTCTCAGTAAGATCAGAGTGTGGGGTCACAGTAATCTCACGGTGTATGTTCTCAGTAAGATCAGAGTGTGGGGTTACTGATCTCACGGTGTATGTTCTCAGTAAGATCAGAGTATGGGGTCACAGTGATCTCACGGTGTTTGTTCTCAGTAAGATCAGAGTGCGGGGTCACAATGATCTCATGGTGTATGTTCTCAGTAAGATCAGAGTGTGGGGTTACTGATCTCACGGTGTTTGTTTTCAGTAATATCAGAGTGTGGGGTTACTGATCTCACGGTGTATGTTATTAGTAAGATCAGAGTGCGGGGTTACAGTGATCTCACGATGTATGTTCTCAGTAAGATCAGAGTTGGGGTCACAATGATCTCACGGTGTTTGTTCTCAGTAAGATCAGAGTGTGGTTTCACAATAATCTCCCGGTGTTTGTTCTCAGTAAGATCAGATTGTTGGGTTACTGATCTCACGGTGTATGATCTCAGTAAGATCAGAGTGTGGGGTCACAGTGATCTCACGGTGTATGTTCTCAGTAAGATCAGAGTGTGGGGTCACAATGATCTCACGGTGTTTGTTCTCAGTAAGATCAGAGTGTGGGGTCACAATGAACTCACGGTGTATGTTCTCAGTAAGATCAGAGTGTTGGGTCACAGTGATCTCACGGTGTTTGTTCTCAGTAAGATCAGAGTGTGGGATCACAATGATCTCACGATGTGTGTTCTCAGTAAGATCAGAGTGTGGGGTTACTGATCTCACGGTGTATTTTCTCATTAAGATCAGAGTGTGGGGTCACAGTGATCTCTAGGTGTGTGTTCTCAGTAAGATCAGAGTGTGGGGTCACAGTGATCTCACGGTGTGTGTTCTCAGTAAGATCAGAGTGTGGGGTCACAGTGACCTCACGGTGTGTATCCTCAGTAAGATCAGAGTGTGGGGTCACAGTGATCTCAAGGTGTTTGTTCTCAGTAAGATCAGAGTGCGGGGTCACAGTGATCTCACGGTGTTTGTTCTCAGTAAGATCAGAGTGTGGGGTCACAGTGATCTCATGGTGTTTGTTCTCAGTAAGATCAGAGTGCGGGGTCACAATGATCTCATGGTGTATGTTCTCAGTAAGATCAGAGTGTGGGGTCACAGTGATCTCACGGCGTATGTTCTCAGTAAGATCAGAGTGTGGGGTTACTGATCTCACGGTGTATGTTCTCAGTAAGATCAGAGTGTGGGGTTACTGATCTCACGGTGTATGTTTTCAGTAAGATCAGAGTGTGGGGTCACAGTGATCTCATGGTGTTTGTTCTCAGTAAGATCAGAGTGTGGGGTTACTGATCTCACGGTGTATGTTCTCAGTAAGATCAGAGTGTGGGGTCACAGTAATCTCACGGTGTATGTTCTCAGTAAGATCAGAGTGTGGGGTTACTGATCTCACGGTGTATGTTCTCAGTAAGATCAGAGTATGGGGTCACAGTGATCTCACGGTGTTTGTTCTCAGTAAGATCAGAGTGCGGGGTCACAATGATCTCATGGTGTATGTTCTCAGTAAGATCAGAGTGTGGGGTTACTGATCTCACGGTGTTTGTTTTCAGTAATATCAGAGTGTGGGGTTACTGATCTCACGGTGTATTTTCTCATTAAGATCAGAGTGTGGGGTTACAGTGATCTCACGATGTATGTTCTCAGTAAGATCAGAGTTGGGGTCACAATGATCTCACGGTGTTTGTTCTCAGTAAGATCAGAGTGTGGTTTCACAATAATCTCCCGGTGTTTGTTCTCAGTAAGATCAGATTGTGGGGTTACTGATCTCACGGTGTATGATCTCAGTAAGATCAGAGTGTGGGGTCACAGTGATCTCACGGTGTATGTTCTCAGTAAGATCAGAGTGTGGGGTCACAATGATCTCACGGTGTTTGTTCTCAGTAAGATCAGAGTGTGGGGTCACAATGAACTCACGGTGTTTGTTCTCAGTAAGATCAGAGTGTGGGGTCACAGTGATCTCACGGTTTATGTTCTCAGTAAGAACAGAGTGTGGGGTCACAGTGATCTCACGGTGTTTGTTCTCAGTAAGATCAGAGTGTGGGGTCACAATGAACTCACGGTGTTTGTTCTCAGTAAGATCAGAGTGTGGGGTTACTGATCTCACGGTGTATTTTCTCAGTAAGATCAGAGTCTGGGATCACAATGATCTCACGATGTTTGTTCTCAGTAAGATCAGAGTGCGGGGTTACTGATCTCACGGTGTATTTTCTCAGTAAGATCAGAGTGTGGGGTCACAGTGATCTCCAGGTGTGTGTTCTCAGTAAGATCAGAGTGTGGGGTCACAGTGATCTCACGGTGTGTGTTCTCAGTAAGATCAGAGAGTGGGGTCACAGTGACCTCACGGTGTGTATCCTCAGTAAGATCAGAGTGTGGGGTCACAGTGATCTCAAGGTGTTTGTTCTCAGTAAGATCAGAGTGCGGGGTCACAGTGATCTCACGGTGTGTGTTCTCAGTAAAATCAAAGTGTGGGGTCACAGTGATCTCACGGTGTTTGTTCTCAGTAAGATCAGAGTGTGGGGTTACTGATCTCACAGTGTATGTTATAAGTAAGATCAGAGTGCGGGGTTACAGTGATCTCACGATGTATGTTCTCAGTAAGATCAGAGTTGGGGTCACAATGATCTCACGGTGTTTGTTCTCCGTAAGATCAGAGTGTGGGTCACAATAATCTCACGGTGTTTGTTCTCAGTAAGATCAGAGTGTGGGGTTACTGATCCCACGGTGTATGATCTCAGTAAGATCAGAGTGTGGGGTCACAATAATCTCACGGTGTTTGTTCTCAGTAAGATCAGAGTGTGGGGTTACTGATCTCACGGTGTATTTTCTCAGTAAGATCAGAGTGCGGGGTCACAGTGATCTCAAAGTGTGTGTTCTCAGTAAGATCAGAGTGTGGGGTCACAGTGATCTCACGTTGTTTGTTCTCAGGAAGATCAGAGTGCGGGGTCACAATGATCTCACGGTGTTTTTTCTCAGTAAGATCAGAGTGTGGGGTCACAGTGATCTCACGGTGTATGTTCTCAGTAAGATCAGAGTGTGGGGTCACAGTGATCTCACGGTGTTTGTTCTCAGTAAGATCAGAGTGTGGGATCACAATGATCTCACGATGTGTGTTCTCAGTAAGATCAGAGTGTGGGGTTACTGATCTCACGGTGTATTTTCTCAGTAAGATCAGAGTGTGGGGTCACAGTGATCTCCAGGTGTGTGTTCTCAGTAAGATCAGAGTGTGGGGTCACAGTGATCTCACGATGTGTGTTCTCAGTAAGATCAGAGTGTGGGGTCACAGTGACCTCACGGTGTGTATCCTCAGTAAGATCAGAGTGTGGGGTCACAGTGATCTCAAGGTGTTTGTTCTCAGTAAGATCAGAGTGCGGGGTCACAGTGATCTCACGGTGTTTGTTCTCAGTAAGATCAGAGTGTGGGGTCA
Organism: Sipunculus nudus; assembly: GCA_026874595.1. Lineage (NCBI taxonomy): Eukaryota > Metazoa > Annelida > Sipuncula > Golfingiida > Sipunculidae > Sipunculus > Sipunculus nudus. The sequence goes on along the minus strand of CM049314.1, from coordinate 18,337,840 downwards.
CAGTGATCTCATGGTGTTTGTTCTCAGTAAGATCAGAGTGCGGGGTCACAATGATCTCATGGTGTATGTTCTCAGTAAGATCAGAGTGTGGGGTCACAGTGATCTCACGGCGTATGTTCTCAGTAAGATCAGAGTGTGGGGTTACTGATCTCACGGTGTATGTTCTCAGTAAGATCAGAGTGTGGGGTTACTGATCTCACGGTGTATGTTTTCAGTAAGATCAGAGTGTGGGGTCACAGTGATCTCATGGTGTTTGTTCTCAGTAAGATCAGAGTGTGGGGTTACTGATCTCACGGTGTATGTTCTCAGTAAGATCAGAGTGTGGGGTCACAGTAATCTCACGGTGTATGTTCTCAGTAAGATCAGAGTGTGGGGTTACTGATCTCACGGTGTATGTTCTCAGTAAGATCAGAGTATGGGGTCACAGTGATCTCACGGTGTTTGTTCTCAGTAAGATCAGAGTGCGGGGTCACAATGATCTCATGGTGTATGTTCTCAGTAAGATCAGAGTGTGGGGTTACTGATCTCACGGTGTTTGTTTTCAGTAATATCAGAGTGTGGGGTTACTGATCTCACGGTGTATGTTATTAGTAAGATCAGAGTGCGGGGTTACAGTGATCTCACGATGTATGTTCTCAGTAAGATCAGAGTTGGGGTCACAATGATCTCACGGTGTTTGTTCTCAGTAAGATCAGAGTGTGGTTTCACAATAATCTCCCGGTGTTTGTTCTCAGTAAGATCAGATTGTGGGGTTACTGATCTCACGGTGTATGATCTCAGTAAGATCAGAGTGTGGGGTCACAGTGATCTCACGGTGTATGTTCTCAGTAAGATCAGAGTGTGGGGTCACAATGATCTCACGGTGTTTGTTCTCAGTAAGATCAGAGTGTGGGGTCACAATGAACTCACGGTGTATGTTCTCAGTAAGATCAGAGTGTTGGGTCACAGTGATCTCACGGTGTTTGTTCTCAGTAAGATCAGAGTGTGGGATCACAATGATCTCACGATGTGTGTTCTCAGTAAGATCAGAGTGTGGGGTTACTGATCTCACGGTGTATTTTCTCATTAAGATCAGAGTGTGGGGTCACAGTGATCTCTAGGTGTGTGTTCTCAGTAAGATCAGAGTGTGGGGTCACAGTGATCTCACGGTGTGTGTTCTCAGTAAGATCAGAGTGTGGGGTCACAGTGACCTCACGGTGTGTATCCTCAGTAAGATCAGAGTGTGGGGTCACAGTGATCTCAAGGTGTTTGTTCTCAGTAAGATCAGAGTGCGGGGTCACAGTGATCTCACGGTGTTTGTTCTCAGTAAGATCAGAGTGTGGGGTCACAGTGATCTCATGGTGTTTGTTCTCAGTAAGATCAGAGTGCGGGGTCACAATGATCTCATGGTGTATGTTCTCAGTAAGATCAGAGTGTGGGGTCACAGTGATCTCACGGCGTATGTTCTCAGTAAGATCAGAGTGTGGGGTTACTGATCTCACGGTGTATGTTCTCAGTAAGATCAGAGTGTGGGGTTACTGATCTCACGGTGTATGTTTTCAGTAAGATCAGAGTGTGGGGTCACAGTGATCTCATGGTGTTTGTTCTCAGTAAGATCAGAGTGTGGGGTTACTGATCTCACGGTGTATGTTCTCAGTAAGATCAGAGTGTGGGGTCACAGTAATCTCACGGTGTATGTTCTCAGTAAGATCAGAGTGTGGGGTTACTGATCTCACGGTGTATGTTCTCAGTAAGATCAGAGTATGGGGTCACAGTGATCTCACGGTGTTTGTTCTCAGTAAGATCAGAGTGCGGGGTCACAATGATCTCATGGTGTATGTTCTCAGTAAGATCAGAGTGTGGGGTTACTGATCTCACGGTGTTTGTTTTCAGTAATATCAGAGTGTGGGGTTACTGATCTCACGGTGTATGTTATTAGTAAGATCAGAGTGCGGGGTTACAGTGATCTCACGATGTATGTTCTCAGTAAGATCAGAGTTGGGGTCACAATGATCTCACGGTGTTTGTTCTCAGTAAGATCAGAGTGTGGTTTCACAATAATCTCCCGGTGTTTGTTCTCAGTAAGATCAGATTGTGGGGTTACTGATCTCACGGTGTATGATCTCAGTAAGATCAGAGTGTGGGGTCACAGTGATCTCACGGTGTATGTTCTCAGTAAGATCAGAGTGTGGGGTCACAATGATCTCACGGTGTTTGTTCTCAGTAAGATCAGAGTGTGGGGTCACAATGAACTCACGGTGTTTGTTCTCAGTAAGATCAGAGTGTGGGGTCACAGTGATCTCACGGTTTATGTTCTCAGTAAGAACAGAGTGTGGGGTCACAGTGATCTCACGGTGTTTGTTCTCAGTAAGATCAGAGTGTGGGGTCACAATGAACTCACGGTGTTTGTTCTCAGTAAGATCAGAGTGTGGGGTTACTGATCTCACGGTGTATTTTCTCAGTAAGATCAGAGTCTGGGATCACAATGATCTCACGATGTTTGTTCTCAGTAAGATCAGAGTGCGGGGTTACTGATCTCACGGTGTATTTTCTCAGTAAGATCAGAGTGTGGGGTCACAGTGATCTCCAGGTGTGTGTTCTCAGTAAGATCAGAGTGTGGGGTCACAGTGATCTCACGGTGTGTGTTCTCAGTAAGATCAGAGAGTGGGGTCACAGTGACCTCACGGTGTGTATCCTCAGTAAGATCAGAGTGTGGGGTCACAGTGATCTCAAGGTGTTTGTTCTCAGTAAGATCAGAGTGCGGGGTCACAGTGATCTCACGGTGTGTGTTCTCAGTAAAATCAAAGTGTGGGGTCACAGTGATCTCACGGTGTTTGTTCTCAGTAAGATCAGAGTGTGGGGTTACTGATCTCACAGTGTATGTTATAAGTAAGATCAGAGTGCGGGGTTACAGTGATCTCACGATGTATGTTCTCAGTAAGATCAGAGTTGGGGTCACAATGATCTCACGGTGTTTGTTCTCCGTAAGATCAGAGTGTGGGTCACAATAATCTCACGGTGTTTGTTCTCAGTAAGATCAGAGTGTGGGGTTACTGATCCCACGGTGTATGATCTCAGTAAGATCAGAGTGTGGGGTCACAATAATCTCACGGTGTTTGTTCTCAGTAAGATCAGAGTGTGGGGTTACTGATCTCACGGTGTATTTTCTCAGTAAGATCAGAGTGCGGGGTCACAGTGATCTCAAAGTGTGTGTTCTCAGTAAGATCAGAGTGTGGGGTCACAGTGATCTCACGTTGTTTGTTCTCAGGAAGATCAGAGTGCGGGGTCACAATGATCTCACGGTGTTTTTTCTCAGTAAGATCAGAGTGTGGGGTCACAGTGATCTCACGGTGTATGTTCTCAGTAAGATCAGAGTGTGGGGTCACAGTGATCTCACGGTGTTTGTTCTCAGTAAGATCAGAGTGTGGGATCACAATGATCTCACGATGTGTGTTCTCAGTAAGATCAGAGTGTGGGGTTACTGATCTCACGGTGTATTTTCTCAGTAAGATCAGAGTGTGGGGTCACAGTGATCTCCAGGTGTGTGTTCTCAGTAAGATCAGAGTGTGGGGTCACAGTGATCTCACGGTGTGTGTTCTCAGTAAGATCAGAGTGTGGGGTCACAGTGACCTCACGGTGTGTATCCTCAGTAAGATCAGAGTGTGGGGTCACAGTGATCTCAAGGTGTTTGTTCTCAGTAAGATCAGAGTGCGGGTCCACAGTGATCTCACGGTGTTTGTTCTCAGTAAGATCAGAGTTGGGTCACAATGATCTCACGGTGTTTGTTCTCAGTAAGATCAGAGTGTGGGTGACAATAATCTCACGGTGTTTGTTCTCAGTAAGATCAGAGTGTGGGGTTACTGATCTCACGGTGTATGATCTCAGTAAGATCAGAGTGTGGGGTCACAATAATCTCACGGTGTTTGTTCTCAGTAAGATCAGAGTGTGGGGTTACTGATCTCACGGTGTATTTTCTCAGTAAGATCAGAGTGCGGGGTCACAGTGATCTCAAAGTGTGTGTTCTCAGTAAGATCAGAGTGTGGGGTCACAGTGATCTCACGGTGTTTGTTCTCAGTAAGATCAGAGTGCGGGGTCACAATGATCTCATGGTGTATGTTCTCAGTAAGATCACAGTGTGGGGTTACTGATCTCACGGTGTTTGTTCTCAGTACGATCAGAGTGTGGGGTCACAGTGATCTCACGGTGTATGTTCTCAGTAAGATCAGAGTGTGGGGTCACAGTGATCTCACGGTGTTTGTTCTCAGTAAGATCAGAGTGTGGGGTCACAATGATCTCACGGTGTTTGTTCTCAGTAAGATCAGAGTGTGGGGTTACTGATCTCACGGTGTATTTTCTCAGTAAGATCAGAGTGTGGGATCACAATGATCTAACGATGTGTGTTCTCAGTAAGATAAGAGTGAGGGGTCACAGTAATCTCAGGGTGTTTGTTTACATTAAGATCAGAGTGTGGGGTTACTGATCTCACGGTGTTTGTTCTCAGTAAGATGAGAGTGTGGGGTCACAGTGATCTCACGGTTTATGTTCTCAGTAAGATCAGAGTGTGGGGTCACAGTGATCTCACGGTGTTTGTTCTCAGTAAGATCAGAGTGTGGGGTCACAATGAACTCACGGTGTTTGTTCTCAGTAAGATCAGAGTGTGGGGTTACTGATCTCACGGTGTATTTTCTCAGTAAGATCAGAGTCTGGGATCACAATGATCTCACGATGTGTGTTCTCAGTAAGATCAGAGTGCGGGGTTACTGATCTCACGGTGTATTTTCTCAGTAAGATCAGAGTGTGGGGTCACAGTGATCTCCAGGTGTGTGTTCTGAGTAAGATCAGAGTGTGGGGTCACAGTGATCTCACGGTGTGTGTTCTCAGTAATATCAGAGAGTGGGGTCACAGTGACCTCACGGTGTGTATCCTCAGTAAGATCAGAGTGCGGGGTCACAGTGATCTCACGGTGTTTGTTCTCAGTAAGATCAGAGTGTGGGGTCACAGTGATCTCACGGTGTTTGTTCTCAGTAAGATCAGAGTGTGGGGTTACTGATCTCACGGTGTATGTTATAAGTAAGATCAGAGTGCGGGGTTACAGTGATCTCACGATGTATGTTCTCAGTAAGATCAGAGTTGGGGTCACAATGATCTCACGGTGTTTGTTCTCAGTAAGATCAGAGTGTGGGTCACAATAATCTCACGGTGTTTGTTCTCAGTAAGATCAGAGTGTGGGGTTACTGATCTCACGGTGTATTTTCTCAGTAAGATCAGAGTCTGGGATCACAATGATCTCACGATGTGTGTTCTCAGTAAGATCAGAGTGTGGGTGACAATAATCTCACGGTGTTTGTTCTCAGTAAGATCAGAGTGTGGGGTTACTGATCTCACGGTGTATGATCTCAGTAAGATCAGAGTGTGGGGTCACAATAATCTCACGGTGTTTGTTCTCAGTAAGATCAGAGTGTGGGGTCACAGTGATCTCATGGTGTTTGTTCTTAGTAAGATCAGAGTGTGGGGTTACTGATCTCACGGTGTATGTTCTCAGTAAGATCAGAGTGTGGGGTCACAGTGATCTCACGGTGTATGTTCTCAGTAAGATCAGAGTGTGGGGTTACTGATCTCACGGTGTATGTTCTCAGTAAGATCAGAGTGTGGGGTCACAGTGATCTCACGGTGTATGTTCTCAGTAAGATCAGAGTGTGGGGTTACTGATCTCACGGTGTATGTTCTCAGTAAGATCAGAGTGTGGGGTCACAGTGATCTCACGGTGTTTGTTCTCAGTAAGATCAGAGTGCGGGGTCACAATGATCTCATGGTGTATGTTCTCAGTAAGATCAGAGTGTGGGGTTACTGATCTCACGGTGTTTGTTTTCAGTAATATCAGAGTGTGGAGTCACAATGATCTCATGGTGTATGTTCTCAGTAAGATCAGAGTGTGGGGTTACTGATCTCACGGTGTTTATTCTCAGTAAGTTTAGAGTGTGGGGTCACAGTGATCTCACGGTGTATGTTCTCAGTAAGATCAGAGTGTTGGGTCACAGTGATCTCACGGTGTTTGTTCTCAGTAAGATCAGAGTGTGGGATCACAATGATCTCACGATGTGTGTTCTCAGTAAGATCAGAGTGTGGGGTTACTGATCTCACGGTGTATTTTCTCATTAAGATCAGAGTGTGGGGTCACAGTGATCTCTAGGTGTGTGTTCTCAGTAAGATCAGAGTGTGGGGTCACAGTGATCTCACGGTGTGTGTTCTCAGTAAGATCAGAGTGTGGGGTCACAGTGACCTCACGGTGTGTATCCTCAGTAAGATCAGAGTGTGGGGTCACAGTGATCTCAAGGTGTTTGTTCTCAGTAAGATCAGAGTGCGGGGTCACAGTGATCTCACGGTGTTTGTTCTCAGTAAGATCAGAGTGTGGGGTCACAGTGATCTCATGGTGTTTGTTCTCAGTAAGATCAGAGTGCGGGGTCACAATGATCTCATGGTGTATGTTCTCAGTAAGATCAGAGTGTGGGGTCACAGTGACCTCACGGCGTATGTTCTCAGTAAGATCAGAGTGTGGGGTTACTGATCTCACGGTGTATGTTCTCAGTAAGATCAGAGTGTGGGGTTACTGATCTCACGGTGTATGTTTTCAGTAAGATCAGAGTGTGGGGTCACAGTGATCTCATGGTGTTTGTTCTCAGTAAGATCAGAGTGTGGGGTTACTGATCTCACGGTGTATGTTCTCAGTAAGATCAGAGTGTGGGGTCACAGTAATCTCACGGTGTATGTTCTCAGTAAGATCAGAGTGTGGGGTTACTGATCTCACGGTGTATGTTCTCAGTAAGATCAGAGTATGGGGTCACAGTGATCTCACGGTGTTTGTTCTCAGTAAGATCAGAGTGCGGGGTCACAATGATCTCATGGTGTATGTTCTCAGTAAGATCAGAGTGTGGGGTTACTGATCTCACGGTGTTTGTTTTCAGTAATATCAGAGTGTGGGGTTACTGATCTCACGGTGTATGTTATTAGTAAGATCAGAGTGCGGGGTTACAGTGATCTCACGATGTATGTTCTCAGTAAGATCAGAGTTGGGGTCACAATGATCTCACGGTGTTTGTTCTCAGTAAGATCAGAGTGTGGTTTCACAATAATCTCCCGGTGTTTGTTCTCAGTAAGATCAGATTGTGGGGTTACTGATCTCACGGTGTATGATCTCAGTAAGATCAGAGTGTGGGGTCACAGTGATCTCACGGTGTATGTTCTCAGTAAGATCAGAGTGTGGGGTCACAATGATCTCACGGTGTTTGTTCTCAGTAAGATCAGAGTGTGGGGTCACAATGAACTCACGGTGTTTGTTCTCAGTAAGATCAGAGTGTGGGGTCACAGTGATCTCACGGTTTATGTTCTCAGTAAGAACAGAGTGTGGGGTCACAGTGATCTCACGGTGTTTGTTCTCAGTAAGATCAGAGTGTGGGGTCACAATGAACTCACGGTGTTTGTTCTCAGTAAGATCAGAGTGTGGGGTTACTGATCTCACGGTGTATTTTCTCAGTAAGATCAGAGTCTGGGATCACAATGATCTCACGATGTTTGTTCTCAGTAAGATCAGAGTGCGGGGTTACTGATCTCACGGTGTATTTTCTCAGTAAGATCAGAGTGTGGGGTCACAGTGATCTCCAGGTGTGTGTTCTCAGTAAGATCAGAGTGTGGGGTCACAGTGATCTCACGGTGTGTGTTCTCAGTAAGATCAGAGAGTGGGGTCACAGTGACCTCACGGTGTGTATCCTCAGTAAGATCAGAGTGTGGGGTCACAGTGATCTCAAGGTGTTTGTTCTCAGTAAGATCAGAGTGCGGGGTCACAGTGATCTCACGGTGTGTGTTCTCAGTAAAATCAGAGTGTGGGGTCACAGTGATCTCACGGTGTTTGTTCTCAGTAAGATCAGAGTGTGGGGTTACTGATCTCACAGTGTATGTTATAAGTAAGATCAGAGTGCGGGGTTACAGTGATCTCACGATGTATGTTCTCAGTAAGATCAGAGTTGGGGTCACAATGATCTCACGGTGTTTGTTCTCCGTAAGATCAGAGTGTGGGTCACAATAATCTCACGGTGTTTGTTCTCAGTAAGATCAGAGTGTGGGGTTACTGATCCCACGGTGTATGATCTCAGTAAGATCAGAGTGTGGGGTCACAATAATCTCACGGTGTTTGTTCTCAGTAAGATCAGAGTGTGGGGTTACTGATCTCACGGTGTATTTTCTCAGTAAGATCAGAGTGCGGGGTCACAGTGATCTCAAAGTGTGTTCTCAGTAAGATCAGAGTGTGGGGTCACAGTGATCTCACGTTGTTTGTTCTCAGGAAGATCAGAGTGCGGGGTCACAATGATCTCATGGTGTATGTTCTCAGTAAGATCAGAGTGTGGGGTTACTGATCTCACGGTGTTTGTTCTCAGTAAGATCAGAGTGTGGGGTCACAGTGATCTCACGGTGTATGTTCTCAGTAAGATCAGAGTGTGGGGTCACAGTGATCTCACGGTGTTTGTTCTCAGTAAGATCAGAGTGTGGGATCACAATGATCTCACGATGTGTGTTCTCAGTAAGATCAGAGTGTGGGGTTACTGATCTCACGGTGTATTTTCTCAGTAAGATCAGAGTGTGGGGTCACAGTGATCTCCAGGTGTGTGTTCTCAGTAAGATCAGAGTGTGGGGTCACAGTGATCTCACGGTGTGTGTTCTCAGTAAGATCAGAGTGTGGGGTCACAGTGACCTCACGGTGTGTATCCTCAGTAAGATCAGAGTGTGGGGTCACAGTGATCTCAAGGTGTTTGTTCTCAGTAAGATCAGAGTGCGGGTCCACAGTGATCTCACGGTGTTTGTTCTCAGTAAGATCAGAGTTGGGTCACAATGATCTCACGGTGTTTGTTCTCAGTAAGATCAGAGTGTGGGTGACAATAATCTCACGGTGTTTGTTCTCAGTAAGATCAGAGTGTGGGGTTACTGATCTCACGGTGTATGATCTCAGTAAGATCAGAGTGTGGGGTCACAATAATCTCACGGTGTTTGTTCTCAGTAAGATCAGAGTGTGGGGTTACTGATCTCACGGTGTATTTTCTCAGTAAGATCAGAGTGCGGGGTCACAGTGATCTCAAAGTGTGTGTTCTCAGTAAGATCAGAGTGTGGGGTCACAGTGATCTCACGGTGTTTGTTCTCAGTAAGATCAGAGTGCGGGGTCACAATGATCTCATGGTGTATGTTCTCAGTAAGATCAGAGTGTGGGGTTACTGATCTCACGGTGTTTGTTCTCAGTACGATCAGAGTGTGGGGTCACAGTGATCTCACGGTGTATGTTCTCAGTAAGATCAGAGTGTGGGGTCACAGTGATCTCACGGTGTTTGTTCTCAGTAAGATCAGAGTGTGGGGTCACAATGATCTCACGGTGTTTGTTCTCAGTAAGATCAGAGTGTGGGGTTACTGATCTCACGGTGTATTTTCTCAGTAAGATCAGAGTGTGGGATCACAATGATCTAACGATGTGTGTTCTCAGTAAGATAAGAGTGAGGGGTCACAGTAATCTCACGGTGTTTGTTTACATTAAGATCAGAGTGTGGGGTTACTGATCTCACGGTGTTTGTTCTCAGTAAGATGAGAGTGTGGGGTCACAGTGATCTCACGGTTTATGTTCTCAGTAAGATCAGAGTGTGGGGTCACAGTGATCTCACGGTGTTTGTTCTCAGTAAGATCAGAGTGTGGGGTCACAATGAACTCACGGTGTTTGTTCTCAGTAAGATCAGAGTGTGGGGTTACTGATCTCACGGTGTATTTTCTCAGTAAGATCAGAGTCTGGGATCACAATGATCTCACGATGTGTGTTCTCAGTAAGATCAGAGTGCGGGGTTACTGATCTCACGGTGTATTTTCTCAGTAAGATCAGAGTGTGGGGTCACAGTGATCTCCAGGTGTGTGTTCTGAGTAAGATCAGAGTGTGGGGTCACAGTGATCTCACGGTGTGTGTTCTCAGTAATATCAGAGAGTGGGGTCACAGTGACCTCACGGTGTGTATCCTCAGTAAGATCAGAGTGCGGGGTCACAGTGATCTCACGGTGTTTGTTCTCAGTAAGATCAGAGTGTGGGGTCACAGTGATCTCACGGTGTTTGTTCTCAGTAAGATCAGAGTGTGGGGTTACTGATCTCACGGTGTATGTTATAAGTAAGATCAGAGTGCGGGGTTACAGTGATCTCACGATGTATGTTCTCAGTAAGATCAGAGTTGGGGTCACAATGATCTCACGGTGTTTGTTCTCAGTAAGATCAGAGTGTGGGTCACAATAATCTCACGGTGTTTGTTCTCAGTAAGATCAGAGTGTGGGGTTACTGATCTCACGGTGTATTTTCTCAGTAAGATCAGAGTCTGGGATCACAATGATCTCACGATGTGTGTTCTCAGTAAGATCAGAGTGCGGGGTTACTGATCTCACGGTGTATTTTCTCAGTAAGATCAGAGTGTGGGGTCACAGTGATCTCCAGGTGTGTTCTCAGTAAGATCAGAGTGTGGGGTCACAGTGATCTCAAGGTGTTTGTTCTCAGTAAGATCAGAGTGCGGGGTCACAGTGATCTCACGGTGTGTCTTCTCATTAAAATCAGAGTGTGGGTTCACAGTGATCTCACGGTGTTTGTTCTCAGTAAGATCAGAGTGTGGGGTTACTGATCTCACGGTGTATGTTATAAGTAAGATCAGAGTGCGGGGTTACAGTGATCTCACGATGTATGTTCTCAGTAAGTTCAGAGTTGGGGTCACAATGATCTCACGGTGTTTGTTCTCAGTAAGATCAGAGTGTGGGTCACAATAATCTCACGGTGTTTGTTCTCAGTAAGATCAGAGTGTGGGGTTACTGATCTCACGGTGTATGATCTCAGTAATATCAGAGTGTGGGGTCACAAAAATCTCACGGTGTGTTTTCTCAGAAAGATCAGAGTGCGGGGCACATTGATCTCACAGTGAGTGTTCTAAGTAAGATTAGAGTGCGGGTCACAGTGATCTCACGGTGTGTGTTCTCAGTAAGATCAGAGTGTGGGGTCACAATGATCTCACGGTGTTTGTTCTCAGTAAGATCAGAGTGTGGGGTTACTGATCTCACGGTGTATTTTCTCAGTAAGATCAGAGTGTGGGATCACAATGATCTCACGATGTGTGTTCTCAGTAAGATAAGAGTGAGGGGTCACAGTAATCTCACGGTGTTTGTTTACATTAAGATCAGAGTGCGGGGTCACGGTGATCTCACGGTGTGTGTTCTCAGTAAGATCAGAGTGCGGGGTCACAGTGATCTCACGGTGTGTTTTCTCAGTAAGATCAGAGTGCGAGGCACATTGATCTCACGCTGTGTGTTCTAAGTAAGATCAGAGTGCGGGTCACAGTGATCTCACGGTGTGTGTTCTCAGTAAGATCAGAGTGTGGGGTCACAATGATCTCACGGTGTTTGTTCTCAGTAAGAACAGAGTGTGGGGTTACTGATCTCACGATGTATTTTCTCAGTAAGATCAGAGTGTGGGATCACAATGATCTCACGATGTGTGTTCGCAGTAAGATAAGAGTGAGGGGTCACAGTAATCTCACGGTGTTTGTTTACATTAAGATCAGAGTGCGGGGTAACGGTGATCTCACGGTGTGTGTTCTCAGTAAGATCAGAGTGCGGGGTCACAGTGATCTCACGGTGTGTTTTCTCAGTAAGATCAGAGTGCGGGGCACATTGATCTCACGGTGTGTGTTCTAAGTAAGATCAGAGTGCGGGTCACAGTGATCTCACGGTGTGTGTTCTCAGTAAGATCAGAGGGTGGAGTCACAGTGATATCACGGTGTGTGTTCTCAGTAAGATCAGAGTGTGGGGTCACAGTGATCTCGAGGCGTGTGTTCTCATTAAGATCAGAGTGTGGGGTCACAGTGATCTCACGGTGTGTGTTCTCAGTTAGGTCAGAGTGTGGGGTCACAGTGACCTCACGGTGTGTATCCTCAGTAAGATCAGAGTGTGGGGTCACAGTGATCTCACGGTGTTTGTTCTCAGTAAGATCAGAGTGCGGGGTCAAAGTGATCTCACGGTGTGTGTTCTCAGTAAAATCAGAGCGCGGGGTCACAGTGTTCTCACGGTTTGTGTTCTCAGTAAGATCAGAGTGTGGGGTCACAGTGATCCCACGATGTGAGTCTCAGTTTGGTCAGGGTGTGGTGTCGCAGTGATTTCACAGTGTGAGTTCTCAGTTAGGTCATAGTGTAGGCTACAGTGATCTCATGATGTCCTAGGATAAATAAATTTTTCTTTATGAGATATGCTTTATCCAAATACATGCTCATTATTACTTACTATTGATAATTTTTTTAAAGTACCGATACATATGCTGCATAATATAACAATTTTCCCTGGATTAGCTCTTGCTGACAAGATGTCTTATTCCATATGGCTCAGGTTGTAGATGAAGGTTTTAACTTAAAAAAACAACAGACATAATAAGGACTTGACTGTATTACAGATAATACTCTTTTAAGACTTTTTTAGGCCATAAGATTAAATATACGAAACTTTACACATTTAAATACATTTTCTAAAAAAAGTCATAAACGCTTCCTTTCAAGCATTTTGTCATGGTAAGAGTGCCCCAAGTTGTAACCAAAATATTCCCGGCCAAGCAAAGGGGGCAATATATACTACCAACAAGAAATTAAACATGATTATTGTACATTAAACATGGTAAATTCAGTTATCTATAACTCTGTCTGTCAAAATAAGAAATAGAACCCTCGAGGTTCAATATATATCTGAAATATCAACATCAAATGAAGGTGCATACACAGTGCCATAAAATACGGAACAACTACACACATAATATCGTATAATGACCTTTTCACAAACTGATATAAAGAAAATTCATTCCTCTTGTAATTTAATGGTATACATCCATAAATTAAGTTACATACAGGTGTAAGCAGCATTTGAAAGTTCACACTATACATGTCGAACATATTACCACTATAATTGCAAATATTTTGCATGGATAATCACTTGGATAAAATAAATAACGTGTGTACATCATAAGGAGATGTAGTAATCTAACTTAAATAACTTATACGACATATATATGCGCAGAACCTTATCCCAGAGATGGATGTGAACTGTTGGTGAACTATAAAGCAATTATATTTCAGCCTGTTCGATGCCTTCAGAATCCTAAACAAATACAACCTCTAGCTCAGGCTTGCGGGGCATTTTAAATGAAACGGAGTCACTTGGTTTTTTCCCACAAGTGTTGTGGTTGCGCATGTACGTAGAGAGGGTACGTTTAACCTTTGTTTCCCTTAGTTTAGTAGTCTCACTCTGGTGGACATGCACTTGCCTTTTAAATAAATGTCTCCCTTTTCTTGTGTAGTGTTGTCGAGTACATGCTGGAATAAGCAGACACATTCTTGTACTGCATGGTCTAAGTCACGTAGCTTTTTGATTATATTTTTCCCATCTATTATAACCTTCAGATATGCATATGGAGTGTCACGTACAAATTTTGCTCAGGGGAAATACTGGACCGATCCCAGTTTCCAGACCACAACGGGCATTCCAACCGCTTCTCTTGTAAAGCAAGCTCCACCAGCGAGACAGTGTGGTCCGCTTTTATATGCACCCCGTAATATGTTCCCCTGAGCAATAATGTTAACATGAGGCAGACACTGGAGGAAACAACCCTAAATAAGTTACTGTGTTAAGTATGTTAAAATTTACGAGACATTTACATTACTAATGTGTCAAGCAGGTTTTTTAAATCAAATGTACTTATGCTGATGTCAAGCTTGTGTTGTAACTGCCTAATAAGTTATTATGAGAATGTTATTAACTGCTGGAGAGCTGGCCGAAGACAAGAGAATACAGAGGAAAGTCAGTAGGGTTTCTAGCACCCTTACGGTTTTCTGACATTAAAGAGTCTACGACCAGCGTACTGGCTGTCAGATATGTTCAAAAGTATCGCCTGTCTAAGCAAGCGCTTTTATTACCGACTCCTCTAGAAATCCTTTTTTGCTAATTAATTTAACAAAAATCCTTTTCCTTCATGACAAAAATACTTACCATATCCCGTGTAGTTATTTGAAGTAATAACTTCAGGATTATGACTTTATAAACCAGGACAAAACAGCTATCAGATAAAAAAATCTTATAGTGCGCATAAGATTTTCTAAAATTCTAGTTGATATTATTTTACTGCATATTTCTTTGCATTTTTCTTCAGTGCACCATATACTTGAAATGAGACTTCACAGTGACATCATGCTGTACTGTGTTTTTAAGTTTTTTTTTGTGGAGGTAACCGCCTCCAAGTTTTTTTTTATGCAAAAGTGGTGGACACAATGCCCAGTTCTAGGTTGTGAATCGATCAGGGAAGGTTGGTGGGGGGGGGGACTTTTTACAATTTTTATTTTAATAATATGTGACTTTTAAACAATTTCGCATATAAAATAGTGGAATATTCTCACTCCAGAAACCAGCAATCTTTGTCCTGTTCCGCAATAAAACTGGTTGAAAATTATTGTTTTAACAAGTAAAACCTATCTGAATTATTTATTTTGTGCCTTGAAAGGCCACGTTTCGCAACGTAATAAAAATGAGGAAATCACATTACATATTAGTCGTTTTGATATTTAAGTCATTTAAATGGAATATCTTTAACTGATATTGGAGGAACTCAATGTGACACATTTTTGTTAAAAACTCTACTTTTATTAAGAAAATTACAAAGTACTTTTTAGTACAAAATGACATTCTTTACTTGACAAAATGCGAGGGGTGGGGGTGCGGGGGCGGGGGCGATGGGGGAGATACAATATCCAGGGTCCCAATCTGGTTGAAAAAACAGTGGGGGGGGGGGGGGGCGGGGAAGGGAGGGGGGGGGGGGTGTCCGCCACCAAAATTCGCGCATGAGCAGAAGGACAGTACGCGCAGTACGCATGCTCGTTGGTAAGGTGAATTACTATGAGTGTTTCCGTATTGGTCTCGCAGGAACACACGAAACACGAAGTATCCGTTAACAAGTGGAAATAGAAGATGTGCGGCTTTCACATGCACAATATGAGGCTAATTTACTTGTGATAACTGAAAACTCATATCGTAAGATTTCGGCTCCGATGCTTACAAGGCAGTCCGTTTAGGATTTACTCCGCCTTAGTGTACTTGGCTTACATCAAAGGGGTCATGGACGGAATAAATTGCAAAGTAAATTTCAATTCTTAATAACTGGCGACACCTGTCGGCCAAGACTGCCACTGACTGTTCAGGTCTGGTTGACTGACATTGATATATCATAGAAAGCATATAAAACAAAATCTGTCTTGTTTTTAACAGAGAACTCCCTGTGAGACTTTGTTCTCAGATTACTCGATAATAACCGACAAATCCTTATAATTGAAACGGATACATCAGACGACCATGACGCACGTACCCTCATTCGTGAAAAAGTTGAATATCGCGGGACTTAATAATTTGATCGCGCATGGGTAGGACGTAGCCTAGTAGTTTAGAAGTTGTACACTTTAGAGCTAAAAGTCCCTGGTTCGAACCCCGTCCGGCCTCATAAGCATAATGGTAAAATCTTGTTATAGAACCTCAGTGATTTGTTCTAATGTCTTAACGACAGGTTAAGACTTCTAGATTATTCCTAAGCCCGAGCATTTAAAACCTGAAATACAGAAAGCTTAATAATAAATAAAATATAATATTTATCATATGAATACCTTCATCCTCATTCAATAGATACTGCCACCAACAGGCTATGGACCTATCCTTTAGAAAGTATAAATAACTTTATCGCGCTTTATTTTTCAAGTGCCACTCACTGGGAATCTGGCTGAGTATACAGAGGACGATGTGCTCCGAGAAGAACACAAACACAGAAAAATAAGGGCGATAATTGAAGAAAAAACATGCATTCCGACAAAGCCGTCATAGAATGAAGAAGCGTGAATCTGTTGTCAACTCACTTTCTCATTAGCGCCCCCTGCTGGCAATGAACGAATACATCAACCGATATATCTCGGATGGTTAGACGTAATAAATCTATCTTACCTTTCAGAGTGAAGTTTTTACCTGGGTTGTGCCATGTGCTTACTTTTACTTGACCAAACCTGAGATTATGGACTCACAGTGAACTCACAGATGATCTCATGGTGTGATGTCACATGGAGCTCACATATGATCTCATGGTACGAAGTCACAGAGAGCTCAGAGATGATCTCATGGTACGAGGTCACGGGGACCTCACATTGATCTCATGGTACGAAGTCACAGTGAGCACACAACTGTTCTCATGGCGTGAGTTCACAGGGACCTCTGATGTGATATCATGGTGTGAGGTCACAGGGGCTCACAGATGATCGCATAGCGTGAGTTCACAGGGAGCTCACAGCTGTACCCATTTTGTGAGGTCACAGGGAGCTCACACATGATATCATGGTGTGAGTTTACAGGGAGCTTAAAGATGACCTCGTGGTGTAAGTAACAGATACTCATGGTGCGAGTTCATAGGAAGCTTGAAGATGATGGTGAAAGTAACAGGGGCTCACATATGATATCATAGTGTGAGTTCACAGGGAGCTTAAAGATGGTCTCGTGGTGTAAGTAACAGGGGCTCACATATTATATCATGGTGTGAGTTCACAGGGAGCGCAGAAATGATATCATGCTGTGAGGACACAGGGAGCTGGTAGATAATCTCATGGTGTGAGTTCACAGGGAGCTAAAAGATGACCTAATGGTGTAAGTAACAGGGGCTCACAAATAATATCATGGTGTGAGTTCACAGGGTTCGGACAAATGACATCATGCTGTGAGGTCACAGGGAGCTGGTAGATGATCTCATGGTGTGCGTTCACATTGAGCTCACAAATTATCGAATGGTGTGAGTTCATATGGTGCTCAAAGATAATCTTATAGTGTGTAGTCAGAGAGAGCTGACAGATGATCAAATATTACATGGTCACAGTTATCTCACAGAAGATCTCACGGTGTGAGTTCACAGGGAGCTCACATATGATCGCCTGTTGTGAGGTCACAGGGAGCTTTCAAATGATCTCATGGTACGAGGTCGCAGGGAGCGCACATATAAACTCATGATGTGAGTTCACAGGGTGCTCACATATGATCGCCTGTTGTGAGGTCAGAGTGAGCTCACAGATGATCTCATGGTACGAGGTCACAGGGAGCTCACAGATAATCTCATGGTGTGAGTTCACAGGGTGCACACATATGATTGTCTGTTGTGAGGTCACAGGGAACTCTCAGATGATCTCTAGGTACGTGGTCGCAGGGAGTTCACATATGATCTCATGGTTTGATGTCACAGAGAGTTCACAAATGATCTCATGGTATGGGGTCTCATGGTGCTCACAGAAGATCTAATGGTGTGAGGTCACAGGGAGCATAGAGCTTCCCTGTAATCAACTTGATCGATTCTGACAGGCTTAAATTGTTACGTTAATCACCAAAAAAGGCTTTGTCATTTGCATCCACGTAGCGCTTTCCTTGTTGATAACTAATTATCTGTTGTAATCATTGCCATGCCATTCGGACATTTTAATTAAACATATCTTCTAGTTTATGTTGTACTATTGCTTGCACGTTTTTATTTCAGAGTCCACTTGTCCGGTGACCCGTTTCATTTGTCGTTGTTTTCTTTAAAAAAAGACGTATACGCAAACTTTTCTTTATGGTTGGCCTCAATTTGTATGTACAAATTTACTTAAGATGCGCCTTTATAAGGCGTGAACCCACCAAGGCCGACACGCATCTCGACACAGCGCGACGCAGGCCTACACAGAAATCAGGCGACACACACCGACACTTGGTTGTGTCGGTTTGTGTCACCTAGCGTGTCATTAAATTTGTCGTGCAGCCAAAATAAACAAACCAACTGACCGACACACCGGCGACACACATTGGGGTTCACGACACGGAGATTACCATGCGTTGGCCGAAAGTTGACCTTAAACCTTTTTAGATTATCTGTTGCAAGTGTTTAGCAATAAAGCTATAGCCACTTTATATCTAATATTTTTAATTTTAAGACTTAAACAAGACACAGGCTCCGATGACAATCGGGCGCGTTTGAGCGATACTCACATGAGTCCTGTTTTCAGGAAATATGAGGGGGGCAATCCACCAGAGCTGGGGCAAAAGCACCGTTCATGATAATGAGGACAGTAAAACAACCTGCCAGAATATTAAAACTTTCTCAATATCATTTTCCAACACATAATACGGTATATATAATTTGAGAATAAAAGTTAATTTTGCTTAGTTTTAATTATTTATTTGAACACTCACGGTATCCTACATATCTTGTTATGAGATGCGCAATTGACAGAGAATTGATATAAATATTAAGAAACAAGAAAAACTAAAAATATGATCTCGAAATCGTTAAGTACAAAAGTATGCGTTTTATTCCCCTAAAAAGTGAAGGGGACACATGATACTTTTTCCACATTTTACTTTGTCCATATTCCTAAAAGGGAGGAGGCACATGTTGCCCCCCCCCCCCCCTCTTCCCACGAGGCCCATGATTTCTGTCTTCCCTGTCGTTATTGATGACATCGATACTTTATATTACATGTTGCTACCATTAAATTAATTATTTATTTATTTTCTAATTTTGTGATCACAGTAGGGCATGTATATGGGTCTATAATTTCACCATTTTACCTTTACTTCATTCAAGTGTTAGCGCAACAATTTCCCCAGGTGCATGCTTATATACCGGCCAAACCTCCTTTTGACTAATGCTTTGAATGATCAGTGCCTTGAGGGAGGGGTAAATGTTCAACAACTGTAAACTATCAAGACATGGAAAAAGCGTATGATTTTCCAGACCGAATATAAAATAATGATGGGAAAGGGGGAGTGCAAAGGGCTTAAACAAGATATCTTTGTTTTAATATTCAGTAGTCTATATCCAGTAAAGGAGGTTAAGGCGACGGGGTTTGGAAAAGTTAGTAATCCACATATTACATATTTCAAGCCGTCTATCAAACGACAAATTTGGCTCATCTGTAATATGAGAATATATCTACCCCAAAGAGAAAGAGCAGCCCATAAGGTTTTGCTCAGGTTTGTGTTTTGTTTTAAAGGACCTGCTTTAAAGGACCTGATACATTAAATAATTTTATTTCAGTTTTTTTTATTAAATGATTTGGTCTTTTTTATTTATTCAGTATCAAGTATAAATGCAGAATATAGTGAATATGCTGTTTAATAAAAAACTAAGAAACATTATATATTCAAAACTTTTATGCAGAAAATGATATACACGTACAACGAAGAATGGAGCGTATCTTCAACACGTTTCGGATATCGAATTGAGTGTATCGCAATACGCATTGTACCAAAATAGGCAGATCGATACCCAGTCCTAGGCAGGATCGATGATAGACAACAGAAAATTGCCTCCTGATTGGCTGGAACGCATGGAAGTGACCTTGACATTAACCAACTCACTCCACGTAGTGCTGCGTGTCGGTATGTGCCGTGAAAAGTGTGTCGCACGTCCAGTTCCACTGCACAATCCGTGTTTAGTTGCGTCGAGAAGAAACCGACGCAACCCGACACGCGTTATTATCGTACGACAAATGGAACATGTTCGATCGTGTCTCAAGGCCCGCGATGCAAAGCCGACACGCTTCTTGTGTCGTGAGCTTCTCCACGATGTGTCGTGTGAGCTGGTCCACTGCCACGACACAGGCGGACGTCGCGACACACTGGACGTCATCTGTGTCGGAAAGCGTGTCGAGAGACGTGTCGGGCCGCGTGTCGGCTTTGGTGGGTTCACCCCTTTATATGATATTAACTGTTATCTGAAAAGAAAAGTTATTTAACACATGGGCAGTCGACAAGCAACTACAATATCCGCTGAATCTCAAGGGCATTGATAAAGTGTATTATGAAATCTCTCCTAACGCAGCAGCCTCCAAATCTCGGGCATTAGAATTGCCCAAATATCCTTAGACGCACAGGTGAACGGAACTAACTAAATTATTGTAAATGGGACCACTTACAAGATACATGATAATGCCATACCGGAAATACTGTCATGCAACATGTCAGGCTAAGACTAATGAATAAATGTATTTTACAAATACTAGATTGTGCCGGCTTGTGTATGAGAAAGCTATCTAAGATGGATGGACATGCAAAATTTCCGGCATTGAACCACTCCTGAGACATGTGCAAATGTCACCCAAACATATTTATAGAGGAAGGCCAGATGAAATTGATCGTAGGTGGCCCCACCGGTCTTGTGTACAAGATAAAACATTCCAAGATCTATGGACATGCAATTTTTCAGGCGGATACCTCAAACCACGCCTAAGATAAATGTCTCAATGTATTCTACAAATACGTGTTTGTACTTATCGAAAATAACATCGATGTTTTCTATAGAAACGAAACTACAGGGGGATGCACCAGGCTTGTGTTCGATATTAAGGTATCAAAGCTCCATGCAAACATGCAAATTTCAGGCGGATTCGTCAAAACACTACCTAGATAAATGCATGGATAAATTCTAAGAATTTGTGATAACAGGTGGCGCCACCTAGAAAGCTATACAAAAAGGGTGGACATGCTAAATTTCAGGCCGATATATTAAACCACTCCTGAGACAAGAGTGATTTTCACTCACAGCAAACGCACGGATGGACGCTGCGAGAAAACGAATGCAGATGGTGTCACCAGTTTTGAATACGGAATGAAAGTAACAAAGATCAATGGACTTGCCCAATACATTGAACCATTCCTGAGATATGAGCTATTATCACCAAACAGAAGCACAGATGGACCCTACGCGTAAAGGATTGCAGGCTGCACCACCAATCGTTGTCAGGCAACAGCTGACACGTGATTGAAAATTAATCCGGGTTTCAGAAGGATCGGTCTAGGGGTCTCAGAGGATTTAAAAATAGTATCCGCAAAACTTTATAGGCGGATACAATTAATTGAGGCATGAGTTAACGAGAAGACTATATCATGATTCTACACAAATAGAGTCGTGAGACTTATATGGACACGCCTGAAACAGATTTTTCTTTACTGGCGCATATATATATATATATATATAAATATATATATATATATATATATATATATATATATATATATATATGGCGATATATCGACGAATGGATAGCACTTTAGCCATGCTGGTTCTTATAATGTGAGAAACATACACTTATGATATAAACATATATATATATATATATATATATATATATATGTAAAGAGAGAGAGAGAGAGAAAGAGAGAAAGAGAGAGGAAGCGGCCTGCGGGAGTCTTTCATTCAGTAGAGATGAATACATTATTCATGAATGACTTTGTAGTTTACGTATCCTGAATACGAATATGCATGCTGTTATGACCTCCCCTTTTTTATATCAGAGACACAGTTGTTTTACCATCTTTTATCGGACTTCTGCGACTGTGTTATTGCTTTTATTTGCGTCAGTTGTATATTCATTGATCATTAGCATGCATTTAATGGAGCAAATGGATTCATGGTTCTACACAATATATTTATGGACAGTTCCATAAATTATTCACAACCAAATGGGTAATGGAGTACTAAGGTGTGGCTTGCAAACTAAGATTGCCCTTTCTGTATACGAGTAGGAGGTAGGCCAACATTAAATACATTTTCTTATGATTGAATTATTATTTGATTTAATTTACGGAAAGCTTACTTGATTTTACTGGTGCTTTTACTGGTGATTTTTATCGTCTATCCTTTTTTTCTGTTAAGATATAGTAATATTGATGTACAGGTTTGATTGATATTTACACTTGGACTAATCTTCCAGACACAGGGAGAATAACAAAGACTAAAGACCTTAATTAGGTACTCTATTTTCCAATGAGCGAAATATTACCGTCAGTATAAACTATGTGTAACGTGGCTTCAGACAGTTTACTTACGGTCTAACTCTAACCTAAATTTCTTATTAACTGACAAGGATAACATGGAGTAGAATTTTACAGTTCATCGTTCTTGAATTTCACAGAGCCATATACCCTTATATATATATATATATATATATATATATATATATATATATAATATATATATATAATTTTCTTGGTGTGAATAAAATGTTGAGGTAAATATTACATAGTTCTGAAAAGTACTTGTGCTCTGTACTTTGGACTGATATAATAAATACATTAAAATAAATAAATGGACATGTTAACAGTACTCTCGAATAATTTTAAAACGATTCCTATCTTTACTTTGTCAATACATGATCTTTTCCCGCAAAAATCTCTGGTATATTCATATTGCCGAAAGTGAATCACAGTCTATATAAATATATCAACCTTGCTGTTTTCCTGCAACTTTTACTTTTGCAACTTATGTAACAGAATCGTTCATTTGTTAAACTTAATGAAGGAAGGCTAAATTATTGATAAATAGATAATTAGTATATAAATCCTCTTATTTTCATTTAGATATTAACTTTGACAGAACGGGATTATTATGTGGCAGACAGACATTCCATAACAATAAACGGAATAATTAGACCTATGTATTGTCTCTATTAATACTTAAAGATAATGCACATAAAATTTGACAACATCAGGGGTAGTCATAATTGGCTGTTTCATTCGTGTGTTTTTTATATTGGCCTTTTCAAAATTAAATATATCTAAAAAAACAGTGGCATCATTTTAAACAGGCGAGTCCACCTTATAACATTTCAACTCAAATCAATAATTTTTTTTTATTCATATTAAGCACATATTCAAATCCATAGACTTACATCTTGTGTCACGCTTGGTCCTAAAAACAGCGTAAACATCAGCATGGACAAAAGATTAAAACCATTTAACAGGTGAAAGCACTATATTGATATAGAATATATGTGAAGACTTTGGATGAAGGCTTTTTAGCAAATAAATCATTACTATGGTATCTATCAATTACAAACTCTCTGGTAGGTTAGAGGACTGCTATATGATCCAACATAGATCATGTTTCTGCCGTGAACCTTTGCATTTAAATGTGCTGAGCTGCTTTAGAAGCAATCCCTGATCAAAATCATCAGTTCAATAGGGAAATGTAAAAGGAATATAAGAATATATAAGAAAATCCGGGAATATAAGAATTTAGATGCCTTAAGGTTTTTTATATTCACTGCTGTGAGATTACCTTTCATCCAGGTACGCTGCTGTCCCCCCCGATATTAAGTTAGAATAACTAGATCTGCGAAAAAAGGAGGCGGAAACACCCGAAATTCTTAAATGTTTATTCTTTTCTTTTTCAGATTGGGAATCGTCTTCCATATTCAGAACTCCACGGCTTGGTCTGGTTATTATTTGATTTACTTTGATGGTTTCGACAATGAAACATTACCTGGTTATTATTATATATATTATAATAACATTAGTGCTTATCCTTACCTTCCAACATGATATTCTGAGCCGGCTCAAATATCAACTCCCATACGGTCTGCAGTTACTTCAGAAAAGTGTAGTACCTTCCGTTGATGAAAATGGAACCAGTGCGCGGTCTACAAGTGAAAAACAGGGATGGTTCAAAATAAGCACGCACATCGAGGACAAAAGAAGACTTGGCAATCTGATGTTCAATTATGCTTCCTTGCTGGGGATAGCCAAACAAAACAACATGGAACCGATATGTAGACCATACTGGATCATTCACAAGGCATTTAATGTTACGATGAGACAAGAAGAAGACATGGGGCAATTTGGAAAATTTACCAATTTCTTTGCTAAGAAAGGCACATACGACAAAAGGACAAAAGCTCTTCCAAGAAAAAATATCATGCTGCATGGTTTTTTTACATCTTGGAAATATTTTGAAAATGTTGAAGGTCAGCTGAGAGAGCATTTTGTGTTCCATCACACCATCGCTACCGAAGCCGACGCACACATTAACAGGATAATACCAATAAAGTACCGAAAATCTAGCGTCTTGCGTATTGGAATACATGTTAGGCGAGGACTTCTGTACAAAAACCCAAAATATACAACTCATCTTCCGAATTCTTCCTATTATCTAAAGGCTATGGAATATTTTCGGCAGAAATATAAGAATGTTGTATTCATTGTGTGTAGCGATGCCATTAGTTGGAGTCGGGCTAACGTCAAGGGGCCGGACGTGGTATACTCTGGGCACCCATCAGGATCTGTAGACTTGGCTATTCTCGCCAGTTGTGACCATATAATAATTACTCTCGGCACGTACGGATGGTGGGCGGCGTGGTTTGTTAACAGTACCACTATTTATTACAACTGGTTTCACGATGAAAGGGTGTATGGCATGGTTAACATATGGCCGTATTTCAAACCTGACTGGATTCCAATGTGGTGACTTTTTACAGGGACCTATTTCACAAACAAGGTATGTTAAATATACAGAAGTGCGAGGTTTTCTAAAACCGTCTGCTAACGTCTGTAAATAAGTAAAAACGAATTCCACATGGCGCGATTATTGTCGCTAAACATAAACGTAGCGCTCGTCACGGATTCTCACTTCGGTACTCGGACACAGGAGGACTGTGTTCACACACACTGGACCATAACAATGTATAAAACATATGGCCTGCTTATAGAATGTCCATGTGCCTAGATGGAATTGCTTGAATACTTTTGTATTCTGCAAAAATGGGACCTTACACATATTTTTGCAAATGTTTATGCAAATATAATGTACATTTATTCTGAGCTTAGAAGTTTATATTAACACAGCATAATAGTTCTATATTGGTTGAGAGGTCTGTCGGTATAATAACGCAAAAACTATAATAAATTTAATAAAATTAAAAATGCATTGGTGAGGGGTTGGCATGGGCTACTATATAAAAATGGTGAGTGTGGATGAAGAATATTACTTTTGAACAATTCTGAAATGGACCATTTTGTTTTGACTTCTTTTTGTTTGTTCACAAAGAGAGAGAGAGGGGGGGGGGGAGAAAGAAAGAGACAGAGAGAATATAGATGCTTCAGTTACTAAACTTAATTCAGCACCATTCTTTACTATGCATTTGGATGTTTGTGTGATTTTAATTTATGCACTCTATCTTCTCGTGCATCAGGGATGCAAGTTTTGTACTTTCCCTTCTGGTACGTTTGCGTCTCTTTATTTGGTAATATCTGCATGCGATTATGGCTTTGAATAGTGTTGTTAACGTTTGTTGTCATCTCTCATATAAGAAAACAACGACCTCTCCTCTCATATATCAGCGACACCATTGTCCTATTTTCCCTTCACGGACTTTTGCGACCGTGTTATTGCTGAGATCTACTACATTTGTTCATACATTGATCATTAGCAATAATTTCATAGATATACACAACAGTTCGGGTAACTGAATACTAAGGCATTTAACGTAACAGTCTGGGTTTCAAAGAAAGACTACCTTTTATGAAAACGAGCAGTAGTCCGTAATACCGACTCCAGTTATCGTGCGGACACACACACAGTATCGAATGAACACAATACTCTTTGCTTCGCGCGGGTTTACAATGGCATCCAATGTGTCCGGACCATCTGTTTTGTCTCGTGTCAGCACTACAGCATTTGTTTGAATGTTGAAAGGAGAGTTGGTGAGGGTGTCTTGATTTGGATCAAAGTAGGGGAGAGTTGAGCAATGGCAGCCTAACGCTCTCGTTCCAGCTCCCGTTTATCCAGGGACAGTCTGACTTGAGATGTGTCGGGATGATTTTTCGTGTGTATCTGACTTTGCCCTGATTGCTTTCGACAGTTTCTTTTATAGAACCTTCTTGTTCAATGGAGGATTCTGCTGTGGAAACCTGTCATGCGTAGACGTGCCCTGGTTTACCATTGTTCCAAAAGTTTGGCCTGCTAGGGTGCCAGGTCATATCATCATGCCATTAGGATCCACTATAGATATATATATATAGCGTTCGTATATATAAATATATATATATATATGTATATATATATATATATGTATACAGTGTGCGTTATATACAACACCTTTATAAACCGAGTTTATTTCCTGATTCCAGACCGGATTACACAGAATTTCACTATAGAGTTTATTATCAAAATACGCGTTATAGGATTGTTAAATTACAATCATTATAAAAATAAGCCATCGTAAGCATTAGTTCTAAAGAGAAATATATAGAAAAAAAATGCAATTAAAGACATTTTATTTTAAAAGTCATAAGTTTTTAAAGCCGCCACTGTCACAGGACTTTAGAAATCGATTCATAAAAATGTAGGCCGAAATACCTGAAAATGTCATAAATTCATTATTTTCTTTTATCCAGATTAAACATGATTAAACATTTTAATAAACTTACTACTTATTCTGATCTTCCAACATGATATTAAGATATGGCTCAAATTTCGGCAAACATACGGACAGATATCAGTTATATTTTATCAATTAATGGAGTACGGTGTTTTCTCGTAGAAAGAAATGGTATATGCAAATATGTCGGTCTAAGACCGTCTGCTTATTTTTGTAATTGTAATTAGGTGATAACGGACCTCATCGGGCGCGACAAATTGCGCAAAGCCTGAACGAAGCGCTCGTAACGCAGTCTTGTTTTGGTAAACGGACAAACGAAGATTGTGTCATCTCACACACAGAACCATAACAGCGTATACGACATCTGAATTGGAGATTGTAATCCATGTCCTTGGATGGCTTTAAAGGGATACTTTTGTATTCTGTAAAAATGAGATAATACACACTAAATATAACCAATGTTCATCCAAATGTTATGTATCTTTAATCCAAGCTTAGGAGTTCTTTGACCATAATGTAATTGTTTTTTTTTTTTTGTTGATTTCGTGATCTGTCGATAAAACTACACAAAAGATACAATGCAGTTTAAAAAAATGTTGAGAGGTGCGTCATGAGTCAGGATAGCCCCCCCCCCCCCAGGAATAGGATTATAATTCTTATAGAAAAATACCCTTCCCCTCAGCATTTCACACTCGGTGCTATATACAGGTACTAAAAAATCCTGCATCCGCCCCTGGTGTCTATTGTATAAGAAAGAACTGTTTAGTCCATGTGCAAAAGTCTTTAGGTACAGTGGCGTCAACCTTTAACTTATTGTCTGTGTGACACATTTCAAATATATTACAGTATAAGGATTAATAAAATAAGGAATTATATTTACAGTACAGATTAAATTTAACAAGGTTCCATATATAATATCTCAGAATAAATTATTATTATAATATAATTATTAATTATTTTATTTTCAAATAACAAATATTAATATCTGAACAGTAGATAGGATTACCACCCCCTCCCCCACATGGGGATATACCCAACCCCCCCCCCCCCCCCCCCCAACTTGTATTGGCGTACCTGATAAAATGGGATTATCTCGGGATGCACATATGTTTCCTTTAATCCATTTACGGATATTGACAGAGAATATTCAGTCCACAAAGGTCTGTCATGATTAAACCTGATGGCCTGCCCACTAGAATTTTAAGCATTCTTTTGTTAAATAGCACATACAGGAAAAAAATATTGTTTTATCGGAGATTAAGTACCGATTCCGGTCTAGAGAAGATAAGGAGGTTTAGATAGGGGGGGGGCACTTGTTTTGCAGGTAAAATACGACCGTGGGGCACAATCGTTCATTAAAGCCGAAGAGCGCTCACCCTGAATAAGGGATTGCCGTGAAAACTTAACTTTGCCAGCGCCTAGATTGAGCGAGGAGCACTATCCATACCCAACAGGAACTGGTTTGCAATTTTTTCACTTACATCTTTAAAACCCAGTGATCACTGCGGTTGGCCAGTGTGTCTATGGCAGGACTGACTGACTAAGTAACACTTCGGTTACAGTACTTTTTGGTCAACGTATAAGCTGCACATACCTTAAATTATTTTTTTTGTAAAGCTGGAAGGGAAACGTACACACATTTATTCTGGACATGTATTTTCTCTAGAAAATGTCGACGGATTTAAATGACTGGATTATTATAAATACAAACTATTAACAAACCTTTACTTTTGATGGCGTTTATATGCTTATAGGATTGGGGAGCATTGTATTGTACGTTAATATATATATTTATATATATATATATATATATATATATATATATATATATATATATTGTTATGGAACCTAATATAAACATATCACGTATACGTGATAAACACAAATTTTGTAATGGAAATAAAAAAAATCAGATTCTGTAACACTATAGGCAGCGTGAAATGTCATGGGGAATCAATAAAGAAGTCAGTGGTTTTTTGTTAACCAATAACTATAACTTATTCTTTAAACAACCCAAACATTACAATACACTAAATCAATTCAATTAAACAGTATAACAGCAATATAACAACAAATCAATACAATCACACAGTAAAATAAACAATGTGCAAAGTACCTGGATACCAACACCTTCACAACGATAAGTTCTTCAAATGTTTACTCTCAAGAAAGACAGTCCAGTGTAAAGCTCTTGTAACAATCCAGAAAGTAAACTGAAGTCCAAACAAGACTTGTCACAAAATCCAGGAGAAAGTCTGAAGAAAATCTATAATTGCCGCACTCAAATAAGGTCCTAGAAACTGACACACACGCTTCTGCGTCCGCTGGAATCTTTTCTGCTGCTCTCATCCGGCTCTAAAGCTCCTTATATAACTTTTCACCTCAAGCCGAGAAGCTTCTATTTCTCGAACATTCGAAAAAACTAACACAATACAGGGTAAACACGTGTTCAAGAATCATCTAGAAAAACATCGCTGTGTGTGTCTCTGCATACCAGGGTCCACCCGTGACCTCGGCCAGGCGAGAAAGCCCAAGGTTAGCATGACAACTAGAGTTCAACCAGTACGGATTAAACTTAGAATGTAACAAACGGCCCGGCGAGGGTGTCACACAACACGAGTTACGCCCGTGTCACACAATAAAAAGAGCACCTGTAACAATATACATTTGGCGATGCAGACAGGTTAAGCCATGATTAAGGGCAGCACTCATGAATGTGAAGCAAATTACAGACATAAAAAGGTGTATAGCATATTAAAATGAAACCATGATAATAAATGACAAGGCTTAGCTGATATTATACAAAATGTTTACTCGCATAAAATTGAGGGTAACAATTAAGGTTTAATTTCTGTTTTACAATTAAATTACTATGAGTAGATGGCAGAGAGTATATTAAAATAGATAAATATATAGATCAATATTCAGTGGAACCTTTCCTTAAGGCCATCTTTGCACTAAGGGCACCTCCTATTTACAGCCACTTATGGGCAGTCCCTTGAAAGTCGGTTCCGAAATCAGTTACTTCCCTACTAAAGTCACCTCTGTATTGCGGGCAAAATGCCCGGTCCCGTCCATTTCCGTTATTCGGAGGTTCTACTGTAAATTAAGAACCATAAGTAAAACATTAAACTTTTATATGATTATGTTTTTTTTATGATTAACTATTTTGTATTAGACTAATTTTATCGAACAGATTGTATTATGAAGCTCTTCGGTCTGGCTACCGGCATATGCCTATTGCTTTAGGGTTATCCCTGATACATCACGTTTTTTTTCTCCAAGGATACCGCGGTATCAATTGGCAAGGAAGCTGTCATTTCAGTCAAGTACTAGATAAATATTCTTTGAGATGTATTGAATTTGAAAGGTATATAGTTATAAGTTAGCATTATAACGATGTGGGTTATTTGGCATTGAACTAGATTTCACTGACAACAAGGGTTCACATGAAAAAAAGTATGTTATTGTATGGGCACTCCTATTCATTCAGCCAGGACAGACTAATGTTTAAGAAAGGCTTGCTATGTTCATCGACAAGTAACACGCGAACATGTCTAGTGTAACATGACTGGTCTGTGAAATAATGTCTTTTCTGTAGTGTAACATATCTTGTCTATAGTGTAACATGTCTTGCCTATGGTGTAACATGTCTTGTCTGTGGGGTAACATATTTTTGTCTGTGATATATAATTGTCTTGTCTGTGGTGTAACATGTCTAGTCTGCGGTTTAACATGTCTGGTTCAGGTGTAACGTGCTTGTTTGTGATATAACATGTCTTGTCTGTGGTGTAACATTTTTTGTTTGTGGTATAACATGTCTAGTTGGAGGTGTGTTGTGCTCGTTTGTGATATAAGATGTCTGGTCTGTGGTGTAACGTGTCTTGTCTGTGGTGTAACATGTCTGCTTAGAGGTGTAACGTGCATGTTTGCGATAAAACCATGTCTTATCTGTTTTGTATCATGTCTTGTGTTTGGTCTGTTGTGTAAAGGCCCGTCCACAACCAGCGCTGCGCTCCAAAAATTTGAGTACATGCAAAACACTGAAGTGTCTAAACCAAACGCCGTGCTGTGCAGCGCTGCAAAGCAAACCTGGCGAAAAAGCTTTGCAGAGCCGCAAAAAATGCCTATATGTTTATTAAGTATAGTAGTTGCCGTGCTGCACTGCGTTCGATGTGGCCGGGCAACATATGGCCGAGTCTGTGGTGTAACATGTCTACATATTTGACTTTTTTTCGACATGGCAACTTAGAAATAATTAATGGAACACTTTATAAACATTTGTGTAAGTCGATTTTGCATAACTATATGTGACGTTTCGTTGGAGATAGATATCTAT
The DNA here is from genome assembly GCA_026874595.1 of Sipunculus nudus. Taxonomy (NCBI): domain Eukaryota; kingdom Metazoa; phylum Annelida; class Sipuncula; order Golfingiida; family Sipunculidae; genus Sipunculus; species Sipunculus nudus. The sequence goes on along the minus strand of CM049314.1, from coordinate 18,307,235 downwards.
GTACACGGAGAGACATTATTGAGCCGCAGACGCAGCTACGTAGCCATCTGCCAACCTATTATTACTATTGATAAATAATAAAGTAATGTAACCATTAGCAACAGGCTCTGTAAAGACTCTCTCAAGAAAAACTCCCACCGGAGTGAATACGAAGTGTGTATGACTTCCAAGATGTTTTTCTTACATGTGACTGTATACTGTTCACATGTGTTAGTAAAACCTGGAGAAATCCGCCGATAGGAAAAATTTTACATAGACTATTATTATTGAATACCTTCATAATTTTGTTATGTTGTCCTATCATCTGAGGGCGGTACGAACGTTTCTATGGTGTCTTTTCCTGATACTTGCGGCATACTATTTAACTGTGAAATGGAGTGAGAAGATAATACACATACTCACAGACACCGAGCAGTCAGAACAGCCGAATAATACCAAAATAATACGGCAAAGCGGTAAGGTAGATAATATTAAGCCGGCAAAGAAAGCAGAAAGGTCATATATAATCAGCACTAATATTAATGATCAGAGAAGGCTTGGGAACCTGATGTTTAATTATGCTTCATTACTTGGTATTGCAAAAAGAAATAACATGGAACCGGTCTGCAGTCCTCGGTGGTTAATTCACCACACGTTTAAAATAAAAATGCGCCAAGAAGAGGAACTGAGTCAGTTTGGAGAGTTTCAAACTTATTCTGCCCACGGTGGTACCTACGATAGCAACACAGAGAATTTGCCTCGGAGTAATATCATGCTCGAAGGGTATTTCCAGTGTTGGAAATATTTTGAAAACGTCGACGATGAGCTTAGACAGCACTTTGTGTTTCACCCCGGGGTAACCCAGGATGCAGAGGAAGAGCTGAAAAAGATTATCCCTGCTCAGTTTCAAGGCACGTTTGTAGTACGCGTAGGAATACACGTCAGAAGAGGATGGCTTCCCAATAACCCTAATGTAGCGGATAAATTACCAAATGTCACATACTATGCAAAGGCAATGGATTACTTCCGTAATAGATACCATAATGTAGTTTTCGTGGTTTGTAGCGATTCCAAAGACTGGAGCAGGGCAAACGTGCGTGGACCGGATGTGGTTTATTCCGGACGCAGCTCCGCGTCCGTAGACTTTGCAATTCTTGCTAGTTGTGATCACATGATCATGTCAATAGGGACGTACAGCTGGTGGGCGGCCTGGTTCGCCAATGGAACAACTGTTTATTATAAATGGTTTCATAATGATCGCGTTTATCATATGGTTAAGGTCTGGCCTTATTTCAAACCTAACTGGATTCCAATGTGGTAATTGTCATGTGCTCTCTCTATATAACTTTTTCTACAGTTTCTGTAGAAGGACTGCGTGAAAACTCATCTATTGGAAGAGGTTTGTGTCCTTACAAGGTGCAGAACGCACAGTTTAATAGCATTTCCTCAACTCTTAATTATCAGGTTTTATTTGGTAGATTGAAAGTGATCAGTTTTGTATGTGTGTGTGTGTGTTGGGGGTAGTAATAGATTAGCGCAAATATGTTATTGAGTGCACACACACACGTATACACGTTCGATTTTTTGTCTTGTAGGTACGAGTGATCTCTACCAGATATATATATGTCTCAATAAAATATGATTAGTAATTTGATTTACAGAAAATAAGTTACATTATTCTACTTTTGGATTTCCAATGACTATCAGGTAAATGCTTTGTGATATTTTACACATATATTGTGTGCGTGCCCTGCGTTTCAGATATATGATACTGTCCATTGCTGTGTTAATATTAATATGTTTGCATGAAATATTTATGGTATTTGTATTCCTATTGATACATGTACCAGTGCAGAGTATGGCAAGAAGCCTGTGCACATATTGATTATAGAATATACACTTTGACACACGGTCTAGATTGATTGAATGCGAGTGCTTATATTCTTTTGGTCGATAGTATATACAGAAAGCGTGATTCCATTCTGTATGTTCTTAAAACATAACCCCTTTTAAACAAAACCGATTGGTTTAAAGATGGAATATCAAACAACTTTTGATCTATGCTAATATTTTTTTTATAATGTCGTAAGATGTGCTTTTGTCTGATTCAGATACATGCCTATAAATATCTTTAAACCTGTACAAGTATCACTGTGTTTTTGTCCTTTAATATATATATATATATATATATATATATATATATATATATATATATATATATATGCTTATACATTTCAACATGCATTAAAGTGTTCAACGTGTGTTTCCACAGAGTAGCATGGTGTGAATCTACATAACGAGCACAACCTGCAGGACAAACGATCGATCATACAATATGTTGTTATCGTTTATCACAGTATTTATTCCATGAGCAGTGTTCACTTTTAATATTGCTGTTAAATACGTGTTAATGTTTGTCACCTGAATGTTGCCTGGCAAAGCACGTGCTGCACCCATCTCCGACGGGCATGCAACACAAAGACTAGGCTACACTGAGAACAATACAGGCAGAATTTCATATGCCTTTCTCACTAGTTTTGCTTCCGATTGTGAAACGCATGTGACTTGCATGGAAGAATCGCCCGATACTGGTGCAGAGTTGGCCCCAACCTTGATAATTAACATATTATACCCAGAATGCCATTGCAGTTCAGAAAAGCCTCATATGACGCTGTTTCAACAAGCTAACAGATGTATACATTACTAATAAAAATGGATCGATGACCGAACTAGAAGCTTTGTGACGTGTGCGACGTGGTGGCAAAATGGCGCCCATGTGGTGAGGCCATGAGACCCTCAGGTAATGCTCATTATCTGTATTCAATCTGTCTCCTTAAAATAGAAGGAAGGAGAATATTAATCAATTTCAAACAGCAGCCTGCAATATTAAAAAATGTTTTATGTCAGGGAAACGATATGAAATAATCATCGTGGTACATTAAGGATTAAACCTCTGTAAAATGTTGGTATGTGCTTGTTAGACAAAGCAAACAGATGCAGAAATTTTGTTAATCGAAAGTAATTCGAACTTTATTGTATTTGCTATATTAAAAATAATACCCGACTCCAGTCAAATATGGATGCATCTTTGCCTGATGCAGACACGGAGTAGTAAACGATGTCAAAATATATACTGGCAACGTAAACAATACTGAGAATCTGTTGAAAGAGCATACCTCCTCTGGGGTGTAAATCACTATTTAGAAGGAGGCATGAACACCATATATAGAGAAAATGTTTTAAAATCTTTTAGCAAATAGTTTATTCAATCCTCTGATTATATCCTGGTAATGTAAATGGTTGCCACCTTTTTAAAAAAAAACTAGTTGTGTCACGTATCTTTCACACAAGCTTTCGGTTGTTCGGCCCATTTTCTGAGATGTCCACTTCACACCTGAGGAAGGGGGCTGAGCACTCGAAAGCTTGTCTTTCAGTGACATCACACAGTTAGTCTTTAAAAAGTATCAATAATTTACATTATTTTTTAAGAGTCAAAACCTTACATAATAACCTTGGGTTTATCTTGCAGATACACCACCATAGAAAACGTTATACTACTCAGGAGCAACCGTTCAGCATGGTGTCTACACGGGCCTTATCGTTACGTGGCGTGATAATAATCACAGTAACCTCAAATCTGTTCTGGGTCATGTACTTGTCATTAAGACACAACGAGAGCAAAGAACCAATAGAAATGTACTTGAAAGACCTCTACCTGCTCAGGCAAAAGCTTGAACAAAAACTGGAAGATTTTGAACAGAACAAAGAGCAGAGAATGAGAGATCAGGAGGAGCCCAGACCGCAGTTGGCGCCCATCATAAGGGGACAAGAACAGTTTATCCCTCAGCAAACACCTGTAGGACAACCACAAGTCAGCTCACGGTTGGAGAAAGTTGCAAAAAGGCCGGAAACGACTTCTTTCTTTGATACCCATAAAGCTGATGGAACGAAACCACATTTTATACTAACTGTTAACATAACTGACCGTAGACGTTTCGGGAATATGGTGTTCAATTATGCTTCGCTGTTGGCCATAGCTAGGGTAAACAAAATGGAACCGGTCTGCGACCCATCGTGGTTGGTTCATGAGGTGTTCCAAACCAAGATGCGGAAAGAAACAAACCTTGCTCAGTTCGGCGAATTCATTTACTACAAAGCAATACCAGGCATCTATGACAACCGCACCAGGCATCTACCTAGAGCGAACGTCATGATGGACGGGTACTTCCAATCATGGAAATATTTTGAAGGTTTTGATGATGAATTACGTGAACATTTCGTTTTTCATAAAAACGTCACCGAGTTAGCTTCTCGACATATGCAACAAATTATCCCAGTGACTTATATGAATCCTTCTGTTACAAAAGTAGCTATCCACGTGCGTCGTGGTGGGTTGTCTAAGATGGGCAAGTTTGAACAATTTATGCCCGGCCCCGGTTATTTTACGCGGGCGATGAAACATTTCCGGGAGAAATTCTTCCCTGTTATCTTCGTCGTTTGCAGTGATGATATAAACTGGTGTAAACTGAACATCAGAGGCCCTGACGTTGTGTTTTCTGAAAGCGGTTCGTGGCACGTTGATTTTGCTATACTGACGAGTTGTGATCATACTATCATGTCAACGGGTACATTCGGTTGGTGGGTGGGCTGGTTTAATAACGGGACCACTGTATATTATAACTGGTACCACAGTCCTGTAATCAAAACGCAATTGGTTTATGGCAGGCCGTATTTCAAACCGAATTGGATACCCATGTGGTAGACTTTATGATACTGTATCAAATATTTACTTAATAATTATGACTGTAACATGTTTTTGAGTGTTTACAGGTTGTTTTAAATGGAGTATAGATTAAACTCAATAAAATGGTCATTGAATTGTTTGGTGATGAATAACACATCAGAAATTAAAATATAGATATTTCCATAAAATATTATTCCATATACTACCGTTCTCTGAGTTTAATTTGCTAAGTATTAGGACAACGCACATACACTTACACACACATTGATAATGAGTTTGAATACGTTGTTTTAAAATATCCTATCACTCTCTCTCACTATGCGTGACCTTTTCTATGGATTTTGGCGAGGATTTAACCCATTAAGATTTTTTTACTGGCATAATTTGCTTCTATTCAACGAATTAAGTTAACTACTGCTCTATGAAACAGTAATTGTAAGGAAACTGTCGTACTACTGTAATATCCTTAAGCATGAGCCATGCCGCTCGACCACATTTAACCATAGTTTCAACGTAAATGCGTTTTATCTATGTTTTATCTAATATCTTTATCTATTTTCTTCATTACCTCCATCAAAGAAGGCCACTGGTTTAAGGAATTAGCGTTTGTTGTCAATTTATATATTGACCTGTATACCGTAGCAGTGGGGAATGCCCTCCATTGACAAATATCCAAGGTCCAGGTCACAGGCCACTTTTACCACAGCATTAATTTTCTTTTATATTTGTTTTCACACTCACCGAAAAGGGGTCTACATTTTTCTTTATTTATATCAAACGCCTAAAGAATGACTGGCATTTCACTGAATTTATTTGCGCTTGTTCGGAGTTTACTGACGATCTTACTTCGATCCTGGTACAGCAGTTTCAGAAATATATACCAATGTTCAGTAAAACTGCCATATGGCCTACACCAATTCAATTGTTAACAAAGTTAGATCTCAATATACATATATTTACAATATATATATATATATATATATATATATATATATATATATATATATATATATATATATTCCCGGAGCGCCTATCGGAGTCGGTTGTAATGGTTTTCGTCGTGTCCTGCTTTTAACCACGACATTTCGGATCCAAAAAGGTGGACCTCCAGGAATTGGTGTAGTAGTTTCCCGGTCAGACACACGATGGCGTTAGTTGTGACCAAAGTTCTGGCAGCATGGGAAGCTCCCTGGTATTGGTGTTGCAGGAACTCGGATGTCACGTCGTTCCGGGAGAAATACCCGCTGAGTTCTGTCCGGAGCTTCACTCAGGAATGGGACTATAATGCGCCATGTTTTTTGTTGTTTTAAAGATGGGTTTATATATACATTTTAATAAATACGCTTTTAATATATATTTTATACAAGAAACTCTATAGTTTGTTTTTTTTTATATTGTTATAAGTTCCATATTGTTTTATATTATCATGAATGTTCCTCTTAATTTGAAAGCAGCAGAGTAGAACGGTCGTGCGACATTGAACTTTGACCTTGTGAATTAAAAATCAGCAAGATTCTTTCCCTGCTGGTTGCTAAGCAATTAGTGGAAATTAAAAGTTTCGAGAAAAAATTATGGCATAAATGCATCAACAATCTTTTTAAAGAAGTTGAACCTGTAATCATGACCTTTGAACTTGTAAAAAAAAATCAGTCAATTTCTTCCAATATTGGCAGGTGAACCATATGCAACCGATGAAAAGCTTGGGATGAAAAGTTTGGCTTCAAATGACTACCACATTTTGTTAAATACGAGGGCGCTGTGACCTTGACCTATGACATTGTGATCCTCAAGTCTAATGAGTTCTTTAAGTATTTGCTGGTGAGCCATATGTGGAAGATGAAAGGTTTCGGATGAAAAGTTCAGCTAAAAATGCATCTACAATATTTGTAAAGAAGTGGGTCCTGTGAATGTGACCTTTGACCTCGTGACCCCAAAATAGACAGGGCAGCAGTAAATAAGTGAGGTATAAAAACACAATGTCAATCCAAACTTGAGTTATCAGTCAATCCAAACTTGAGTACGACTCTGGTGTTCAGGGTTGATCGGTGTCACACTTGTGGCCTATGAGAGTTTTAGTAGTATGCTATCTGCTTTAGTTTGTCTACACAACATCCTAAAAAGTACCTGCTGAATTTAAATAAGTTTTGGGAAGGTGAACCATAGGGAAATTGAGTCCCCCACCTAATTAAGCCCATTAACACACTCTATGCGGTCTTGTTCGGGGCTTTGCAATGCAGGCCTTGTATTTCAGCTAGTTCCAGATATGACCGCTAGATGGCAGGAACATACAGGGAGAACCGCAATTGCTGACGACTATAAGAGCTTAAACGTTTGATGTCCGTCGATTTCTAGCATTTTTAAAAGATAATTATTACTGTTCTAATCAAAGCTTCATGTTTTACCTTATTCATATGCTAAGTAAATAATTTATATAACGCTAGGCCATAAAGTGCCTACATCCCTTCTATAACGAAAACCGTAACATTTATGTTTTGATATTAAAGGGACATAATCAGGAGCAACAATATGCCTTTTATTTCACACTATCAGTTTAGTTTTGCTTTAAACAAAAGCTTCCGAGCAAAACCAGCACATAGTCTCAGTACCTCGTATACCGCTGTTTAACAGCTTGCTATTGTTCTTTGTGTTTGTAAACACAGTCCATAACACCGTCTGTTTACCATAACAAGGCCGCGTGACCGGAGGTCCGATTGTGACCCGCAACAACTTATGTTTCAGCCAGCGGACAATATATTACATTTTTTATTACATGGGCCAAGTCAGTCAGGCATCTTCGCTGTGTTTATGTTAACGCCTGTGATCGCGCCATGCGCACTGTTTTTAACACTCGTTTACAGGAGTAAGCAAACGCTTTCGGGGCAATATTTTGGCAGGTACAAATCTTTTTAAAATGAAGAAGCTATTTTTCGTGTCAATTAAACATGGTTTATAGTTGATTGGGCAACTTTAAGGGGCAAATTACCCATGGATGACTCGCTTTGATCTAATTTATTTGCCTCGAGTGGCATTCAACCGTTACCACGAACCTATGACCACACATAGGAACTGACCGTATTTGGGCCTGTATTATCGGGAACCATTGCCCAGTGTTTCCTAAGGGTTCCATTTTCCATCTTTTCCCATAAATCCTGAAACATGTGACATTATTTCGCGAAAATATTATCGCAACGCGATCTGTTAGAAACTATGCAATCAAACACGGCCCATATCGCCTCGGTCCGTGGAAAACACGTGCCGCACTAGACTGGCCAAGTCCATGAAATAGTTCTGACTTAATTGTTGCTTCTGACAGAGAAATCAAACGTTCCCGCGTTGTATCGCCATCTTGCGGCAACTCATATAACTAGTTTGCCACTATCTGATCCTCTGATTTCATGGACTGGTTATCATGCCGGTTCCCGGATGGTCAGCGCCACACATCACCGCCTCGCTGAACTAAGGTCTTTTCCAGTGACGTCAGCAGTGGTCTTTCCCAGAATCTTTTTCAAAACCAACATGGTTCATTCAGTAATCGCCTATTCCGGGCTTCCAATTGGTTACAAATATTCCCACTTATTTTGTTTTAATAATTTTAGGCCGTCGCTTAAATTGAGTTCGGCGAGACTTCATAAAACACTATAACCCTCAGCCTCAGTGTTAACGTTTATCGGACCAGCACTCTTGAAAGCTGGCCTGTTTAAACTTAATGTAGGCCAAACTCTGGCTCAGCCAATCAGCGCGAGAAATTCAGGTGCACCACGCGACGAGCGCAGTCAAAATGTACCGGCTGACTGAAACGATCACGATTCGCGAGTCGCAATTTGACAGTTAATACACGGGTTCAGACAAATGATGCCAACTGCTCTTGTCATCTCGGCAGAAGGAATTTCACTGGACCTGTCGGTACAAAATTGTTGCGATAGTGTCTACAATATGTACTTACATTTGGCCCATGGCCCGTAATATTCGTTCAGCAGAGATATATCATAGAACACGAAGGTTCATGTGTGGACTACCTGAACACATGATTTCAGTGCGATGTTACCAAACGGGTCGTGCCATGGGACCGCTGTTGGCGTTCTCAGGCGTGACGGCCTGATATGCAAATTCGGGGGAATCGTCAGGTCCTCAAAGAGCCTTGTGACGTCTTGATATGCAAATATCAGCGATTCACCCTACGGACTTTACAGGACTTTAGTGATAAGAGCTGGCACTGAGTTAAGTCTATCGGTACATGGAATCACGTTTTATTGTAAGCATTTTATTAGTAAACGCAAACACTAAAGCCCTGGCAGGGCTAGTCCCGCGCAAACACCATTGATGTCTCGCGGAGTTCTACCAGTCCAAGAACAGTCTTACCAGTGCCTCCCACTAGACAAGGGTCTGGGACCACATACAAAAAAACTTAACTTTAGTCTACATTCAACATGTTGTTTGAATTTGTTTTCACGTTCAACGGTAGGGGTACCCTTTGTTCCCTATTTATGTTTAATGTCTAAATGACAGACAGGTTTAGTTTCACTTAAAGTCAACAGAGGTATAGAAATGGCGCTTTGTCCGTCCGCCCGTCCGTTTGCAAGGGCACAAATGGTAACAGCTGACCCTAGAAATTTGTAATTAAATATCAAAGTAGGACAATGAAAACCTCCTTGGAAACCTGATATAAAGTCACTGTGATCTATGTCCTGCGAGCTATGGGGCTTGCAATTACCCCCGAGAATAATAAAAAAATTGGTACAAAACCTCCTGTATCATGATAATTTTGCCTTGAAGATTGATCGTGACCAGGGTTGTCAGTTTCGGATAACTGGCGGCGCCACCTGTATTTTTTTCTTTGAGACCGTCAAACGACAGCAATTTTGTCAGTTTCTCAACTGTGGCTTCAGCTAGTGACCCGAAACCTGGTATGTTTATTTATTATTACTGATTTCTTCAGATCCTGGAGAATAGTGACACCACCTGTATTTTCTTCTATTTTTATGCATTTTTGTTTTTCTTTTTTTTAGACTGCCAAATTATATTGATACTATAAGATTTGCAACTCTGGTTTCATTTAGAGTCCTGAAACCCTGTGTGAGTTTTGATAGGGCACCGACTGAATAAGAGGATGTCGTATAGTAATTACCCTGTCCGTCCCTCTGTCCGTCCGTTCGTCTTTATGTATGTCCGTCAAATTTGTTTCCTGATGATAACATAAGTTTGGATTGACATATCGATTTCTGAGTTACCTTGTAGGGAGTTTATATACGGTGCCATTTTGGTCCTGGTTTCAATTTGACTGAGAATCATATATCAGTGTGTCATAAAACTGCCATGGCTCATACGAATTAAAATTTATCAAAATGATTTGTGAAACTATGCAACATTGTGGTTTGGGATCATGCGAGGCGCCCTGCTAAGGATGGGTCAGGCACTAGGATGTCGGATTATGGGTATAATACCGGCTGAGCTCTTGACGGACATATAATAATAATCATGAACATACAAAAAAGGTCATATTTCTGTAATTATTATTTAATTTCTCGTGTCCCATCGAAGTAACCAGACAAGTGGATATTTTTGTTTTCTTTGTAATCTGACCTACCATGTAGAGAAAATATTTCCCGATGGCTTCTCTAATTTATATATTTGTCTTTTCAATAAAAAGTTGCCGTTCGCCATAGAAAGAGATTCATGCTTTGTTTTCTTAATGTTTCCATTTTCTTGTAAGCACCTTCATACTCTTCATACTTTTTTGACACTCTTCATAACAGAATATTAAGATTATCGGTTGTGCCGGCAAATCATTTCAACTGTATGGACGACCAATGCAGTGCATTTTACGGCATGGCTGGTGTATATGAGACTTTAGTACATCGAAATCCAATCTGTTTTGAAATGTGTCCACTTCAACTGCGACGCCTGTAGTTTTGTCTCTGATTTATAATAATTATAATATAAGCTAGTTCCATTGGCTAACCATGCTGCCAACCAACTGAAGGCGCCTACTGATTGGATAACATGTTGGCAGCTCGCCAAGATTGCCAGATCAACAGCTGCGGTGTTGTTCTCGGAGTAAACTATATCAGGTCCTTTAATATAAGTTTTACACCAAGGAATATCATCACTGCACACGATGAACAACACACGTCCATACTTCTGTCTGTAGTAACCAATAGCTCTCTGAAAATAAGATGGTCCTGGTACCCCAGACTTGAAATGCTCTATTGTGGCCATATCTCCCCTGCGAACATGTAACCCAATGCGGGTTGGATTATTTGAATGATATCCATCTGGTATGAAGTTTTTCAATGAAACTGCAGTCTGAGACAATACGTCTACTTGAAACACAAATTCTTGTCTTAAAACGTTCTCTACATTTTCAAAATATTTCGCAGTTTGGAAATATCCATCTAATAGGATGTTTACGGAAGCCAGTATTTCTGTACGATTGTCATATTTACCAGATCTTTCTCGAAATATTTCATATTGACCGTATTCTTTCAACGATTCACATTTTCTCATATTCAAATTGAAAACATTGTAAAGCATTGTGTAACTTGGGTAAACGGGTTTCCTGATGTTTCTGTTGGCAATTCCTAAAAGCGATGCATAGTTGAACATCTGGTTACCAAGGCGACGATGATCACGTAAGTTTACCGATAGAAAATACTTAGCACAGTGAGGACATGAATCAATTTCGCCATGCCTGTACAAACCTTCATAAACGGTTGGTCTTGCTATGGAGTTCTCCGAGAAGGTTTGACTAGCAGAAGAGCCACCTGCGACGGACTTCGCATGCGCAGTGACCTCTGTCCGAAATATTGCTTGGAGACGGAGGAAGCATAGGGCAATAATAAAATGGCAGACTAGCGTTGCAGCCACAGCTATAGTCTTTATTGAGAAGAGGCTCCTCAACGTCATGGTGTGCGTCAAGTAAAAAAAGGACTACGGAAATAAAAGCTTTATTTTCAGGATTAAAAAAAAAGCCGTCAGTTCATTTACTGATTGTTTAATTCATGATCTATATACAGGTGTCCTTTCCAAGTCCTGATAGAAATGAAAACATTTCTATATAAATGGGTATTGGTCCACCTGTCCAATTACAGTATTTGTAAAAATACACGAAATATACGATACAACTACAGCATTTGCATGATACGATTAAATTCTTGATTTCCATGTGTTCTTTTTTGACCCGTTTATTTATCATCATATACTAACTGTCCTTCTAATTCCATATATTCGTTGGTAGATGTATGCTCTCTGCGAGTCCGTTTTAGTAACAATTATCGTTCAAGTGCTCAAGGTCTGTCTCAATAATCAAGCCTCCTTACGAAGGAAGGGAGGTTTATTGTGGTTAATAGTAATATTTTTTTACGGTAGACCTTCTTAACCACCCCCCCCCCCCCCAGGTCCGATTTATGGCTGATTTTTTATGGCCGAAATTTTGGCACAATATTAGTCATATGTCACTGATTTGCACTTGTTTCTCAAGATTTGCACCTTGTTCTCAAGTCGTAAACTCTTTAGAGGGTTCCCCATCATGGCTTAGTTGCGGGTGTGTGTGTGTGTGTGGGGGGGGGGGGGGGTCTGGTAAAGCTTCCAGTGATCGCTCGGCGAATCCATACGTGTGGCTGCCCTTCGTTGTTGAAATGTCAGTATGGATATCTCTTTGGTACATGTTAAAACCAAAATTTCCTATTATTGGTGTCTACAATCTTTAAGCGATAAGAAAGTCAGTCTTTCCTGCTCCAACGTCATGTGAGCGTTCATGGGGGAATGGCAATGTAGCTTAGACTTGAAAATTAGATTAAAATTAAATTTTTCACCCGTAACTATTAGGTCAGTTTTGGAAATTCAGACGTATTGGATATATATCGACGCATATACGGCAGATTTGGCGTGGGCCAGTCTGTAGAGCGTACTGACTTGTAAACTTGGTCCACCATTCAGGTAAAAAATGTATCAAGTGCCAATCTGTCTCCGTCACTTGTGACTTTTACTGTGTCTTTTATATTTTACCTGTTCTGTTGTGACTGCTACTTAGGTTTTGAAAACCAGCCATATTTTGGATAAAGTGCAACAAAGACAGACTTAAAAAATTGCTGCACAGTCAAGGAAGCGAGGAAGTCCTCCCTTAAAAATACTCAATTATCGATATAATTAATTAAATTGATCACTTCTATCAGCTTTCCCTGATTACAGAGGAATCTCTGTGAGATGTTATAATAATCTGTATGTTTTCCATACCTTTAAACGGAAAATGTGTAAACCTCCCGGGTGCTAACGTGTTTCCAGTGCGTGCTTTGTCAGAAACAGTGCGGCTTTGGTAGATTCCATACACAGAGTTTCTCATTCACATAAGCATATACATGTACAAGTTCTCTTTGTGTTACTCGGTATATATTATTCAGTACCGTTGTCGCTTATCGTCCACAACAGCCGCTGCAGGTGTATTACAATATGCGTTTCTCTATGTGATAAAGCTTATCAGCTGTTGCCAAGAATTCGGTTGAACTTTACAACTTGACACCTCTCTCAGATGGAAAAAGACAGACACATCATTGACCATATATGAGGTTGGCACATACGACGATTACTTTTTACTTTTACTCCCCCCCCCCCCCCCCCCCGAGGATTACGAATGGAATTATTGCCCCTTCCTGGAGAGTGTGCGTTTACCTCCGTTCCTGTGTGTGTTTGTGTGTGTCTGGGTGTTTGTTTGTGTTTGCTGGCAATATAACTCACGCAATCATGAACGGAATCTCATGAACTTTACAGGACATTTCGAGAATGGAAGGATGAAGAATCGATTATATATTGGTGTGGCAATGACACATGATCCGGATTTTACCGAGAAATAAATACATATATATATATATAACATAATCATGAACATACAAAAAGGTCATATTTCTGTAAGTATTATATAATTTCTCGTGTCCGATCGAAGTAACCAGTCAAGTGGATATTTTCGTTTTCCTTGTAATCTGACCTACCATGTAGAGAAAATATTTCCCAATGGCTTCCCTGATTTATAGATATGTCATTTCATTCAATAAAAAACGTTGCCGTTGCCATAGAAAAGAGATTTTTGCTTTGTTTTTTCTAATGTTTCCGTATTCTTGTAAGCACCTTCAATATTTTCATACTTTTTTTATACTCTTCATAACAGAATATTTAGATTATCGGTTGTGCCGGCAATATCATTGCAACTGTATGGACGGCCACTGCAGTGCATTTTACGGCATGGCTGGTGTATATGAGACTTTAGTACATCGAAATCCAATCTGTTTTGAAATGTGGCCACTTCCGCTGCGACGCCTGTAGTTTTGTCTCTGATTTATAATAATTATAGTATACGCTTGTTCCATTGGCTAACCATGCTGCCCACCAACTGAAGGAGCCTACTGATTGGATAACATGTTGGCAGCTCGCCAAGATTGCCAGATCAACAGCTGCGGTGTTGTTCTCGGAGTAAACTATATCAGGTCCTTTAATATAAGTTTTACACCAAGGAATATCATCACTGCACACGATGAACAACACACGTCCATACTTCTGTCTGTAGTAACCAATAGCTCTCTGAAAATAAGATGGTCCTGGTACCCCAGACTTGAAATGCTCTATTGTGGCCATATCTCCCCTGCGAACGTGTAACCCAATGCGGGTTGGATTATTTGAATGATATCCATCTGGTATGAAGTTTTTCAATGAAACTGCAGTCTGAGACAATACGTCTACTTGAAACACAAATTCTTGTCTTAAAACGTTCTCTACATTTTCAAAATATTTCACAGTTTGGAAATATCCATCTAATAGTATGTTTACGGAAGGCAGTATTTCTGTACGATTGTCATATTCACCAGATCTTTCTCGATATATTTCATATTGACCGTATTCTTTCAACGATTCACATTTTCTCATATTCAAATTGAAAACTTTGTAAAGCATTGTGTAACTTGGGTACACGGGTTTCCTGTTGTTTCTGTTGGCAATTCCTAAAAGCGATGCATAGTTGAACATCTGGTTACCAAGGCGACGATGATCACGTAAGTTTACCGATAGAAAATACTTAGCACAGTGAGGACATGAATCAATTTCGCCATGCCTGTACAAACCTTCATAAACGGTTGGTCTTGCTATGGAGTTCTCCGAGAAGGTTTGACTAGCAGAAGAGCCATCTGCGACGGACTTCACATGTACAGTGACCTCTGTCCGAAATATTGCTTGGAGACGGAGGAAGCATAGGGCAATAATAAAAAGGCAGACTAGCGTTGCAGCCACAGCTATAGTCTTTATTGAGAAGAGGCACCTCAACGTCATGGTGTGCGTCACGTAAAAAATGACTACGGAAATAAAAGCTTTATTTTCAGGATTTAAAAAAAAAAGCCTTCAGTTCATTTACTGTTTGTTTAATTCATGATCTATATACAGGTGTCCTTTCCAAGTCCTGAAAGAAATAAAACATTTCTATATAAATGGGTATTGGTCCACCTGTCCAATAACAATATTTGAAAAATACACGAAATATACGATACAACGACAGCATTGGCATGATACGTTTAAATTCTTGTTTTCCATGTGTTCTTTTTTCATCCTTCCAATTCCATTTATTCGTTGGTAGATGTATGCTCTCTGCGTGTACGTGTTAGTAACAATTATCGTTCAAGTGCTCAAGGCCCGTCTCAATAATCAGGCCTCCTTACGAAGGAAGGGCGGCTTATTGGGGTTGATAGTAATATTTTTAGGGTAGACCTACTTAACCACCCCCCCCCCCCCCGAGTGCCGATTTAAGGCTGATTTTTGATGGCCGAATTTTTGGCACAATATTAGTCTTAGGTCACTGATTTGCACTTGTTTCTCAAGATTTGCACCTTATTCTCAAGGTCGTACACTCTTTAGCGGACCCCCCTTTATCGCTCAGTTGCGGGTGTGTGTGTGGGGGGGGGGGGGGGGTCTGGTAAAGCTTCCAGTGATCGCTCGGCGATTCCATACATGTGGCTGCCCTTCGTTATTGAAATGTCAGTATCGATATCTCTTTGGTATATGTTATAACCAAATTACCGCCTATTATTGGTGTCTACAACCTTCGAGTGATAGCAAAGTCATTCATCCCTGCTCCAACGTCACGTGAGCGTTCATGGGGGAATGGCAATGTAGCGTAGACTTGATAATTAAAAATAAATCTTTCAACCGTTATTATTAGGTCAGTTTTTTTTTATTTCAGGCGTATTGGATATTTATTGTCGCAAATACGGCAGATTTTAGCGATGGCGTGCATGGGCAAGTCTGTAGAGTGTACTGCCTTGTATACTTGGTCCGACATCCTGGTAAAACATGTATCAAGTGCCAATCTGTCTCCGTCACTTGTGACTTTCACTGTGCCTTTATTTTTTTACTCTACCTGTACTGTTGTGACTGCTACTTAGGTTTTGAAAACCAGCCATATTTTGGATAAAGTGCAACAAAGACAGACGTAAAAACTTGCTGTACAGTCAAGGAAGCGAGGAAGTCCACCCCTTAAAAAATACCCAGTTTTCGATATAATTAATTAAATTCATCACTTCTATCAGCTTCCCCTGATTACAGAGGAATCTCTGTGAAATGTTATAATAATCTGTATGTTTACCATACCTTTAAACGGAAATTGTGTAAACCTCCTGGGTGGTTAGGTGTTTCCAGTGCGTGCTTTGTCAGAAACAGTGCGGCTTCGGTAGAATCATACACAGAGTTACTCATTTACATAAGCATATACATGTACAAGTCTCTTTGTGTTACTCGGTATATATTATTCAGTACCATTGTCGCTTATCGTCCACAACAGCCGCTGCAGCTGTATTACAGTATGCGTTTCTCTATGTGATAAAGCTTATCAGCTGTTGCCAAGATTTGGTTGAACTTAACAACAAGACATCTCTCTCAGATGGACAAAGACAGGTACGATATTGATCTTAAATGAGGTTGGCACATACGATGATTACATGTTACTTTTACTTTTCCCCACATGAATTACAAATAGAATTATTGCTCCCTCTTGGAGGGAATGTGTTTACCTCTGTTCGTGTGTGTGTTTGTGGGTGTCTGGGTGTTTTTGTGCGTTTGCTGGCAATATAAATCACTCAGTCATGAACGGAATCTCATGAAGTTTACAGGGCATTTCGAGAATGGAACAATAAAGATTCGATTATATATTGGTGTGGTAATGACACATGTAGTTATTCGAACTAATGAACATGCGAATATGGGCAGGAAAAGGGAATGCAAACACGTTTTTTGGAGCATTCCATGCACAATAGGGACCCCTCCACGGCGGAGGCTTGCATTCTTAAAAATCCAGATGTTTAATATGAATTATGGAAACAGTTCAAGGATATACCACCCGGGTCTTATAATAAGGGGTTTTATTCGCTGATGCTTATATACAGGTTATATTTTTGTATAAATTACGTATAATTATAGTTTGGTTACTTTTTTACCATATCTGAAATTTCACTTCGGGGATGAAAAAGTATTAATATCCTATAGCAACAGATTATATAATCATATGACCGTATATTGTTACGGGGTGACATAAAAGCGAACCGAACTGTCTCGCTTAGGAAGCTTGCTTTGCTAGCGGAGCGGTTGGTACGCCAGACTTGTGCGCCACCAACATGGGTTCGAAACCGGGATCGGCCCAATGTTTCCCCCCTGAGCAATTTGTCTTCGTAACAAAATAGGAGCTCGTCATGTTGCGTCCAACTTGACGGTAAAACTTTGTTGCCAAGGGAATAAGCATACCAATATTTTCTCCGAGCAATTTGTCTTCGTAACCATATAGCATAACTGAATCCCAATGAAATTGAGTCTATCGAATGTTAATGAAAGTTCAAATCAAATGTAAATTTTAATTACAAACGGTGTTGATAATTGAAAAATTATTACCTTTTGTAACCAAAAAAATATATACTCCGTAATATTTGGTTGGATTTAGGAACATTCTGGGAGGCGGCTCTAGCTTGGGGTGACGTTGGTGTTGGATGGTGTGGGGGTATTCTACCCGTACCCCTGTGCAATGTCTTAATCAAATTTTTTTTCAGCAAGTACGGCCCAGCAATATGGACATATTTTGTTACACGAAACTCTAAATGAAAACTTTTTCATAATCGTCATAGGTTGTATTGACGACTTTATATGATACGTTAATGGTGCTATATTATTTATAATAGGGCATTTGTGGTAATATATTTTTATATCAAGACGCTAATAATGCATGTCTTATCTAGGCATAAAGAACGTTTCATAAATCATCCCATAGTGTTAGAACTTCTCATTATCTATCCTTTGTTGTTTTATCTCTAGCGTGAATGGCTTTATGGTTATACACATTATCTCCTGCTCACACACACGTACACACAATATATATAACCGAAGCGTAATTCGATAAAGAAATATGATCCTCGATGAATTAGGAAATCAACCGCAAGATGGCACTCTATGTCCCTGAAATGTTTCCAGGGAAGATTGAGATCTCGTGCAGCGCTGTCTCTATCACAACGGTTGGTGCTTTAAGTGTATGGATTCGTGCAAGCCAGGACGCAGGATTCATTATCACAGAGAATGCTGTATACCGGGGCTAAGGTGTATCTCATCACTCATCAGTGGCATCTAGAAAGTATGATAAGATACTCTACGTGCACTACAAAGTACTGATAAAATCATGCTCGACTTTCGCATGAACGTATCCTCAATATATATATATATATATATATATATGCTCTCTTTAAGCGAAGGGTTTACCTACTTTAAAGCAGGTCTGTCTTTGTCAGTTTCATGCGTGGTAGTCACAGCCACTGGTGAACTATTAGAGTGACCCCTCATTATTATTATTATTATTATTATTATTATTATTAATATTGTTATAACTTTTATTATTATTGTTATTATCATTATCATTATTATAAATAGTAATAGGAATAGCAGTGGTAGTAGTAGTGGCAGTAGCAGGAACAGTAGTAGTAGAAGAAAAAGTAGAAATTGTAGTAATACTGATGCAACTTAGAATTTTCAAATTTATAGTGTTATACATTTAGCTCTTTCTAAATGTCAAATATATCATTTATTCATTTATTGTATTATTATTATTATTATTATTATTATTTTATTATTATTATTACAGGTATTATCTATCAAATATGAATTTGATTTTTCTATAATATCTGCATATAATTGACACTAAAATATGTATGTATGTATATATATATATATATATATATATATATATATATATATATATGTATATATATATATATATTTATTTATTAGAGGCCCAAGTGAATTGTGGTGTAAACTAGGTAAACATTTGTACCTCATAAAAAATTATGAATATTTTTTATTTGTACTTCAGATCTTCAAACAAACTTAAAGTATATTACCTGCAAAATAAAACAAGTGACCCATGGGTCATGACGCTCAGCTGCCAAGCATGACCTGTGACATCATGGACTGAGATTCACAACTTCCAGTCAAATTTGAAGAACCAATTTGCCAATTTGTTGAAAATTTTCTATGACAACAGAAATATATATCACCTATGTCTGGTTAAAACACAGTGAATTGATGGTCTGAGGAAAATGCATGATTGTTAAGCTATCAGGAACTATTCCAACAGCTTGCTTGAAACCTGTCAGTCTCAAAGGAACACCACAAAGGGCAAATATAAGATCAAAATATATAGCGAAAATCAAGGAAATATATGCAAGAATTATTGAGAAACAGGTGCTTCTGTATGAATTTGTATTCAATACAAGCCAACTGTACTGCACTTTTATAAATGATGGTAATATTTATTCAGAAATATTTGACCCAATCCTTTACAAGATTACATAAATATACATCCAACTGCATTCACTTTAACTGTTCTTGAGATAATATGATCAAAAGAAATTAAAAGATGGTTGCCTGGCGGCCATATCGGACTTCTGACAAGTCTGAAATCAGACAACAAACATTCTCTAAATCGGACCAAACATTAAAGAAAAATTACTGAAACTGCACTGAAGAAAGAATTTCTAAGGTGGCTAACTGGCAGACATAATGGATTTCTGACAAGTATGACATTTGATATCCCACATTCTCCAATAAGAGACCAAACTTGGGGCAAATTATCCAGTAATGAATGCCCAAAATAATTCAAAAGGCATGTCCAGGCCCTCATATCAGATTTATAGATATGCAATTGTAAAAAGTGTAAGTCCAATATTTTTTATTATCACTCTGCTTTTCAATGGGGTCAGCAGGGTAGGTAAACTGCCAAACCTGAAAGAAAAGAAATGCAGAAATCATGACTAAGAGTCTTGAAATAAAACAAAAAGCCATCCTTAATCAAGGTACACATCCACATATTATGAGAACAAACACTTGATTTTATATGTGGTGATATATATTAAAATATTCAGATATCTAGGAAACTAAGTTTATTGCTAGGATTCCATAAAATAAACTGCGAAATGTTCCCATCATCTTATAAATCAGTAGCTAAACCTTAATACTATACTCTCATAGTCTTAATGCCTGGCTGAAGCATTCTGACAACAGTGTTTTTGTTATGAAGTAACAGGTACTTATCACTGAGCCTTATCACTTAATAGGCTGATACAAAAGGGAGTCATATGTCACCAGTGTCACTCACAATTACAGCCACACAGGGAGATGTACCAGCTGGAGTGGGATGGTTATATATACAAGAAAAATAGAGATGGTCTATAAAATAAGTTATTGTGAACATCCCTGACCTATGACCTTGGCCTTTTGCCCAAATATCAACTGGATTCTTTCTAAATGATGGGTAACTACTAACCACTTAAAT
Organism: Sipunculus nudus; assembly: GCA_026874595.1. Lineage (NCBI taxonomy): Eukaryota > Metazoa > Annelida > Sipuncula > Golfingiida > Sipunculidae > Sipunculus > Sipunculus nudus. The sequence goes on along the minus strand of CM049314.1, from coordinate 18,286,680 downwards.
CTGGTGTAATTACTTGGCAAACAATGGGTGAATAACTTTGACCTGCAACCTTTAACCTGCTGACCAGCTGACCCCAAAATCAAATAACCAAAAGTTATTTATTCAAGCAAAAAGACCCATAAATATGAAGTTTGAGTCAAACTGAGTGATGCATAGATGTGGCATATGTGAAAGACTGAAGGTTTGAGTTGAACAGTTACACTTGATATATGCTCACAAGCATTTAAAACAATTAAATATTGTGACCTTGACCTTTGACTTTTTGACCTCAACATCAATAGGCTTCTTCCCTTATTGGTAGGTAAGCCATATATGACAGATGGAAGGTACAGATTGAAAAGTTTGCCTGAAAATGACTCCACGCAAGAAGTGGGTGCTGTGAACTTGACCTTTGACCTCAAAATCAACAGGTCTTTTCCCCTGTTGGCAGAGAAGCGATATCAGTGCTGGAAGGTTTGGAATGAAAAGTCTAGCTTGAAATGTGTCCACAACCTTTTCAAAGAAGTGGATCCTGTGACCCTGACCTTTGACCTTGTGACCTCAATATCTATAGGATTCTTCTCCAACTTAGTAGGTGAGCTATATGTGAAAAAACAAAGAATTGGGATGAAAGGGTTGTCTTAAAATGCATCCACAGGCTTTTCAAAGAAGAGGCTCCTGTGACCTTGACCTTTGACCTTTTGACCTCAAAAAAATTATGGTTCTTCCCCTGTTGGTAGGTGAGCTGTATGTGAAAGATGGAAGGTTTGGGATGAAAATTTTGTCTCAAAGAGTTATTTCTAGGGGGTGCAAACACACACCATAACTTCGAGAATATAGGTCGCAGAGACCTAATTTCAGGTTTGCAAGGAGATCTTTTTATAACCTCTAAGACTGCATAGGGTTCATGGCCCTAGCCCCTACGGTTACGATTTGTGCCCTGCGGGCGGCCGGACGGACAGACGGACGGCCGGACGGCCGGCCGGACGGACAGACGGAAGGACGACGGACAAAGACCCATCGCTATAGCCCAGCATGACTGAAAGTCAGCTGAGCTAAAAAGGGCAAACCCCTTGCGCCCCTCCTTCACACGCTATTCACACGATATTCCGATATCTGATACCGGATGTGTTCATTCCCCACATCACCTTTTAACTTGTATGAGAAGGGCAATAACAACACGTGGGGCTGGGGCCTAAGTTCATTGACATATATTTTGCGTAGCCCCTTGTAAAACAATTCGGTGCGTCGCTATCTGGGGCATTGTTCTATTTATGTGGGATTCTGCACGGGGCGCGCGTGTATATGTGTTAAACTCGTCTTATTTCTAGAACACGTACCCCAGGCTGTACTAGTGCCTTGTTCTTGTTATAGCGGAGACAGTTTTGTGTAAAACGTGTTTCTGATCCAGCTTACTGGTGTTACAGCACTGCGTGGATGTAGCAGATACAGGGACAGCATGGTGATACTTAGGTCAAAACAGCCGGCCCTGCCGATACCAGTAATACCAGCGTATGATTATGTCTTCAGAAATCTCGACGAACATTTAAACAAGATAGCAGTGGTGAGTAGGGCATGTGGATCATTTACGTATTTGCTTTTATAATTCAAACAACGTCTTTTACACGTGTTGTTAATGTGTGTTATTCCGACCGACCCCCCCCCCCCCCCCCCCCGCCCTTTCACTTGTTGACCAAGTGGCAAGTTGTAATGTTCTGGTATAGTTTTGGGTCACATTGATGAACCAACCGTACATGATCAACACTGATTCTTGTTATAAATAATATTTTCTTTGTGTAGTACCATTAATCGCTGCCAGATGGCAGTTATTCCGCGGGACAACCTCTCTTCACGCTTTGGTTGCGCGGTTCTCCCGGCATCTGTTAGTAAACAAAACCAGAAGCGGTTATAAAGTGTTTCAGACCAATTTTTCGCCCAGGACCCCCCCCCCCCCCTTTCTGGACCTGGTGACCTTTTTTAAGGCTTTGTCATAAGTCCTCCTGGGTTGGACCCCTCCTTTTCCTAAAACCTGGATCCGCCCCTGAAAACGAGGGGATCCAGGACCCGAGAAAGAGGGAGGGTCAAGAAAAGCTGAAAAGAGTAGGCGCGCCTAGAAACCACCACCCCCTCCTCCTCCACCCGGATCCCTTCTGTATCCACCACTGGCATATAATCGTAAACGCTGAAGATTGTTCCTTGGCATCTAAACATTTTTATTTTTATTTTTTTACCGTGGTACCACAAAACGCAGAGAATAGTTGTTAAGTACTTAGTTGTGGGGATAATTAGTCTGTTTATATGCAACAAATGCATGCACTCTCTGGTCGCGCGGTGGTGCCGTATATTTTTTGGCAAACGATCAGAAAGGTTGGAACAGGGGCGGACTTAGCTGGTGCGCTTGTCCACACTTCATCGGCCTTACAAAAACGGGGAAATAATCAATTCACACAGTGAGTCACGCCAAAAACCGCAAAACAGCGCCGAATATTGTGTGTCACCGTTTTTTTCAATGTGCTACTGCATTCCTAGCACACTTGTTTAAATGTCCCCACCCCCACCCCACTCATTAAATCCAAAATGTATTAAGATGATTCAGCAGATTAGATTTTAGGTGTCAGTTAAAATATTTCATTGTCACGTTTATGTAAATTAAACCTGACACCAGTGAGACGGATAACCACAGGATTATTATGGGTCAATTAACTACGAAACACATTCACGCACGTACGGACGGTACTGTATCCATTGGGCAAATAGTTAAGTCATATTCGAGAAAGGATTAATAAAATCCAAAAGCAGATAGGAAAAAGTATTTACCTTTCCCCTAAATTTAATATATATATATAGACATTGTATACGCTTTTTACACAGCGCTTTACCTATAGGCCTACTACCTATATCGTAAGCGCTAATTGTTTTGACCTCGTATCCTGAATCGCTACACCAGAGGGGAGCACTGTATTTTGGTCCAATCAGATGAGACCCTCTGCTGGAAGACAAAAGGGTTTACCAGCCAAGCGAGGAATACAGGGAGCCGTTGTTGTTCATTTCTTTTTGAGTGACAGCTCATCGCCCCGGCAACCGTTTGAACAGGCCGCAGGCCGTGGTTTCTGGGCGGAGCCTGATGCCTGTCGTTTTCAGCAGACAGACCCACCATCTGGTGTTTCAGGGCAGCATAAACGGTCAAAGCAGGCAGTGGAAAAATCAGTAGCTTCTTTAGAAGCGAAAGATTTCCGCTACCTCGGGAGGGTAGACATTGTATTATTAACTGATTGTACTTAAATGTACGGGTAATGCATGCTGTAGTAATTTGGTAGCTGTCAGTTTATTTTTTTGACTGTCTTGAGGTAGTTGGTAATGTACAGTGACCGCTACATGAGTTTTGATATTCTCGATCTTGCAGCCGGAAATCGGCGCGTCCGATAAGATGGGTCCGCGATGGGTCTTTGTCCGTCGTCCTTCCTTTTGCCCGTCCGGCCGGCCGTACGTCCGTTAGCAGGGCACAAATCGCAACAGTAACGGCTAGGATCATGAACCCTATGCAGTCTTAGAGGTTCTAAAAAAAGATCTCCTTGTAAACCTGAATTTAGGTCACTGCGACCTATATTTCCCATGTTACGGGGTGCGTTTGTGACCCCCAGAATTAATTCTTATGGCAAACATTTTCATCCCAAACCTTCCATCTTTCACATATGGCTCACCTACTAACAGTGGACGAACCATAGATATTTTGAGGTCACAAGGTCAAAGGTCAATATCACAGGACCCACTTCTTTGTAAAGCTTGTGGATGCATTTTAAGTCAAACTTTTCATCTCAAACCTTTGATCTTTCACATGTTGCTCACATACTAAGTTGGAGAAGAATCCTATAGGATTTGAGGTCACATGGTCAAAGGTAAAGGTCACAGGATCCACTTTTTCAAAAAGGTTGTGGACACATTTCAAGCTGGACATTTCTTCCAAACCTTCCAGCATTGACACACAGAGGTCAAAGGGTCAAGGACACAGTACTAAATTGTCCCAAATGCTTTTGAACATATTTCAAGCTAAACTGTTTATCCCAAACCTCTTTAACACATGCCCCATCTATGTATCACTCAGTTTGATTCAAACTTCACATTTATGAATCTTTTTGCTTGAAGAAATAAATTATTGATTTTTGGGTCAGCTGGTCAGGAGAATAAGGTTGGAGGTCAAAGTTATTCACACATTGGTTGCCAATTGATTACTCCAGTTTTAAGTGGTCAGTAGTTTAAGTGATGTGTAGTCACCCATCACTGTAGAAAGGCTCCAACTGATATGTGGGCAAAAGGGCAAGGTCATAGGTCAGGGATGTTCACAATAAAAACTTACTTTGTAGATCATCTCTATTGTTTTATATACCATTGCACTCCAACTGGTACATCTCAATGTGTGGCCGTAATTGTGAGCGACACTTGTGATATATGATATCATTTGTATCAGCCCTTTGAAAGATAAGTACATCGTTTGTGCATAACAAAAACACTCTGTTTCCCGAGGTAGGCTTGAGACTTAGAGCATTGTATTATGGTTTAGCTACTGATTTATAAGATGATGGGCATATTTTGCAGTTTATTTTATGAAATCATAGCACAAAACTTAGTTTCCTGGATATCTAATTATTTTATGCATATCATCAGATATACGAGCAAGTGTTTGTTCTGATAATTTGTGGGTCTGTACCTGGATTTAGGATGGCTTTATTTGTTTTACAAGACTTTTAGTGTTGCTTCCTGCATTTCATTTCTTTCAGGTTTTACAGTTTACCTACCCAGATGACCCAACTAAAAAGCAAGGTGATAATTAAAAAAATATTGGTCTTACACTTTTTACATTTGCTTGTCGAAAAATATGATATGAGAGCTCTCCAACCTGATCATGCCTTTTGAATTATTTTGGATATTCATTAATGTAACATTCTTTGGAGAAATTGCCACGAGTTTGGTCTCTTATTGGAGGATGTGTGATAATAAATGCCAGACGTGTCAAAATCCAATATGTCTGCTAGGTAGCCACCTTAGAAATCCTTTTGTCAGTGCAGTTTCTGTGATTTGTTTTTAATGTTTGGTCCCTTTTAGAGGATGTTTTTAGTCGGATTTCATACCTAAAAGATATCCAAATGTGGCAACCAGGTAGCCATTTAAATTCCTTTTGAACATATTATCTCAAGAACTGTTTAAGTGAATGCAGTGGGACATATATTAATGTAATCTTGCTAAGGATTAAGTCAACGATTTATTTAAAAATATGACCATCTTTAATGAAAGAAGCATGTAACCTCATACAGAAGCATCCCTTTTTAAAATTTCTTGCATATATGTTGACCTTATATTTGGCTTTTGTGATGTCTTTTTTAGACTGATGGGTATCAGTTAAGCTGTGGGATTAGTTCCTGTTAGCTCAACAACCATACATTTTGCTTCAGACCATCAAGTCATCGTGTTTTAAATGGACATATTTGATAAATATTTCTATAATCATTGAAAGTTTCAACAAAACGGGCAAATTTGTTCTTCAGAATTTTGACTGGAAGTTGTGAAGCTCAGCGCATGATGTCGCACGTCATGCTTGGCAGCTGAGCGTCTTGACCCATGGGTCACGTGTAATAATCCAGGAGTCCAGTTGCTGTCATTGATTGAGATTTGGAACCATGGCAATGAACAAGTAAAGCGATTTGATGATAGGCTGAACAATTCTATGGAGGTAATAAGCCCGTCATCATCGCGGGAGATTTCAACATTGGTAGATCAATTATACAGAGAAACTTCGATCGTTAAAAACATTTAAATCGTTTTAATTTCTTTGCTGTCAAAGGTTACATGTGCCCTGTCCTGGGGCCGGCTGTTGGCTATCAAAGAAACTAACCAGTCGTCGCCAATGACATATAACCTTGCCCCCCACCCATATAACTTTTATTATTTATCATTCGAAATAATTCTTATATTTCCCACGAACTCGACCGAAGAAATCTGAATGTTTACCTTATGTTCATAAGGTGCTATGATGAAGAAATCCTCCATCTCCTTAACTTTCAGTGTGTCAGTTTTAGCTGATCGCAATACCCACCAACTGAACCAGCTGTGAGCGAATCACCCTCATCCGGTGCTGTCTCATCTCTCCTGTTACTTCTCCGACTGCTGCTAAGTCACTATATGTTATTACAGGTAGACGTGGTGACTGAGGATCAACTGACCTTCAGGCAGTATGTGGACCAGATAGAACAGCTCGCCTGCGGACTGTGGGAGCTGGGCGTCCGGCCTGGGTCCGTGGTCGGCGTCTGTAGCTTTAATTCCATACAGTATTGTGTCACGATACTTGCCACACTTCGGGTGGGCGCCATCGTCACAACGGCCAATCCCAGTTATACAGCTGGTAAGTTCGTTACTCCAGGTTTATATTAAACTCGAAGATGGCAGGTTTTCATTTGAAATGACATTTCTCACTTAATGGATCAATTATACATTATATATATATATATATATATATATATATATATATATATATATATATATATATTAATAAAATGATGAGATCTAGCAGCCAATATGATTAATTCATTCTCGTCATTCATTTCACAGGTCTTGTGGGCCGGTGGGTATGCAGCGCCACCTGTCATCGTCTGGCTTAACTTTGGGAGTTTCATCATTAATTTTGATCTTTACAAGAAATAACCGCCTTTTGAGCTTGGGTCATTGAATTCCGTCATCGCCTACAACTGTTAATTGTAGATAATTATACCTTGATACAGCCATGGACAAAAACAAAACCTGGCGGCGTTTGTTTTATGTGGTAATCACAAGTTTATGGATACATATGGAATTATTTAAATGATTATTGCAATTATCTTCAATACCTCAACATTCTTGTGGAAAAAAAACTTAAGATATTTCAGTAATTTATTTCAACGAATACGTGCCTCTGCGTTTTGGCTGGATTGAACTTTTTTTTGGAAAGATGGAACTGTTTTGGATATAATTAACTGTTTCGGATAGATTGAACTATTTTGGTCAGATTTAACTGTTGTGGATAGATTTAACTGTATCACCAAACTGGCATCACCAAGACGCTGTCTGCAGGGCTTTCCTCACCACTCCCGGTCTTGCCATATCAAACAAAGGCGATAACGGAAGAAAAATGAGTCTAACCATTAATGACCCGTAGATATGCAGTATCGATTACAACATCTTATGAAATCCATTCAAAACGCAGAGGAAGAAGATCATACAGAGAGATCCAGAAAATTAAGAAATAAACAATAATGACATATTAATATCCCGTTCTAGTGTGATAACAGGGCAGATCATTAAAGGGACGTGCTGATCAGTTGAGGGACGTTCCCCTTGGTCCATGGATCCTTATTTAATGTTGCGGGATCTCGGCCTCAAAACTAACGTTAGAGCAATTAGTAGGGGCGGATCCAGGATTTAGGAAAAGGGGAGTCCAATGCAGGGGGACTAATGAAAAGCCTGAAAAAAGATCCTAAGGTCCAGAAAAGGGGGGTCCTGGACGAAAAATTTTATTTGAACCCCTTAATGAAAGGTTGATTTGGATGAAAAAGGGGGGGGGGGGTCCAGACCCCCTGGAATATCCCCCTGGATCCGCTTCTGGTAAGGACCATTTAATCATTACATAAATCGAAAGTTATCTTCCCTTATACAGGAGAGCTCGGGTATCAACTGAAAGATTCTGGTGCGGAATTTATTATCACTATAGCTGAGCTTCTCGAGACCACGGAAAAGGCAATAGAAGGAAATGCTAAAATAAAGGTATGGTATATTTGGAAACAAGATGTGTGCAGTCGTGCGTCTGAAAAGATACCCCGCCAAGACCCCCCCCCCCACCCAATCAGGTGTTCCACAATGTGCAACAGTGTCACACTTCAGTAACAAGGATTCAACGGCTCTGTTGCTTCACCAAAGCGGGCATCTATGAATGGAGGGGTTTCCCATTCGACAAGGAATCGCTCTGTATCAGAGTGATAATCGTTTAATCTTTTGTAAACAAAAATTTTTTGTGACCAAAATTACCCAGATTCCTTGGTAGTTCCTGTATTAGTCCACAAAATTTCATCATTATACTTTAATAACATTTGTTCGTAAAGTTAATAAGAGACAAACGAACCAAGCGAAAAACAGAATATTTTGTACACATTACTTTTAGATAAACTGGTTTATGATAATATTTCATACTGACATATAAGAGTAATTAGTTAATGCCTTTAATTAAGGAGAATGCCCTAGTTTTATTCAGAATTGTGCACTTATTATTTCTGTTATTTAAACTGATAATTAATTTAATCAGATTAGATTTAACCATGTTCGATATTAGAAATAATATTTCAAGTGTAGCTTTTAAGATGCTTCAAAGTACATTTTCCCCTTATTTTTTATTTGACATTGGATTTTTCTATGAGTTCTCATCAAAATCATCCTTAACAAATCGCGTAAGTAAATGAAAAAAGTTTGATTTCTTCAAGTATACACGTATAATCAATACCGCCATAGAGCTTCGCCAGAATGAGAAAAGAATACCTCTGTTGGAAATTTTAAAGTATTAATGACTGCCATATTAACTGTTTATATCTCTTCTATATTTACAGAGCATAATAACCCTGAACAAGAATAACAAAAACTACAGTACGTACTCAAGCTTGTTGAGACATGGCGGCAGGCGGGCACCAAAACCAAAGATAAACCCCATGGAGGACTTGGCCGTGATACCTTACTCCAGCGGTACCACTGGACGCTCCAAAGGAGTCATGCTTACTCACTACAATCTGGTGGCTGCTTTAGAAGTCTTGAAGTAAGTAGGTTAAATATGCATGTGCATATATATATATATATATATATATATATATATATATATATATATGTATATATATATATATATATATATTTTCCTAAATATAATTTATAAATTCAACTAACATTTCTTTACATTATTACATTATATGATGGTTTTATTCAATTATTGCAATTTAATTGCACATATATATAATCACTTTTTAAAATATAATTATTAATATTATACTTTTTTTCTCAAAGAAAAGGAAAGATTTTTTTTTGTTATTTCAAAGTTAATATGAAATTTATAGAAACGATAAATCACAGGTCTTTAAAAAGTATTCCTTAACACAAATTAGAAGTATATCAATATATATTTAATGGATTATTATTGTAATTTAAAAATCACGTTGCATTTATAGAAAGATAAATGTAGAAAAAACTTAATTATGTTTGTAAAATAAGCCATTACTTACTAGATGTTATATTAATTGTAGGCAAACAGCAATATAAAAATAAGTGTATCGCACCTCTGTGTGTACTTAACACTCTCTGCTTTAATTTAAGGTAAAATTTTAATAAAAAAACTTTCGTTTCAGTCCAATGAACTGTCCAACGCCATATTGGGATCCGTGTTGCCTCAGTTACGTGCCTATCTACCATATTTTTGGTTTGATACACAACATGTTTTTCGCAGCGACATACGGTTATAAACAAGTCATCTTGCCAAGATATACCCCTGAACGGTTTTGTGCTGCCATTGAAAAACACAAGGTGAGATATACAACAAAAACTAAACCAAACCTTTTTCGTACGTCATTCTCCGTATCTTAGAGAGAGTTAAAGCAGAATAAACAGCATTAGGCTGAACGGGTTTTCCTAATAAAACGTATTTCTAATAAATTAATATAAAAAAAACCGTAGCAGGAGCCGTAGCAGGAGATGGAAAGTACGTCCATCAGACCTTTGTGTTATTTGTACAATCCATTTGAAATAAATGGTTTAACTAATCTATTCCTTGAATAATTATCCCGGCCGTTTCGAATTTTTTGTCGATATACGATCCATTCCGTTTATATACACTATGCTCATGCGTAAAAGAAAATTGATATCAGAATTTTAGGTCCAGTTAAATTTATTAGTCCTAAGCCCATTGGAATATGTTATGAAATGAACCACCAAGTTGTCGGCACCAACATGCCAAGTAGCTAACAACGATATAGACTCGAAATGCAGGAAGATATATTAAGCTATATATTATATATATATATATATTAAGCTAGAAAATGAAATCATATGATGAACTGGATAGAACGTTAGGTACTTTGAATGTTAAAAATTTATATGTGTTGAAGATGAAATGAAGTTTTCATTTTCAGATCAAACAACTTAAACTGGTTCCAGCATCCGTGATATTCCTGGCCAAGAGCCCCATTCCAAGAAAATACGATCTATCGTCACTGAATCACATATCGTCAGGTGGCGCCCCACTCGGAGAAGGAGCGGAGTCTACCATAATGAACCTTTACGGAGCAACGCTACAGCAAGGTGCGCTTTCACTTTCATTTCCCGTATTGCTTACTAAAAAAGGCGACTGTGCTGTCACCTACACAATGTTTATATAACTAGTCACACGGTTTGTCTACTCTCTGTAGTTGGATGTGGAGATTTCATTTCTCAGAAAAAAAATGTATAAAGAAAATCTATATGGATTCTATTATCGTTGTCCATAGATTTAATTTGATTTAAAACAAATGTTTACATCATGCATGATACACTCAATTATTATCGAAGATGAAGGCGGACTTATAAGTCCGTTCGAAAGTCTGCTGGTCATATGAGACACGATATCGATAAGAAAAAAAAGTTATTAGATTCACTGTCCTTAATCATTAACACGGAATCTTAAGGGATCTCTTACCCAATTAATTTTAAGTTGTATGACTTTAACTTTTAGATGTGATCCAATAACACAGAACCTTTCAAGGATGCAGTTTTTAGCTCAGCTGACTTTCAGTCATGCTGTGCTATAGCTATGGGTCTTTGTCCATTGAATGATAAGAACATCAATCGTACATAAAAAAACACTCTGTTACAGGAGGTATTACTAAATGCTTCGACCGGGCATTAAAACCATGAGACTATTGTATTAAGGTTTAGCTACTGATTTATAAGAAGTTTGGAAAATTAGCAGTTTATTTTAAGGAATCATGGCAATAAACTTAGTTTCCTAGATATCTAAATACTTTTTATACAAATCATCAGATATTCCAGCAAGTCTTTGTTCTGATAATATGTGGGTCTGTACCTAGATTTAGGATGGCTTTATTTGTTTTACAAGTTTCTTAGTGATGATTTCTGCATTTCTTTTCTTTCAGGTTTTGCAGTTTACCTATCATTCAGACCCCACTATAAAGCAAGGTGAAAGTTAAAAAATTTTGGACATTTGCATGTCTATAAATATGATATGACAGCTCTCCAACCTGATCATGCCTTTCGAATTGTTTTGAACACTCATTACTGTAATATTCTTTGGAGCAATTGCCACAAGTATCTTATTTGATCTCTTTGGTCTCATATTAAATGTCAGACTTGTCAGAAATCCATTATGTCTGAGAGGTAACCACCATAGAAATCCTTTTGTCAATGCAGTTTGTGATTTTTTTTAATGTTTGGTCCCTTTTAGAGGATGGTTGTTTTCGGATTTCAGACCTGTCAGAAGACCAATATATAGCCAACAGGTAGTCATCTTTAAAATTCTTGTGAACATATTATCTCAAGAACTGTTTAAGTGAATGCAGTAGGACGTATATTGATGTAATTTTGTAAAGGATTGGGTCAAAGATTACTTTTCAAATATGACTATTATTTATGAAAGTTCATGACAGTTGAATTGAATAAACGTTCACACAGAAGCACCCGTTTCTCAATAATTCTTGCATGAATTTCCTTGATTTTTTGCTATGTATGTTGATCTTTTATTTGACCTGTGTGGTGTTCCTTTTGAGACTGAAAGGTATCAAGCAAGCTATGGGATTATTTCCTGTTAGCTCAACAACCATACATTTTGCCTCAGACCATCAAGTCATTGTGTCTTAACCAGGCATATGTGATATATATTTCTGTCATCGTAGAAAGTTTCAACAAAATTGGCAAATAGGTTCTTCAAAAATGATGTCGCAGGTCATGCTTGGCAGCTGAGCGTCATGACCCATTGGTCACTGGTAATTAATATGGCATCTCTGTATGCCCCAAATCATGATCATGTAATTACCATGCTGTGTTGGAATATATGCACATATGGCTGAACTATAGTCTGTGGATGCCTTGATGAGATTGATGTGATATGTGAGATGTAAAATTGCCAAGTCTTTCTTTCAGGTTGGGGTATGACTGAAACTGTAGGTGCCGGAATAGTATCACCAAAATACGGGAAAATAGGGGCTGCCGGGATACTTCAAGCACACAGCGAATTACAGGTAGTTAAATCAGAGATATGTTTTGTAATCACCATGAAGGATCTAATTATCATGGCCTCCTGTTCCACGATAACATTGGCGTTTAAACGGAACTTATGTGTAGGCTGGAAAAAGTTCATTAACTACAAGATGCATATATATTCATGATATCTCAGTTTATATCATGGCCACGGTGGGTTTTATCAATTATGGAGAGAAAAGGTCGGGATACCTGGAGAAACGTTAAAACAAAATAATCGGAGATAGATTAACGAGAAAAAAATACTTTTATGACAATGGACTATAATGTTAATTCAATAACTTTTAATATTGTATTGCAATTAAAAGGCTAAATGTTCAAGAGCCCTTCAGTTTCCTGGAAATTTAATGTTTTCATTATGTTCAATGCAACCCAGACGAGAAAAAATCTATAATATGTTGTACAGGTTTATGAACATATTGATAAGTAAATTCTTGTTAGAACCTTTTGTGATCATATCCGTTTCATTTGCAGTCGTATTAAGTTCTAGTCACTGATAGTTTGAGAAATTTAACCAGTATCGACTTACTAATATGTGGTAAAATCCTGAACTCCCACAGAGTTCAAACAAAAATCATCACTGGAGGAATGAGTCTAACAGTCTACGGATTGTTTATATTATATCTGTCATACTAGATCGTGGATCCTACAAGTGGCCGAGCTCTTGGACCAGGGAAACAAGGCGAGATTTGGTTCAGGGCTCCGTACATCATGAAAGGTTACCTTAATAATCCGAAAGCCACCAGGGAAACCATAACTAAAGATGGCTGGCTTAAAACGGGTAATGAGTGTTTCTGGTGATTTCAGACAGACGCACACAGAGAGAGAGACAGAGACAGAGAGAGAGAGAGAGAGAGACAGAGAGAGAGAGAGAGAGAAAAGAGAGGTTAACTTTACAGTTCAGTCAAGTTGAATAGCGGAGTTGAATGTACTGTGTGTGTTGAGTGAAGGCTCTTTCACATGAAATTAACTCTCTGTTATAAGTCTATACTGCGTTCTTCTGTAATCACTCTGTCAGGTTTTTTGCTGGTGGCCTTTATGTCGTATAAGTCTGCCGAAAATGAGGTTCACTATGAATTTATACCGATTCGCATGTGTTCCTAAAATCTCATTAAAACATACATTGTTGATGTTTCATTTTCACATATTCATTTTCTTGAGGTAATGCAATTCAGGCACTGTTTAATATTCATTTTTTTCAATATAAATATATATATATTGTTTATTTTTTTAAGTGCATAAAAACGCCCTTTTTGTTGCATCTGCAGGATTAAATTAATGCTTGTTCCAATTTTATCACAACGTGAAAGGCATGATACAATCCCAGTTGAACATGCCTGTAACTATATTAATGAATAGGGGAGCAGGTAGTAAAGACAGTTATGTTCCTATATATTCATTTTATGGGGAACATCATCAAAATTCCCATTTTTAAGATTCATGTATGTTTAAACATTCAATGTAACAACAAACAGATCCGATTAGATTCTGAAAAAATACAAATTACTTGATGATAAAATATTCGAGAAAACGAAATATATATAAAAAAAAATATGTTGAAAAATAAGCTTTATGTAATTAGATGTCAATTTATGCAGCCCTGACAGGTAAAACAAAGGGAATGTTAAAATACCATTGTTTTATGTTAAGGCGACTTGGGATACTTTGACGAAGATGGGTACATTTACGTCACAGACAGACTCAAGGAGCTGATTAAAGTCAAAGCTATGCAGGTACATGAATATTCATAAGTTACCTTAAAAGTGGATGGTACGTAGCCTGGTGTTGAGGTTAGGGTTTAATTGAATAAGATATTTCATGGCATTTAAAAGAATTGCTCATCATCGCGTATTCTGGCTTGTTATTTGTATTATTATTTATAATTGATAAATAGTATCAATAGCTCATAAATAGTAACTGTATATATCATGACATAATTAACATTGTCACGATCACTGGTCATGTGATCTTGTTGCACAAGGTGGCGCCAGCCGAGCTAGAGGGGTTGCTTCTCCAGCACCCGGATGTTGCCGAGGCTGCCGTCATTGGTGTCCCGGATGTGAATTCGGGTGAACTACCGAAAGCTTTCGTTATAAGAAAACCAAACAGCAAGGTCACGGCCGATGAAGTAAAAAAATATGTTGCTGGTCAGTTTCAATTTCGCCTTATCACTTAATGGAATAAAAATTTTAAACACCATGTGTGAAAATAAATGGAGCAGCATAGAGAAAACCAGTCAGTCAATATAAAACAGACTGGTGTCGAGAGTGATGACGGAAAACGTGATGTCTAATTGATCTTATGGTTTTAATTTAAGATGATATTTTCAATGTTTTTCAAATGAAATATAAAGTTGTTTTATATTTTTATATAGCCAATTATATTAAATGGCATGTATGCAATTGATTTGTATATAAATAGTAAGGAAAAGGTAATGGGTCTCATCGTATTCGTTCGTCTGTTTGCTGACCCATTTCACCTGTTAGTTCAATATTACTAATTCCAACTTCTGTGTTACAATATATTTTACATTCCGTTGTAGACAGAGTGGCCCGGTACAAACAGCTGAAGGGGGGACTGGTGTTCGTCGATGAAATCCCAAAGTCTCTCAGCGGAAAGATACTAAGACGGGTCCTGCGTGATCGAGAGAGGAAGGCTAAAGCAAAGCTGTAATCAGGCCATTGTTCAAGATTAGAATACAGAGGAAAATAGTCCGCTCTAGACATTGTTCAAGATTAGAACACAGAGGAAAATAGTCCGCTCTAGACATTGAATAATGATAATGCAATATCCACTAGTGATTCAGCATTTTTGCTATAGTGTTGCCATATGATATGCAAGACCTGCCTTGGTTTAATGACTGTTCCTTCATGCGGAAGGAAACATGCAATTTGTAAAATTATTGATCCTGAAATCGATGTACGTGTTAAGCTCAAAATCTTGCAAATTTACTTATTTCATAATATAAAGTCATATAATAACGATAATTATGATGTTAATTTATTTAATAATATTCAATAAAGAACTAATTACTGACTGCGGGAGTATACATATATACTTGGTGAATTCTAATGAATACAATGATACTCCGCCTTGTGGTGCTGTATACATTTTTAATATGCTTCGCACTATTTTCATGCATATTGGAGGACGTGCGTTTAATATATTCTTCAAATTTACATATCGAATAGCAACGTTTTCGTCGTTCTTCAAATTATGACGAAAGTGGTATAGACTTTCACATGCATTCGGTGATGTAAATAAAACACACTGACTTTTATTTTTTACCCCGGTAAAACGGTTGGGATCTTTATTAATATTTGTATCTATATAAAATATCCATAAAATGTTAGATTAATGTCTGACAGCAATTTTTTTAATTATTACGAATACACCTTGACGGAGTCTCAATTATCTAAATACCAGGTTAATGAGCCTGTAAAATACGATCGTCGAGGATGAAGGATATCATTTAATGTTGTGTGAATTTGTTTAAAAAGACTGAATTTGTATATAGATGTACACCGTTCAATTTGATAAACCTGTGCTAGACCCGTTTTGATATTTAGTTACGATTTAAGTCTAATTTGTCGCGCTCTTTCCTTGAACTTGAACACTATTTAACTGTAGTCAAACGCGATTTTAGTTACCCTTTATTGTTAGATCAATGCTCTGAATAAGTTGGTTTTTTTTTGGTTAAAATTGTAATCTTGAAAATGACGATAAAGCTTGGTTTAAGTTCATCAAACTAAAGTCAACCGAGGTATTAAAAATGTTGCTTTGTCTGTCGTCCGGCCGGCCGTCCAGGCGTCGGGCCGTACAGGTGTCCGGCCGTCCGTGACCGAGGCAAAAATCCTGACTGCTGACCCTAGGAGCTTCTAAGTTAATATCCTTGGTGGTAAAAAAAAACTCTGAGGAAACCTGAAATTAGGTCACTGCGACCTATATCCTATGAGCTATGGAGCTTGTAAGTACTTACCCAGATTAATAAAAATTTTGATACAAAACCCTCCATATTTTGATAAGTAACGCATGGATTGTCGCCAGTCTTGCCTAGAATATTGACCATGACTAGTTTTGTCAGTTCCCGAAAACATGTGGCGCCACGTGTATTTTTCATAATTTTTACGATTTCTTTAAAAAATTAAACCATAAAATGACATCAATCATGTTTCTCAGCAGTGGTTTCATCTAGTTTCCCGAAACCTGGTGTTTATAAATCATAAGTGGATGACCTATAGTAATCACCCTATCCGTCCGTCAATTCGTCTGTCCTTATGTCTGTCCGTCCTTCCGTCCATTAACAAATTTGTTTCTGATAATAACCCAAGTTTGGATTGACATATGGATAGCAAAATTGACTTATGTATGGCCCGCCACAAAAGCAAGAAACCTAATGATTTGGAGGCATCAGGTCAAAAGTCAAGATCACAGGACCCACTTATTTAAAACGATTGTGGATAAATTTTAGGCCAAACATGTCACCCCAAACCTTTCATCTTGCGCATATAACTGACCTGCTAAAAGGGGAAGAGCCTAATTGTATAAGAAGTCACAATGTCAAAGGTTTATAATGTCACAGGGGCTATCTTTCCACAAATTATTTTCCAGATGATAACTCTGGTTTGGTTTGACATACAAGTTTCAAACTAAAATTATATAAGGCCCACCACTTAAGTAAAAACCCTATCGAATTTGTGAATGCATTTTAAGCTAAACTTTTCATCACAAACCTTCCATCTCCCAAAAATTACTCACCTGCCAATAGGAGAACATCCTTCTTTTTATTTTGGGGTCACAAGTTCAATGGTAAAGGTCACAGGGCCTATCCACAAATTAGTTCATGAATGATAACTAAGGTTTGGATGGACAGATTGGCTTCAGACTTGATTTGTTAATGACCCACCACTAATATAGGAATCATTTTCATTTTGGGGTCCCGACGTCAAAGGTGAAGGTCACAGGTCAAGGTTAAAAAGGTAAGGGATGCATTGTAAAATCAAACGTTTCATCCAAACTTCCGATCTTTCACAATTGGCTTATACCTGCCCAAAGTGGAAGAAATCTGTAGATTTTGAAGTTAGCTGATTAGAGGTCAATATCACTGGATTGTTATGATTGTTATGAAAATCATAATGCTGTAAGTTCAAGGATAGTAAGTTCTCAGATTTTTTGGTCACAAGGTCAGGGGTCAAGTGCACAGGAAAATGTCCTTATAGATAAATTCAGCTGAGCGTCGAGACCTATGGGTCCCCAGTTAATGTTATAGGATCGTTTAGCTAACCAAAGCTTTGGCTTGTGGAAATGAAACATAAGTGAGGCGTTTCTTTGCTGAAGGCGGCTGGAACTGTTATAGAGAACTATATCTTCGTATATATTTCTTTCCAGTAAACACTGGCGCCTCCAAAAAGCAAATAATTAACCGAGGGCTTGAGATTAACCCGTCCCCTTAATAACCCTTAATAAAGGAATAGCGCCAAATGTTTATGTAAAGTTTAATTTAAACGTTAAAATATCCTTAAATTTGTTTCAATGATCATCACCATATATAGAACAGAACATATATAAAAAAAACAGAAGTTGAAAATAAATACAAAAGTATATGATGGTCCCATGGACAGCCGTTAACTTAACCTTTGAGTGGTAAACTACTTGCCAGAGAAGATCAAATGGAGGATTACGATACGACGACACAATACATATATTCATATTCATATATACAGAGAGAGAGAGAGAGTGAATGAATGAATGACAGATCCATGACAACCAATTGGTTCTCACCACAAACATATGACAGCCCTTCTGACAACCATAGAGGGTGAAAATTTGACCATCTGGTTTGTTGTTTTAAGAAAACCCATTTGACAACTCTAAAGTTGTCGATTTTACAACCCTTTGTTTTCAATGTAGGTATAGCCTAATATAAATACACATATAAAAAATAATCAGTCATCAGCAAATGTAATATTCAAGCCTCATATATGCATAGTTCAGTTATAATAACTTTTTTCCTTTTTTCACAAAGTAAAAACAGGGTTCTTTAGATACTTTTAGTTAGCTTTCAATAATTAAATTTCCCAGACCAAACAGCAGACTTAAGCTAAAGAGAACGGATGATATAAGCTTTAGTATCAAGTTCATATTATCAGTATTATAACGACCTTCAGTAATATCTGTCAGGAATATCTCCCCCTTGTTTTTGAGATCATGAAATGATAGCAAATGACTCCGGTTTCATCAAGTATCCGGAAACCTGGTGTGTCTATTGATTGTGACTAGTTTCTTCGGTTCCTGAAGACGGATGGCGCCACCTGTATTTTTTCTACTTTTTACGAGTGTTTTCATTTAATTTTTAGACTGCTAAACTATATTGATTATATAAATTTACAACTGTGGTTTCATCTAGTGTCCTTAAAGCTTGTGTGTTATTAGGGCCCCACTTGAGCAAGCGGATGCCCTGTAGTAATCACCGTGTTTGTCCGTCTGAACTGTTTGTCTTTCTGTATGTCCGTCATATCTGTTTCTTGATGATAATACCAGTTTTGATCGACATTCGGATTTCAAACTTGACTTGCATATGGCCCACCTTTAACGCTAGAATTCTCTCGATTTCGGGGTCATGAGCTCAAAGGCCAAGGTCACCCAACCCACTTATTTAGAAAGATGGTGTATGCATTTTAAGCCAAACATTTCATCCCGAACCTTGCATCTTGTACATAAAAATTAGCTGCCGATAGTGGAAGAACCTGATTGATTTGGGGTCACAAGGTCAAAGGTCATGGTTACAGGGGCAGTCTGTCCACATATTTGTTTCTGGATGATAACTCCAGTTTGGATTGATATATTGGTTTCAAGTTTGACTTATATATGACCCACCAATAATGTAAGAACCCTTTGGATTTTGGGGTCATAAGGTCAAAGGTCAAGGTTACAGGCCCACTTCTTTTTTAAAAAGATTGTTGATGTATTTTTGACCAAACTTTCTGTCCCAAACCTTATATCTTCTAGATGTTGCCTGCCAATAGTAAAAGTAACTTATGGATTTGGGGTTCACAAGGTCAAAGGTCAAGGCCATGGGGGCCATCTATCAACATATTAGTTTCCAGATGATAACACCAGTTTGGTTTGAAATATTGGTTTAAAACCTGACTTTTATACGGCCAACCACTAAAGTAAGAAGTGTTACAGGTCGCATATTTAGGTGACCTGCCAATAAGGGAAGAACCTGAATGATATTGGGGTCACTAGATCAAAGAACAAGATCACAAGAGCCATCTGTTAGCATATTTGTTTTTTTTTTATAATAACTCCAGTTTTTGGATAAACATATTGGTTTCAAACTTGATTTATATAAGGCCCACCAATAAAATAAGAACCCTTTTTTGTCATGAGGTCAAAGGTCAAGGTCACAGTGTAGAAGGCTTGTTTAGTTTTCTGTTTACAGTCTGAATCAGGATCTTGATCAAGGTTTGGAACGTTATAAAAATATTCATATAATCAATTTTAGCTGAGCGCCGTGACCTACAGGTCACTTATTTTATTGTTGCAAAGCATAATCTCTATTCAATTTGATCATACATAGAGGTCCGGGTGTTCGCTCAGGAAAACTTTAGCAATAAAAAAATAACCAAAGTGCATTATAAATAGCCGGTTACTGTGTTAGCTACACAGATGAGTAAACTTTGGCTTTCAGGCTAGTATCTAGCAAACGTTCTTGGCTCGGCATTTACAAAAAAAAAATATTGGAAATTAAGATTCGTGTGCGTCTGCATATTGCTCCAAAGAAAAAATCAATCAAGGAAGCTAATCGCATGAGTCGGTTAAAGTTAACTTTTGCTATACATTATCACATTACGTATTCACCTACGCCTGAGGGAGCCCCACTTACTGTTGCCAGTGTATAAGACCTGAGATTACACCCTGTAATCCCAAGTGTTGCGTTTGTCGCTTCACACAGGAAAATGGTTGTACTAAAATCAGACGTCGCGCCATGGGAGGTCCCTGTGCTGCCCGTCTATGATTACATCTTTCAAAATGTTCATGAGTATTCAGACAAGATCGCTTTGGTAAGTTTACGGTCGATTATCTATGTGACTACGCACTAATGCGTTCATACCAGATCTGACCAGTGCCACATTACTGATAATACCGGGCAGTAAAGAGATGGGCCAAATAGGGGTATATATCTATGTAAATTTATATAGTATATAGGGGATCCACATCTGAGAGTCATTTACATACATGCTACATTACATGCACCTCACATTCAGAACAATACACACACACATATTTATATATATATATATATATATATATATATATATATATATATATTCATACAGTAGAACCTGCGAACTACGGACACTGGCGGGACAGCACATTTTGCTCACAAACAGGTGCCCCTTGTAGGGAAGTAATGAATTTCGGGACCTAATTACTTGCAATCTATGGGTTTACACTAAATGATATAAACTCAAGAAAATAACACGTTTTAATATATATATATATATATATATATATATATATATAATATATATATATATATATATATAGACTTAAAAGTGGCTAAAGAGTTTACTGATCTTAGCTCATATGGTAACGATTTCCATGACAACGGACCAGCATAAATAAAACTTAATCTATACTATTCCGTTCTCGGCTTAGGAAGGTTAATTAGGGGGGGGGGGATTGCACACACTTCTAGGGGTCCTTAATCTCTAGGGGACTTTGAAACCCCCGCCAGAATCTAGTAATCAGTCGTTCGTTCATACGTGCACGTTTCATGTAAAACATTGTCATGTGTCAGAAATACGGGTTTACCAGGCGAGTGCCAGAACAATTGCATAAGAATTGCAGAAATTATTCCTTTGTGGAATTGTGATTATGGCACTTTTCCAAACAATGAAGCTGTCGCACCCATGTTGTTTATCGGAAAAAAAGCATCTCATTTAAAAATTCGTACACCCTGTATATACCTCATGTCTCTTTTATAAAATTTTTAATTTAATTTTTGTGAGGTTTCTAGAATAGAATTGTAATGGAAGTAATCTATATATCATATAAGTGAAACACATGACAAAAGTTCCTGCAAAAACTTTGGGATTAAAATTGCGTCGTTTAGTTCCTATCGGCTCACTACAAAAATATGAATCAGACAGAGCTGTGGATTTTTAACGGGCGCAGCTAATACATAAACTAGACGACCAGAGGTCGAGCGCTTGCCGGAAGTTGAAATGACAGACAGACGGACAGACGATACAAAGTGTCGGTTTTCCATCAGTGACCTTGAGTGACCTTCAGAGTGAATGCCGAGGAATTAGGGCCTGTAGAATGACATATATCACACAAAATGACATGTAAGCATACAAAGCTGACAACAACTGACAAACGGAAAAACACCCTGACACACTGACACATTTTAGACAACATATGATTAGATAAACATATGGAGAATATATATAGAAACAAAATGAGTTATAGTTCGTGCAGATAAAATTCTCAGTTTTGGAGGAAAGGCCAAGCACTGATATGTTGCAGTGGTTTGAGTACAGCGCCCCTAGCAACCATATTCCGAATTTGCAAGCAGGCGAATTTGAGGACAACTGATAAACAGACGGACACACTGACAAAGTGACTCAAGATTGAGTCCAAATGACTACACCAGCTTATGGAGAAGACTCAGAGGAAGAAAATAAACTATAGTTTATGTAATTCAGGCTTTGAGTTTTGGAGATACGGCCAATATAAAGATATAAGTGAAAGGGTCGTATTTAGCCCCCCCCCCCCCCTAGCGGCTATATTCGGAAAATGAAAAAATTCGTTTCGAGATATAAGTATAAGACATAACATGTACCAGTTTCAAAAGGTATTCCTTCAAAACTGTGGCCTGTGGAATGCTAGATGTAAGAAACAAGAGCCAGCAAGCAGGCGCATTTGAGGACATCGGACAAACAGAAAGACATACTAACAAAGTGACACAAGAATGAGACCACATGACTTACTTAGGTTAAGGGGAAGACCAAGAGGAAGAAAATCAGCCATAGTTTCTGTAATTAAGAATTATAGTTATGGAGATATGGCCAAAGAAATGATATGTTGGAGAGGGTCGTGTGCAGCGCCCCCTAGCGGCCATTTTCGGAAAATGAAAAATCCCTTTCGAGATATTAGTGTAAGACATAACATATACCAGTTTCAAAAGGATTCCTTTAAAACTGTGGTCTGTAGAATGATATATAAAAGACACAAGAATCAGCAAGCAGGCGGATTTGAGGACAACTGACAATCAGAATGACATACTAACAAAGTAACACAAGAATGAGACCAGATGACTTACTCAGGTTAAGGGGAAGAACAAGAGAAAGAAAATAAGCCATAGTTTCTGTAATTGAGAATTATAGTTTTGGAGATATGCCAAAAAATTATATGTTCGGGAGGTTCAAGTGCAGCGCCCCCTAGCGGCCATATCCGGACAATGAAAAATCTGTTTATAGATAATAATGTCAGACTTAAGATATATCAGTTTCCAAATGATTACTGCATAATTGTAGACTCTAGTCTATCATTAAGTGATATCTCGAAATATCTCGTTTAACGAGATATTGTACAAGATATTGCAAGACTTTTAATATAATCAAATATCAATAATTGAATACTACCTGATGCAAAAAAACTAGACCTCTCTAGCTTTAAAACTGACAAAGTTAGAAAAATAAGATCCGAAAATACGTAACCATGGTTACGGCATATATATGTGTAAGCTACACACGAGAAGAAAGGCCTTGAAATGACAATTAAAATGAGATACAGTAGAAGTAGATACGACTAATGGTGATATAGATATGAAGAAAAAACCGTTTTGCAAACTTTCGATGACCTTGACCTTGACCTTTGACCTTTATTGACCAAAAACAACAGGCTCCTGTCATTTTACATATTCCACCAACTGTTTAAGATTTGAAAGCGATTGCTGCGAAATTGCAACATGTAGAGAGGGAACAGACAGACAGACAAACAGACAGACAGACAAACAGACAGACAGACAAACAGACATCCGCGACTGACCAACCAGCTTGCCGAAATCGGAGATTTCCGGCAAGCAATAATACGGACTGGCATGCTTATTTCTGGAGGAATCTTAAAGAGGAAATCATTGTTATAAACATTAACAGGCAGACGCGGTGACTGAGGAACAGTTAACCTTCAAGCAGTACGTGGACCAGATAGAACAGCTGGCGTCCGGGTTATGGGAGCTCGGCATGAGGCCTGGTTCAATTGTGGGCGTCTTCAGTCCTAACTCAATCAAATACTGTGTGTTGTTTTTCGGGGTTCTCCGCATTGGTGCCATTGTTACAACAGCTAACCCTTCGTATCCAGCTAGTAAGTAATTAAGTTATTACATTAAAAGGCAGAGGAACAAACATTACGGACCTCTCAGGTGATGTTGTGAAGAGCAGAATTTAAAATGCAGACCCTATTTCTGGCACATTTCATGATCATCATCGTCAATAATTTTGAGACTATACTGACATTGCAATTGACATAAGTACCAGGAATACAAAAATGCACAATATGTTCTAATAAACATCTGCTAAAAAAAGATTAGTTGTGACAATCGGTGCTTTGAAGCAATGTATTCCTTTTCTTTTGAAATATAAAGTTTTATCAAGTTATATTTGTTATATTTAGGTTATCTTATCGCATATAACTATCTTGATTAGCTCATCTGACTAAAAGTCATCTAGTTTTATATAGTGTAGTGTCTTTGTCCGTCGCCCTTCCCTCCGCCTGGTTATTTTTTCCTCTTTTGAGACCTTTAAATGAAGCGGACTTCCGTTACCATTGAGCAGATCGTACCTTTAGACCTAGATTCTTCGTTCTTGAAATCCAGGGAGGTCCATGAAAAATCTCCTTTTAAACCTGAAATCAGGTCTCTGGTACTCATATCCTCTGAGCCAAAGCGCTCGTAAGTACCCCTAAGAATAATTAAAAATTCGACACATAAGTTCCAGTATCTGAATTACTAATGCATTGATCACCATGATTCTTTGCATACATTTTTATCATGCAGTGTATCGTCAGTTCCTACAGACTAGTGGCGCCACCTGTATTTTTTAAAATTTTTTACACATTTTTTTTCTCTTTTTAAGACATTCAAATGAAGAGGTCATCTGTTAACAGGGCACTATTTGTCACTGTTGGACCTAGAATCTTCTTACTTGACATCTTGGGAGGCCCATGAAAATCTCCTTGTAAACCTTAAAAAAGGTCACAGTGACCTGTTTAATGGACGCCTTACTGAATCTTAACCAACAATAATTTTTACTATTAATACGAGTAGCAAATGTTCAATCATGACTAGTCACTGGTCCTGAATCTTGACAACGTCGCTCCTAGTGACCCCCACCCATCATGTATCTCCACATGAATATCTAGGTCACCATGACCTCATTTGAACTTGCCCACCTCCCCCCCCCCCCCCCCCCAAAAAAAAAAAAAAAATTCATGTTCCCGCTGTCTGGAACATCGCTTGTTGCTTGTCACAATCGGACCTCCGGTCACGTGGCCTTCTATTTAAACAGCTCACACTTTGACTGTTTACCAACATGCAGAAAAATAACAAACTGTTGAGCAGCTGTGTTTTGTATATAGCAAAACTGAACTAATAGTGTAAAATAATAAACATAATATTACCCCTGATTATGTCCCCTAACGCGTGTACAACAGATGAAAGTGCGTGGCTTATTAACACTCGCGTATATAGGGCCTATACATTAAGTATTTATATTTTATATATAGCGGGCCTTCAGGTGTTTCCTAGTTCATTTAACATTGAGGGTTTTCTCACCTTTAGCTGAGCTGAGATATCAGATTAATGATTCCGGTGCAGAGTGGATGTTCACTACGACCGACCTAGTGTCTACAGTAGTCAAGGCAGGGCAGGGGTGTCCAAAACTTAAGGTAAGTTTAATTTAATAATTAAGACATAATTTATATAAATAAAGTGTAGCCTAGTTGCATTAAATATAAGATTTTAACATGAGCTCAACAGCATTTTCAACCCGTCGTGAGTAGCATTGGAAAATAGTACTTAAAACTACTATACAGTTCAAAAGACAAAGTAGTCCAAGTTTACGAATTATCCAAAATGATCATTACAGCATATCCCCAATATATTTATTTTTCTTTCCAATACGTTTGTACTGCGTCTTCAAAACACTGAAACGATAGTAATAAACACAGGTAATGTGTTTATTAAGGTATTTTCACATTTTATCCAGTTTTAGACCTTTTGTATTTTTTAGTTTCCATATATAGAATATTAATATGAGCATCACATATTAAATGGTATTTTGAAACAGGAAATCCTCATTCTTGATGAAAGTAATAAAAGCCACCGTATTTATTCGGATATGTTAAAAACGGGAAGACATCCGGCCCAGAAACCAAGGATAAATCCTAAGGAAGACCTGGCCGTGATCCCGTACTCCAGCGGCACCACCGGGCGGTCTAAAGGAGTCATGCTTACTCACTACAATCTGGTGGCCGCGGTAGATACCCTAAGGTAATAATAAGACCGCTCATACTTCATCGCATCACCACTTTTCACATTGTATGTGCGGTACTTCTCGGTGGGTGGTAATTGGAAATAAATGTTTAGATCCTTCATTGAAAAGAGCAAATTCGAGGCGTAATACCATTCAGGTGTTTTTCTCAATAGAGTTAAAAAGTATCGAAATACCTTTCTTTATTTACACGCGTGTCTTTTAATTAATATATTCTTCAATTTGTGGAAACGCCGTTTTCCTAGTGCTGACATTTATGAAAACAACATAATTTAAGCAACGACATTTATTATGATTCTTTATGAAGATGAATGACTTGTTGCTACGTAGATCACCTCTAAGCGTCATCGCGGTCTAAAGCCATAGCCTATATACATGTTAACATTTGCATTGGTTTTAAAAGTAGCATACCTTTAGATTATTGCATTCTATCATATGATTGTATAACATGATGATCTTAGTCCAGGACGTCATCCATTGAAGGATTTGGACCCCAATGTCTTGAGCTACCTCCCTCTTTATCACATTTACGGTCTGACACACAACCACTGTTTTTGCTCAAAATATGGCACCAAACAGATACTGGTACCAAGATTGAGCCACATTTGTTCTGTTCTACCATTCAAAAGTATATGGTGAGTAAATAAGTTCCATGTAAAAAGTGATAGCTAGATAGGTAGTTAGCCAATAATGAAAACATGAAAATAATTTACATACAAATGGCTCCCTATACAGATAAGTTTTTGTTAAAATATGCTCCTATAACACATCTTTGTGGTATACGTTTTCTTTCGGTAAATTTGCTGAATACACCTTGATATCATTTATAACGTCCCTCGAAATGGTTTAACGTTTCCGATAACATTATCATTATCCTATCAACACACATTTGTGTTATGGTCATAAATAATTTGTGATTTGAGTTAATCAATGAGAATGGCATGAAGCAATGAATGGTTACCTTCGTCAAGGAAGGGCTATTTCTTCAGCCTTCTATAGAAAAACTAAATGCTAAATTCATTTATTTTCCTTGTTATTAGTCCTACAGGTAACACAGTTGAAAGTGGTTCCAGCCACGACCGTTTTCTTTGCTAAAAGTCCAATTCCAAAAGAGTATGATATGTCCTCCCTTGACCATGTCTTTTCCGGTGGAGCTCCGTTAGGTGCGGGGACTGAGAAGGAATTATACGACGCTTACTGCGCTACCATTTGTCAAGGTCAGTCACTGTGGTACGAATAGGATCTCATTGAAATCTGACAATTCTCTTTTTATCGACCATTAGAACGTTTAAAGAAAACATGATATAGGTCGCATAAACTAAAAATAGCTGCCTGGTGTCCTGCTCTGGTTTATGCAGAATAGTTAAGCTATACAACGAATTAAATGTCGTGCCTATGTTTAGGGCTTGGAATTCGTCTGGAACAAACCAGTTGTTACGTTCAAGGAAAACCAAAATTAAAAGGAAGCTGAGCAATTAAGAGGAATTCAAGGAAAGAAAATGATTTTTTTTGCTGGTTGAAAAATAAATCCCTATGTTTTAAACATTCTTTGAATAATTTCATATTTTCCTTATTATGTTAATATATAATTGTCTAACGATAGAAGAAGCCACTCCCTTCCAAATTTATAATCGTACGTGATAATTCTGGATACATCATTATGCAGAATGGTAAACCTTGAAAATGTAAATGTTAGAGGTGATATATTTGATCGTATTTGCCTGCAATAAAAGAACACAATGGTTTCTTATTTGTATAGGATGGGGAAGGACGGAAAGTGCTGGATGCTCAACTGTTTCCCCAAGACACGGGAAATTTGGAGCTATCGGAAAGTTATCAGGGAACGCTGAATTAAAGGTTATTAAGCCTTTCCAATAGGGTTGAATGAATATCGGGCATTAATCTAGTTGGTAGGGGTAACTGTCCTAGTCTATCGTAATGTTATTAACGTGACCGGATTAAACGATTCCTTTTCAGGTCATTATAATC
The DNA here is from genome assembly GCA_026874595.1 of Sipunculus nudus. Taxonomy (NCBI): domain Eukaryota; kingdom Metazoa; phylum Annelida; class Sipuncula; order Golfingiida; family Sipunculidae; genus Sipunculus; species Sipunculus nudus. Next base: position 18,258,847 of record CM049314.1, on the reverse strand, counting down.
TTGTGTTATTCAACTCTTCGCAATACAATGCCACAATACTGCAAACACAAGCAAATAATTTTCTGTGTATGACATCAGTTAACACGTATGCATGTGTGTTACAGAGGATTGTTGTAATGCAAATTAAAGCCAATGATTCAATAGTAAAATCATTCATAGACGTAAATCTCTATCTAGTTTATGTTTAAAGCGTTTTTTTTTATAAGTTCGTTCACCATATTTAGATTAAACATGGATCCATACCTCCTACGTCAAAATTGATTAAGATAAACAATATACATATTATATCTTTATTGAAAATGGCAGAAGTTTGTTCAGTTAATTTTCATGGACAATCGGTATACAAGGTGAAATTATTTATGTATACATGTATGTTCAAAATGAAACCTACAGTGATCACATTTCAAAAGGCAATTAGGTATATAGACTGTCAGGAACTTACCAGTCTTACGCTGAACTAGGTTGTAGATCCACAAACAGGTCTGGAGCTTGGGCCTCGGGATTTAGGAGAAATTTGGTTCCAGGCCCCTTACAACATGAATGGTTACCTTAACAACCAAGAGGCCACGGCTAATACACTGACTCAAGACGGATGGCTTAAAAAAGGTACCGTGAGACAGTCCTGTGAGACAGCCGTTTTGTAAGGAACAATTAGCAAACGTTAGTTTAAGAAAAGAGAATGGAATGACATCAATTTTGATGTCGTTATTTAAAAAAAAATGGATATGATTCTATATAAGCGGAGACAGAACTATGGCAAGCCTCAACCATGTATTTTAATTTTTTAACTAGTATTCTAATTTTACATTTTAGTGGTCCTTGGGATACTTATAGGGTTGAAACATTTTGCATCAGCGTTTATACTTTTATTTTTTTCGTTTATTTTATTTTATGCAAACGTGGCATTAAATTATAGTATTGGCGTCACACAACTAATAGTGAAATGGTTAAATGAATCTAAATATTTTCAATATAAATTAGTTTCAGTGTTAGATCACCTAATTACTGTTCATTACATTATCTTTGATGTTTTTGTTTGTCGTTTAGATGATCTTGGTAAATTCGACATAAACGGTTACATTTTCATAGCTGACCGACTTAAAGAGCTTATAAAAGTGAAAGCCTTCCAGGTATATATCTCTTTAGCTATTCAGAATTGAAAATATTGCTTCCTTTTTTGTGGTAAATGACCACTATATGTCACTGGGATAGAGGAATCTGTATACTGGCAAATATGTTTTCAACGGGAAATGTAGTAGAGCTTTACGGGATTTTTAAAATAAAGTTAACTTCAGGAATATCAGTCATATTATTGTTCAAAATTATATTTTAAAAATATAACATATGCTTCTCTGTGAGAGACAGAGAGGCTGTCAGAACGAAGCGGTCACTGAAAGACATTATGAGAGGTAACTCTAGATAAGGTTTATGGCAATGGGATTTTCTAACTTGCTGTTTCAAATTTTAATGATGAAACACTGTTATGTGACTCCTTTATGTCTAACAGGTGGAACCAGCTGAGCTAGAGGACCTGCTATTGACTCATCCGGGAGTCGCTGATGTCGCTGTCATTGGAGTTGTGGATGAAAAATCGGGGGAACTACCTAAAGTCTTTATTGTTAAGAAACCCGACAGTCTCGTAACGGCGATTGACATTATGAAATTTGTCTCTGGTGCGTATAGAATATTAATTGGCGAATGATTGCGGATTTATAACCTCCATTAATCATCATCACCGTGAGATTTTGGGATATACAAATTATTTTTCAGAAGCGGCACAAATTCATATTAAAATTCGACAATGAATATATATTGTTAAATCTAAATCTGTAAATATCTATCTTCACAGGTAAGGTAGCCCCTTATAAACAGCTTGGTGGCGGTGTCGAGTTCATCTCAGAAATTCCTAAATCACCAAGCGGGAAGATATTACGACGAAATCTGAGGGACCGCCAGCGAAAAGCAAAACTTTGAAGTTCAGTATACAATTTCATATTCCTTATCATTTTATAGTTTGCGGAGTGGATATCCAAATGAAGTAGATCACCAAACAGACCATTACCAACGCATTGATGCTATCATTCGGCGGCAAGACTCGTTGTTCCAGTCCGTTATTGCAACAAGGAAGTAACTCTTTTGTATTATTTGAAATGAAATAAACCATCTGTGATATCTTAAATATATTTCTGTCGGAGTCTCTGACTTGTTCCTAGTTTCAGTTAAGCTAATTCCGCAGTGCTGGCTCATAGGACCGAACACAACCGACGAAATGTATTGCGCATGCCAGTGGAAAAGGGGCACTGATATTTTAACTTCCGCCAGTATATCTGCATATATGTACCATGCCTATATTCAACAAGTAATATAAGAGAGTATCATGGTTACACTGGTTACACATGGTTATATTACTTGTTGAAAGTATGTTCCAAATATAAATGCACATAGACTTGTCTTGTATAACATAAACCACTTCATACGTCAATACGTAACACAGTACACGCAAGAATATTTAAAAACAAGTCCTATGAGTATCATGGTTACACAAAGAAATATTAAAAGGAACTCACCAAAGTTTCAAAACAAGGTTCGAAACTGGCCTAAGAACGTTCAAGTGTGTTTTACTTTGCTACAGAATCATACATAAACAACAGCAAAACACCATAAGTAAGTATATTAACAAACATTCAACACAAGTGTATAACAACACAGGCACCTAAAACGGTTTCGCTGCAGATAGGTATATGTACAACAGTAATGCATCAGAGGACGTGTAAGTACCATTTACTCCTGAATATATTATATACCTGTAAAATCAAGTAGACGGGAGAAGTCGACTGGAGAATGATCCCTGATCCCCTGAACCCTCCTCCTGGATCCGCTTCTGCCTTGTTATATTGTTGTAGAGCATATTCTCTATTCAATGTGTCTATTCGCTGTGAACATACATAGAGGCTCGGAAGTTCACTAAGGCAGAAAGAACTATAGGAATAATAAACTAACAAAAGTGCATTATAAATAACCGGTTGCCGTGTAAGCTACACAGATGAGTAAACTTTGGCTGATTTCAGGCTAGTAAATAGCCAACTTTCATAGCTCGGCATATAAAAAATGCTTTGAAAATAAGATTCGTGTAATTGAGTAACCATTTGAAAAATAACAAGTATGCCCTCTAATCAAATGGTCCATGTCTTTTAACTATGTCCTCGTTTACATACAGAGTTGTTAATTTGATAGTTTTTTTATTAACTATAAAGAGATTGCCTATATTTACTATCCTATATATAGGTTTTAACTCTTACTCATTTAAACTATTTTGCTCAGTGGCTCAGGTTTTTCGTAGGCTACTGCATGATTATCGTGGGCTACTGCAGGCGAACTCGGCACAGCTCTTAAGAGGCTAAATCTGTCTCGGCCGGCGGCCTGGATTTGACGGCAGCGCCGAGGTCTAATTCTCATTTATCGCTGATGATGGCGGTAAGCTATAGATCCCGAAGCCGCTTGTCATTTACTGTATATCCTGTCACAGTGTATCATGTAAATATCTTCACCGCCTTCTTGGGCGTGAGGAAATCGCCTACATTACACATACAGAGACATTATCAGGTGTAAGATCATTTCAAATTAAAGACATTTATACATAACCAACTATCCAAAGAACCATAATGCCTTCATTAAAGATATTTATCTTAGATATTCGCTTTCAAAATCCTTTGCTGCCAGTCCAAACAATCCTCAGCTGAAACCTGTAGATCCTTGAATTTCGATGGAAGGAGTAAACATCGTTGTCAAAGCGATTGTGCAAGCGGGAAACTAACCCTTCCAGTGAGGTGGTTTCAACTTTCTAACCGTGTTTTAAACGAGCATTACACAAATGTGACCAGTGCGCATGGGCGGCTCCGGTGCGTCTACATATTGCTCCAAATGAATATACAACCAATGAAGCTTATCGAATGAGTCAGTCAAAGGTTACCTTTGCTATATATCATCGCATTACGTATTCATCTAAGCCTGAGGGGGCCCACTGTACCTGTATCAGTGTATCACCTGTGATAACACTCTGAAATCCCAAGTTTTGTGTTTGTCGGTTCACACAGGAAAATGGTTGTACTAAAATCAGACGTCGCGCCATGGGAGGTCCCTGTGCTGCCTGTCTATGATTACATCTTCCAAAATGTTCATGAGCATTCAGACAAGATCGCTTTGGTAAGTTTCCGGTTGATTATCTATCTTAGTACGCACTCATACGTTCATACCAGATCTGACCACTGCCATATAACTGATAACACAGGGCAGTAAAGAGATCGGCCAGTTAGGGTTAGGCCTATATATAGATGTAAATTGATATAGTATATACGGGATCCTCAGCTTAGAGTCATAAACATACATGCCACTTTACATGCACACCACAATCAGAACAATTGAACTTGCAATCTAAGTGCCTACACTGAATGTTATCAACTCAAGAAAATAACACGTTTTAATATATATTGCAAAGACTAGTCCAAAATAGTTCAGACACTATCTTTCTTGTCCTCTGATATATCTCTGCTGGGTGAACATTATTTTGGTCAGTGGCTCAGGTTTTTCGTAGGCTACTGCTTGATTATCGTGGGCTACTGCAGGCGAACTCGGCTCAGCTCTTAAGAGGCTAAATCTGTCTCGGCCGGCGGCCTGGATTTGACGGCAGCGCCGAGGTCTAATTCTCATTTATCGCTGATGATGGCGGTAAGCTATAGATCCCGAAGCCGCTTGTCATTTACAGTATATCCTGTCACAGTGTATCATGTAAATATCTTCACCGCCTTATTGGGCGTGAGGAAATCGCCTACATTACACATACAGAGACATTATCAGGTGTAAGATCATTTCAAAATAAAGACATACATAACCAACTATCCAAAGAACCATAATGCCTTCATTAAAGATATTTATCTTAGATATTCGCTTTCAAAATCCTTTGCTGCCAATCCAAACAATCCTCAGCTGAAACCTGTAGGTCCTTGTATTTTGATGGAAGGAGTAAACATCGTTGTCAAAGCGATTGTGCAAGCGGTAAACTAACCCTGCCAGTGAGGTGGTTTCAACTTTCTAACCGTGTTTTAAACGAGCATTACACAAATGTAACCAGTGCGCATGGGCGGCTCCGGTGCGTCTACATATTGCTCCAAATGAATATACAATCAATGAAGCTTATCGAATGAGTCAGTCAAAGGTTACCTTTGCTATATATCATCGCATTACGTATTAATCTAAGCCTGAGGGGGCCCACTGTACCTGTATCAGTGTATCACCTGTGATAACACTCTGAAATCCCAAGTGTTGTGTTTGTCGGATCACACATGGAAATGGTTGTACTAAAATCAGACGTCGCGCCATGGGAGGTCCCTGTGCTGCCTGTCTATGATTATATCTTCCAAAATGTTCATGAGCATTCAGACAAGATCGCTTTGGTAAGTTTCCGGTTGATTATCTATCTTAGTACGCACTCATACGTTCATACCAGATCTGACCACTGCCATATAACTGATAACACAGGGCAGTAAAGAGATCGGACTGTTAGGGGTAGGCCTATATATAGATGTAAATTGATATAGTATATATGGGATCCACAGCTTAGAGTCATAAACATACATGCCACTTTACATGCACACCACAATCAGAACAATTGAACTTGCAATCTAAGTGCCTACACTGAATGGTATCAACTCAAGAAAATAACACGTTTTAATATATATAGCAAAGACTAGTCCAAAATAGTTCAGACACTGTCTTTCTTGTCCTCTGATATATCTCTGCTGGGTGAACATTACGGTTCATGGGTCAAATGTAAATTCCTTGTAGATCCTGTTGCAACAAATCAGTACGATAGGTCCAGGGTCCTTAGCTGAAACGACACAGGTAGCACAGATACGTGATGCAAACGCATCACGAAATAGTTTCAGCCAGCGGGAAAATATATTACTTATTATATATTATTATCCGGGTCAAGTCAGTCAGCGCATCTCATGATTGACGGCTGTCGGGGCCATGCCGATGCACGCTGTGTATATGTTGACGCCTGTGATCGCGCTAGGGTCCACTGTTTTTAATTCTGGTGTAAGCTTACGGTTTGAAGGCAATGTTTTGGGAGGAACCATTTTATTTAAAAGATAATACTCTATTTTGGTGTAAATTCAACATGCTTTATAGGTACCTCAGCCTCTTAAAACCAATTCCAGCCAAACTGTTTGAAACTGTATGTTGAGCATATAATGGTGCACTTGCTCATATTACGGCCCATTTTGCCACAGTGGTTTCACGCTTCCATCCATTAATATCCTACGATGGAAAAATTATCAGTTAAGCAAAAAGAATTAAAAAGCGTCCGATAAGGGGACGCTAATACTGCGCTTAATATGTTGGTGCCTTGAAATGTTAATAAAACCTGCGTGATTCCATGGAACCTTTTAACTGAAAGTATTTTTGAATACACCCAGGGCATCCTGGTACTGCTGTCCTTGACTATAAACACAACAAATAACAACCACGCTACCCCGATGGAACGGCACGTGGACTGACGTCATTGTCTTCTGTGACGTCATGACTCGTACTTCAAAGATAGCCATATTGTCACCTGCTACCTCCTAGTGTAAACATATGTGCTATAAAAATCCCTAAAACACTCATTCCGGGGTTATTTGCCCTTGGAATTACACCTAAATTAAACTCCCCTGGGTTTTCACAATACCAATCAGTATGATTAATTTCAATAACATCCCTGATACCGTTCTTAAGATATCTTGCGGACACATACACATAATCTTGCGCTTCGCGCAGGTTAATAAACAGTAATTCCTGTTTTATGCGCTTAAATCATATTTTGCTTTTAAAATATCATTGCAAATTCTACATGGCGTCCACAATCGTTGCTCAATAAGCCATTTGCATTAAACTTTGTGTAAAATTAGTTATACTTATTTTATGTATTGCTATAATTTAGGTGTTTCAAGGGATTATTAGCTGTTGTCAGTGATGTCAGCATGTAACGCTTTAACCAGCCGATAACCTATAGGTCAAAGATGGCGACAAAGATTGCGGCCGAATGATATTTTTACTGAAATGGCTTGTTTACTTTTTATATAATTATAAATATCTCTCTTTGTAATCAGAAATATTAGAATTTTAAACAAAGCATCACAAATTGCCGACAATACACTGGGAAATATATCCCACTTTCGAATTAGATATGTAACATAATCATTTACTTCAAGATTGTCAAGAACTTAATTATATTGAGCAGTTTGTCTAATCAATGACTACTTAAGCTGTCACTATATATATGATGACAGTTATCTCTGAGTTTCACTTAATCTCCCGATGTATTTATCATTTAACAAATTTCGTTTAAGTGGAGATTGCCAGCCTTGTACTGTCTCTATATTAACTTCTTGTATGACTGTTGCATTTGTCGAATTTACGCGGTCGGTCAACAGACGCCGTGGCATGGTTGTGCAGAACCCCATCAGCCGCAATGGCCAGTTAAGAACTTGCTATGGCTCTCTTTAAAAGGTGACCGGGTACAGCAGCATTTTGGAGAATTTATGGAGCAACTAAATATACTCATGTTTAAAGATCCAGTTTATGTCATCCGTGTCATCTTTGTTTCCTGTTCATCAATCAGAGTGAAAGTCCATTCAACCTCAATCGCGATGTCACAGTCATCATCCCGAAAGCATTATAGGATGATACTGGCCCCTCTCTTTCTCTCTCTCTCTCTCTGCAGAGAAGCTCATCCTAACGGATGCACCTAACGCCAGAGAAAAGATGAGAGTGTGGAAAGGCTTTCCTAGGAAACATGTGTTACGGAACCTAATATAAACAGATCACGTATGTGTGATGAACACAAATTTTGTAATGGAGATAAAAACAAATCAGATTCTGTAACACTAGGCAGCGTGAAATGTCTAGGGGAACGAATAAAGAAGTCAGTGTTTTTTTGTTAACAAATAACTATAATTTATTCTTAAAACAACCCTAACAATACACTACACTTAATCGATACAATTATACAGTAAAACAGCGGTGTAGCAACAAGTCAGTACAATCACACAGAAAATAATGTGCACAGTACCTGGATACCAACACCGTTACCACGATAAGTTCTTTAAATGTATACTCTCGGAGAAAGACAGTCCAGTGTAAAGTTCTTACAACAACCCAGAAAGTAAAATGAAGCCAAATGCATAAAATCCATTAGGAAGTCTTTGAAAATCTATAATTGCCGCATTCGTCGGATAAGGTCCTAGAAATTGACACACGCTTCTGCGTCCGCTGGAATCTGCTCTGCTGCTCTCGCTCTGGTTCTAAAACATAGCCCCTTTATATACCTTCACATCCCTAGCCGAGAATTTTCCACTTCTCGAACAGTCTATAAGATCAGGCACAACACAGTAAACACCCGTTTCAGGAATTCTTTAGAAAAACAGCGCTGTGTATCTCCACATACTAGGCTCATCACGTGACCTCGGCAAGGCGTGAAAACCCAAGGCTAAACATGACAACGAGACTTCAACCAGTACGGATTAAACAAAGAATGTAATAGCGGCCAGACACGAGTGCCACCACAGGAGCTACGCCCGTGTCACACAATAAAAAGAGCACCTGTAACACATGGCACTGGTAAATTAAACTCTAATGATCCAGTGCATGTGGCCTATTAAAAAAATAGGTAGTATTGTCAGGCAGACTGACAAATGCAACACAACCTGTATGCATCCTGAATGACCAAATACATGAATAATGTGAAGTGACATGCTTATTTTAGGAGTATCTTAAACAGGAAATCATTTTTATATACATTTACAGGTAGACGCGGTGACAAAGAAACAGTTGACCTTCAGGCAGTACGTGGACCAGATAGAACAGCTGGCATCCGGGTTGTGTGAGCTCGGCGTCCGGCCTGGTTCAGTTGTGGGCGTCTTCAGTCCTAATTCCATCCAATACTGTGTGCTGTTTTTCGGGGTTCTTCGCATTGGTGCCATTGTGACCACAGCTAACCCTTCGTATACAGCAAGTAAGTAATTAAATAATTACATGAAAAGGCATTTAATTATCAAAGGGACAAAAAATTACGGACCTCTCAGGTGTTGTTGTGAAGCGCAGAATTTAAAATGCAGACTCTGATCTGGCACATTTTGTGATCATCATCGTCCATCATCTTGAGACTTTATACTTACATTACATCTAAGATAAGGGTATGAATACTAGAACGCACGATATTTTCTAATAAGTATCATTGTGTCCACACAAATATAAAAAATGAAATCTTTATTTCTTAAATAAGCCTAGAAAAAATAAACTATAAAACACCCGTTTTTTACAACTAATCATCTTTAAAAATGATTGGGTGTAATAATGTTTTTTTATGCATTGTCTTTCTTTTCTTTTGAAATATAAATTTACATCAAGATATGTTTGTTATGTAATGCATGTATGTTGTATCCAGTGAGGTTTGGTACTGTGTACGGTTTTCCTAGTGCTTTACCGTGAGTTATGGTATATTTTAGCTAGGCTTATTAAAGTAATAAATATTTCCCCTTTTATTTTTGTGTGGACACCATGTTATTTCCCAGCTTGGGATTAATAAAATATATCTTATCTTATCTTATCTTAGCTTAGCTTAGCTTAGCTTAGCTTAGCTTAGCTAAGCTTAGCTTAGCTAAGCTTAGCCTAGCCTAGCTTAGCATAGCTTAGCTTATCAGGTATCTGATCGCATTAAACTATCGTTATATTTTTGTTACCATTGTGGAATAGTACAGAGAAATATGAAAAACAGAGGATACATTTACCTTACGGTAACACTTTTGCAATGTTAACCTCGATATGAAATATACAATTTAGAATATAAAATTTAATCATATAGAATACTAAACTATATCCTTTTCGTCACATGAACAAAATTACTTCTTAACGCGTGTACAATAGATGAAAGTGCGTGGCTTATTAACATACGCATACACGATAATATTTCTATGTTAACTCTGATTGATCACTTTTTATGTTGAGGATTATCTCAATTTTAGATGAGCTACGGTATCAGATTAACAATTCTGGTGCTGAGTGGATGTTCAGTACGACTGAACTGATCTCTACAGTAGTCAAGGCAGGGCAGGGGTGTCCCAAACTGAAGGTAGGTTTAACATAATAATTAAGATATAATTGATACAAACACAATATAGCCTAGTTGAATAGGAGATTTTTATATTAACGCAGCAGTATTTTCAACCCGCCGTGAATAGCACTGAAAAATAGTAGTTAAATTACGATACAGTACAACAGACAAATTAGTCCATGTATGTTAACTATCCACAATCATTATAACAAAATATCCCCGAAATACTATTTGTTTATGATTCATTTATACTGTGTCTTCAAAACACTGAAACGATATTTTTGAGTATTTGACACAGGTAATGTGCTTATTTAGGCTTATTCACATTTTATCCAGTTGGAGTCCTATTGTATTTTTAGTTGACATATATACACAATAAGTATACATCGTATTTTGAAACAGGAAATCCTCATTCTTGATGAAAGTAATAAAAGCCACCGTAGTTATTCGGATGTGTTAAAAACTGGAAGACATCCGGCTCAGAAACCAAGGATAAACCCTAAGGAAGACCTAGCCGTGATCCCGTACTCCAGCGGCACCACCGGGCGGTCTAAAGGAGTCATGCTTACTCACTACAATCTGGTGGCCGCGGTAGATACTCTAAGGTAATAATAAGACCGCTCTCACTTCATCGCATCACCACTTTTTACATTGTATGTGCGGTACTTCTCCGTGGGTGGTAATTTGGAATAAATGTTTGGATCCTTTATTGAAAAAGGCAAAGTCGAGACGTAAAACCCTTCAATTATTTTTTCTCAATAGAGTAAAACAGTGGCGAAATACCTTTTCTTATATACACGCGTCTTTGATTTAATATATTCGTCAGCACATGGAAACTTTTTCTCAATGCAGGAATTAATGGAAACAACAAAATTTAAACAGCGACATTTATTCTGATTCTTTCTGAATATTTAAGATTTATTGCTTTGTAAGATTATCTCAAAGCGTCATTGCGGTCTAAATCGATAGTATATATATATATATATATATATATATATATATATATATATATATATATATATATATATATATTAACATTTGCATTGGTTTAAAAAATAAAAATGAAAGAACATACTTTTAAAGACATACATTTAGATTATTGCTTTCTGTCATATGATTGTATAGCAATGTTGATCTTAGCCCAGAACGTCATCCGTTGAAGGGTTTGGACCCCAATGTCTTGAGCTACCTCCCTCTTTATCACATTTACGGTCTGACACACAACCACTGTTTTTGCGCAAAATATGGCACCAAACAGATACTGGTACCAAGGTTCGAGCCACATTTGTTCTGTTCTACCATTCAAAAGTATAAGGTGAGTAAATAAGTTCCATATAAAAAGTGATAGCTAGATAGGTAGTTAGCACAATAATGAAAACATGAAAATAATTTACATACAAATGGCTTCCTATACAGATAAGGTATGGTTGACAAAACTGTTTATCTTAAAATATGTTACTATAACATATTTATGTGGTCTACGTTTCTTTTTGGTGTATTTGCTGATATTTTGTAAATATTTTGTTATCTGTGTTAATCATTGAGAATGGCATGAAACCATGAAGGGTTATCTTTATTCAAAAAGGCTTTTTCTACAGCTTTCTACAGTAATATAAGATGCGAAATACATTTAATTCCTACAGATAACACAGTTGAACGTGGTTCCGGCCACGGCCGTTTTCTTGGCTAAAAGTCCAATTCCAAAAGAGTATAACATGTCCTCCCTGGAACATATCAATTCCGGTGGAGCTCCGTTAGGTGCGGGGACTGAGCAGGAATTATACGACGCTTACGGGGTTACTATTCGTCAAGGTTAGTGGAACAAATAGGATCTCATTGAAATCTGACAATTATCTTCATATCGACAAAAAGAACTTTCAAAGAGAAAATATAAAGGTCGCATAAACTAAAAAAATGACTAATGCGAAGCTATGGTATATGGAGAAAAGTTAAGCTATACAACAAATTAAATGTCTTGCGGCAATTAAGGGCATGGAACTCATGTGGAAAAAAACCAGGTGTTGCATTCATTGAAAACCAAAAACAAAAGGAAGCTGTGCAATTCAGAGGATTTCAAGGAAAGAAAATGATGGTTTTCGCTGGTTGTCATATTTTCTTTATTATGTTAGTATAGAACAACAAATAGAATAAAAATCCTTCTTTTATCTAATGACAGAAGAAGCCACTCCCTTTCACATTTATACTTGTATGTGATAATTCAGGTTACATCATTATGCAGAATGGTATACCTATAAAATGTTAGGGGTGATATATTTTATCTAATTTAGCCTGCAATATAAGAACACAAAGGTCCCTATGTATTTTGTATAGGATGGGGAATGACGGAAAATGCTGGATGCTCAACTATTTCTCCTAGACGTGGTAAATCAGGAGCTGTCGGAAAGTTATTAGGGAACGCTGAATTAAAGGTAATGAAGCTTTATCCACAAGGTTGAATGAGACCTCAATAGCGAGTGCTCAGCCATTCCGGAAATTAGTCTAGTTGGTGGTGGTCATTGTCGTGGTCGAATCATAAGGTTATTAAAGTGAACGCCCTCCTCTTGATACAATGCTACATTTCTGCCAACACAAGCAAATAATTATCTGTTTATGACATCAGCTAACACGTATGTGTGTTACACAGGATTGTTGTAATGCAAGTGTAAGCAATTGATTCAATAGTAAAATCATGTATAGCCGTATATTTTAAACTAATTATATGTTTAAAGAGCTTTTATTCAACTACGTCCATTTTTAGATTGGGTCAATAATCCATACCTTCTACGTCAAATTTGATGAAAATAAATAATATACATTTGATATCATTATTGAAAATGGCAAAAGCTCGTTTGATTTTTATGGATTTTTGGTTGACAAGGGAAATATTTGTATATTCATGATGTTCATATGGACACAGGCAGTGAACACATTCCTAAAGGCAATTCGGTGTACAGACTGTCAAGATACTATCAAAAACTTACCAATCTTACGCTGAACTAGGTTGTAGATCCACAAACAGGTCTGGAGCTTGGGCCATGGGATTCAGGAGAAATTTGGTTCCGGGCCCCTTACAACATGAAAGGTTACCTCAACAACCAAGAGGCCACGGCTAATACACTGACTCAAGACGGGTGGCTTAAAACAGGTATCGTGAGACAGACCTTTGAGACAGCCATTTTTGTAAGGAACAAGTAGCTAAAGTGAGTTAAAGAAAAGAGAATGTTACGAAATATCATTTTTGATGTCATATTGCACGTTTTATTTTATTAATGTGTATGATTCTATATATGCGGAGACAGAACTATTACAAGCTTCAACTATTGATTTTTTTTTTTTAATTTTGGAACCGGAATTCTAATTTACCATTTTTTGCGTATACTTGTTGAATAATTTGTTATCAGTGTTTAGACATTTTTTTCACAATACTAGTTCATCTTTTCTGCAAGCATGGCATTTAAATAGTAATGGCAATATTCGTGTATTATCTAGTTATAAAATTGGTTATATGAATCTAAATATTTTTAATATAAATTATATTCAGTATTTGATAACCCAATTGCTGTTCATTTCATTAACTTTGATATCATTGTTTGTCGTTCAGGTGATCTTGGTAAATTCGACAATGACGGTTACATTTTCGTAACTGACCGACTTAAAGAGCTAATAAAAGTGAAAGCCTTCCAGGTATATGTCTCCTTTGCTACTCAGAATTGAGAATCCTGTTTACTATGGTTAATGACAATTTAACACTTGGACTGTAGAGTCGATATACTGGCCAATATGTTTTCAAAGGGAAATGTAGTAGAGACGAAACGCTTTACGGGAATTTTGTTTAATGAATTAAACTTTAGGAATATCAGTCTGATATTAATGTGCATAAATTGATGTTTCTTTGTGAAAGAGAGAGAGAGAAAGAGAGGCTTCAAAAATGAAGCCGTCACTAAAAGATATTTTGAGAGGTAACGCTAGATAAAGTTTATGGAAATGGGATTTACTAACCTGTTAAATGCAAACATTTATGATTTATCACTCTCAAATGATCCCTTTATTGTCTGACAGGTGGCACCAGCTGAGCTAGAAGACCTACTGCTGACTCATCCGGAAGTCGCTGATGTCGCTGTCATTGGAGTTCCGGATGAAAAATCGGGAGAACTACCTAAAGCCTTTATTGTTAAGAAACCCGACAGTCGCGTAACGGCGATTGACATCTTGAAATTTGTTTCTGGTGCGTACAGAATAATAATTGTCGAATGATGATGGTTACATATAACCATATTTAAGATTACCACGCGGCTTTGGGATAAACAGATTATATTTCAGTAACGGCAAATTGTCATATTAGGACCTGACGATGAATATATATAGTTAAATCTAAGTCATATATCTATCTTCACAGGTAAAGTAGCCCCATATAAACAGCTTGGTGGCGGGGTCGACTTCATCCCGGAAATTCCTAAATCACCAAGCGGGAAGATTTTACGACGAAATCTGAGGGACCGCCAGCGAAAAGCAAAACTGTGAAGTTCAGTGTAGATTTACATACTCCTTAAAATTCTTACAGATGGTGAAGTGAATATAAAAATGAAGTAGATCATTAAACAGATCGTTCCTAACGTTTGGATGATATGATTCGGCGACAAGACTTTTTGTTCTAGTCCGTTATTGCAACTAAGAATGAACATATTTTGAATTATTTTAAATGAAATACGTAAAGCACCTGTGATATCTTAAATGACGAGGTTTCTGTCGGAGTCTCTGACTTGTTCTTAATTTCAATAAAGCTTATTCGGCAGTGCTCGCTAATAGGACCCAACACAACCGTCGACCTGTATTTTGCATGTTAGTTGAAAAAGGGCACTGATATTTTAACTTCCGCAATTAAATATATATATATATATAATATATATATATAAACATACATTTATATATATATATATGCATATACGTAGCCTGCCTATAACCTTTTAAGTTAATTGGTCAAATCTAACACCGTAAGATCAGCAAGCGACAGCAGAAGTTTTAGGCATTATTCTATATAGCGCAAGGCTAATTTTTTAAACTACTGAGCGGAGGACAATGGCTAGGATTCATCGATTTCATCCACCGTTTTGTGATCTCATCTGCAATTCTATGCAAGTCTATGTGCGTTTATGTTTGGAACCTAATTTGAACAAGTAATGTTAGATTCTCTCATGATCACACCAAGAAATATTTTATAGATCTCACCATAGTTTCACAGCAAGGTTCAAAAATGGCATTAAATCGTTTAAATGTTTAACCTCGGAACAAATTCAGACATTAACAACAGCAAACAACTAAAAAAGTAACGATACATGTTTGTGAATAGACATTCAACACAAGTGCGTAACCTCAAAAGGCCCCTGGAATGGTTTTGCTGCAGATAGGTATAAGGACGTACAAGAGTAATGCATCAGAGGCCGATAAGTACCATTCAGTCCTGAACATTTAATATACCTGTAAATACAAGTTAACTTCACAATAACCCCTGAAGCTGCCCCCCCCCCCCCCCATGCAGGTGAAAAAAGGTAGCAACCGCCATTCGCCATATGTCCAAACAACTGGCAATCCTTATTCTCAGTATCAGCTAAATGCAAGGTTAACCGGGCTAATTTTGTAGCCATTACATGGTAATCACACGGTATGGCGAAAAGTCTACAAAAACATGCAGGATTTTACATAGATGCGCAAAAAAACTGATTAACATTTTTTTTAAATATTGCACACGTACTTATAAAAACTAATGCAAGATACTCCCCTGGGCATGGATAATGGGGTGAGGTACTATTTAGGGGTCTAGGAAACCGGAGGACCTGGAGAAACTATATACATGTGTATATATATATGACTGTTTTCCACAAATAAATAAAATATTGATATATATTGCAAATCCATTTCAAACTTTTATTTTATTTTTTTTTATCATTTCTCACATATTTTACTCATCGAAAGTTTCTGAAAACAAGACTCATAATATATTTAACAATAAATCTCAGTCATATGTTGTCGTTGTATCCCTAGGTTTAAGGTATATGTTAAAGGTAGGCGATCCTTTTGCACGCGATGCAGGTGACCACTAAGAAAATTCCTAAGTCACTCCGGCGTACAGATGTTAAGGCGGATTCTCCGCAAGTGAGATTGGATAGTAAGGCTAAGCTTGTACCGGGCCATGGCAAAATCTTGGAGAGAAAATAGCCTTCAACTAAATGCAGACAACTTTATGTAAGATTAGAGCCGAGGACGCAACGTGTTGCTTTACGTGAATACCAAACCTTTTATAGGCTTATTAAAAAAAGACATGTCAGATAAAGTACTCATGTATCAATCTTTTCGACAAGGTGGTAACTTAAATTACAGATATATGTACATCTTAAATTAAAAACCAGTGTAACATTAATAGTTGAGACTATGGTATTTATTCATTCACAGATTTAAATGTGGAAAAAAGACTAATCGTGGTTACATTGTCAATGATAAATTCTGATCTCTACACGAATTACCAAGCCCATACTGATCTTTATAATCAGCTGATTCACTAAAATATGAATAAACAATGTTTTATTTAGCTCTTCATTGATTTTCAGTATATACAGGAGTGCTCACTCTTGTATACAGGGAGTAATTGCATTACGTAAAGTAGAAACCCTAAAACTGCGACCGGTGATGATGTGAGTGTGCATATTTATCCACACGTAAACTGAACCATTCCTTACCAAGATATCGAACAACCCGGTTACATCAAGCGTCCACCAGACCAACCTTTGCCATGCCTTTATGTATTCATGTACTCCTGTCTGACCCTTGTGCATATCATCCCGATGTCTGGGTCATCTTTGACTGAACACAGAGACCAAAATGGTTGTACTAATATAAGATATTCCTCCTTAGCAGGTTCCTTTGCTGCCCGTCTATTACTAAATCGTCCAAAATGTTCATCAGGATTCAGACAAGGCTGCTTTTGTATGTTTATTTGTAATTTTACACATATATACCAGACCCTCACCACAATGCTAATTAGAGTGAATCTGATACTGGCTATGTTATAGTATTATCTGTGAAGCATGGCCCTCAAAAACAAAAGTCACAGTGAGCCGGAAATTGATCGCATCTGCCTAGAGGAACTGCACAAGTGTAACTCAATTCATCCTAGGGTAAGAGATTAGTAGGCCAATTTTCCTGCGGAGCAGCCATGCCCTGCTTTTTGATAATGTAGATTTACCTAAACATTGAATTCATTTTGTATGTTTTTATGTGGATGTATTTGTATTTGTTTATATATATTTGTATGTATCAATGTGTGTAATAAACCATTTTTTTGTAATTAAATTCCTTGAAATGACTTGCAATTGTATTAAAAAAATTATCAATGAATAGCTATTATTTTTATTATTATTAATTAAAATATCCAAAAGTACTAAGAAGCTTTCGTTAAGGTCGGTTAGACAACGTTTATATAAATGGTTGGCTGCAATGTGAAGTTTAAAATATTACAATCAATACAGGCGCACAAATTTTGCACTAAATATAACAAGTGAACAAAGGGCTTTGTAATTGTTACTGTTGTCAGTGGACAGAGGTTTATTATGTTTATATGAGACTTGTGGTACCGCGTCGTTTAATATTCAACGCACGTTTACTTGTATATTGAGACAGTCACATTAAATCAATCGTGTCATTTTCTCAAGTGTCAGTTCAAGTATTTTTAAAAATGCTATGTTCGTTGTTCATCTTGTTTCAGTTTCTCAGCAGTGGATCTATATATTACCCTAAAGTTTAGTATGACTTTTAATTATTTAATAAGACTTGTGTAGCCATGTATGGTTAGATAAGGGTGTATACGTTATAAGCATGTATAGACTACTGAATCATGCCACTTTCTCAAATGTACGGTCAAGTTTTATCCTTAACTTATTATGCATTTGGCATCAGCATGGGTCGCTGAACAAGATTGATGGTGCCGCTTTGGTATTCAACTCCTCTGACTCTCTGTCATGCTGAGATATAGTAGTCAGTCTTTGTTAATGAACTTTCCACAATGATTATTAGAAAATATCCCCGATATATTTATTTGTTTATAATACTTTTAGACTGCGTCTTCAAGACACTGAAACGATATTTTCGGGTATTTGACACAGGTTATGTGTTTATTAAGTTTTTTTCACCTTTTATCCGGCTTGAGTTCTATTGTATTTCTCAGTAAACATTTACACAAAATACGTATGACCATCACACATCAAATCGTTTTTGAAACATAAAACCCTCCCTCTTGATAAAAGTAATAAAAGCCAGCGTAGTTTTTTGGATGTGATAAAAACCGGAAGACATCCGGCCCCAAAACCAAGGATAAACACAAAGAAAGACCAGGATGTCATCCCGTGCTCCAGCGGCACCACCGGCGGTCTAAAGGAGTCATGCTTACTGGTTATAATCTGGTTTCTGCGGTAGATACCTTAAGGTACTAATAAGACCACTTTCCCGTCATCGCATGAAAACTTTTTGAATTGCATGTACTTCCCGGTTGTGATTGTAAATGAAAGCTTGGATCCGTTTTTCGAAAAGAGCAAATTCGAGGCGTGAAACCATTCAAGTATTTTTTCTCAATAGAGTAAAACAGTGCCGAAATACCGTTTCTTTTATACACGCGTGTCTTTTAATTAATATATTCGTCAGTTTGTAGAAACGCAGATTTCCAGGAATTAAATTTATGGAAACAGCATATTTAAACAACAACATTTATTATGATTCTTTCTAAAGAAGTATGTTTTGTTTATTGTTAAATCACCTCTAAGCGTCATCGCGGTCTAAATCATGTAAACATGCTAATGTTAAAATTTGCATTACTTTTGAAAGACATATGTTAAAATAATTGTTTTATAGCATATGAATGTATGACATAATAATCTTAGCCCAGAACGTCATCCGTTGAAGGATTTGGGCCCCAATTTCTTGAGCTACCCTCCCTCTATATCACATTTACGGTCTGGCACAACCGCTGCTTTGCGCCAATGATAGGGACAAACAGATATTGGTTCCAAATTCGAGCCACATTTGTTCTGTTCTACTATCCAAATATATCAGGTGAGTTATCTAGTCCCCTATATAACAAGATAATTAGATAGTTGGCTCAATAATGAAAACTTGACAATAATTAACACACATTTGGCTTGTTATATAGATAGGTTATTGTTGACAAAACTGTATATCTACGTTTCTTTTCGGTGTTTGGGCTGAATACACCTGGATACCATTTGAAAATAGATTATCACGTTTGTGTTTAAAGATGATAAATATTTTGTGATTTGAGTTTATCAATGAGAATGGCATGAAACATTAAAAGCTTTCCTTGTTCAAACTGGGGGTTTTCTTCAGCCTTCTATAATAAAATTAAATGCGAAATACGTCTATTTTCCTTATTATTATTCCTACAGGTAAAATATATTCCAAAAAAGTATGACATGTCCTCACTGGTGTATGTCTATTCCGGTGGTACTCCGTTAGGTGCCGCGGGGGAGGGGGGCAAGAATTATACGACGCTAACGGGGCTACCATTCGTCAAGGTCAGTGGAAAGATTCTCATTGTAATCTGATAATTCTCTTCATATTGACCAATAGAACATTAAAAGAAAACATGATAAAGGTCACATAAATTTAAAAACTTTCTGATGCTTATTTAAGGTATATGCAGAATAGTTAAGCAATACAATCAATAAAATGTCTTGCGGCAGTTAGAGCATGAACCGCATGTAGAACAAACTAGGTGTTAAATTAATGAAAAACCTAAAACAAAAGTAAGCTGAGCAATTAAGGGGAATTCAAGGAAAGAAACTAATTTTTTGCTGGTTGAAAAATAAATTCCTATTTTTATACATTCAACAATTTCATATTTTCCTTATTATGTTACTATAGAACATCATGTACAATACATATCTTTCCTTTTTCTAATGACAGAAA